>OU342742.1:453265823-454465823 GCA_910589775.1 Avena eriantha | reverse complement strand
TTTACTTGTATGTTGAGTCTCCATTTTCTATCTTTATGCACCTATTAAGAGAGCATAGTGGCCATTCTTAGTTTAATGTGCATTGTTCCAAGACTTGTTGATTGATGCATAACTTTGATATTGCTTATTCTTAAACTATTTGTATCTAGTCACCCTTATAAACTTTGAAGGTGTCCTATGCAATTATGATTTGCTACATTATGAGGGACAAGCTAAATACCATTCTTATTATGCTTTCTTTATGTGAAACAAACAAACTTCTTGCAAAGTATTGTTATTCATGAATCTTTTGTTTGTGCCTTTTCATGTTACAACATAGTTGCTATGTCTTATTGTTAGAACTTTATCTTTCATGCTATGTTGAAGTACTATGATCCTAGCTATCAATGTTTTACAAATACTTTGATCAAGTTTATGATGGTGCATGTCACCGCAAATATTATTCTTTCTTTTTATGACTTACCTACTCGAGGACGAGCAGGAGTTAAGCTTGGGGATGTTGATACGTTGTAAACGTATTTATAATTTTTGATGTTCCATGCTTGGTTTCTATCTACTTTCTTATGTTTTGCCCACACTTTGGAGTACTTTTTATACACTTTTTTGGACTAACCTATTAACAAGATGCCATAGTGCTAGCTGCCTGTTTTCTGCTGTTTTTTGGTTCTAGAAAAGTCAGAAAATGAATATTCTCGGAATTGGACGGGACAAAAGACAAAGTCAATATTTCACCGCGGGGGACACAGAGCCAGAATACGAGACGAAGAGGGGCCAGGGGCCGCCCACACCACCTGGCCGCGCGACCAGGCCTAGCCCGCGCCAGGGGGTGGTGTGGCTGCCTAGGGCACCCCCTTGGCCTCCCCTTTCGCCTATATATTGCCTTCGATACAAAAACCCTAAGCACCCGATCAAAATTCCATGAAAGAATCTGTAGCCGCCGTCATCTCCATCCCTAGATCAGGAGGGATCTGAAGCTCTTCCCGTCACCCTGCTAGAGGGGAGAATTCACCCTGGAGGCCTTCTTCATCACCATGCAAGCCTCTGGTGTGATGCGTGAGTAGTTCATCCTTGGACTACGGGTCCATGTAGTATCTAGATGGTTGGTTCTTCTCCTTTGTGCTATCATGTTTAGATCTTGTGAGCTCCGTTCATGATCAAGTTCATCTATTTGTAATTATACATGTTGTGTTTGCGGGGATCCGATGGATATTGAGATGCTATTTCAGATTGATTATTGATTCTATCATGTCTTTGTTATTTGTGATCTTGCATGCTTTCCGTTGTTAGTAGCTATCTTGGCCGAGTAGATGCTAGCAACTCCAAGAGGGAGTATTTATGCTCGATAGTGGGTTCATGCCTCTAGTAATCTGGGGAAGTGATAGAAATCTCTAAGGTACTAGATGTGTTGTTGCTACTAGGGAGAAAACAGCAATCCTTTGTTCATAGAACAATCGTATTGTTTATTTTACACGCAATCCATAATGCAATTATCTGTTTCTTGCAACTTAATACTGGAGGGGGTTCGGATGATAACCTGAAGGTGGATTATTAGTCATAGATGCAGTTGGATTACGGTCTATGTATAATGTTGTAATGCCCAATCGAATCTCAAAGGAGTCAAGATGATTAGTATATGCATGTATGCTTTCTCAATGTTTGTCAATTACCCCGCTGTAATTTGTTTACCCAACATGTCATCTATCTTAAGGAGAATCACCACTAGTGAACTATGGACCCCGGTCCTTTCTTTTACCATCAATCTACAACTGTTTACTGTTTTCTGTTTACTTTTTGCAAGCTATTACTTTGTTGCACACAATATGTTTAAACCTTTGTTTTCAGCAAAACCGGTGAGATTGACAACCTCACTGTAAGTTGGGGGAAAAGTTTTGTGGTTGTGTTGTGCAGGATTCCAAGTTGGAAACAACATCTTGGAGGTGTTTCCTTACTCCTACTGGTTCGATAACCTTGATTTCATAACTGAGGGAAAACTTACGGCTGTGCTCATCATACCTTCCTCTTGGTGTTCCCCAACGAGCTCGATATCAACTATGAGACAACACTATGCTATATATATGAAGTATCGTTGGGAGGGTTCGAGAGACTAGAAATTTTCTAAGTATAAAAGCTCTTCCGAGCGAACCTTTTCCTCTCAAAATCCCCTTCAAAATAAAAGTATATTTTCTTCCGGTGGAATGGTTGTCGGGTCAACGAGTGGAATTTGGTGGAGGACGGCCGCCCAGGATTCAAAGAAGTCTGCCATATTTCTGAATTCAGAAGCTTCAAGTGCAACCACAATACATATAGGCTCTGTCTTGGCTTAGTACTTAATAGGAAACCTCACCTGGGTATCGTCATTTGGAGGTTAATTTGGCACGGGCGGATCTGGAAGGTAGAAGGGCTACTAAGGGAAGGCTTTGCCATTGTCTTGTCTATAAAAGGACTTGATCGTGGATTGTGGGTAAAGTGCACAACCTCTCGAGAGTATTGCAATCTGATCGATCAGTCGTGTTCACGGAAAAGAACAACTTGAGCATCTGAAGGATGGACCCTCTGAAGGATTTTTTATCTCTTTTTCTAAGGAACTATTTTAAAACTCTATGGTCATGGAATCATCCATAGATGGGATTTTGGGTTGCATGGTGGACTCCATGTGTTTAGGTTGAGGGATGGCAGCCTGGTGGAATCCAGTGCGAGCCACTCGACCCTATACTACTTAAGAAAATGTTTACAAAGTAGGGTAAAACTCTTCCTCTTTTCTTCCTTCTTAGAGAAAATTGGCTTTATGCAAATGAACCCCAAACCCTACTCCTAGTCTTGCATGTAGAGTCAGTCTTATTCTTCCTTGGTGTAATTTGGCAATACATTCAAAGTATTGACCAACTCGTTTGGCTGCATGTTTCATGTGCAGAAATTGGTGATCATTGAAAGGTTCGCTAGGATCGCGTGTCTTCACTCAACCTGCCTGTGGCATTGATGGGACTCCAAGTTGTATATATTTCACTTCTGTTGTAAGAATGTAAACTTTGGATTATTTGATTCATGTAATAAGGACTTGTGTTTTATATGATATTTCATCGACTGTGAGTGCTAGCTAATTACCCAGGGACTAGCATGTTAATTACAGGGATTTAGGATCTTTAACGATCCAAGGTCACTACATTTTCTGAAGTTTAAAGAGTCTATTTTTACTTTATTCTTTGAAGTTTTTAATAAACACTACAAGGATTCTAGTGTATTGCAACGACATCATTTGTCGCAATAAGTATTGAATTGTTGTAATAGGTGTCTATTGCCACGGCATGTCATTCATTGCCAACCCTTGCGATAGAACGCATGGTAATAGGTTATTGTGACAAAAAACCAATTGCAGCAATAAAGTGTGCTCTTTCATGCCACATTTTTTCCCATGGCACCATGTCTTTGCTGCCATAATTAGGTTTGCCGCGATAGCTTAATCCCACAAGATAATGAAGCGTGGCGATTACTACTTTGTGGCGATATGCATTTGTTGTAATAACATATAATGCTGGTTTTATGGAGCAACCTCTTTCGTGGCAATAGTTAATTGTGGCGATAAGCTAAGGCAATTATTACGACAATATAAAGTGTTGTGTGGAAACAATCTAGTGCATCAAAACAACTAAGCATGGTGAAAAAGATTTGACGTAATGCTATATTTTTCGTGGAGCTATCCTATTGTAACAGGAAGTAGGTTGGGTAATAGCCCATTGCAACCAGAAAAAATAATACATGCATTCAGTTACATGATTCGACCAATACGTATAAGATGCAGATTCAAAAATACCATAGTTCGCAAATGAAAATCAAATATAATATAGCAACCATTATACTGAATGTGCTATCCTAATTAAGTGTCAAGATTAAATTGTTCTATGGTCTAGAGTTTAGTCCAGCTATTTCCTTGGTTTCGGAAATAAAGAAATCAAAAAAATTAAATAAACTCACCATTATGTAGTCTGTCATTTCTAATGACTCAAAACTCAGTCTCCCTAACAACTTATTCACTCAGTTTATTAACCAGGTCATTTGAGGGAAGCAACCCAACAATGGATCGAATAAGCTAACCTCTCTTAGTTCCTCTTCACCGGGTGGAGACGCCATCACCGCCGCGCCCCCCTCCAATGCCAGCTAGAGTGGGCCACGTCATGTTGCCAGAGATGGAGGCGGCACAACCTAATCCCTCAATTCACGACCGCTGTCAGCAACTGGCCACCCTTCAGTACGTCCACACATATTCAGAATCTGCATGAGTTCTCTCATCCACTGAATATTCACATCATGTGCTACCAACGTTTGCACAAAAAATAGATGATAAGCAAGAGAAAAATCCACCTACATACAATAACTAAACAAACAAGTACGACATCATTACTCCAGTTTGATATGGAGCATTGATGAACTACAAATCACTATTGGCTTAAGGCACAATGATCAACATGCTATCTCATGGGTGTATTGATTGCAAAACAAATATTGCCTTTATCGAAGGAGAGTGTAGCAGAGAAAGAAGCTGTCTACACTTGCTCGAGGACGTCTTGGTTGTCCACGGCCGAGTAGCATGACACCGACGATGGTGATGTGGTCCTCTCTAAGTGGCTGTTGGCGACATAGTCCTTAGTGGTGAAACCCACACGGTGAGGGCACCACACTAGTACCACCTACGCTTCAGCACAACAACAGGGTCAAGACCTTCATGCTCGAAGAAGAAGTGCAGAAACCGCCCCTCCTCCTGGTTCAGTTGGGCTCCAAATTATCTGGCCTCTTTATAATGGTAGCAAAACAGGACATGTACATATAAACAAATCACCACATCATCCCTAAACTTGAGATTAGGTGTTACTGCATTATGAGAGACGGATATTCAGTTTTAAACTTTTTAAAACATTATTCAAATACAATTATACTAACAGATAGTATTTGGCATGGACAAGTGCTCACAAGAAAAAAGTTTTATTTGGCTAATCTTGAATTTCTACTGAACCTGTTCTAGATGGATGCCATGACAAAGCTCTCAGCATGATAAGTAATAGATGGGAAGTAAACGGCTGAGCACCTCTGACCATGATTATAAAATGCAATATGTATATGTGCTTTTAGGCTTACAATTCTCAATTTTGAAAATAAAATAAAGCTCACAATTCCACACTTGAAATTAACATCAACACTTCTATAAAAAATTGTACCTCTGACAATAGAGGAGACAGAGTAGAAGTTCGCATGGTGAAAAAAGAGGCAACTTCGAGTTAGACCAGCAGGACTGCACATCAGCTGGCTCGCGCCATCACCGCCGGGCGCGACCACCCCCTCCAATCCTAGCAAGACCGGGCCGCTTCGTGTTGCTGTAGCTGGAGGTGGCACAATCTAGTCCCTCAATTCACGACCACAGCCATCCCTGGCTAACCAACCTTCGGTACATCCGTACTTATTTAGGATCTGCATATAAGTGCTCTCATCCACTGAATATTCACCGCATATGCTACCAACGCTTGCACAAAAATTAGATGATAAGCAAGAGAGGAATCTACCTACACACAATAACTAGACAAACAAGTCACAATTACGACATCATTACTCCAGTTTGCCAGAGTGGGACAAACGGGAAGCGGCAAGGTGTGGCCGTGTTGCGATGACGATGTTGGATAGTAGCATCAGGATCTACAAATTTTGATGCAGCATCACCTGTCCTGGACGACACGCCCATGCTTCTTCCGCTGGATCGCCATCAGGTCGGGAGGCGCCGACAGAGGAATGGATGATCGTCAGGGAAGGATGGGGTTACGGGGCTATGCTCGGCGAGGTAGGGACTCACCGGAATCGACCGGCGACGGGGGTGGCGCATAGAGGACCGAGAGGCGGTGCTGGGAGTGGATAGGTCACGAGCAAGCTAGGGTATGGACAAGGGGTATGGAACATATTAACGCTGAACTTTTCATATCGTGGCCACATGAGAAGGTGATGCAAAAAAAATGGGATTCAAATCCTGAATCAATCACCGAATCTTTTCTGTAATAAGTTATCCTAATCATGAAATAAGTTCTAATAAACAAAAATATAAGGAGCGATAGGATAATATAGAGTTTTTTCTCATAACTACAGAGTAGTGTTGCACTATTTTTTTTGTTTCACAACGATAGGGGATTGTTGCATACATTATACAGTATTACCATGGATATTCAATTTGTTGCAATGCATAATAGTTATTGCAACAAACCGAGGCAAAATAAATGTGTACTATTACAAAAATGCGTATTTTTTAGCAATAAGAGGCCATTTTTTGCAACAATATTTTTAACTAATGCGACATGACAAAATTGTTGCAATATCTAGTGGCATATTACCACTAAGGTTTATTTTGTTACAATACCTAGTCTCTATTGCAACAAAATGACTAATTCCCGCGCGAAGAACGAATGTCGCAATATCGCTACCATATTACAATGATGATGCAGTTCGTTGCAATACCTGGCCTCTATTACAACTAAAAGGGTACTTAGTGCGATATATCGAAATTGTGGCAACAAGTAAGTCTTATTACAACGAACTTGAATTTTGTGTCAATATTTCATTTTAGTGCAATAAAATATAGTGGTATCAATAAATTTTGTTGCAAAAGACTGGAATCCTTGTAGTGAAAGGACCAACTTGAACCCAGTCGTCTTAGTTATGGTACGGCCTACCGCCAGGTGGGGGCAACATCAACTAAATGCCTACATGGCCTATGCAATTCACCTAGATATTACATCAGCTCCAAATTTCTTAAAATTATTACATATTATTAACAAACTAGAGGGTAAGAAAATTCAGCATTTCAGTTACCAATCGATATTGAGCCCACGGGTAGCAGAGTCTCCAGTTTGCTTTCTCAATCTATCAATATCATCTCCCTTTGAGTGTGACAACTACATTGGAAACCACCTTGAGACATGATCTTGCAGCTCTCTTTTTGGTGGCGATAGTGATAATTGCAGTCCAAAACTAAATAATAACATGTTAATACAGCAAACAAGGCAAAGCAAACAAATAACCATCATCATTATCAAAGAATTCTACAGCAAACAAGGCAAACAAACTACCTAGTTGAACTAGAGTTTACTATAGCTCCATGGTTTAATTAAACAAAATAGGACAAGCAAGCAAGCAAACATTAAATAAGTGTGCCTCTGGTCAAACGAGCAACCAAACAATGTGTGTGTGGCTTAGGATTTCAGCAAATATGGAAGAAGTTTCCAGATATAGAAAATATAATGACGTCATACCTGAACTTGTAGAGCAGGGAATGCAAACCATGCATGAAGAACACAATTGAGGAAAGTTATGTAGTTTCTTAGGACAAAACCTAACCAAATACGAAATACAAAGGCATCACTTGTGAACCTGTTGAACAAGCTTTGCAAACCAACATGTTCAGTGTTCCCTGTTTGAGCTCTATGCAAAAGAAGAGAAAATAGTTAGTGTTGCAGATTTTGAAGAACTTGATGGAAACAACAAAATTATAATATAATTTGTAGGAAGAGTTTAAATGGGTACTACATGCTAGTGGAAGGATGCTATGGAGGAAAAAATAGAAGGAACTTAGCTGAGCTATGGAGTAGGTAAGGAAAGCTAATATTTTCTAGTGATTTAAATTTTGCAAGAAACCCATAATAGTAGGAAATTACTATTATATAGAGTAGCTAAAAACATGTGCATGAAAAAATAACAAAAGTGTGCGTGACATCAATTTTTTTAGAGAAGGTGATGCAAACCAACATGTCCATTGACCTTGCATGTAGTACAAAGAACAAACATGCGCAGTTACTTGGTATGTAGCACAACTACAAAAATACAGTTCACTACGACATGCTTGAACCTGTTATATTTCTAATAAAATAAAAAAGGGTTGGGAATTTGGTTACCATGGTCAGAGGGGCTTCTAAGAATCATCCGTGTCCATGTCGGTGACGTCGAGGTCACCGAGGACCGAGGGTGCTACTGTTGTGGTGGCTATTTGTGTTGGGGAAGAAGATTTGGGGGGTCGATCCTAGCTTCAGCGTGGTGGACGAGTGCGTCGCCCGTGCAGCTGCTCTAGAGTGGTGGACATAGAAATTGTTGAACTGGATCCCACCTGTGGACATCGGTGAAGTGGTTATGGTATGGTTGGCTGGATGTCGACGGCGTGAATCAGATCTTGGGCGGTCGATGACGCCATCGGCGTGGTGAACACGACCACAGCTCCGGTGTAGTGACAGACATAAATCTAACACGGGTGAAGTAAACGGCTCAAGCGGCTCCGGCCGCCGGCCGATGCGCATGGTGGTCATGGACGTAAGAGCATGAGAGAGGAGCTTGGGACTATTGGGAGGGTCAACAGGAAATACTATGCGAATCAGGACTATAGAGGTGACCAGTAATATAACTATGAACGTGCCCCCAAGATACTGACTTTAGTGTGCCCATTTGTCATCTGAACAATGGATATAATGAGAATTTTAATGTCTTTGAAAATGAATGGTTTAAAATTTCGGGGTCGTGGGAGATTTTGCCGCTCGAATGATATTTTAAATTTTCCTAGTGTCCATGTACTAATAATAAAAAAACGATACTCTCCGGGTGTGAGATTTTGACTCAAAGTTTTTGAAACAGAGGAGGGCGAAATGCATCTAAGTCAATGGTGGCTTTTGCCACTTGATTACAATTTTGAATTTGCCTAGCGTCCATCTATACTAATACTACTAATAAAAAATTGTACTCCTTCGGTGGAAGATTTTGCGTCGAAGTTTTTGAAACGGGAGGGGGGCACGAAATGCTTCAAGGTCGGAGAGAGATTTCGCTGGTCGATTGAGAAATTTGGCTACCGGCCATGTAATCATAGAAAAATACTGCTCCATCCATGGGAGATTTTTCCTCGAAATGTTTGAAACGTAGGGGCGCTAAATGCATAGAATCGGTGGGGGATTTTACCGGTCTATTACGATTTTGAATTTTGTTAGAAGCCAACTAATAATAGAAAAAGGTGGTAGTAGACCAATACACTATATGTTCAGGAATTCAATACCAAGTGTCACATCCCATTACCTTATACTTGGACCAAAAATTGGATACCCCCGATTCAAATGAGATAAGGGGTAAATTTTGCCGCTTGATTGAAATTTTGAATTTGACTAGCGTAGAAAAATGGTACTTCATCGATAGAAGATTTTTCCTCAAAATATTTGAAACACAAAATACATTTGAGTCGGTGGGGTGATTTTACCACTCGATTATGATTTTGAATTTGGCTAGCGGCAAGTAATAATAGAATAAGGTAGTCGTAGACTAGTATGCTATATGCTCAGGAATTCAAGGTAGAGTGTCACATCAATGATCATCCATGACATAATTGCGCAGAATATTAGATACTACTCTAACTCCAATTCAAACTGGGTACGTACAGCGGAAAATTTTGCAACTTGTCTCAGAATTTTAATTTAGTGATAGTCCAAGTAAAAACTAGATATAGACTATACTTCCCTCTATTCACAAATCCAAGGCCGAGTCACATGAAATGATCATCCAGGATCTTAGTAGCATTTTATTCCTGGACAAAGGGTAGAAAATTAGATACCATGATCTCTGATTAAAAAAATTAAGGAGGAGGCAGGAGGATTTTCCGCTCGACTACGATTTTGAATGTGACTATTGTCCAAGTAATAAAACAAAAAATTGGTATTAGGTCGTACTCTATCTATTCATGAATCCATCTAGACAAATATTTGAGCTCCGATTCGAATATGTAGTTCTATTTATCACAGGACGCGTACAAATATGGTGTGCAAAAATTGGTGAAAACATTGTTTTGAGAATGTTATGATCAATAATCTAGGACGGTTGCACTTGTGACAATAAAAGTACTATTTCATACTAGTACATATTGGTGCATCCACATATAACCAGTTTGATCGCATCCACACAAATATTACACAACAATCTAACCTTACAGCATATAAAGCGCCAATATTAAATAGGCTAACAATCCAAAGATCACACATTTAGGTAGCATACTACTTCCATATTGGTGCATCCTATTCACAAATAGTACATCTGCTCTAAAATATAAGGTTTATATTTTAAAATGGAGGTAGTAGATTATAAGGTATTGTACAAAATACATATATGTCGCAACAAGGAAATGACCCAAGTTCATAACAAGTGCAGATTAATGCACCACCAAAATACTTTCAGCGCCAGGCTCCATTTCACGACCAAGGGACTGACATGTGCTAAATACTAAGCATCTTTATGACTTTCTGGTTATTTTCTATGGCAAGCTCTAGGAGGATATCAATTGCTTCTAATTTGTGATCAAATGGTCGTTAACTACTTTTAGGGTAGATGATATAGCTCATTCAGCTTGGAGTTGTTCCTCTAGAGCTTCAAGATGCAAAGAAATGGACTTGGACTTGAACTTGTACTTTGACGAGCTCACTACGAACCCAACATTACACAACAACGTGTTTTTGGCTATAGAACCGCGTTGCAGTACCTTTGAAAATAAATTCACACATTCTGTTGGAGTTTTTTCTTAATAGTCTTTCCTAGAATTTTCCAGCTCCTCTTTAAATTCAGCCTAAAAAGTTTTCCGTTGATAAACATATGTAAGAGAAGAGAAGTTACTACGAATAAACATGTAGATAGGTTTGGAATGTGCATGAACTGTTATAGTTGCCAATGCTGATTACGCATCTTATACACTTTGGTAAAAGGATCATGTTGTCGTATATGTTTTTTTGATGTCACGTAATAACATGACTAAAAATGTGGCTCTCTATGTGTACACACTGTGAGGTGCATGCTATAACAACTGTTTGTACAATTGAAAACTGAAACTAAATTTAGTTGCAAATCATAAAGGTAAATGAAAACAAAACTAAGAAGCAGCCCAAGGAAGGTTATGTATCAAACTTATACGTACAAATCACTACAACTGCAACATCACGAAATGTAGAGAAGACTTACAAATTTCTTTACAATGACACCATATCTATTCGTTTGGAATGTTTCGAATTTTTCCAGTAGAGTCAACTATTTTCTTGGATCCTCGTTATACTTCGCCTACATTTGGACGAGAGAAAATAAATTGCATCACATGGTAGAAACAGAGGATGAAAATATAATGTTCATCTAGATTCCATAACATCAATTACATACTTATTTAAAATATACCAGTACAAAACAATAGGTCCTTACCAATTGGCAGAGGTGTCCAATTATGCTACGAGAACATATACAACTTATTACTCATATTTTATTACGACTAGAATAGTTCCTTTGAGCGATTGCCTAAAAAGGAAACTTGTAAGACACATGCATAAATAGGAATTGATAATGCGATCTAGTCTCACAGTGTTCCTAAAGCATACCTCAATATTTTGATCAAGCCAGTGGTGGAGAAGATCGCCCTCCTGATAGTTAGCCATGTGATCCATAGGAGCCGTTATTGTAACACCCTTAAAACACTTTTCAGAGAAGTGTTGCTTCTTTAGCCTGTGGCGCTACTGGCGCAAACATGCGGGGAATATGCTTTTGAGAACAACCTTTACTTCCTCGCTATTCGCATTGAACTTGAAAAATATCTATAGACAACAATGAGTAGCATATATAACAAACGGCAAGATAAAAAGAGAAGGGACAGAGGAGTATGTCCAAGAGATAGATTACTTACATGTAACTTCTTCAGTAAACCGTCGAAATATTCAGGGGTATTTCGGTGATGTTTCTATGAAGGCAAGATGGGAATATCATTCCTCACGAAAACACCTATGATCGACACTATATAAGCAGATTCATGTGGATCCAGTGGCCTTTTGAATCCCACTATAGATGTGATCATAAGTCTTAATTTAGTTATTTCAAGCATCTGTTCAAGATTTTTTCCCATCGTCGCTCCTGTTTAATCTTCATCGTGGTGCAACTAAAAAAAGGTTACATCAAAATATAAAGGTATATATATGTGTATATATTACATATAAAACAACATACTACTACTAGTCTCTGAACACATACCAAATTTGATGCCATCTCATTCGAAAGGAATTATATGTTTCTGTCAGGACTAAAGGTCATTGGAAGATCATTACGAGTTTATTGCTGAGAACCTACTATTGAAACTAGTTCTGCTGCCAATTGTTTCCGGGTAACTATATTGGCTACTGGCGGATGTGGGATGTGTATTTTTTATTTGCAGCCGCTAGTGCAACTGGACCCACTAGTGTGGGGTTAGTACACAAAATTTCATGTTGGTGTTTTGCATTATTGTTTTTTTTGGCCTGGTTATCATTTTCAACTAGATTTAGTAGAGCCTGGGATCTTGTTCTTACTCTGTTTTCTGCATTGCAAGCAAATATCTTTTGATATCTATCATGGAACTATGTGCAAAAGAGCAAATTAATAGGAGTACTCACAATAGTTGATAGCTCGAAAAGCAGTGATGCCCGTTACAACTCTAGTAACTTACTTCCTCTATGAGTATTCTAACCATATGGCACCCAGAGTGAGAAGAAACGATCATATAAACAACATTAAGTTTCAATACAATCGACTAATCTGCAGGCCTGACTATACTATTGATAACATAACTTGTAGGGTATAAAGTTTTTTAAAAAACTGAACATATCGAATTAAACTGATTATCTCAGACGATGAGCACTCGATGCCCACCCGATTATACCCTAAACAAGGATCCATGACATACTAATTTGGCTCAGGACATCATCTAGAGTTGAAGTATACCAGCTCAGCTATTTAACCTTTACGTCCCAGTGATAATCATTTTAGGAGGAATTGCACATATGTCAGAGAAGCTTCATTATGATGGTTAGGAATGCTCTAGCAAACTTTCGTAAAGATCGAGTATCTAAGCAAAAATGCAGTACAAGCAATGAAATACTTTTGATAATCAAACACATAATGAAAGAGAGCATAACATGTGCAACAACCTTCGTCTAAGGTGGGGACGAGTTTATGCTTCACGTTGGTGCGGTGGACCTGGGGCACGTCATTTGCCCATCTCTCTGGTGCCGAGGACCAGGGAGTCTGTGAAGCATATCGGACTTTGTAGTGACGGTACCGTGGTTGCCGACGATGCTGTGGACGCTCCGCCTCGATGGTCATCAATGTGGGGAAGACTATCCGTCTTGCTAAACAAGGGAGTGGTGTCTTCGGTCACTATGGTCCCTGATGAGGAGGCTATGGTGGCGAGGATGGACAGTGGTGAGAGGCCATATTTGTGGCAGATGCTCCGGTTCTGAGGTCTTGTGATATATGAGGGATACGGTGCCTTTTATATGTGTCTAGGGCGCCGGTGGTATGTTCAAAGCATTTGAATTGCGTGATGGATGGTAGTTCAAATAAAAATCCGCCAATGTAATGCTAAATAATAGAACAAGATGTACCCGTCATTTATTTGGTTATATCTACTCTATTGCTACACTAGCTAGGAGCCGAGCTAGAGGAAGTGCATGAAATGCGATAGGATGTATGAATGCACTAACGGTCTTTACCAGGTGGATTACTCCGTAGTCTGTACTACTACAAGCTATGAGCAGTCCAAAGCAGGGCCTCGGCTTCAAGCACTCGTACTCTAGTTACTACTCCCTCCTTCTTAGTTTATTAGGTTTGCACATCTATCTAGGTCGGAGATTTAACCTATATGACAAAATTATATAATACAAAAATTATACCATTAGAAAGTATAAGATCTAAAGTTTCTAATGATATATATTTGTAATATATACCTCATCTTAATTTGGTCAAATTTTTGATCTAGATAGACGTGCAAGTCTAATAAACTGAAAAAGGAGGGAGTAGCATAAGATGACAATAGAAAATGACATGTCATGTCTATAGAAAATTACAATAGGCAAAGCTCAAAAGATAATTACAATTTTGAGCCACATCATATCCATAAAGTATCGGGTGTATATTTGGTTCTTGTACTTTATATCATGTAGAACTCAACTTTACAATAGGCTTTTTTTTTTGAAAACTCAAGCTACAAAAACTTTGTCCAAACTTTTAGAAAAAACTATCAATAACTATGATATTATATGGATACCATGTGAAAATATGTCCATGATGTATCAATTGGTATGCATTTCATATTGTAAATATTAATAGTATTTTTTATAAAACATTGGTCAAGCTTGATGTGATTTGACTTTTGGAAAAATATATGCCTTAACCTTTGAAATAGAGGTAGTACTCGGAAATTTTGGTAACATTCTCTAGAGAAAAGATGGAGAAGATTCTAGAATGATGGAGAAGTGTGTTTTGAAAATTATGCATTTCGTTCATTGTGCTAAAGACTATGAATAGAATCTTCTAGATGCTAGAATGGTAATGTAACACCCAAAAACTTCTAATCAAGATTATCAAGTTCAAATCACCCAAAGTTAGGGTTAACAAAAACTTGTGTTAATAATTTCAATATGAATGCATGTAGTTTTGCATTAATGTGTGATTGCTTGAAAATGCCATGCTTGATTGCTACAAATGATGTGAAATGGTTTAAAAATGAATACTACATCATCTAGACCAACTACAAACAAAATCAAAAGAAATCAAATATGAATAAATAAAGTAAATGATCATTTTGACAAAAGTAAACCACTAGGTCACTTTGTGTTTTCCTAGAAGAAGATTTCTAACAGAAACATTTCTACTTCTTTTCACCCCATGCTAGACCAAGTAAAAGTATATCAAGACCCACTTTACAAACTTATAAAAATTCTCCAAATCAATTTAAAGGACATGTGAAAATGGAATCAAGTGTATGTGCTAAGATCACACTTTTTCAAAAACCTATCAAATCAATTCCCCTTAACCTCTCCAAGCAAACATAGACTCTCAAGCTTAACTTAAGGTCACTCAAAATTTTTGAATCAAATTTTCGAAAGAAAGTTTCATGCGGCCATTTTCACAAACACCTTACTTGCACAAATTTAACCACCTGCCTAACTTCACTGATTCCATAGTAATTAGTCGACCATTTGGTCTCCACTCCATCCCCTATCTCCCTGAGGATAGCCAGCACCCATACCAAGTCCCCCCTTTGCCGTTTGCACAGTGGAGCGCCGCCCGATTTTGGTCATCGCCGGCCGACCACGGCCAGCTCATAGCAGACACCGCTGTAGCAAACCATGATGTCCAGGAAGCACGCCGCACTCCACTGCCACCCCTTGTCCCAGACCATGCCTCACCCCTGCCTTGCGTGCACTAGCTCACCATGACCGCAGCAACCCAGCAGACAACCCTGTTCGCCGCCGTGCGACCCGCAGTTGCGTTTCTTATAGTGTTCATCTTCCTTTGACTTGTGTTTCTTATCAGGGAAAGGCATAGGTTTTTGGACCCAAGGTTCTCTTTCACTACCATGTTTCTTAGCAATAAAATCTTCTTTGGTGTATTTAGTATTCTTAGTGTGGTTTTCAGGTTCTTCCTCAACTTTCTCTTCATTAGGAGCTTCATTTCCTTCATTACCACTTTCAGTTTCAGCATCAGAGATAGATATACTATTAGAATCTAAAGCAGGTTCAGAGGGTTCTACAACAGTTTTATGTTTCTTTTTCCTTTTCTTACGAGTAGAACCACTATTTTCAGCTTGTTGAGAATCCTGCTCAATTCTTTTGGGATGCCCCTCAGGATATAGAGGATCCTGGGTAGCAGCTCCACTTCTAGTTCTAATTTCATAAGCATGTTTTTATTTAGCAGCATTAACTAGCAAGTCGTTTTGCACTTTAACGAGTTGATCTATTTGAGTTTGAACCATTTGAAAGTGTTTAACAATCATTTTAACATCATTAAAGGTTCTTTCCACAATATCTTTCAACTCAACAATAGCTCTAGTGTTTTCCATTAGATGATTTTGCACCCATTTATTAAAGTTATCTTTCTTAACAATAAAGATATCGAATTCTTCTAAGCATTGATTAGGAGGTTTAGAGTAAGGGATATCACCTTCATCAAAGTGTTGGAGAGAGTGTACCTCGATAGTGGATGAGTAGGGAATAGGCTTACATAATTCTTCAATAGGAGGTAAATTCTTTATATATGCAGCTTTAATTCCCTTCTCCTTAAGAGATTTCTTAGCTTCCTTCATTACTTCATCATTTAATTCAATAACTCCCCTCTTCTTTGATGTTGGAATAGGCACCGGAATAGAAGGTTCAGGTATAATTACTTCAGGTATAGCTTGTTTAGGAGGAGTCCAATCTTCATAGTTCTTACTTATTTTAGCCATTAATTCCTCAGCTTCCTTAGGAGTCCTATTCCTGAAAACACAATCAGCACAACTATCTAGGTATGTCCTAGATTCTTCGGTTAGTCCATTATAAAATATATCAAGAAGCTCATTCTTAGGTAATGGACTTCCAGCATGTGCATGAATCAAAGCACAAAACCTTGCCCAAGATTCAAGCAATACCTCTTTTTCTCCCTGTTTAAAATCAAAAAGTACCTGCAAAATAGCATGTCTAGCACTAGGAGGAAAATATTTCTGCAGGAAAGTGCTAATCAAGCACTCAGGGCTATCAATAGATCCAGGAGGTAAATTACTAAACCAAGTTTTAGCTTCTCCTTTCAGTTAAAAAGGGAAGATCTTGGCAACAAAGTAAGTACGCATCTTAATATCATTAGAAAATAAGCCACTCATGGTAGAAAGTTCATTCATATGTGCTACCGCACTTTCATTCTTAGTACCACAAAAAGGTTCTTTCTCGACAATAGCTATGTAAGATAGATTGAGAGAGAAATCATAATCTTTATCTGTAATGTTTATGGGAGAAGCAGCAAACTTAGCAATAGGAGACAATTTGGGTCTAATAGTACGCCTCTCAAGGAGACTCTTAGCAGCGCTCCTATCATGGGTGTTTTTACATTCTTTAATAAATTCATCGGTCATCTCAACATAACCATCTTCAATATCATAACTTTCACTAGACTCAGGTGAACTAACGGGTGTGGTAGTGTCTTCATTAGGAGTTTCGGTATTTCCAGCTATAGTTCTAGCAATCGTAGCATCTAGGAAAGGACCTAATGAAACACTCTTATCAAGCACATTAGAAGCAGCATCATAAGCATCAGAAGTTTCAGATTCAGCAGTAGTAGCAGTGTGTGTAGCATGTGTATGTGGTGGTGTAACGAGCTTACTTATAACAGATGGTGAATCAAGAGCAACAGAGGTGTTCAGAATCATACCTCTTCTTGTAGTGGATGGTAAAATAGGAAACTTGCCATCACGAGACTTACCCATGATGGATGGCTAGCAGCGAACAATAGAGAATCCAAGTGAACTTGATAAATAAAGATATGCTCCCCGGAAACGGCGCAAGAAAATAGTCTTGATGACCCACAAGTAGGGGGTGTATCGCAGTATTTTTTAGGGAAGTGGAACCCAATTTATTGATTCGACACAAGGGGAGCCAAAGAATATTTATAAGTCTTAACAACTGAGTTGTCAATTCAGCTGCACCTGGAAACAATCTTGCTCACAACAGTTTATCAGTAGCAATAGTTTTATAGTAGCAATAGTAAAGTAACAACAGTAGTAAAGTAAAGACAGCAGTAACAATAGCAGTAACAATAGTAGTAACAGTAGGATTCGAGTGCGGTAGGCATATGGATGGATGGACGGTTGTTGCATGGACAAGACAATTCACATAGCAACCAGAACATAGGGCAATTGCAGATAAATAAGATAAAGCATCCTAGTACTAGATAATCCTAGGCATGTGTTCCATATATAGTCATACGTGCTCGCAATGAGAACTTGCACAACATGTTTTGTCCTACCAGCCCGTTTGCAGCGGGGCCTCAAGGGAACTACTGGCAATTAAGATGATCCTTTTAATAGAGCATCGGAGCAAAGCATTAACACTCCATGAACACATGTGATCCTCACATCAAAGCCATTCCCTCCGGTTATCCCGATTTCTGTCACTTCGGGGCCATTGGTTCCGGACAACAACGTGTGTATACAACTTGTAGATAAGACCATAAATAATACTATCATAATGAATCAATAACATGTTCAGATCCGAAATCATGGCACTCGGGCCCTAGTGACAAGCATTAAGAACAACAAGTCGCAAGAAAGTCATAAAGCACTAATAAAAGATACTAGGAACCATGCCCTAACAATCTGATGCCATTACATGAACGATCTCATCCAATACCTACCATCCCCATAGCCTACATCGGGGGATTACTCACTCATAGATGGGGGAAACATGGATGGTCGATGGAGAAGCGATGGTGATGATGATGGCGATGATCTCCTCCAATTCCTCGTCCCTGCAGGGTGCCAGAACGGAGTTTCTAGTGCTGTTTCGTGGAATCTGGTGGTGGCGGCGGAGCGGAACTCCTTCTAGAAAATGTCGAACCTCCCGGAGTTTTTAGGTCAGAAGGCTTCTTATAGGCAAAGAGGGAGACCGAGGGGAAGCCTGGGGCGGCCAGACCATGCCCTGGCGTGGCCAGGCCCAGCCCGCGCCTAGGGGGTTTGGCCAGCCCCTGGCCCTCCTCCGTCTCGTATTCTGGCTCCGTGAGTGTTCCGGAAAAATAGGAACATTGGCTTTTGTCCCGTCCAATTCCGAGAATATTCATTTTCTGACTTTCCAAGAACCAAAAATAGTAGAAAACAGGCAGCTGGCACTGTGGCTCTTGTTAATAGGTTAGTCCAAGAAATCATATGAAAAGTACTCCAAAGTGTGGACAAAACACATAAAGTGGATAAAACCAAGCATGGAACATCAAAAATTATAGATACATTTGCAATGTATCAGCCCACAATAATCAAGGCCATGGAAACCAGGATCACCATTGATCAAAGCTCAAAAAATTTTAAAATACCAATCCCCCTATCTTTAGTAAGTCCGAGGATCCTTTAGATGCTGATGATTGGCTGCAAACAATGGAGAACAACCTGGAGGTCGCGGGAGATGAAGCAAACGAGAAGGTACTGTTTGCCACTCATTATCTGGCAGGAGATGCACGAGCCTGGTGGAATAGCACCCATACCATGAACAACGGTCAAGTGATGACTTGGGAAGCCTTCAAGATCAAGTTTAGCCGCACCCATGTGCCGCAGGGTTTAGTCACCCGGATGGGAGATGAGTTCAGAGAACTGAAGCAAGGAAGGATGACGGTAGTTGAGTACCGTGACAAATTTCTATCGCTAGATAGACATGCCCCTGATGAGATTAACACCAAAGTCAAGAACAAGGAGAGGTTCCTGAATAGATTGCATGATGAGATGCAGACTGTGTTAGTCAACATCTGTTTTGAAGATCTCGAAGAACTAGTGGATTCCGCCATCCAGATGGAAGGAATGATCAACCAAGACAATGACAATCACAAGCGCAGAATGATGCACCAGAGTGGACCCAACCACACTCAAAAGTATCGCCCCATCCCGTCTGCAGGATATGCCACGAAAAACAATAGACACTCGATGTCCCATCCAAGCTACCCCAATCCTACCAGAGGAAACCTGAAGTCTATAGGAAACCACAACAACAACCACGGTAACTCCAACAACTTCAACCATGCACCGCCCAAGTCCAACAACAACAACAACAACAATACTGCCCCAAGGACTAGAAGCAATGTTGTGCCTGTTGCAGCCAAAGACAAGTCCAGATTACTTGCTTTGAATGTGGAGTCAAGGGTCACTACTCCAATGAGTGTCCCAAGAAGCTTGCAGCAGCCACCAATGTGAACGCTCAGCAGCAACGCCGTGTTCAACCTGGAAGGAGATTTTCCCCCGGGAATTCGCTCAACCGCAACGGCCGTCTGTTCCACATGAATGCTGAAGAAGCCCAGGAAGCACCCGATGTCGTGCTGGGTATGTTTTCTGTTAACTCAGTATTATCAAGAGTATTGTTTGATTCTGGAGCATCACACTCATTTGTTACAGAAGAATTTGCATGCACTAGTGATGACCCACAAGTATAGGGGGTGTATCGCAGTATTTTTGATAAGTAAGAGTGTCGAACCCAGCGAGGAGCAGAAGGTGCTGGCTAGTGGTATGGATCAGGAATTCTCTGCAAATACTTAGTAAACAAATTTTTAGGGGTTTTCGATAAAGCAAGTAAACAAAGTACGAGTAAATAAAAGACAGTAGGAGTGAGTGCAGCAAGTGGCCCAATCCTTTATGCAGCAAAGGACAAGCCGGTTGTATTTCTATAGATGACCAAACGTTCTCGAGGACACATGGGAAGACTGTCAAGTGCTTTCGCTTCATATAGTCGATTAATCTTCTTTAGCTTGCTAAGTGTTGTGTGGGTGAACCTGTGCTAATGTACCACCCCATCCAAGACTAAATACATACTTGTGATTAAACCCCCTTGCAAACATCCGTAAGTACAAGAAATTAATTAAGGTAGAAACCTAACCACAACTTTAAACTCTAAGACCCTTACGTCCCTTGTGCAATGGTTTCCTAACGGGGGTTCAGGTTTCTGTCACTCCGGCAACCCATACGATTAGTAGCCAAATACACAATGCATTCCCCAAGGCCATATAGGTGAAGTGTCATGTAGTCGAAATTCACATGACACCACTAGAAGAAGTACACCACAACTTAAATAACAATCTATTGAATCTTTCTCTACTCAACTCCACTACTAACAACAAGACTTCTCCCATGTCCTCAAGAACAAAACGAACTACTCACAAGACATCATATGGATCATGATCAGAGATGAAATAATGATGTATAACAATCTGAACATAAACAATAATTCAATGGTTCACTGAATAGCATCAACTACAAAGAGTAATCAACACCGGGAAAGTTTCCCCTATGAACTATAGCAAGATTCAACACAATTGTTACAGCAATATGGAGATGGTGATGAGGGTGCTGATGGTGATGATGGTGGTGATGATGATGATGATCCCGATGAAGTCCAGCTTGATGGTGGTGTTGATGGCGACGATCTCCCCTCTCAGGGAAGGAATTCCCCCGGCAGAAATCTGTCTGTCGGAGAGATCTTTCTCTCTCGGTGTTTTCCGCCCCGTAGAAGGGGCGGAATATTCCTGTGGTCGCTCCCTGAGTCTTAGGGTTTCGGGAGGTTGATATACGCTAGAGGGGGGAGGCTAGAGTGGGCCAGGGCGGCCACACCACTCCCTGGCGCGGCCTCCAAACAGCACCTTTTCCATCAGAATCCTGACTACAGCGGTCCATGCTCCAAAAGTCATCAACCATGCAAAAATAGATGAAATAACATAAGTATCACCTCTCAATACGAAATATATCAATGAATAATAGTGAATTAAGACATAGAATAGTGATGCAAATGGACGTATCAACTCCCCCCAAGCATAGACTTCGCTTGTCCCCAAGCGAAACTGAGCTCAATAAACATGACCTCAGGATTATGGAGTGAAGAGTCGATAAAAGGATACGGACAAGAAGCATCACATTCATCAAATACATAGATCATAATAGAAAACAACTCACTATTATATAACTCAACTTGTAATGAGTAAAGGAAACACAATAAAGATACATAAAGTGAATCATAATTGGTAATGGCAAACTTAGCTCTTGGTCGAAGAATAGTTGATAATTTGCTGGAGTTCACAAATAGCTGGTTTTCAAAGAAAGCTTTCAAAGTAGTAAACATCAAGATAAGAGCAATGTGCAAAACAAGGAACACAAGAGACATGATTGAATAAATCATCATATGAATGAATGAAACACATCAACTCAAAATACTTGCTGAGATAGAGGGGAATAGGTTTACTGACTCAACTACAAAGTAAAAGAAAGGCCCTTCAAAGAGGGAAGCGGGGATTGCAAGTCTCATAAAGAGCTCCCAAAAATTATGATACTTACTAGCTTTCAGCTCTCATTGCCCCTATCATAGGCATATTTAGGTGATTAAGGTGAAAGTGAGGTCCAATCTGAGTTATATGCTTGACAGACTATAAAATGAAAATCCCAAGTCCTTTGAGTACGAGGGCCGCTCCTCATGCTACTCAACTTTAGTTACCGGTAAGTTCTTGTCATCGTAAGTATGTGTGTATCATGGAGAACCGCCAACGGGGTACCCCTTGCCCGATGATATGGAAGAATCCCCATATCAAAATGACAAGGCAAGCAGACAATGAGTATCTCAGCAATCTTCTTATTTACCATGGGAAAATGATGCTTTTTTCTCTCTTTCTTGTTTTCATAGTATCTCTTTTTTTCTGTTCTTTTTCTCAATAGCTATCTCTCTCTTTTTTGATAAGAAGAATGCTTCATAGGTATCATTATGGTTACGCTGCAGGTTTCCACCATGTCAGCATGGATTAGACCAGCGGCCCAGGCATTTCTCTAACACACATACATAACTCCATGGACTTACAAGCTCCCCTTTTATTTCACACCGACGACATCCGCAAACAAAAGGGCAAGGTATCAACTGGGTATATATTTACAAGTGTTGAAAACGTTCCCCGTGACAACATAGTTCTGCTAATCCCAACCTATAATTTGCAAACATATAACTTTCATGGAGAGTTCACAATGGTTCAGGTTTATTAAGTGCGGAAAATAAAGTGTGCCATCAAGTTCGTAAGAGCTTTAATCACTAATTTTCTCATAACAAGTTTAATTTGGGAGGTAAACAACAAGAATTTACTTGGGATAACAATAATGCTACTAGGTAGGTATTGTGGACACAAATGGCAAAGGTTTTGGTTTAAAGGAGGTGGATGCACGAGAAGAATGCCCTCTCAGTACAGGTTTTTGGCTAGCAAGGCTGGGTAGCAAGTACAAGAGTTGAAGGAAACAAACAAGCATACAAATGATAAATACAAACATACAATCTTCCTTGGAAGCACAAAAGATCTTAACTAGAGAATACTAAACTTATGAGCAAATCAAGAAAGAAAGATGATGAAATTATTTTTCTCTCGAGTACTTCTATCTTTTTCTTTTCAACTCTCAAAAAGGGTGTTGCTACTGACCGAGCCAGGTTTGCCAAAACCAAATAAATTAACTCAATGATCCCAGAGTGCTACCAATACTAA
The DNA here is from genome assembly GCA_910589775.1 of Avena eriantha. NCBI lineage: Eukaryota > Viridiplantae > Streptophyta > Magnoliopsida > Poales > Poaceae > Avena > Avena eriantha. The sequence continues at coordinate 454,442,768 of OU342742.1, read as the reverse complement.
CAACAAGATCAATCATATAACCACGAATTGAAAACTAACATAAGTTATGCAAAAGAGTGAATGATAGAACTTCTCATTAATATTCCATAACGAAAACTCACACCAAGGGATACAAATCTAACGAGAGAGGGGACACTTCCATAATGCAAACCATACTACATAATAACTCCTCTATTCATGATATGACTCTACTAATAAGGTAAAAAGATAGAAGATGGTGATATGATACCGCAGGACTCCCCCAAGCTTGGAACAAACCAAGGGGATGCCAAACCTGATGACGAGTTACTCCTTCGGTGGTGGTGGTATCCTCTTGATGAGCTCTTTGATCAGTTTCCCCAAGTCCTCAATCTCGAAGGTGAGATTACGAATCCGCTGGGAGTTTTGCTCAATGCGGCTCATGATCATGTCGTGTTGAGAATTCCAGCTCTTGCTATTCTTTCCCCACTCTTCCTCCTTAGGTTCCTTCCCTTTATCCTTGGCGGACACCATTGTGATTCTAAACCTTCAAAGAGTAAGTCCTGGCAGAAACAGATCGAAACAAAAACCCGACGAAAACACGATATACGGACCTCGGGGGATCCGGGGGGGTTATATATTACGAAGTTTCATATCAAAAAGGAAAGTACTGGGAGAAAACGGGTCAGAGACGGAGTCCTGGGTGGCCTCACCACCTGGTGGCGCGGCCAGGGGTGGGCCCGCGCCATGGGGTGGTGTGGGCCACCCTGACTCCGGTTCCGTCCCTTTTTCGCTTCGTAGCTTTCCTTATTGACTGAAAACTGCAAAAATATAGTTGGATTGTATTTTCGCGGAACTTTTCTTACCAGAACTGTTACCTAGTTGGAAACAGACTCTGCAGGTCTCTGAATTTGGTATTTAGTGGATCCTTCCGGAGTCATCTCTTGAATAAGATCAATATCTTCATCTTCATATACTTATTACTTGAGTCACAAACCCTTCTCTTCCTTATTACACCATTGTCTCCACTTCCTGGAAATTTCTTTCACACAAAACTTCACACAGTTCTCATTAGCAACATTAGTATAAGTGAAGTGATAAAACCTTTTTGAGTCCAACTTCAACTGAAAACCATCAAAACATAAGCTACTGTAGCAACTCCTTCCGAAAACCCAAATAGAATTCAAAAAGGAAGTCGAATAAAGAAGCAAATGCAAGATTGGCAAAATCTGTCAAAACAGACCAGCAGGTAAAGATCATTTTTTTCGAAAATCTTCTGTTTCTCAAATCAAAAAGTGAAAAACTAACGAAAGTTAAATAACAACCTGGGGCAGAAGCAAACAAACTTACAGCTCAATCCGATATACAGAGATCTCTCACGATTTTTTACGGTGAAGCACAAAAATCTGTTTCGAGATAGCAACTTCCGCAAATCTTACTTCTCTCTCATTAGAAGTTGATCTTGACACAAAAACCGAACAAAACGGATAAGGAGCGGTTATTACTGAAGTAATAGCTTCCAAGACTCAAAGAAACAAAAACAAACTAAAAGCAAAAACAAATTGGGTTGTCTCCCATAAAGCTCTTTTTTTATAGCCATTAAGACAGACATGATAATTTTGAAGAAGCTCTCATAGGGATATGAATTGAAGTGAAAGAGAGCATTAAGAAGCAACAACATACACTCATTTAAGTCTAACCCACTTCATATGCAAGGGGATTTTGTAAACAAACAAGTTGTTGAAACCAAAGGCAACTTGCATAAGAAGGCAAAAGAAGTGCAACATAAAGACTTTCAGCATAAAACGGGGAAACTTGATATTATTGAGATGCATAAGAACACTTTTCCCTCTCTCATAATAACTTTAAGTATCATGCATAAACTTAACAATATAACTATCACAAGGGCCATCATAACAATGATCACTTATTCTAACAGAAAACACAGGAATACTAGCTCTCATAACACTACTATGTGAAACAATATTAGAGGTATCCTTACAAAGGATAGGGTGTCTCTCTTTTTCATATTTAGCAACAAAGTCTTTCACATTTGCTACAATAGGTTCATCAACCATTTGTTTATCAGGTTCAACAGCTTTATTCATACTTTCATCTACCATGCTAGCCATCATAGAATGTTCCTTTACCTTAGCTGGGAAAGGGATTTTCTCAATGTAAGGTTCAGGGAAAACATGATTAGCAGTATAAACTTCAGTATTTCTTGCAGGAACACTCTTAGCAACATCTTTATAAGGTTCATGATACTTATTCCACTTATTTTTAGGCACTTCAATGTAGGAAGCAAAAGCCTTAAAATAAGAAGCAATAGCTTGAGAGTCTAGACCATAAGCATTTCTAATATTTTGAAAGTCATCAGTTTTCATAAAAGATTCAATGCATTCATAATCATAATTTATACCTGACTTTCTACCTTTGTCATTCTCCCAAGCTTTAGCATTGTCTTGAATACGGTCTAGAAGGTCCCATTTAACTTCTTCTTCCATACAAGTGAATGATCCAGCACAAGAAGCATCCAATAAATCCTTGTCATGAAGAGAAAGCCTTGCATAAAAGTTATTGATAATAATATTGTTGGGGAGCTCATGAATGGGACATTTGAGCATTAGTAACTTCAATCTCCCCCAAGCTTGGGCTGTACTCTCTCCATCAAGAGGCCAAAAGTTGTATATTTGATTCCGATCTTTATGAATCTCACTAGGAGGATAAAACTTTGAATAAAAGAGAGACACTATTTCCTCCCATTCCAGAGCTTGACCATTCTTCAGCAGCTTATACCATTCGTCAGCTCTTCCTTTCAGTGATAATGAGAATAGCTTCTTCTTAACTTGATATGTAGTAATACATGCACACTTGAACAACCCGCATAATTCGTGTATAAAGAGTAAATGATCACCGGGATGGACAGTTCCATCCCCAACATAGTAGTTATCCATAACACGATCAATAATTGTTGTAGGTATTTTGAAAACATCTTTCTCAGCAGGTGGTGGATTATCTACTACCTTAGCAGTGGTAGTTGATGGGTTCGTAGCAGGGAAAACAAAAAAATTCTACCGCAAGAACGAACAAAACCCAGATTTAATCTAGATAAAAGCCAAGATCTAATCTATTAGGCATGTGCAACGAGATAGATCTATACTAACCCTTGTAGATCCGAAAGCGTTACGAGATTCGGATCTCGTGGTTGATGTAGTCGATCACTTGCTGATCTCAAGATCGAGTGGACGATCCTTCCGGCGCCGCGTTCCGGCAGCGCTTCCGCAGTCGGTCACACGTGCGGAGTCGAAGCAGACCTTCCTCTCCCCGTTCTAGCGAGCAGCGTAGGTAGTAGATCTTCTCCACGGAATCCCAGCAGCACGACGGCGTGGTGGTGGTGGTGGTGGTGGTGGTGGAGTAGAGAATTCTGCAGGGCTTCACCTAAGCCTGAGCAGAAGAAAGGAGGAGGAGAGAGGCGGCTAGGGTTTGGAGTGGAGGGGTGCCAGGGGGTGGCGCCTCCACCCCTCTATTTAAAGGAGGGAGGCGCCATGGGAGGGGGAGTCCTAGTAGGACTCCCCTCCCTTCCTTGGCCGGCGGATTGGGAAGGGGGGAGGAGTCCTCCTCCCCCACGACTCCTTGTCTTGCCCCAGAAGGACTCCTTGATCCTTTCTTGGTTTTGAAGCAAACTCCAAGAAATATTCCAGAACCTTCCGGAACATTCAAAAACCTTCTAGAATCCTCGTACAAATACTCCGGAACATTTCCTAACTTAGAAAATGATCCCCAATATATGAATCTTATTCTCCAGACAATTCCGGAGCTCCTCGTGACGTCCCGAATCCAATCCGAGACTCTGAACAACATTCGGTCTCCAACGCACATTCCATATCTACTTAAAACAACTTCGAACCTTAAGTGTGTCACCCTACGGTTCGTGAAAATGTAGACATGATGGAGACACGTCTCCGATCAATAACCATCAGCGAGATCGGGAGATCCATAACGGCTCCCACATACTCAACGATGACTTTGTGATCGATAGAACCATTAACATACGAAACCAATTCCCTTTGTCATGCGATACTCTACTTATCCGAGGTTTGATCGTCGGTATCTCCATACCTAGTTCTACCTCATTACTGATAACTACTCTTTACTCGTTCCATGTTATGTCATCCCTTGTGACCCAGTCACATGCTTGCAAGCTAATTAGATGACATTCCACCGAGAGGGCCTAGAGCATATCTATCTGTCATATGGATGGACAAATCCCAATATTGGTCCATGCGCTTCAACACATACTTTCAAAATACCCAATGACACCTTTATGACCACCCAGTTACGAAGCGGTGTTTGATGTCATCAAAGTACTCATCCGGTGATGGTGATTAACATAACCTCATGGTCGAAGGATTAGGTTACTATGTATTTTAAAGCTTATAGCAAACGAACTTAATGACTTGATCTTATGCTATGCTTACTACGGGTGTGTGTCCATCACATCATTCTCCTAATGATATGATCTTGTTATTAACGACATCCAATGTCCATGATTAGGAAACCATGATCATCCATTAATCAACAAGCTAGTTTAACAAGAGGCTTACTAGGGACTCTTTTATGTTTACAAAACACACAAGTATTAATGTTTCCGGTTAATACAATTATAGCATGGGATGTAAACATTTATCATAAACATAAAGATATAATAATAACCACTTTATTATTGCCTCTTGGGCATATCTCCAACAGTCTCCCACTTGCACTAGAGTCAATAATCTAGTTAAAAAACTTGTGCATTCAACACCTATGGCTTTCTGGTGTTGTATAGACACTATTGCTAGTGGTAAACATAATCTTTGGATCTGACACTTCCAGGTCCGTGTGTATTTGCATGTCCTTGCGTCTCTACGCATTACTCATTCTCCAATGAGATGGCATTGTATAAATTTGGTCCTTTGGTGAGACCTTTAGTTCCTTGGGATTAAATTATGTTGATACAATTGTCGTACAATGTATCTTCATAGTATTATCCCGCTATGAACCACGCCTAGTTTGATAACAAACTACTTAACACAAATGCCCTCCTTTGCTGCTACTATAGCAGTTATATACTTAGCCTTTTGTTGTAGTATCCGTCACAATATCTCAACTTTGAAACTCATCCAAATCCATCATGTAACATCCTTTCCATTACATTGTGCCACCCATAGTCTAAATTGAGATAAATGTAATTTGTATCTTGTGACGAAACTAGTATCAATGTAACACATCACAATGAACTACCTTTAACTATTTTTCACTTATACATGATATATTCTTAGTTCTTCCAAAGCTCATAAGAATATCTCTACTATTGTCCAATGATCATCTTATGAATCATTCTGGTATATGCTCATAACATTTAGAGCATAGGACATATCTGGATGTGTACATCTCAAAGAATGATTGATCAAAATATTCTTGTGATTTCACCAAGTGTCAAAACACTTGAATCTCGTGTCAACACACTTGAATCTTGATTTAGTCCTTTCCGTGCGTCAAGAACCTTTCTTGTTGTTTCCATATTGAACTCATTCAACATCTTATCTATGTACATTTGGCAAAACCATATTAGCGCCTCAATCTATTCATATAGACATTGATGCCTAATTCTTGAGTTATGCCTAAGTCTTTCATCGAAATGAAATTCTTAACTTGTGTCAATTCAACATTATTTCTAATCAACAATATGTCTTTCACATAATGTATTAGAAATATGTCTTAGCGCTCCCACTTAATTTCTTGCAAAATGCAAACATCTTCATCGTCTCTGATGAAATTAAACCTTTTAACGGTTTCATCACGGTGAAGATTCCAATTCCGCGATGCTAACTTCAACCATTGAAGTTTTGCATACTCTTTTAGCATCCTTTTAATTTAACAAAACGCTTTGGATCGTGTCATGTACACGTCCTAGGTAACCATTCTATTAGGAGAACTTGTTTTGTTTGTTCAACTACCATATACCAAAATATATGTAGTGGTTGCTACATTAATCCGTCCAGACTAAATATCGCTATGAAAGATCAAATCTTATCATAGTCAATTCCTTGAACATTGTCGTAAACTCTTTCCGACATGTCAACTATTTCATAGATTTGAAACATCCATGTCTATTTCTTTATAGATCCAAACACGACCGATAGGCTTCACGCCTTTTCGGAGGGTCTTCTAAGTTCAGAAACTTGATTTCTCGTGTATGGATACTATCATGGATTCCATGACTTCTAGTCATTTTATGGAGTCAGGGCCCATCATCGCTTCTTTGCATGTAGTCAGTTCATCATTGTCAAAACAATAACGACTTGCTTATCAAATCTTACTATTTGATTCTTACCGACCCACACGGTTCTATAGGAACTCTAATCTCCGAGATCACACCTTTTGTAATCACGAGAGCCATGAGCATTGTGGCCGCCATCGGGACACTTTCTGGCGCTGCGCTACTTAGCACATATAGCTAAGGTTCAACAACCTTATCAAAGTTCTATTGTCCTCCCACTTAACTTTTCACGAAAAATTCCTTCTCAAGAAACTTGACGTTCCAAGCGACAAACTCTTTTGTCCTCGGCGCTATGGAGAAATTCCCAACAAATTCTTTGGAATAACCTACAAAGACGTGGTTATCCAACTTTGGTTGTAAACATTTTACTTATGCATAGCATACCAAAATTTAAGAAAAGACAATTCAGGTTTTATCCCAAACCATAACTCATATGGTGTCATTTCAACGGATCACGATGGAGCTCTTTTCAGTGTAAAAGCGGTAGTCACTAAAGCTTTAATCTTTAAAATATAATGGCAGTTTTATAAATGACACCTTTGATCTCACCATGTAAAACAAGGTTTCATTACATATCTCGAACACTTCATACTCCTATGGTGTTTTGGGAAATGCAAATGCATGGAACGATTCCTGAAATCTTAGGTGTTTTGCTAAACTTGTAACTCAATGTTGCGACCTCGTATCGGTAAAGATCCTAAGTCCCTGTGATTAACATGCTAGTCCCTGGATCAATAGCTAGCACTTCACAGTCGATGAATATCACGTAAAACACAAGTCATTCTTACACGAATAATCCAGAGTATAATTATTACAACTTGCATAGCTTATAGCTAGCTCAAATAAAACAGCGGAAACTAAATAAAACTTGAGTCCATCAACGCCTCAGGCTAGCTGCGTGAAGACCCGCGATCCCTACGCACCTTTCAATCTTCGGATTCTGCACATAAGACGTGCAGCCAACAAGTTGGGTCAATACTTTGAATGTATTGGCAAATTACACCAAGGAAGGAACAAGACTAACTCTACATGCAAGGCTAGAGTAGGCTTTGGGGTTTATTTGCGTAAAGCCAATTTTATCAAGGTAATGAGAAAAGAGGAAGAAAGTTTTCCCTACTTTGTAAACTTTGATAAAAGTATAGGGTCGAATGGAACACGTGGATATTACTCACCAAGTGTCCAATCAGCCTAGCACTTGGATATTACACACCAGGTGGCACTTGGATATTACGCATCAAGTTACTTGGATATGGCACACCAAGTTCCCAAATTCCCACCTATTAGCGATATTACGCACGCCATAGGGTTTGAAAAACTTTTGTTTGAAAAGAGAGAGGAAGATCTTTCAGAGGCTCCATCCTTCAGATGCTCAAAATGTTCTTTTCCGTGAACTCGGCTGATCGATCAGATTGCAATACTCTCGAGAGGTTGTGCACTTTCCCCACAATCCACGATCAAGTCCTTTTACAGACAAGACCATGGCGAAGCCTTTACTTAGTAGCCCCTCTACCAGCTGGATCCAACCGTGCCAAGAACCTCCAAATGTTGGTACCCCGGTGAGGTTTCCCACTAAGTACTAAGCCAAGACAGAGCCCATATGTATTGTGGTTGCACGGGAAGCTTCTGAATTCTGAAACATGGCAGACTTCTTTGATTCCTGGGCGGCCGTCCTCCACCAAAATCTCACTCGTTGTCCCGACAACCATTCCGCCCAGAAGAAAACTTAGTTTTATTTTGAAGGGGTTTTGGAGAAGAAAGTTCGCTCGAGAGAGCTATCATACTTAGAAAATTCTTGAGTCTTTCGAACCCTCCCAACGGTATTTGATATATATATACCATAGCAAGCAATACTTAGCAAAACAGGGGGAACCTATTAGGACGGAAAATCCTCAGTATAAAGCTACTCATGGCATACTACAAAACCGCACTTGCAAAAATAGTAATAAGAAAGCTACTAAAACCTACACATGCATACTACAAGATTTTGAAGAGTAAAACATGCATAGTCAAAAACTGGGACATAACATGAACAAGTGGTGTAACTTGCCTTGATCCGAGCAGCAATCTACACAACAATACTCCTCAGCGCACTCCGAGCAATCTAACGAAGCAAACAAGGATACAATCACAATTTGCACAAAACAAGTCACGAAGTCAAATATGCATGCATGCAACATGGTAATATGCAAGGGTGGGTTTGATTTCGGCCAAGGGTCTTAACCAGGGGTGTTGTTGAGTTGGGGATGTCATTAGAATCGATTTCCCACAGATTTTAGGTATTTTGGATAAAACCCTAATTAACCAGGCTTGAAACTAGATCTACAGCTCTAATCTATCTCGAAACAGATCTAAACACCAAAACCTGCCGCTAGAGCGAATGAAGCACAACCACTAGGCCCACCTTAGCCGACCGAACCAGCCATCGTACGGGATCGATCCTACCTCCGCTTTAAAAAGCGTGCGAAAATCTGTTTTCTAAACCTATCTCTATTCAAACACTTATAACTTTTTATCTACAACTCTGAATTGACTTCTGTTTGTTTCTACTTGTTCCCTACTCCAAGATCTATCTTCCCATCATCATAAAAGCCTAAGTAATCCATCGGAGCCACAGCTATAACACTTCTCCTTCCCGAAATCCCGAATCTACACCCCACCGAATCGTATTTCGCTTCTAAACCCAAACTTCGTCGGCTGCCTTTGGCTTCAAAACGAAATGGGCCGCCGGCCGGCCCACCTCAGCCGACCTCACCTATGAGGAAAAACCCACAAGGATCCTGGAAACAACCGAGAGAATTACTCGTACCAAGACTATCAGATTCTGCAAAGTTCAATGGAATCACCATTCCGAGGAAGAGGTCACATGGGAACGTGAAGAAGATCTGAAGAAAGAACACCCACACCTATTTGCTAACCAACCTGAATCTCAGGGACGAGATTCTTCTTAAGGGGGGTAGGTTTGTAACATCCCAAATTTTATAATTTCAGATGTTACTAGTAAGCATGCATCATATCATTGCATCATGGCATCACCTATCGAAAAATTTGCATCAGGCAATTCTCAAACCCCATAGTCACTTACAGACAAAAGGAGGGTAAAACCTTTTTAACCACCAAAACCTTTGCAAAAGTGTTATTTTATAATCCTATCCTAACCCTCTTCTTTTATAAAATTTTAGAGACCAATTTCGTCTAATTTGGAGTTCGTATGCAAAAGATATAAAGAAAATACCAAAATAGAAAAAAAAACGAAATGGGCCGCCGGCCGGCCCACCTCAGCCGACCGAACTAGCCATCGTACGGGATCGATCCCACCTCCGTTTTAAAAAGCGTGCGAAAATCTGTTTTCTAAACCTATCTCTATTCAAACACTTATAACTTTTTATCTACAACTCCGAATGGACTTCCGTTTGTTTCTACTTGTTCCCTACTCCAAGATCTATCTTCCCATCATCATAAAAGCCTATGTAATCCATCGGAGCCACAGCTATAACACTTCTCCTTCCCGAAATCCCGAATCTACACCCCACCGAATCGTATTTCGCTTCTAAACCCATCTAAACTTCGTCGGCTGCCTTTGGCTTCAACACGAAAGTTGTAGATCTCGTCGAAATCTTTCAATTCCGACAAACCTCACCTCTTTTCATCCACCACAGCCGGAGAATTTCGCAACGCAATATTTCAGATCTGATGGCGTAATTCCAAGATCTACTCGCGCTCGTTTCTTGGAATCCAAATCCCTTTGGTAAAAAGGTAGATCTAATCATCCTCCACAACTTTAATGTTCAAAGTTTTTCGTTTTGACCTACGGTTTTATCTCTCTAACACAGATCTACTTTTAGTCCTTTGTTAGGCAAAATCGGGTTTATTTTGAGCCAACTTCTCTTCTAGCCACCGGATCTCATCCCGACGGTCGAGATTCAATCGTCCCGATCAGTTGCCTCGTCACCGCCACGTCGTCGTCAGGTCAGCATCTAGTCCCAGTCAACCTGTCCAGTCAGCGGAATATTCACTGGAATATTCCGTTCGAATTTAAAATTGCAGATTATAGCTGTAATCTTGTAAAATTCATAGAAATTAGATTATTAGTCCAAAAATTGTGTATAATATACCGTTGGATTCATATTTTCGAGTAGAACACAGATCTACAATAATATTACTATTTTGCCACGGCAATCTTGCAGTAGAGTTAAAAGTTTAGATTAGAGTATTTTAATTCTAGAAAATTATCCGTAACTCCGTTTTAGTTGATTCTTGTTGCGTTGGCCTTGTTTTGACAATACCTTCTGTAGAAAATTTTCATATCTTGCTTAGGGTGTTTAGATCTGTTTCGAGATAGATTAGAGCTGTAGATCTAGTTTCAAGCCTGGTTAATTAGGGTTTTATCCAAAATACCTAAAATCTGTGGGAAATCGATTCTAATGACATCCCCAACTCAACAACACCCCTGGTTAAGACCCTTGGCCGAAATCAAACCCACCCTTGCATATTACCATGTTGCATGCATGCATATTTGACTTCGTGACTTGTTTTGTGCAAATTGTGATTGGATCCTTGTTTGCTTCGTTAGATTGCTCGGAGTGCGCTGAGGAGTATTGTTGTGTAGATTGCTGCTCGGATCAAGGCAAGTTACACCACTTGTTCATGTTATGTCCCAGTTTTTGACTATGCATGTTTTACTCTTCAAAATCTTGTAGTATGCATGTGTAGGTTTTAGTAGCTTTCTTATTACTATTTTTGCAAGTGCGGTTTTGTAGTATGCCATGAGTAGCTTTATACTGAGGATTTTCCGTCCTAATAGGTTCCCCCTGTTTTGCTAAGTATTGCTTGCTATGGTATATATATATCAAATACCGTTGGGAGGGTTCGAAAGACTCAAGAATTTTCTAAGTATGATAGCTCTCTCGAGCGAACTTTCTTCTCCAAAACCCCTTCAAAATAAAACTAAGTTTTCTTCTGGGCGGAATGGTTGTCGGGACAACGAGTGAGATTTTGGTGGAGGACGGCCGCCCAGGAATCAAAGAAGTCTGCCATGTTTCAGAATTCAGAAGCTTCCCGTGCAACCACAATACATATGGGCTCTGTCTTGGCTTAGTACTTAGTGGGAACCTCACCGGGGTACCAACATTTGGAGGTTCTTGGCACGGTTGGATCCAGCTGGTAGAGGGGCTACTAAGTAAAGGCTGCGCCATGGTCTTGTCTGTAAAAGGACTTGATCGTGGATTGTGGGGAAAGTGCACAACCTCTCGAGAGTATTGCAATCTGATCGATCAGCCGAGTTCACGGAAAAGAACATTTTGAACATCTGAAGGATGGAGCCTCTGAAAGATCTTCCTCTCTCTTTTCAAACAAAAGTTTTTCAAACCCTATGGCGTGCGTAATATCGCTAATAGGTGGGAATTTGGGAACTTGGTGTGCCATATCCAAGTAACTTGATGCGTAATATCCAAGTGCCACCTGGTGTGTAATATCCAAGTGCTAGGCTGATTGGACACTTGGTGAGTAATATCCACGTGTTCCATTCGACCCTATACTTTTATCAAAGTTTACAAAGTAGGGAAAACTTTCTTCCTCTTTTCTCATTACCTTGATAAAATTGGCTTTACGCAAATAAACCCCAAAGCCTACTCTAGCCTTGCATGTAGAGTTAGTCTTGTTCCTTCCTTGGTGTAATTTGCCAATACATTCAAAGTATTGACCCAACTTGTTGGCTGCACGTCTTATGTGCAGAATCCGAAGATTGAAAGGTGCGTAGGGATCGCGGGTCTTCACGCAGCTAGCCTGAGGCGTTGATGGACTCAAGTTTTATTTAGTTTCCGCTGTTTTATTTGAGCTAGCTATAAGCTATGCAAGTTGTAATAATTATACTCTGGATTATTCGTGTAATAATGACTTGTGTTTTACATGATATTCATCGACTGTGAAGTGCTAGCTATTGATCCAGGGACTAGCATGTTAATCACAGGGACTTAGGATCTTTACCGATCCGAGGTCGCAACACTCAAACATCTTTCTTTATGATCCTATCATAAACTCTTTTATTTTCTTGTTACAATGATTTTCCTCTTCATCTTGAAAAGTCTTTGAACATTTTTCAGATGTTTCATACTTCTTCCTTATTGAGTAAGTATATACATATACTCACTCAAATCTTTGGAGAAAGCATATGAAGTTGAAATCCATCGCCCACGACTACACATAATGGACTATATACATCAATATGTACAAATTCCAATCAGTTAGTTGTCCGTTCCTCTTTTGGCCTACGAACGGAGTTTTAATTATCTCTAGGAAAGTATCACAAGCCTCATTTGATCAAAATCAAAGACTCCAAAAATCCATCAACATGGAGTTTCTTCATGTATCCCTTTCAATATAATTTAAACAGCGATGTCACTTCGCAAGTGATCTTTCAATCATTTGTCTTGCGAAATTTTAGCATTAGTTTTATGGTCGTTATTTCTCCAACCAGACTTGTATATCATCCATCTATTATGGAATACGGTAATTATTTGAACAACCTTTTGTCGTCATAATACCTGATCAAAATAACAATTATTGAAACAAATCTTGAAGGCAAGCTTTGATGTTAACGAGCAACACAACAACCCTTTGTATTTTTTCGATGAACATCATCACATTTTCTCTTGCTAGTTACTTAGGCCATTGCAGTTCATGAATTGTGTTGTCCTGTATGACACTTCATACCAACCAATTCGGTATCCAATACCGGTATCCAATACCTAAGAACCACATTGTTTAACAAGCAAGGAATACAACCATAACATGTATATCTTCTATATGCCTAAGTTGGACATGTCCAACCTTTTATTTTCTGCCAAATATTTTATAGATTCTCTTTCAGCAATTCCTTTCTTTTTAAAAGAATCTATCAACATCAATAGTGGTGTCATCAACATGACACATGGTACAAAGCGTATATAGTCAACTACTAATACCTTTGGTCTTGCACTTTGAGGTGGATCACCATCATCAAATGTTTGGTGTTCTTTCAAAAATCCATTCTTTAGTAATCTTTTAGTGTAGTAAACATTTTACTTACATCTTCTATTCATCCTTATCATGACAACTATCATGATCAAGTTGCTATAGCTTATAAAGGTGAATTGCGAGTATAATGTTTCTTTTTCAAAAACTTTTGGAGGATTAGGACGACTAGCGTCTCCAACCTTCACAAATTCTCATCAAATATGAGGACGTATACTCTATCATGTTGTAACCAACACATTGTTTCAGATATCGCAATACCTTTCACATATGATGGTTTCTGAAACATTGCTTTCAGCTCTTAGATAAATTTTATATTAAAAAACAATCTTTTGAGTATCAAGAATCATGGAGGAAAACATGATACATTAGATACTAACACTGGAATTGTTACTCTTGATTTAATACTATTTATTAAACTTCATGGAGTAAATAGAGTTTGCTGAAAGTTTGCAGTAGGACTTATAAACTTTAAATTCACATTCAAAACAATACGATACCAGTTCGTAAAGTAAATATCCAGAATTTCTATAGTTCCACTATCTCAACTATAACTAAGTGTAAGGTGGTGAACGGATGCCAATGACTACAACAAACTATGCAAATTCACTTTGATTGTGTTTATGATAAATTGAGTTCGACTAATCCAAATTACAAATGAACTCCCACTCAAAACAACATCCCTCGAGTTGTTTTAGTGATTACACGAACCAAATCCACTACACCAAGTCCGATCATCACGTGAGATGATGTAGCTTTAAAGGCGAACAATCAACATGTTCATCATATCATCCATATGACTCATGCTTTACCTTTCGGTATTCCGTGTTCCGAGACCATGTCTATACATGCTAGGCTCGTCAAGGGTAACCTTAGTTTCCGCATGTGCAAATCTAGTTTGCACCCGTTGTATGCACACGTAGAGTCTATCACACCCGATCATCACGAGATGCTTCGAAACAATGAGTCTTAGCAACGGTGCCAACTAAGGACGAACACTTTATTACTTGATATTTAGTGAGAGGGATCATCTTATAATGTTACCGTCGCGATCTAAGCAATACAAGATGCATAAAGGATTAACATCACAGGAAATTCATAATTACTGTGATATGATATGGCCCTTTCTTCTTGTTCCTTTGATCTCCATCTCCAAAGCACGGACATGATCTCCATCATCACCAGCATGGCGTCAAGGTCAGTGGCGCCGCTTCATGGTTGTCCATCATCACTAGCAACTATTACAACTACTTGGAATAAAGCTATTACAAGATGAATAGACACGCAGGTCTTAACAGAATTGAAGACAACCATTAGGCTCCTGCCGGTTGCCATATTACAACAAGGATCATTGCATACATCAAATATAATCACAATCACATGATGGCCATATCACATCACAAAACCCCTGCAAAAACAAGTTAGACGCCCCTAATTTTCTTTGCATGTTTTACGTGGCTTGGGGCTTTCGAATAAGAACGGATCTTACCTACGAACATGAACCACAACGTTGATACAAGTGCTATCAAGTGCAAAGTGTAGATTGGATCTATACTATGGTGAGAGAGACAGACACCCGCAAAGCCACTTGTGCAAAGCAAGTTACACGTCAAGCGTGGAGCAAGTCTCATGTGCGATGACATGTAAGGTTAGCCCGAGCCGCTTCATCCCACCATACCGCAAGATGCAAAGTACACAAAGCAAAAGACGGCACGAGCACCAATGCCCACAAAACTATTGTGTTCTACTCGTGCAATAGATCTACGCATAGATACGGCTCTGATACCACTGATGGGTTCGTAGCAGGGAAAACAAAAAATTTCTACCGCAAGAACGAACAAAACCCAGATTTAATCTAGATAAAAGCCAAGATCTAATCTATTAGACATGTGCAACGAGATAGATCTGTACTAACCCTTATAGATCCGAAAGCGTTACGAGATTCGGATCTCGTGGTTGATGTAGTCGATCACTTGCCGATCTCAAGATCGAGTGGACGATCCTTCCGGCGCCGCGTTCTGGCAGTGCTTCCGCAGTCGGTCACACGTGCGGAGTCGAAGCAGACCTTCCTCTACCCATTCCAGCGAGCAGCGGAGGTAGTAGATCTTCTCCACGGAATCCCAGCAGCACGACGGCGTGGTGGTGGTGGTGGAGTAGAGAATTCTGCAGGGCTTCGCCTAAGCCTGAGCAGAAGAAAGGAGGAGGAGAGAGGCAGCTAGGGTTTGGAGTGGAGGGGTGCCAGGGGGAGTCCTAGTAGGACTCCCCTCCCTTCCTTGGCCGGCGGATTGGGAAGGGGAGGAGTCCTCCTCCCCCACGACTCCTTGTCTTGCCCCACAAGGACTCCTTGATCCTTTCTTGGTTTTGAAGCAAACTCCAAGAAATCTTCCAGAACCTTCCGAAACATTCCGAAACCTTCTAGAATCCACATACAAATACTCCGGAACATTTCCTAACTTAGAAAATGATCCCCAATATATGAATCTTATTCTCCAGACAATTCCGGAGCTCCTCGTGACGTCCCGAATCCAATCCAAGACTCCGAACAACATTCGGTCTCCAACGCACATTCCATATCTACTTAAAACAACTTCGAACCTTAAGTGTGTCACCCTACGGTTCGTGAATATGCAGACATGATGGAGACACCTCTCCGATCAATAACCATCAGCGGTATCTGGAGATCCATAACGGCTCCCACATACTCAACGATGACTTTGTGATCAATAGAACCATTAACATACGAAACCAATTCCCTTTGTCATGCGATACTCTACTTATCCGAGGTTTGATCGTCGGTATCTCCATACCTAGTTCTACCTCATTACTGATAACTACTCTTTACTCGTTCCATGTTATGTCATCCCTTGTGACCCAGTCACATGCTTGCAAGCTGATTAGATGACATTCCACCAAGAGGGCCTAGAGCATATCTATCCGTCATATGGATGGACAAATCCCAATCTTGGTCCATGCGCTTCAACACATACTTTCAAAATACCCAATGACACCTTTATGACCACCCAGTTACGAAGCGGTGTTTGATGTCATCAAAGTACCCATCCGGTGATGGTGATTAACATAACCTCATGGTCGAAGGATTAGGTTACTATGTATTTGAAAGCTTATAGCAAACGAACTTAATGACTTGATCTTATGATATGCTTACTACGGGTATGTGTCCATCACATCATTCTCCTAATGATATGATCTTGTTATTAACGACATCCAATGTCCATGATCAGGAAACCATGATCATCCATTAATCAACAAGCTAGTTTAACAAGAGGCTTACTAGGGACTCTTTTATGTTTACAAAACACACAAGTATTAATGTTTCCGGTTAATACAATTATAGCATGGGATGTAAACATTTATCATAAACATAAAGATATAATAATAACCACTTTATTATTGTCTCTTGGGCATATCTCCAACAGTAGTAGCATTACCAAATAAGAAACTCAGCGAATTATCCATAACGAAAATAAAGCAACTAGCAGAAGTAAACAATACTCACAATAGAAGTTTCCTTTACCGGTTCCACTCTCCAATTGCGCTTCACTCCCCGGCAACGGCGCCAGATAATAGTCTTGATGACCCACAAGTATAGGGTGTATATCGCAGTATTTTCGATAAGTAAGAGTGTCGAACCCAACGAGGAGCAGAAGGTGCTGGCTAGTGGTATGGATCAGGAATTCTCTGCAAATACTTAGTAAACAGATTGTTAGGGGTTTTCGATAAAGCAAATAAACAAAGTATGAGTAAATAAAAGACAGTAAGAGTGAATGCAGCAAGTGGCCCAATCCTTTATGCAGCAAAGGACAAGCCAGTTGTATTTCTATAGATGACCAAACGTTCTCGAGGACACATGGGAAGACTGTCAAGTGCTTTCGCTTCATATAGTCGATTAATCTTCTTTAGCTTGCTAAGTGTTGTGTGGGTGAACCTGTGCTAATGTACCGCCCCATCCAAGAATAAATACATACTTGTGATTAAACCCCCTTGCAAACATCCGTAAGTACAAGAAAGTAATTAAGGTAGAAACCTAACCACAACTTTAAACTCTAAGACCCTTACGTCCCTTGTGCAATGGTTTCCTAACGGGGGTTCAGGTTTCTATCACTCCGGCAACCCCTACGATTAGTAGCCAAATACACAATGCATTCCCCTAGGCCCATATAGGTGAAGTGTCATGTAGTCGACGTTCACATGATACCACTAGAAGAAGTACACCACAACTTAAATAATAATCTATTGAATCTTTCTCAAATCAACTCCACTACTAACAATAATACTTCTCCCATATTCCTCAAGAACAAAACGAACTACTCACAAGACATCATATGGATCATGATCAGAGATGAAATAATGATGTATAACAATCTGAACATAAATAATAATTCAATGGTTCACTCGATAGCATCAACTACAAAGAGTAATCAACACCGAGAAAGTTTCCCTATGAACTATAGCAAGATTCAACACAATTGTTACAGAAATATGGAGATGGTGATGAGGGTGCTAATGGTGATGATGGTGGTGATGATGATGATGATCCCGATGAAGTCCAACTTGATGGTGGTGTTGATGGCGACGATCTCCCCTCTCCGGGAAGGAATTCCCCCGGCAGAAATCTGTCTGCCGGAGAGATCTTTCTCTCTTGGTGTTTTCCGCCCCGCAGAGGCGGCGGAATCTTTCTGTGGTCGCCCCCCGAGTCTTAGGGTTTCGGGAGGTTGATATACGCCAGAGGGGGGGGGGCTGGAGTGGGCCAGGGCAGCCACACCACTCCCTGGCGTGGCCTAGGCCTGCCCGCGCCATGGGGTGGTGTGGGCCCCCTGTGGCCCACCTCCACTCCATCTTCTGGCATCCTAAGTCTTCTTGAAAAATAGGATTTTCCCTATATTTTCCTGGATTTTCTGATCTTCGCAAATTTTGCCTCCAAATAGCACCTTTTCCATCAGAATCCTGACTGCAGTGGTCCATGCTCCAAAAGTCATCAACCATGCAAAAATAGATGAAATAACCTAAGTATGACCTCTCAATACGAAATATATTAATGAATAATAGTGAATTAAGACATGGAATAGTGATGCAAAATGGACGTATCAACTAGTAAGATTCAACCAACAAAATTGAAGCATGTTATGATAGTTCAAATACCTGGTTCAACCACCAAAGCTAGACAAATTTGCAAGGTTGTGCCTATCAGAATACATGGAATAGATTTCTATGCCAATATAATAGTACTTGGAAACAAAGGTTTGGAAGTAGTACTAGGAATGGATTGGATGTCGAAACATAAAGGATTAATCGACTGTGCCAAGAAAGCCATAACCATGACCAGTAGCTCTGGAGTATCAGTAGAGCATGTATCTGAAACCTTGCCCCGTCCATTCAAGTGCAACAAGAGTCTAGTCCAACCAACCCTAGACCAAGTCAGAGTAGTCTGTGAATACCCCGATGTATTCCTAGAGGAATTGACCGGTATGCCCCCAGATTAGGATATCGAGTTCATCATTGAACTCATTCCTGGAACTGGACCCATAGCTCAGAGATCCTATAGTATGAACCCCTCTGAACTAGTGGAGCTGAAGAAGCAACTTGATGCTATGCTGGCGAAAGGTTTGATTCAACCAAGCGCATCGCCATGGAGATCGCCTATTTTGTTTATGGATAAGAAAGATGGAGGTAACCATTTGTGCACGGATTACCGAAAGCTGAATGATGTCACCATCAAGAACAAGTACCCACTGCCCAAGATTGAGGATCTGTTTGATAAATTGACTGGTGCCAAAGTGTTCTCTAAGATTGATCTTAGAACTGGTTATCATCAACTTAAGATTCGTGCAACTGATATTCCAAAGACCACCTTTACCACCAGATATGGACTATATGAGTATACTGTCATGTCTTTTGGATTAACCAATGCCCGCGCTTATTTCATGAGTCTCATGAATAAGATTTTTATGAACTTTCTGGATAAGTTTGTCGTTGTGTTTATCGACGATATTCTGATCTATTCCAAGTCAGAAGAAGACCATTAGCTACACCTGAGAACTATCCTTGAAATCCTTAGAGAGCATCAGTTGTATGCCAAGTTTAGCAAATGTGAGTTCTGGTTAAAGGAAATAGGATTCCTAGGACATATTGTGTCAGCAGGAGGAGTCGATGTCTATCCCGCCAAGATCAAAGATGTTGAAGAATGGAAAGCCCCAACCACTCAAACCCAAGTCTGTGCATTTCTCGGATTAGCGGGATACTACCGCAAGTTAGTTGAAGGATTTTTGAGCATCGCAAGACCGATGACCCAACTGTTGAAGAAAGATAAGAAGTTTGAATGGACCAACAATTGTGAAGAAAGTTTTCAAGAGCTCAAGAAGAGATTGATTTCAGCCCCAATTTTGATTATGCCATATATCAAGAAGCCTTTTGATGTGTATTGTGATGCATCCAAGATTGGTCTCGGATGTGTGTTGATGCAAGAAGGCATAGTCATAGCGTATCTATCTCGACAACTGAAGCAGCATGAGCAAAACTACCCTACCCATGACCTTGAGCTAGCAACCGTAGTTTTAGCCTTGAAGACATGGCGTCATTACCTTATGGGTAACCGTTGTGAGATTTATTCGGATCACAAGAGTCTGAAGTATATTTTTCACTCAGAAGGAGCTGAATATGAGGCAAAGGAGATGGATAGAGTTAATCAAGGATTATGACATTTACATTCACTATCACCCCGGCAAAGCCAATGTGGTAGCGGATGCTCTTAGCAGATTACCGTGCAGATTAAACACCACGATCAAAGAAGCTCAGCCAAGTTTACATGATGAGTTGGAGCAGTTTAGAACGGAGCTAGTTAGCAAAGGATTTTTAGCTAGCATTGAACTTCAACCCACTTTGATCAGTCAGATCAAGGAAGCTCAGAAAGGAAATGCGAGTATCGACGGAATCAAGCATCGTATTGGTACAGGAAAGGTACCTGGATTCACCAAAGATGAAGAAGGAGTTTTGTGGTACAAAGGACGTATCTGTGTGTCATACATTGCAAATGTATCTATAATTTTTGATGTTCCATGCTTGGTTTTATCCACTTTCTTGTGTTTTGTCCACACTTTGGAGTACTTTTCATATGATTTCTTGGACTAACCTATTAACAAGAGCCACAGTGCCAGCTACCTGTTTTCTACTGTTTTTGGTTCCAGGAAAGTCAGAAAATGAATATTCTCGGAATTGGACGGGACAAAAGCCAAAGTGCCTATTTTTCCGGAAGTCATCAGATACCATAATACGAGACGGAGAAGGGCTGGGGGCCCGGCCACACCACCTGGCCGCGCGGCCAGGCCTGGCCTGCGCCAAGGGGTGGTCTGGCCGACCCCAGCACCCCCTCGGCCTCTCCTTCCGCCTATAAGATGCCCTCGGGACGAAAACCCTAAGTACCCGATCAAAAATCCACGAAAGAGTCTGTAGCCATCGTCATCTCCATCCCTAGATCGGGAGGGATCTGAAGCTCTTCCCGGCACCCTGCCGGAGAGGGGAATTCACCCTGGAGGCCTTCTTCATCACCATGCAAGCCTCCGGTGTGATGCGTGAGTAGTTCATCCTTGGACTACGGATCCATGTAGTAGCTAGATGGCTGGTTCTCCTCCTTTGTGCTTTCATGTTTAGATCTTGTGGGCTCCGTTCATGATCAATATCATCTATTTGTAATTCTGCATGTTGTGTTTGCGGGGATCCGATGGATATTCAGAGGGTATTTGAGATTGATTATTAATTCCATCATGTCTTTGTTATTTGTGATATTGCATGCTTTCCGTTGTTAGTAGATATCTTGGCCAAGTAGATGCTAGCAACTCCAAGAGTTAGTATTTATGCTCGATAGTAGGTTCATGCCTCTGGTAATCTAGGGAAGTGATAGAAATCTCTAAGGTACTAGATGTGCTGTTTCTACTAGGGAGAAAACAACAATCCTTTGTTCATAGAACAATCGTATTGTTTACATTACACGCAATTCGTAAAGGAATAATCTATTGCTTGCAACTTAATACTAGAGGGGGTTCGGATGATAACCTGAAGGTGGATTATTAGTCATTGATGCAGTTGGATGGCGGTCTATGTATAATGTTGTAATGCCCAATCAAGTTCCAAAGGAGTCAAGATGATTAGTATATGCATGTATTGCTTTCTCGATGTTTGTCAATTGCCCCGCTGTAATTTGTTCACCCAGCATGTTATCTATCTTAAGGAGAGCCACCTCTACTGAACTATGGATCCCAGTCCTTTTCTTTTACATACAATCTACAAACTATTTACTGCTTTGTGTTTACTTTCTGCAAACTATTACTTCCTTCCATTCGATATGTTTAATCCTTTGTTTTCAGCAAAACATGATGAGATTGACAACCTCATCGCAAGTTGGGGACAGAGTTCTGTGGTTGTGTTGTGCAGGTCTCCACGTTGCTACTAGCACCGGTAGTGTGCCCTGCCAAGGCTCAGCTAGCAACACCTTTTGGGGTGTTTCCTTGCTCCTACTGGTTCGATTAAACCTTGGTTTCATAACTGAGGGAAACTTGCTGCTGTGCTCATCATACCTTCCTCTTGGGGTTCCCAACGAGCTCTACATCAACACGAGCCATCAGTGTACCAGCAGATTCCAAGCTAAAGCAAGTTATCATGCAAGAAGCTCATGATACTCTTTATTCTATCCACCCTGGAGGAATGAAGATGTATCAGGATTTGAAGGAGCAATTTTGGTGGCACAAGATGAAGAGAGAAATCAGAAGCTACATAGCCAAGTGTGATATCTGTCAGAGAGTCAAGGCGGAACATCAGAGACCCATAGGACTTTTGCAACCATTGCAGATTCTGGAATGGAAATGGGATTCTGTCGGAATGGACTTTATCACCGGTTTGCCTACATCTAGTAGGGGAAATGACTCTATTTGGGTCATAGTTGATAGACTGTCCAAGGTAGCCCATTTTATACCTATCAGGACAACCTACCAGAGTTCGAAGCAAGCAGAGTTCTACATTGCTAGAATCATAAGTTTGCATGGAACCCCCAAGACCATAGTGTCGGATCGAGGAACCCAGTTTACCTCAAGATTTTGGCAGAAAGTCTAAGAAGGATTGGGAACCAAGTTGAATATCAGCACAACTTATCACCCATAGGCCGATGGACAAACTGAAAGAGTCAACCAAATCTTAGAAGATATGTTGAGAGCTTGTGTGCTAGAATATGGATCAAAATGGGAAGATTGTCTGCCTTTGGCAGAATTCTCATACAACAACAGTTATCAAGCCAGTTTGCAAATGGCCCCATTTGAGTTCTTGTATGGAAGAAAGTGTCGTACCCCCTTGAATTGGTCGCAAGTAGGAGAGAGTCAGATTTTCGGACCGACATCCTACGAGAAGCTGAAGAGAAGGTTCACAAAGTCCGCAAACACCTCAAGACCGCCCAATCCAGACAAAAGAGTTATGCTGATAAGAGACGTCAAGACCTGACCTTCAATGTCAGAGATTTTGTGTATCTCAAGGTGTCACCCTTTAAGGGAATGCAACGTTTTCAACTGAAAGGAAAGTAAGCCCCCAGATATATTAAGATTTTGAATCGCGAGGAGAAGTATCTTATCAACTGGAACTGCTAGAGGAGATGTCAACCATCCATGATGTGTTCCATATCTCGTTACTTTGCAAATGCCTAGAAGTTCCGGAAAAGACCGAAGTGGTCAAGAACATCGATCACCGAGCCATAGATATCAACAAAGATATGACCTATCGTGAAGTACCCATTTGTATTTTGGAAGAAAACTTCAGAACCACCAGGACCCGAAGTATCAAATTTCTCAAGATCCAATGGAGCAACCATACCGAAGAAGAAGCTACCTAGGAGCGAGAAGATTACATTAGGACTGAGTTTCTAGATCTCTTTAGTTCCTAGTTTTTCTTAAATCTCGGGACGAGATTTTTTTTAAGGAGGGAAGGTTTGTAACACCCCAAAACTTCTAATCAAGATTATCAAGTTCAAATCACCCAAAGTTAGGGTTAACAAAAACTTGTGTTAATAATTTAAATATGAATGCATGTAGTTTTGCATTAATGTATGATTGTTTGAAAATGTCATGCTTGATTGTACAAATGATGTGAAATGGTTTAAAGATGAATACTCATCATCTAGACCAACTACAAACAAAATCAAAAGAAAAAATCAAATATGAATAAATAAAGTAAATGGTCATTTTGACAAAAGTAAACCACTAGGCCACTTTGGGTGTTCCTAGAAGAAGATTTCTAATAGAAATATTTCTACTTCTTTTCACCCCTTGCTAGACCAAGTAAAATTGTATCAAGGCCCACTTTACAAACTTACAAAAACATTCTCCAAATAAATTTAAAGGACATGTGAAAATGGAATCAAGTGTATGTGCTAAGATCACACTTTTTCAAAAACCTATCAAATCAATTCCCCTTGGCCTCTCCAAGCAAACATAGACTCTCAATCTTAACTTAAGATCACTCAAAAAATTTGAATCAAATTTTCCAAAGAAAGTTTCATGCGGCCATTTTCACAAACACCTTGCTTGCACAAATTTAACCACCTGCCTAACTTCACTATTTCCACAGTAATTAGTCGACCATTTGTTCTCCACTCCACTCCCCTGTCTCCCCTGAGCATAGCCAGCACCCAGACCAAGTCCCCCCTTTGCCGTTTGCAGAGTGGAGCGCCGCCTGATTTCGGTCATCGTCGGCCGACCACGGCCAGCTCACAGCAGACACGGCCACCGCCAACCATGATGTCCAGGAAGCACGCCACACTCCACCGCCACCCCTTGTCCCAGCCTCGACCCTAGCCGAGCCCTGTACCACCCTAGCTACGCCGCGCACCGTGCCTCTACGCCATCTCTAGAGCGCGCTAGCTCGCCGTGCCCGACCAGCTCGCCCAGACCACGCCTCATCCCTGCCTTGCGTGGACTAGCTCACCATGACCGCAGCAACCCAGCAGACAACCCCGTTCGCTGCCGCACGCCGCCGCAAACACTTATGCGTCCGCGCGGTGCGTCGTATGTGCCCGACCAAACCACACCGCCCCATGCCTCGCCATTACGCCCGTGAGAACCGCCAGGGAACACTACACCGTCCACCTACCTCTGCCACGACAATAGCCGCCTGTAGCGACGCCACCGTCGAGCCCACGCCGCACCGTTCGGTCCCCTCGCCGCAGTATAAAAGGAGGCCACCCCCGCCTCCATTCTCCACACCACACCACTCCCCACTCCTCACAGACACTCCCCCACTTCTTCCCGGAGCAAGGTGAGGACCACCGCGCCCGAATTTCACCGGATCCCGCCACTGCTGGAGGAGAAGGGCGCCGTCGATTTTGACCACCCCAACCCCTGCCGCGACCACCGCTGGAACCACCATCGTCTACCATGTCGATCGCCCCCGTCGCCGACCTTAGCTGGAGCCCAAGTGAGCCTAGCCAGACCCCCACCGCCGCGTTAGGTTAGAATCCTCGCCGGAGCTGTTCGTCATCGATGACGACTCCTAGCCGTTGATATGTCTTCTAATCGCACGGCTCAGATGCCTAGATATCGTTTCGGTGAAACTGAGTCACTGACTAGTGGGGCCGTTCTCTCAGTAGCCCGCTATGCAGTGTAGTGCCGTTGGGCCGGCCCGTTTAGCTTTCCGGCGCAGCCTAGGAAATTCAAATCTTGATTTTCCATTTTAGTTTATACTAGTTTCTATACCTAGATTCAAAAATCAATTCAGTGAGTTTCACTAAACCAAATTGCATGATTCAAATTTTGCTAGAAAGGTATTTAAATTATATATCCAAGCCCATTGGATTGAAATCATTTGGAGTTAGAGATAATCTATAGCAAAATAACAAGACAAAGACTTTGCAACTTCAAACATTTTTAAAAAATCAACCATAATAGCTTTTGAGTTGATTCCAACTCTCAAAAGTCACATTTGACAATATCTATCTGAATATGTAAAAATATTTAGGTTTGCATGCAGTGACATTGGCCTAGTACAAAAATAATGCTATTAGGGCATTTCTAGTCACTTTAAAACCTATTAAATAATAATCTTAAACTTTGTAAAATGTGACCAACACTTTAATTCACATTCCCATGTATTAGAATATGTGGTGCCGACATGTTTCCACATGATCCCATATTCTATTTGGAGAATATTAAATCTTAATTAATTTCAATGAGTAGAAATTACTTTTCTAAAATAAAATAAGTAAGACTATGTCTTTACTTCATGTGATGATTGTGATGATGCTAAATCATCAAGTGTGAGCCTTAGTGTGCTAAATAGACTTAGTTAAGTATTGTTTGGTGATTGTGTACCTCGTATTCATTTATAGACGATAGTACCGACCAAGGATACGAGGAGGAGGAGTTCTACCCCGAAGATGACGAAGAAAACTTCAATCACTGCACCAACCAAGGCAAGCTAACACTTGCAAGTCTCATACCTATGCAAGTCATCAACTGCAAGTATTAACCTAAGAAAGATGCACTAGGCATGCTTTGGTTGTATACCTTTGATTACACCAATCCCAAGTTTTACTCGCAAGCTTTACTGTTTTACTTTACCAAAGTTCTTTACTTTTAAGATAGATAACATAAAGAGTATAAAACTAGGCCTATCTAGTTATACTTAGATGTAATTCTATGGCATGAGATTGAAGATTAGCACCCCTCATTAGTGAACACTCTTAACCTTAGTGGCTAGTGCTAAGTGTAAAACTTGATTACTTTAGATGGGAATACTTGGTGAAAATGATTATGAATACCTTGGAATGATGATTCATTCTATTGAGATGTTTTGACACGTGTTGAGAACTACAATGGATTTGATGATTAAAATGTTGAGGCATGAGCCTTAGCCCTTTTATAAAAATTGATGGTTGGGTTCGGATGCGATACCATTCCAATTTTACCGTACAACCAGAATACCTGAATTGGATAGGGCTTAGCCAGAAGTTTATATGCCTTAGTATGGGTTCCCTCTTGGGAGAGGTTTGAGCTGAAGCTACCTCTTGATGATTGTCCACCTATGAAGTGCCCAGGATGGCAGATGGCCATGGCTAGGAGGCCAAGCTCATAGGGGAGGTGCCTATACTAGAGTGTGTAATTGAAAGGTTATGATTGATTATCCGCATACTAAGTATGATGATTCAGGGTTATCCCTGACGGATGTATCAAATTTTGTGGTGAAAGTGTACCACCTCTACAGAGTGTCAAACTATTCAAATAGCCGCTTCCGCGATCATGGACAGTTGGAGTGGCCATACTGTTCCGTCGTCAGATGTTTTCAAATTGACTTGTGAAATGAATTATGACCTTGACTTGACCACAACAGGGTTGTGGATATGAAAACTAGGTTTCCACTTAAAGTGATTTAGAACATTAAATTAGCTTTCTTTACTTCTGAACTCAGCTTAAGATAAATCTGGCTTTTTGCAAATAAACCTAGAGCTTAAGATTCCTGTTAGAACTACCTTATGTGTTAGTGATAGTTTGCGAGTACTTAAAGAGTACTCATGGCTTTGTCCCTGGCTATTCCTGTGGCCAGACTATGAGGAGGACTATCAAGATGATGGACACCAGGAGGTCTACGACAACTAGGATCATCTCCCATCATCAGCATTGCTTGTGATCATGAAGATGGATCCCACTACTATGCTTTATTATTCCACTGCTCGATTGTATTAAGCCTGGATCATGAGATCCTTTATTTGTGTAAAACCTTATTATGGTTTGTAATGGATGATGTACTGTGATATCCAATCTGTTATGTCATGCAAAAATGGTAATCCTGGGATTACGAGGTATGGCATAATATGCATCTGGGATTAAAAATCCAGGTGTTGACAGGTAAAGAAGATCTAACCATTGGATATGTTGGGATTTGCATATTCTTGATCCAACGGTAAACCTTCAAAGTTATTCATACACTATATAGTGGTAAGATAAGAAAGTTTGGCCTAGTTCTACGGGATCGTTGTAAAGTCATTTGAACATGAGAAAATAGCTAGTGCTTGGAAATTTGTAAAACTTGGGCATTATCTGCCAAAGATGGCCTACTTTTATATGTACTTTATTTACACAAGAAAGAGTACACATTTAAAAGAATATGTCCATGTTCAAAGTTTGGCACTATACTTATTTTGCAACTGAGGTCACATAAAAGTATTAGAAGCACAAGTATTTCATTTGACTTGGATTTTTATCGTTTTCTTTAATCATTTCCAAAACGAGGTGAAAATTTTCGAGAGACCTATCATATCGAGGAGTCTAATGTTTCAAAATTGTGAGTTGTTCTTTGACTTAATTAGTAGTGGATACCTCAAAATTACTTTTATAAAACAAGCAAAAACTGTTACACACGTGTAGTTCAAATTAACTCACTTTCAAGTTGCCCATGTAGAAATCCAGAAACACTACAGAGGTTGAATATTGCATGCTTTGGAATTATTTATCAAACACGATGGTCTACTTTTCGTCAAAATTGAGGTAGTGACATTTTTAACCATACTCTCTCAATATACTTGCATGCTTCACAAATAAGAAGACTATGCCAGTGGCGGAGCTACCAAAATTTTCAGAGGATGTGCCAATATCCAAAAAAGACATCTTAGGGGTACCACTCACCCATACCGGTGCCTATCTCTACTCTCCCTTTCTCGTCCCGATGCCAAGCACTACTCGCCCCATGCTCAAGCTCAGCGCGACATGGCTTCCTCTCTTTCTTTGCTGCCCTAGATTCCTTTCTTCATATCCCATCGCCAATGACAGAGATTGATATTATAGAGGGGAATCGATCTGAATGGAAGTTAGGGATAGAGAGAGAGGGGATTGCAAGCGAACAGAGTGAGAGCAAGGTGGAGGAAGGTGGCCCGATCGAGAGCATATCAGCTTAAGTGTTGAGACCTCATGAGTTGTACTCCCTCATCCATTTCAAAATATAAAATATTTTAGATTTTGTGAAAGGAATGCATCTAGATAGAATCATTTCACAGAGACTAAAACATCTTATATTTTGAAAGGGAGGGAGTAGTCACTAGGGAGTCGGGTCAGACCTATACCATATGGTTTGGGTATACCACTATCACCTATCGAAATGAAACACTACCTGCCCACGACCCCCTATACCGGATACCTTTGCTTTGAAACCAATGACTAGTAGAGGATTTCGAGGAACAACAGCAAAGGGATGGGCTTTCCTCGGATTAGTATTCGGATTTCGCTGGTCTTGCCAATGGTTGTTATTCAAAAGAAGTGTTCGCACCGGTAAAGAAGAATCGATTTTCTAGTTGTAGCTTTCGATCAGAAGAGAAGTATGAATTGAAGGCTGTAGTACAGCAATCATCATTCCAAGAACAAGAAGGCACTGGTGAACAATATCAAGGAAAACAGGAGATCCACCTATATTGAAATAGTGTACCTTTTTCTTCACTAAAAAAGGGCTTTTCCAAGCTAGTCGTATGATTGGATCAAGAATCCAATGGCACATGAAAATCTCTATTCCTATCGTCAGAAGAAGAAGAAGCAAGCCCCACATAGCAACATTTCGCCATATCCCCATTTTCCTCTTCTTTGAGACAAAGATTCCTTGTGTAATTTCATCCATCTCTTAGTTTTTTTTGAATCTATTGAATTCATCACTCGACGTAGTCTAGCAGTTCGACTCTATTTGGGAGACCCCTATTTTTCTGGAGTTTCCTTTTTCTTTTTGCAATGGACTCGCTACTACTGAGCTGGTCTGAGAACTTACACATAATTTTTGTGTGTGTGCTAGGGCACAAGGGGTTCAGTCGTTGGCTCCGCCAATGGTGTCACATAATAACTACTACATGTGTATTTTTATTTTCATGGATTTGTTATGTTCCTTGTAACAGGGTGCTTTTTTGGGAAGACCATTAATAGAATATTCATGATCTCATTCTTGCAGCTCATACTTTTTACTGAGATATGTACCTCTCTCCTCTCTTTTAGATCCTATGTACACCCTCTATTCCAAAATATAGGATGTTTTAGCTTTTGTGAAATGAATGTATCAAGATGCCTTTTAGTGTGTAGGCCTATCTCCTCAAGAGAGAATGATCCCATCAGGTAGACACTATGCAGAATGAAGGCTATGTCTGCAAGAGTTCTACGGGGACGCAATATAAGTTATTTTGGTGAATACCTTATATGGTTGCAGTCCAGTAAGAAGAAAACTTCCATTTAAAATTCTTAATTTGTTGTTAAATATTAACCACAGTAAAATATGGTCTTTCCTTTTGTAGTAGGAATTGCGGGCATGCAAATCTATATCAAATGGATGAATTATTAAAAAAATATCTTCACTAACACAGAATACTAGCAAACTTAAAAATGTGTTTTTCTAATTTTGTCCACCAAAGTATAACACATATGTAGTTAAAGTTTAATTAATTTGAAAAAATCACCTGAAGCTCATTTAAATGGTTAAAAGTATTTATCCCTTGAATGTAAATTTTGGAGACTATAATAAAAACATATGTTCAGGATGGCCATCCCAGATTCTTGATGTCTACGCACTTCTATTCTTGTAGACAGTTGTTGGGCCTCCAAGTGCAGAGGTTTGTAGAACAGTAACAAGTTTCCCTTAAGTGGATTACCCAAGGTTTATCGAACTCAGGGAGGAAGTGGTCAAAGGTATCCCTCTCAAACAACCATGCAATCAAGATACAAGAAGTCTCTTGTGTCCTCAACACACCCTATACACTTGTCAGGTGTATATGTGCACTAGTTCGGTGAAGAGATAGTGAAATACAAGTGGTATGGATAATTATAAGTGCTAACGGTGCCATAAAATAGCTTTGATGGCGCGTGGTTGACGGGTAGGAAGAGACTAAAGGCAATCTGAAATAAAGATAGAAGCAAGCAAACATGTAACATATCTAGTTGCAAACGGTGTTTCAATGCTTAGAAACAAGGCCTAGGGATCATACTTTCACTAGTGAACACTCTCATATAAATATCGTCTCTTTATGATACTACTCTGAACTACTCTCTGGTTGGATAACTCTAATCCACGGCAGGGCTATAACAGCATACCTAAAAGTTCGCTTTCCCCATCTAGATAACCCCTCACTATCACCATGAGCGCTAGATGGTTCCAACAAACACCACAATTTCATAGAGACACCCAACTCCAAATTTAACTCATAACAAGTATTTGTAATCTCTAGACTAAGTGCCACCATGGTGTGCACGCTATCTCTTTTTCACACGTGGGGAGAGCCAGAGATCTATTAAAGCACTTGAGTAGCAAGGTTGATCTACTTGATTACAAAGCTCATGATCACAATATGATCATGCATAGAGAGAGATGAACACATAACTACCGGTAGAACCCTTAGCCTCGAGGAAGATCTACTCCCTCATCATCATGGGAATCAGCAACAGCGATGGAGATCGTGGTGGAGATCGATGGAGATGGCTCTGGGGGCACATCCCCGTCCCGGCAGGGTGCCGGAATAGAGACTTTCTGTCCCCCGAATCTCCCCTTTAGTGGCGGCGGCGTTGCGGAATTTTTCATGGCGGGAGGCTAGATTATTTAGGATTTTCTCATCAGGAGGGTTCTTATAGACGAAGAGGCGAGGGGAGGAGGCAGCCAGGGGGCCCACACTAGGGCTGGCCCGCACCACCATAGGGTGTGCCCTCCCTGGTGCCCTACTCCGTATCTACTTCGTGTTTCCGTGTTGCTCCGGGAAAAATAGGCATATTGGCTTTTATCCCATCCAATTCTGAGAATATTCATTTTTTAGCTTATCTGAAACCAAAAACAGATAACTAGCACTATGGCATCTTGTCAATAGGTTAGTTCCAGAAAGTGTATAAAAATACCTCACAGTGTAGACAAAGCATAGGACAAATGATATAAACATGGAGCATCAAAAATTATAGATACGTTTACGACGTATCAAGCATCCCCAAGCTTAACTCCTGCTCGTCCTCGAGTAGGTAAGTGATAAAAAGAATAATTTTGAGGTGACATGCGCCATCATAATCTTGATCAAACCATTTGCAAGCATTGAAAGCTGGGATCAAAGAACTCTAAACATGATCATGAAAGATGAAGTTCTAACAATAAGACAAAGTAACTATGCTGCAATATGAAAGGATACAAACAAAGGTTCTTGAATTACAATGCATTGAAAGACGTTTGTTTGTTTCACATATAGAAAACATAGCATAGTGGCATTCGGGTTGTCCCTCATGGAGTAGCAAAACATAAATGCATAGGACACCTTCAAAGTTCATAAGGGTGACCAGATACAAATAGTTCAAGAACAAGCAATATCAACATTATGAATCAATCAATAAGTTTTGGGACAATGCACATAGAACTAAGAATGACAACTATGCTCTCTTAATTGGTGCCTAAGGATAGGAGGTGGAGACTTAATATAAAAGTGGAAGAAAGGCCTTCATAGAAGGAAGCAGGGATTCAAGTCTCATAAAGAGCTTCCAAAATACTTATTATCTTTCATCTCTCATTGCCCCTATCATAAGAAGCTTGAAGTGATTAAGGTTAAAGTGAACAAACTATGGAGTATATGCTTGACAAAGTATAAGTTGGCAATCTCATGTCCCTTGAATACCTGGGCCGCTCCTCATGCTACTCAAGTTTTGTTACCGGCAAGTTCTTGTCATAGTAAGTACATGTGTATCATAGAGAACCGCTAATGGGGTACCCCTTGCCCGATGATAAGGAAGAATCCCCATATCAAAATGACAAGGCAAGCAGACAATAAGCATCTCAGCATCTTCTTATTTACCATGGGAAAATGGTGCTTTTTTATCTCTTTCCTCTTTTCTCATCTTTTTTTTTCTCTCAATCTCTATCTCTTTTTTATAAGAAGAATGCTTCATAGATTACTCATTATGGTTACGCTGCAGGTTTCCACCATGATTAGGAATGGATTAGACTAGCCGCGCAGGCGTTTCTCTAACACACATACATAACTCCATGGACTTACAAGCTCCCCTTTCATTTCACACCGACAACATCCATAAACAAAAGAGCATGATATCAAATGGGTACAATGTACAAGTGCAACGTTGAAAGCGTTCCCCATGACATCATGGTTCTGCTAATCCCCAACGTATAAGTGCAAGCATATACAACATAGACAACACAATGGTTCAAGTTTATTAGGGGCAAGAAAGGTAAAGTGTGCCATCAAGTTCGTGAGAGGTTTAATCACTAATTTTCACATAACAAGTTTAATTCGGAAGGTAGATAAAAAAATATACTTGGAATAGCAAATGCTAATAGGTAGGTATGGTGGACACTTTGGAATAACTTGGTTTTATTTTGAGTTGGATGCATGAGTGATACTCATACTTGGTTATGGAGGCTAGCAAAAGACTGGGAGCAACCAACTAAGACAACAAT
This sequence comes from Avena eriantha, assembly GCA_910589775.1. NCBI lineage: Eukaryota > Viridiplantae > Streptophyta > Magnoliopsida > Poales > Poaceae > Avena > Avena eriantha. Next base: position 454,410,031 of record OU342742.1, on the reverse strand, counting down.
AATGGCCATAATCATGCGAAGCGACAACACATCATTAATTAAAGCATAAAGTGATATTACAAGTCGAAAACTAAATGATCATAGAGGCTATGGTGACTTGGTATAGTCATAACATGGTGTGAGCATGCGCCAAGTCAACCCAAATAAAGCATTAAAGGAGAATACAACAATACTATGCTTTAATATGCTAAAACAACACATGGTTCTTTCAAGGCACATTAAGCAATCTCAATTATTTGTAACAAGTCATGCCACAGCAATAATCACTAAGCATAAAGCCAAAAAAATATCAAGCATGACATGACAAAGTCTAGGCCACAGTAAAAAACAAACTCCTTTTATACCACTTAAGCATGAAGCTTTGTACTCTCTTCCAACACCAAACCAACTTATTTGAAAACTCATGTATGAATGAGGGGGTACCAACAATTTTATTCAAACAAACCAAGCAAACGAAAACCAAAAACAAAAACGAAGACGCTCCAAGAACAACACAACTGTGCATGAAACAATAAAAATGAAGTGTTTGGAAGAAACCTGAGATTTTTATTGATGAAGAAGGGGATGCCTTGAGCATCCCCAAACTCTGACACTTGTACTTCTTGGATACTGCTTGGTGTGACATGGGTGGCATCCCCAAGCTTGAGCTTTAGTCCATTATTCATCTCATTACATCATTCTTTCCCTACACCTAAAAATTTCCTTCATACAAAACTTCACACAATCTTCATTAGCAACATTAGTGCACTCAACATAATAAGTCTTTTGGTCCAGTTTCAACACAAGTAAAACTTCCATTAAAACACAAGCTACTGTAGCACTTCCTTTAAAAAGTTCAAATTATCAAAGAGAACTAAAAGAGAAAGAGATTAAGAGGCAAATGCAAATAATGGCAGAAATCTGTTAAAACAGACCAGCAGGTAAAAACTAATTTTTTCGAAGACCTTCCGTTGCTCAAATCGAAAAGTGTTGAACTAACGAAAGTTGGATAACAACCTGGGGCAGAAGAACAAACAATTATATCTCAAACCGACGTACAGAGATTTTTCACGAATTTTTTACAGCGAAGCACAAAAATCTGTTTCGGGACAACAACTTTTCCAAGCATTACTTCTCTCTCATTAGAGGTTACTCTTGGCACAAAAAACACACAAAAATGATAAGGAGGGGTTATTACTGAAGCAATAAATTCCAATACTCAACTAAAACTTTTGGGTTATCTCCCGATAACTACTTTTCTTTAACGCCTTTAAGTTAGGCATGATAGTTTGAGAGGATGCTCACATAGGAAATATGAATTGAATTAAAGAGAGCATCAAGAAGAAAATTCAAAACACATTTAAGTCTAACCCACTTCCTATGCATAGGAATCTTGTAAAGAAACAAGTCATGAAACCATAAAGCAACAAGCATAGGAAAGCAAAACAAGTGCAACTTCAAGACTTTTAATATAAAAAGGGGAAACTTACTATTGTTCAGATGCATAAAACCATGTTTCCCTCTTTCATAATAAGTTTCAGTAGCATCTTGAATAAAATTAACAATATAACTATCACATAAAACATTCGTATCATGATCCACATGCATAAAATAATTATTACTCTCCATATAAGCATAGTCATTCTTATTAATCTTAGTGGGAGCAAATTCAACAAAATAGCTATCATTATTATTCTCATCACCATAGTCATCAAATATAGGAGGCATATTGTAATCATAATTAATTTTCTCCTCAATAGTAGGTGGACTAAAAATATCATATTCATCATTGTAATCATCATATATTGGAGGTATAGTATCATCAAAGTAAATTTTCTCCTCCATGCTTGGGGGACTAATAATATCATGCTCATCAAAACTAGCTTCCCCAAGCTTAGACTTCTCCATAGCATTAGCAATAATGGTGTTCAAAGAATTCATACTATTAACATTGATATTAGCATCCAAATAAAGTTCCATAGGTTTTTTAATTTTCTCTTCAAACACTTCGTGTCGTAACTCAACATAAATACTATAAAGCTTTCCAATTTTGTTGTTGTTTTCCATTAAGCCTAACTAGTGAAAATAAGAACAAGAAACAAAAATATATAATTGTAGAATCTAAAGGGAATAACTTTGAGCACTCACACACCAGCAACAGTACTAGAAGATAACTTAGTAGCCAGAGGATGTGAGTACCTTTTATCTTACCTCCCCGACAACGGTGCCAGAAAATAGCTTGATGTCTACGCACTTCTATTCTTGTAGACAGTTGTTGGGCCTCCAAGTGCAGAGGTTTGTAGAACAGCATAAAGTTTCCCTTAAGCGGATTACCCAAGGTTTAGCGAACTTAGGGAGGAAGTGGTCCAAGGTATCCCTCTCAAACAACCCTGCAATCAAGATAGAAGAAGTCTCTTGTGTCGCCAACACACCCAATACACTTGTCAGGTGTATAGGTGCACGACTTTGGTGAAGAGATAGTTCAATACATGTGGTATGGATAATTATAAGTGGTAACAGTGCCAGAAAATAGCTTTGATGGCGCGTGGTTGACGGGTAGGAAGAGACTAAAGGAAATCTGAAATAAAGATAGAAGCAAGCAACCATGTAACAGATCTAGTTTCAAACAGTGTTTCAATGCTTCGAAACAAGGCCTAGAGATCATACTTTCACTAGTGAACACTCTCATATAAATATCTTCTCTTTATGATACTACTCTGAACTAATCTTTGGTTGGATAACTCTAACCCACGGTAGGGCTATAATAGCACACCTCAAAGTTCACTTTCCCCATCTAGATAACCCCTCACTATCACCTTGAGTGCTAGATGGTTCCAAAAAATACCACAATTTCATAGAAACATCCAACTCCAAATATAACTCATAACAAGTATTTGTAATCTCTAGCCTAAGTGCCACCATGGTTTGCACGCTATCACTTTCACACACGTGAGGAGAGCCAGACATCTATTAAAGCACTTGAGTAGGAAGGTAGATCTAATTGATTACAAAGCTCATGATCACAATATGATCATGCATAGAGAGAGATGAACACATAGCTATCGGTAGAACCCTTAGCCTCGAGGAAGATATACTCCCTCATCATCATGGGAATCAGCAACGACGATGGAGATGGTGGTGGAGATTGATGGACATGGCTCCGAGGGCACCTCCCCGTCCCGGCAGGGTGCCGGAACAGAGACTTCCTGTCCCCTGAATTGCCCTTTCGGTGGCGGCGGCGCTACAGAACTTTTTGTGGCTGGAGGATGGATTATTTAGGGTTTTCTCATCGGGAGGCTTCTTATAGGTGAAGAGGCGAGGAAAGGAGGCAGCCAGGGGGCCCACACGCCTGGTGGTGCCACTAGGGCTAGCCCACGCCACCATAGGGTGTGCCCACCCTGGTGCCCTACTCTGTCTCTGTTTCGTGTTTCCGTGGTGCTTCTGGAAAAATAGGCATATTGGCTTTTGTCTCATCCAATTCCGAGAATATTTATTTTTTAGCTTTTCTGAAACCAAAAACAGCAGAAAACAGGTAATTGGCACTGTGGCATCTTGTCAATAGGTTAGTTCCAGAAAGTATATAAAAATACCTCAAAGTGTAGAGAAAGCATAGGAAAATGATATAAAACAAGCATGGAGCATCAAAAATTATAGATACGTTTACGACGTATCAATTCCTAGCAGGTACCTCTTCCTAAGTAGTACTCCTACCCTGCAGCTGTACCAAAGCTGGGGTCCTGATCTAGTCACCATCGATAGGATACCTGCTGCCATCAATACGACCAAAGATGAAGATGGCGAAAGAATGGAGGCTTTGTGTTGAACAAGCGAGGTTGGTGAGATCTAGTCTGACAATGAAGACAAGGTAGCTACCGCTCGGCATGGAAGCGATAATAACTAGTACTCCCACCACATTTGGCTCTAGCAACATCATGGTTGGTGATGCATGTCTCATTCACTAAACAACCAAATACTTACCAGCAAGTACACCATAGGCCCGAGCCCATGGGAGTGCGGCCCGTGCGGCCGCATAGGGCCCAGAATTTTTGGGGGCCCAAAATTTTCAAGTTAGGATTATATAGTAGACGTACACTTCAATTAATAACCAAAAACTATTTGAGCACAACTGGTATAGCTTTGTAGAGAGGATGCGGGTTCTTTGCGGGGAGGAGGTCTGAAGTTTGATTTCTATGCTTGGCCGTTCTGAACACTATTTTTTCATACTTTCTACTGATTTTTCTATTCTAATTGGTGCCTCTTAAAAACCAAATAATCTCTAGTTTAGATTTTTCTTATCGGTCATGCATGGTTTTTTACACTATGGGCTTCCTCTTAAATTTTTTTCCAAGACAATCATGTCACGAGTTTAGAATCTGTAGGCACTGAGAGTAATTCTTCTATCGAAAAACTATTCAAAATAAGTGTTTAACAAACTCTTATTCTATATTTTCTCCCGCTTTTTGCTATTCCAATGGTTTCCTCTTAAAAACCAACATAATGACTATTTTTTGTTTTTTCTGGTATTGTTGCCTCTTAAAAAACAAAAATGATCTATAGTTTAGGTTTATTCTTGTTCGTCATGTCTAGTTTTCAAACTATGTGTTTGCCTTTAAAATGTTTTTCTAAGACGATATTACCATGAGTTTAAAATCTATAGGTGCCGAGAGTATTTTTCTTGAAAAGTCCATCTAATTAAGACAAGTGCATAACCAACCTTGTTTTATATCTATGTTATTTTGTGGTTTTTAATGGCTTGCTCTAATTTTCTTATCTAGTTGATTCATAAGATTTATTACGAAGATAGCATTAAGGATTTTATTTCATAGAAAATTAAAGGAATGATGTTTAAATAAAAGTATGAAAATAGTAGTTGAATATACATAATTCTTAATAGGGATTTCTATTTTTGTGCCCCTGGTTCGTTAGTTGTACTCAGTTTTCCCCAGCCACTTAACTTTCCCTCACTTTCCCCTCCCTCTATTCTAAAACCCTCACAGACGCTCGCATGGAGGGATGCCGTCAGGTCAAAGGCTTGACCATTACATGCTGACTGGTGGGACCGCGTTGGGGCCGGTCATGCGTTGAGCGTTACGTTACGTGACCTCGACCGTTACATGCTGACAAGTGGGGCCAGGATACACGGTGGACCAGACATCCATCTCTCGCTGACTTGTGGGCCCCTTTTTTCCTGATTGTGTGGCCGGTGCAGCCAATGATAAATGGGGCCATTCTATGGGGCCGTCGAAAATAATGAATGATGGGGCCGCCATGTGGGGCTATTCTATGGGGCCGTCGAAGCCAATGACCGGTGGGCTATCATGTGGGGCTGGAGAGAGGATTTGCATATTTCTCATGTTTTACTTTGCAGCAAATATGCAAATTTCAAAGAAAAAGTTTGGCAGATATGCAAAATTGGCAAATATGCAAAAATCCCAAAGCAGCTACTCCCCCAAACATTGATAGGTGGGGTCATGTATGACACGTCGTCTCTCTCTCTCTCTCATCCGCTCCTAGCCCCAAGCCCCGAGCAGCTCCTATCCCACTTGCGGACAGAGCAGCCATCACCGGCGCGTCACCGGATCCGTCCTACGACAGCGTCGGACGACTGCCGCACTGCACCTCAACCACGACTCCAACACATGTTTCGTCCGCACACATTGTATGTTGAGGCAGTACTGACCGCATGCAGGATTTTGTTCCGGTGCCATAGCTCGACGAACAATCACAGCAATTGCTAGTAGTTCTTGGTAAGACCTTCGCTCCTTCTCCTCCCACCCTAATCGATTTGGTTCCCATAATTACCTCGATATTGCAGGTGAAAATTAGTCCTCAATGTCTAGTCATAGCGGGTACACCGGCGAGGGTGTGGAATCGATCATGTCGTGGCCACATTCCCCTTCTCCTACCACGTCGGAAGTGCATGTGGCTCCTTCTCTTTGTATTACCGTTGAATCTGAAGTGCCGCCATGGCTTGTCGGACTGATTTCAATTGGGTTTGTTACACTATGCTATGCAGGCTGATGATCCATGATACATTGCATACCAAGATGAATCAACCCAGTGGTCTAGACAAAGGATGGATTTGGAGAAGATGGTTGCCAATTTAGGTGATGAATTCGCCACTAAAAACCTATTGATATTCGAGCTGAAGCGTACTGTCGAGGAAGAAAATAAGAATTTAGAGCTTATTCGCAAATAGAAGTTTACACTTGAGGCTGATCTTGCCGTATCTGATCAAGTGGTAGAAAATCTAAAACATAAACTTCAAGTTAAGGGGGAGGAGAATAGTAGATTCATGTTGGCAGTTTTAGTAGTTGTCATCTCTGTCCTAGCAGTTATAGTATCCGGTTGTGGTGAAAGGTGACACGTGTAATGATTAGTTGAATAGATAGCTAATTTAGAGATTATAATTGTTATTCAATAGATGGTTGTGAGTTCTTTCTAATTTAGTCACTATGTGGTCCCAAAGTTGTCGAGAGAATGCGTTGCGTGGCCCGAGTTGCTTGCTGTTGGATCTAGCGGTCCCAAAGTTGTCAAGAGAATGCATTGTGGGGCCCGAGTTGCTTGCCATTGGATCTAGCGGTCCCAAAGTTGTCGAGAGAATGCATTGCGGGGCCTGAGTTGCTTGCCATTGGATCTAGCTCCCACAGTTGGCATGCCAAATGCCTAGAGGGTCAAGTTGGGGCCCCTATTAGTTTTGACCGTCTGTCGCTGCCATCATGACTACCATGTAGACTTGTAGCGTTGGCGGCAACATCCATTCCCCGTTCCAAATTAGTGGATGAGATTGTCAAAGAAAGTACTCCGATCCAAGTTAGTTGACTAAAATTTGTCAAGATACGAATGAATCTAATGCTAATTCATGTCTAGATACAATCGAATCCAGACAAATCTAAATCAAATAATTTGGGTCGGAGGGAGTACTACTTATGAATCTACTTTAGAGGATATCCACCATCCTCCCAACTCAAATACATATCAATTTTGATTCAAATCATACATATTTCGATCAAATTTATACAAGCCCACCGGAGACCGTCAAAGAAAGTACTACTACTTATGAATCAGCTTTAGAGTATATCCCTTGGTCTCACGGCTCAAATACATATCAAATTTATTAAAATCATACATATATTTTAAGTCACATAATTTTGGTTCAAACTATGCTCAAATTTGTCCCAATTTTAAGTGGACAGTGAGCTAGCCACCCTCCTCGCCATATGTGTACTCCAAGAAGTACGGGTAAAGTGCTCACATCTGGCCACAAGGTACATCCGGCCTTAACCATTGAAGTGCACCTCGACATGCCAGCCACGGCCTGCCTCCCACAGCTTCGGTTCACGAGGGCTTGATTTGTGCCGTTGTAGTGATGTTGCGAATGATGGCTTCATTCATCTTCGCACCGATGACCACTGTCGGCACCACCACCGTCGCACTAATGTTGCGGATCATGGCTTCCATCGGTATCTTTCATCGATGACCACTGTCAGCACCACTGCTGTCACATCGATGTTGTGGATGTTGTCTTCCATTGGTGTATTTCATCGGCAATGGATCTGAGGATGTGAACGGAAGTAAGATAGATAGAGACAGAAATTTCAGACGCTTAGATCCTCACCGCCGCATGTCGTTCCAGCCGTCGCGCTTATATCCATGCCGCCGCAAGCCGTTCTGACTCCCACACTTAGAACCACGCCACTGCACGCTGTTCCAACCGCTAGCTTAGGTCTGTGCTACCAGACGCCGTTCCGACCACCATGCTTAGATCCACGCCGCCGCGCGCCATTTGGACCGCCACGCTTAGATCCGCGCCACCGCATGCCGTTCGGATTGCTACACCGTCGTAGGTCGATAGGAAGGGAGGAAGATGCGGCTGGTGTACGTGCGATAGGGAAAGGGAGGGAGAGACATCCAACCCGTCAGGCTCTCCTCTCTGTAGAGGGTAGGTGCACCCAACGGGAGAGAGAGACACCTCCATCCTTTCATATCATGATGTATCCAACAGTGGTTGGCCAAGATCCGTGTGACATACATCTCGACCAATCAGAGCGCAACCAAACTGAGCGCTACTTGATGCGGCTGGTATACGTGCGATAGGGAAAGGGAGGGAGAGACATCCAGCCTGTCAAGCTTTCCTCGCTGTACAAGTTTAGGTGCGCCCATCGGGAGAGAGAGACCTCCAGCCCGTCAGATCATGATGTATCCAACGGTGGTTGGCCAAGATCCGTGTGACACACATCTCGACCAATCAGAGCGCATCCAAACTAAGACATGAGAGAGGGGATAAGTGAGGAAAACTTTAGCGGGAGGGGAAAAGTGAGGAAAACATTAGCGGGAGGGGAAATCTGAGTAGAGCTAAGGAAAACAAGGGCACTCACATAAAAAAATGAGTAATGGAAATTCAAGCTTTTGGCATAACAAATGGAAACTGTGTTATTTGAAAAAAATAATCCATCTTGGCCGATATTATATTGTTTGCAACTCAAAGATACACAAGTGTTCCATATTTGGCCTCATTTAGACAAAGTATGTTTTGGGATGGGTTATTTTGGAAGTTGATTGAGAAGAAAGCCATGCATCTTCATATCTAGTAGCTCATTCCAAGAAGGGTTTAAGAAGTGGTTTAGGGGATAAGTCCATTTCTCTTTATTTCCTTTTCCTTTATTATTCATGCTAGATTATATGTAACATAACAAGACTCCATGCGAAGGTTGCACTATGTTTTGATTTTTTTTTGAATTAAACTAACCCTAAAACCATTTTTTTGAATTTAATCACTTAGAAGAAGAAAATTGTGGCTGATTACAAGTAAATCCAAAATTTCCAATTTCATATGGTAAATCAATCCAAGATACACAAGTGTACGAATTTTGGATCAATTGGTCAATGTTTGCTATGGTTTAAGCCATGAACTAGCTAAACCCGATGTGCTGACCACATGTCGAGGGCAAAACTGAGTAGTGCTAAGCAACTAGGTGGATGACCATGGAAACTTCCAATTACACATACATTATGGGATTATACAGCTTACAAACTTGGGAGCGTCACAGTAGTTCGAATTCAATACAAACATTGACAGTAGTTCAAATTCATCATACAAATTCAAATTAATAATTCAAATTCATTTTTTCTTGCTCCTAGTGTTTTTTGCTGGGTTCACCACCTTGCTCTAGGTGATCCTAGCTAGAATATTCGTGGAGTCGACCATCAGCTTCTTTTGTTTGTTCCCTTGGTTCTTTTTCTCTGCATCCAATGAATCAAGTGCTTCAGCCTATCATACAATTGGTTCAATCATGTTTAGATCCATTGGTTCATACAGTTCAAAATGCATTGGCATCATTTCTTCAATATCCTCTTGTGTAATTCCTTTAATTCTGAACTCTGCTTCCAATTTATAAATTCCTTTATTCTCATCTACATTTGGTTCAATATCCTGTGCATTTGGTTCAATCTCCTCCTGATCCATTGGTTCAATCTCCCCTACATTTGGTTTAATCTCCTCTAGATCCATTGGTTCAATCTCCCCTGCATTTGTTTCAATCTCATATGCATTTGGTTCAATCTCCTCTTGATCCGTTGGTTCAAGCTGCAATGTATCCGTTGCTTCATTATCCACTCGTTCAAATACTTCATTCTCATATGCATTTGCTGCTCCTGCCTGATCATCCATTCCATAACCTGGGTCCACTTCATTTTTCCCAAGCATAGCAATGTGCCATAGGATCCCACAACATTTGCAGTTACATCGTCGAGGTGGTGCACCACCCTCTGCACTAGCTATCATCCTATTCTTCCTTGGCCTACCTATAGGTCTAGTAAAAACTAGATGGTATAGCTTGAAGTCTGGATCCACTTCCATCCATTGGTCTTTTCCCAACAAGGCCGGAACATTCTGAGCATATGCTGCCCTAAATTTGGCAACGGAGAAATAATCCGACATGTACTGATCAACTTCACCCTCTTCACCTCCTAGAACACCCATGAAAAACAATGCATGTATGCAGGGTTTCCCACGGAGCTTCCATTACCTGCAATGGCATGTCCTATCAACCAAACTCACTGGATACCTCCATTGCCTATCTTTACTGTCAGTGTATGTTACCTCAGCCTCCATTCCTCTTATAATGCATTGCATCTTCAATTGTTTTTCCCTGGCATGCAAAGCCTTAATCAAAGATGGTAGGATGAGATGGCTAGGATATACTATTGATGCAATTCTTTGACGCAAATCGATCTTTATCATGATCATCAACCTAATCTTATCAAAAAAATTCCACAACATAAGCCCTTTCAATGACTTGACCTTTGCATTGAAACTCTATGCAAGGTTACTTGTTACATGGTATACCTTGCAAATTTCATTGAATTGGCTTCTTGACCACACCATTCCATGATGTGCATCCAAGTACTCCTTCACCGCAGGTTTTTGTTTATACAACACTTCCAAATGATACGGATGCTTCCTCAAACTGCATGTGTATGAAGCTGGCCATAGGTTGTTAGTATAAACTTTACCCTTGAATTTCTTTGTAAAATTCTACACTAAGTGTCACATTCATTCCCTATGCTCCACTCTAGGGAATACTGTTTCTACAGCTTTCTCCAAAACTTTGCAAGCGTCTGTGTGGATAGTAAGTCCTGGTGGATGACCTATAAGGTCGGGCAAATTCTCCAAAAGCAAAGTCCAACTTTCCTCTGACTCAATCTCCAAAACTCCAAAAGCAGCAGGGAACATACAATTGTGGCCATCAACTGCAGTAGAAACTACTAGTTGTCCTTTAAATGTGCTATAAAGTGTTGTTGCATCCATGGCCAAATAAGGCCTGCAACCATCCAGAAACCCTTGCCAGCAAGCATTGAAACAAACAAAATCCCTTCTAAAGCACTCCTTTGTCTTCCCTCTTATTTTTTACTGAACTTTATGCATGTCTATCTATACAACACTACCTGTACTATCCATCTCCACTTCAGCTTTGAAGCTGTAAAGCAACTGAAAACTTTCATTCCATGGACCATTGATCCTATCAACAGCCATTTCCTTTGCAAAGAACATCCTCATGTAAGGTACTGTAATATTAAACTTTTGAGAAACTATGAGCGTTGTTGCACCAAGTGATGGGTTTGCTCTCATCCAATCCATGATTACATCTGCCAACCACCTAGTCTTTGCTAGTTTTGTTTTGTCCTTTGGTTGTCCCCCTTGAGGTGGACAAGAATGTTCGAACCGGTTACTTTTTATCTAAAACATAATTAAAATGTGAGGTACAGTTAACAAACTCTAATGATCTAAAATACAGAACTGGTTGTAATACCTGAACCAAACTGCTCCTGAGCATAGTGGATGCATGCATCCTCCACCTACACCTCTTGTATGGGCACTTCACTATGAACCTTGTTGGCTCACTCTTAATAACATCATAATCTTTATTGGTGTGGATGCAATATGTAGTAAGGGCATTATGATAGTCCCGCATTTTTTCAAATACAGTGCCTTCTGAAATCTGAGGATCGTTCATGTCCCACTCAATTACTAGCAAGTCCTCACCACCGTACTCGGCTAAAACGAGACTGTCATTGTTCTCCTCATTCTCTTCGTCAATAGTGTCATAAAATCTGGCATTGTGGGCCACTTCCTCTATGTATTGATCCTCTAGTGCCTGTTAATGAACCTATCTACCGATTCAGGAAACATCAACTCATCCTCCTCTTCTGGTGGAGGCGCTCACTCGTCACGCTCTACTTCGTCCTCCACATCGGCCGCATGAGCAATCTGGCTTACACTCGTAGTGCGAACAGATGGTACTGTTGTGGACCTACAAGGAGCACGGGGGCACACACTATTAGCAGAGACACATGATGCCCGACCACCTAATGATGCCTGACCACCAGATGATGTTGGAAATATGCCCTAGAGACAAATAGTTATGATGACTATTATCATATTTCATAAAGTTTATGATACAGTTTTATATCATGCTTGTTGGGGATATACTATCCAGGTATCCTCACAGTTCCTCACTGACCAGGGTGGCCCACTTCAGGTTAGAGCTTTGCTTCACGGGCGGCCTAGTTAGAGAGAGAAGACGGAGTCCAATCCGGCTACGGGAAGGCCCAGAAGACTTACCGACTTAGGCCCATAATGTTACTTGTAGCTCTACATGTACTCTGTAACCAACTCTTAGTCGTAGCCGGATTGATCTCTCCTGTAAACCCTAGGCCGGATATCTATATAAGCCGTCCTAGGGAGAGCCTTTAGGGCACCACCAATACTTTAGACCCTCAACTCGCACAGGCGATACCATTGTAACCCATATTCCAGCTCTGCCGTATTACTGGACTGCTAGCAGGAGTAGGATCCGTCCAAAGCCGGCGGATTCGAACCTGGGTAAACTTGTGTGCTCACCGTCCCGGAACACCGTACGTCTCACGACCCTCTCTTCCGCACGCCTTGAGGAGCCCCTCATGGCGTACTTGTCCTCAATCCGACGACAATTGGCGCCCACCGTGGGGCAAGTGAGCTTCGGATCTGTGTTCCGAGCAGAATCTGCAAGAATCGGAATCGGCGAGACCATCGCCGTCAGTCGCATCCTCTACGCCAACGACGTCCCTCTCATCGTTCTCAACGAGACTTGGATTCTGGCTAGGGAGGCCGTGACTGCCTATACTATCATGTCTTTTGGCGAGATCGATGTTTACATCGGTTTCGCTGAACCTGCCCAACCCACCCCAGCGGTGATGATAGAGGAAGAAGAATCTTCTAGGTTCCCTTTGTCCGCGGAGGCGACAGAGTTCCGGATATCAGAAAACCCTAATCCCACCCAGCCCGCACCAGTTGCGGAGATAGTGGAGACATCCGAGCTTGAAGAAGACCTCACGGTCCAAGTCGAATCTAGAGTGGATCTCCCTAGAGAAGCCGGATCCCAGATCAACCCACCCGTGGAAGTCGAAATCCAGGAGGAGCATATCAACGACACTGATTCCGGCTCTGACGATGCTGGGACAGACAGGCCTTTCCTCAGGTACACACTAAGACGTATGATACTGGAAGGCGCTAGCGCAGATGCAATCCTCGAAACCATTAAAAGTTTCGATATGGCTGATCGCGAAAGCCGCAGGCACCTCAGGAAGCACGCATCGCACTTCGTCGGATACGTTGGATCTGGATCCGGCTTTGCCGATGCTGGAGAAAACACCGACTCGGTGCTGGAGGCAATTGGAACAAACGCCGATGTTCCCGCATCCTCGGATGAATCTATGACGTCGGCAGATTTCCGAAAGTTCTCCACGGAATACAAAGAGGAGTACAACTCCAAAGCTGCAGAAGAAGGAGAAGCCATGGATGAAGGATCCGGGGAACACTCTCCCAAAGAGCAGGATGACATGGACGTCGGAGATAATCCCGAGGTCCAGATGTCCGAAAGTACCGATTAGAGCTTGACTCCGGGAAACGGACCCAAAGCCGTCTTTGCTACCGGTGCTGCCAAGAAGGCAAAGAAGAAGAACAATAAGAACAAGACCCCGGCAAAAGACCCCCTCACAGAGGAGGTAATCGCCGAGGAATACGAAGAAGACTTGGATGGAGCACTTATCCTAGACGAGCCAAAAAAAGAGGCATCAGTGGATGGACACGTGATCACTGAAGGTGTGCATAAACTCATAGATGCCGCATGAACCACACCTATCCCTACAGCTGCAGAACTTACTGCAGATGAGCTGGACAAAAGGGCCCAGGCCCTAGAAGCGCGTCGTCAACAACTCCTTGATGAAGCCAAAACATCGAGGTAGAGAGGAAGCGCATGTCAAACAAGGAGTACATGTCCCGTCTACATCAGAAGACACGGAAGCGTCACATAGATGACAACCAATTCCCACGTGTCCGTGCCGTCCTTTTTGGAGATGAGATGGGGAAGACACGGAAGGATAGCAATGGAGATTGGGTTTACCCAACACCAGTGCAAAATACCGTGGAAGCTCGCGAAATTCTATCGTCTAATCCAGGACTAGAGGAGATACGTTTGGGTATCAAGCTACTCAATAAGGGACTAGAGCAGCAAAAGATCGCCCTGTCTGGAAGTCAAAAGATGGTCTCGGATTCCTACCAATGTCGCACAGATCCGGCATGGGCTGACGTAAGATCCCACTACGTTCGGGCGCAGTATCGTCACCCCGAACGCAGGGAAGACAATTATTCAAGAACCGGATCGTCGGGGCAGCACCGCAGAGCTACACATAACTGGAGCAACGTCGCTCCAGTAGCGGAGAAAGACGCGATCGCTACACTGAATCCGAGGAATCCTCCGGGAAAGGGAGAAGATAAAGAGAAACGTCGGGAGGAGGATCGTCAGAGAATGCCACCTCATAGACATGAAAACCGTCCGGCTAAGCCTCACCATGGAGGGAACAACGGGCGAAGGAACGACGGAAACCACGCTGGCACAAGCCGGCAGGGGGCTCGTCATAGTCAAGAACCTCCCCGGAACCGGAATAATGATGCTCCGGACGGGGGCCGGCGATCAGCCGGAAACAACCCAGCTGCACCACCCTCTCCACAGCACAGTTATCACAACGGCCCCCAAGGAGGTCAAGGAGGACGACATGGCGGAGGAGGTGGTGGCAGAAGCCAAAGTCCGGCTCCAAGGCACCGCAGCCACAACCGACATTGGGGACGATCCCTATCCCCGAACGATGCAAGGCACCGGATCAACTCCAATATAGAGCCTCGGCGCTACGAAAACGATGACGTATACATCGGCCCAAAATGCTTCGGACCACGCATCAGAGCTACAAAGTTCCGGAAGGATTCGCTATCTCAAGACATATCCAAGCCTACGATGGCATTGCTTGGCCAGACACCTGGTTACAGGATTTCTTCCAAGCTTGCTGCATCGCCAAAGGCGGAAACAGCCTAGTCGCAACCAGATATCTCCCACTTATGTTGGGGAAGACGGCACGATCATGGCTCAATGAACTTCCGGCGAACACCATCCGTAACTGGTATGATTTACAAAGTGCGTTCTTTCGGAATTTCGAAGGCACATCTCGGAGGCCCTGTACGGTTGGAGACCTACAGCGTTGCACCCAGAAAGCCGGAGAAACTTGCCGAGATTACCTCGGATGATGGATTGACACCAAGAACTCCTGCGAAGGAGTAAATGATCAAACTGCGATTGAAGCTTTCATCGGAGGTCTCCCAATTGGTTTATTGCGCCATCGCTTGAAGTGTGACAAGGTTACTGATCTGGGAGAGATGGTAGAAACAGCGAGCAAGTATGCAGATGCTGACGACGATGTAGAGGGATTACTCAATGTCCTGGCTGTGCCTTAGTCGGCAAAACAACCAAAGCAACAAGCTCAAGAGCGCAAACATACCTCGGAAGAAAAACCCAACGTAGAGACAGCAGTAGTCACTACTGTTTCTGGGTCTGGAGGATGAGGAGGACATGGCGGAGGCCGCGGGCGTGGCCGTGGGACATCAAGGGTCCAAGGTAGAGGAAAGAAACAACCAGGAAAAACCTACACTTGGGCCGACATCGCCAATAACCCATGTGTGCATCACTTGGACGCCAATGGGGGCTCGTCCCACTCCAACGCTGAGTGTCGTTTTAACGACGACATCAAGAGAGATGATACCGCGGGCTACAAAGCTAAGCGGGAGAAGGGAAAGAAAAATCCCGAAAAGGACAAAGAGACCAAGGAAGATTTCTACATGGAGGAAGCCGATGCTTCAAATCCCAAGTCGGAAGGGAAGAAAACTTTTCCCACCAAGAAGGACACTTACGTCACCTTCCTCGGATCTCAACCAGCAAAGGTCAAGAAAGCAGTTCTCCACGAGCTCAACGCAACAGTTCCGGCTGTCCCTCAGTATCTGGACTGGTCGGAAGTGGCAATAACGTTTGACCGTGCTGATCATCCGCCTAAGCTACATAGGCGAGGAAAATACGCCTTAATCGTCAATCCACTTATTGACGGTTATGGTTTCTCCAAGACCCTCATGGACGGTGGTAGCAGCATCAATATTCTCTATGTCGAAACGCTACGCCGGATGAAGATCTCGGAAACACAGTTGAACCATAGCTCTGTGATCTTTCACGGAGTTTTCCCAGGAAGGCAAGCTAATTCCCTGCGAGAGATCACTTTGGATGTTACTTTTGGAACACCAAAGAATTATCGGACGGAGGCACTTTCCTTAAAAGTGGTCCCGTTCAATAGAGCATACCACGCTATATTCGAACGTCCGGCTTACTGGGCTTTTATGGCTCGTCCGTGTTACATTTAGAATATGATGAAAATTCCAGGTCCCAACGGCGTGATCACCATCAGGGGAGACCCAAAGAAGGCGCGAGAGTGCGAAGATGGAAATGCCGCCTTTGCCGAAGCCGTGCTGGACGCCCAGGAGTACCAGGAGATCAAGAAGAGCATAGATCCGTCTGAGATGCCCGCGACGAAGAAGGAGGTGACAAAGCCAAATTCGGAGTTCAAGGCATCAGAAGAGACGAAGTAGACGCCATTGAAGGATGATGACCCCTCCGAGGTGACTCAGATAGGCGTAGGCCTAAGTAGCGCATAGGAAAGCGCGCTCGTCAAGTTCCTCCAAGCAAATCAAGATATCTTCACATGGCAGCCATCTGACATGACCGGAGTACCTAGGGAACTTGCCGAGCACTCTCTAAATGTAAACCCGAATGCTAAATTCGTCAAACAGTCCTTACGACGGTTTGGTGATGAAAAGCATAAGGCAATATCTAAGGAACTAGTGCGGCTCGAGTTAGCCGGATTCATAGGAGAGGTCATCCATACTGATTGGTCGGCCAACCCTGTAATGGTCCCTAAAAAAGACACCACTGATTTAAGGATGTGTGTTGATTATACTGCCTTGAACAAGGCTTGTCCAAAAGATCCGTTCGCTCTGCCTAGAATTGATCAAGTTATCGATTCTACGGCAGGCTCGGAACTCCTCTGTTTTCTCGACGCATATTCCGGATATCACCAAATCCGGATGAAGGAATCTGACAAAGTCAAAACTTCATTCATAACCCCCTTCGGAACCTTCTATTTTGTTACGATGCCCTTTGGGCTGAAGAACGCAGGAGCTACGTACCAACGCACGATGCAGCGTTGCCTCCATGACCAGCTCGGACGCAATGTACATGCATACGTGGATGATATCGCGGTCATGTCCAAAAAGAAGGAAACGTTGATTTCCGACTTGGAGGAGACGTTCGCCAATTTACGAAAATACAACATCATGCTTAACCCGAAGAAATTCTTCTTTGGAATACCAGCCGGAAAATTGTTAGGTTTCATCGTGTCTCAAAGAGGCATAGAGCTGAACCGCGACAAAATCAAGGCTATTCTCAATATTTCCAGGCCAACTCGCCTGAAGGACGTACAAAGGTTAAATGGTTGCATTGCTGCGGTCAGTCGATTTGTAAGCCGGCTTGGTGAAAGAGCCACACCATTATACAAACTCCTGAAGAAGACCAAGGATTTTGTCTGGACTGACGAAGCTGTAGCTGCACTACAAAACCTGAAGAAAGTAATCTCATCTGTTCCTATCCTTGCAGCACCGAAACCTCAGGAACCGATGTTGCTTTACACTGCTACGACAAATAAGGTTGTCAGTATAGTTATGGTGGTGGAGAGACCAGAGGAAAATCAGGAGCACCTGGTGCAGCGTCCGACATACTTTGTCAGCGAGGTCCTGACAGAATCAAAACAGCGGTATCCGCACTATCAAAATTTGGCTTACGGTGTTTTTCTAGCTTCTCGTAAGTTACGACACTATTTTCAGGAGCATCCAATTACCGTGGTGAGCAAAGCTCCCATGAGATATATAATCAACAATAGCGATGCCACAGGACGCATCGCCAAATGGGGCATAGAGCTTGCAGCTTTCGATATTGAGTACAAACCCCGAACAACAATCAAATCCCAGATCCTTGCCGACTTTGTCACTGATTGGACAGAGACTAAGGAGAACATGGTCCTCCCTGAGTCGGAATATGGGACCCTCTTTTTCGATGGGTCTAAGGCTTGCGGGGGCTCGGGGGCTGGCGTGGTGCTTAAATAACCCCAAGGAGATAAACTTTTATACGTGTTGCCGATCCACTTCACAGCGACAAACAACATTGCCGAGTATGAAGCACTGCTGCATGGAATCCGGATTGCTAAGGATATCAGCATCCGACGTTTAATGTGTTATGGAGATTCGGATCTTGTTGCTCAGCAAGTCTCGGATATTTGTAATGAAAATAAGCACATGGCAGCATATAAAGCTGTCGTGGATGATCTATCTAAATCATTCAAAGGGTTTGAAGTTCAACACATCCCTCGAGTAGAAAACGAGGAAGCAGATGCACTATCTCGAATAGGCTCTTTGCGGAAAGAGGTCCCGGATAGCGTATTTTTAGAGCACCTCAAAGTTCCCTCGATAAAGGGAGTAGATGAGGAATATCCGACCAAATCCGACTCACCTTTGATAGCAGTTCTGGCTATAATTCCCAGCTGGACTCAACCCTACCTCGATTACTTGGTAGATGGAAAATTACCCGAAGACGAGGTGTTGAGCCGACAGATTATCCGACGAGCAAAAGCCTATACTATTTTTAAAGGTGAGCTCCATAAACAGAGTGTTTCTGAGGGTTTTCAGTGCTGTGTATCTCCGGAAGAAGGAGTGGAAATCTTAAGGGAAATCCACAAAGGCGAGTGTGGTCACCACGCTGCAGCCAAATCTTTAGTGGCAAAAGCTTTTCGACATGGATTTTTCTGGCTTACAGCTCAGGCATGCCGAACAATTAGTCAAGACATGCAAAGGCTGCCAAAAGTACGCCAAGCAAGCTCATGTTCCGGCTGATCAGCTGCAAACAATACCTATAACATGGCCTTTTGCGGTCTGGGGGCTTGATATGGTAGGACCTTTTAAACGAGCTCCAAGTGGATTCACTCACCTCTTAGTGATGGTGGATAAATTCACGAAATGGATCGAGGCTAAACCTGTCACTAGTTGTGATGGAGAAACAGCCAAAACATTTGTCGAGGATGTTATAATCCGGTATAGTTATCCGCATAGCATTATCATGGACAACGGGAGCAACTTTTCCATGGGAGAATTGGCTGAATTCTGTGACGAGCAAAGTATCCAGCTTGACATTGCGTCAGTCGCACATCCACAGGCTAACGGACAAGTCGAAAGAGCAAATGGTTTAATTCTACAAGGCTTGAAACCAAGACTCGAAGCACCACTGAGACGTGCTACGGGGGCTTGGGCAGAGGAACTACCCTGTGTAATTTGGAGTTTACGAACAACTCCGAATAGGTCAACAGGATATACACCTTTCTTCTTGGTCTATGGCGTAGAAGCAGTTCTTCCTAGTGATTTAATCCATACTTCTCCTAGAGTGGCCGCGTATATCGAAGAGGATGCCAAGATTTCTCGACAAAATGATCTCGACTTAGTCGAAGAAGTTTGCGTCGTTGCTGAAATGAGATCTACAGCCTATCAACAGAAGTTACGCCAGTATCATAGCCAGAGAGTCCGAACTAGATCTTTCAATAAAGGTGATTTGGTTGTCCGGCTTGTGCAACAAAGAAAGCACAAACTTTCCCCAGTATGGGAAGGGCCCTTTTTAGTTAGTCGAGTATTGCACAATGGATCGTACTACTTAACTGACATGAGGCCAGTCAAAGAAAGACCTGCTACTAAGAAGAGAAAGAGAGCTGGAGGTAGTACAAATCCGGATGAGTTAGACAGACCGTGGAATATTGCTCAGCTACGTCCCTTTTATTCTTAGTTTATCCTTCTTTGTAATCATAAATATGTACATGTTCTGTGAGAAATAAAAGTTTTGGTTACCTCAAAGTTTTTCTGAGAAGTTTGTACCATCTTATTTCCTAATGATCATGTCATAGTCGAAAATCCCAGAATGCTTTAAAGTACTTTATGCTCATGTTCGTTCTGGTTTAGATTTCCGATTCTAAAACTGCTACCTTCGGGGATAACTCTAAAAATTATAGTCTTTACTTTGGTTATTTGTCTGATTGCTGGATGCGAGTATTTTCCAAGTAGTGAATTGTTGGTACTAGAAGCCGGCTTTGTTTCCGAGTTTAAACTGGTTTAGCAATTGAGCTCCGTTGCTCGACAAAGTTTCGGGCTGAAGGTTTAGCCGGCTCACGAAAGGGACGAGGCGGAAAGCCAGATAAACAATAAGTAGAGACGGAAAGTTCCAAGTGCTTATGAAAACATTTCAGGCACGCAAAAAACTAAGACAAAAGTGCTGAATAGATAAAAAACTTAGCACTAGCAAAAGTCATAGTACTTAATATTTACAAGCGCATCATGTTCTTTCACAGAATAATACATAAGTTTGTTGTCTATGATGCAGGAGGAGATGAAGGATCTGCTGGCTCGCTGGTAACTGCGCCTTGATATTGTTTCGCGATGTCCAGATCCGAGGTGGTCCGTTCATCGTCGGAAACTTCTTCGGCTTCTTCTGTAGGAGGAGGCGGGATATCCATGCGGGTGAAGAAGGGGACCTCGTAGCTGGTCAGGTCAGCTACGTGGCACCCATATCCGGCGCAGGAGTGCATGATGGCTTGAAGGTCCTGCTCCTGGCCGTCTTCGTCTACCTTGCAGTACCCTCTGGTCACTTACATATCTCCATGTTTCCATGGTGGCTCATGACCATGGTGAGAGCGTTCTGCGTAGCAGTCCGCGCGTAGGACATGTTCCAATCCTGAACGAGCTGCAGCATCTCCTTGGCCTTCTCCCGCACCTGGAAGTCTAACATGCTTGGCATGTCCGGAATCCTGAGAGACTCGCCAATGTCCTCAAGGGACTGGCGGTAGTCATGAAGATGATCACCGACCTGGGTAAGCCGGTGAGTGCGGGGCTCGGACGAGGAGGAGTCCGTCAAGTTCAGAGGACCTATACTCAAAACAAGTTAAGAAAAAACTGACAATGATAGAAGTCGAAGAAAAGATAAGTCAGAGAGGGGAAACATACCAAGAATGACGTAGTCAATCTTGGCCTTCTCCTCCTAGAGACTCTGGAGTTCAGACCGGAGCGCCTGGGAGATGTCCTTCTCTCTGCCAAGCTCATTCTTGAGGTCCGAGATAACTTTATCTTGGGCGGCAATCTTATGATCGCGCTCTTCAGTGGCCATGGAGGAGGATTCTAGGACTTGAGCTATGCTCGTTTCATAATCTGCCTTGAGCTTATCCAGCTCTTGGCGAAGTCCCTTGTTCTCCACCACCAGGGTTTTGAGGTTCTCGGCCTCTTCAATCATAGCGATGGATTGTTTCACCAACGCTGTAAGTCAAAAAGAACAACAGTTTAGAAAAATTCGACATTGAAAAAGCAAAAGACAAGGTTTGAATCTCGGAATGTTTACCTTCGGCTTCATCCTTGGCTACCTTGAGCTCAGCATTTTTAAGCTGGAGAGTTTTGATCTCTCTCCGCTTATCATAGACATTGGATAATAATTCCTGGTTATAGTAATTTCTGTAAGTCAGAATGCCCAAAGTCAGAAAGCTACTTAAGACTCGGGCTAATATTTTTTGCTAAATATCAGCACGAGCCTTGGGGGCTACACTAGTTCGTTCTTTGGCATCCTAATGAAAGCATAAACCCGGATTCTATATCCTACTTCATGCTTGGGGGCTAGAGGATATGATATAACATAATGTAAAAACAAGAGTTGGAATTCCGACTCAGATATTGCTCGCGGGTGAGTTTGTCTAAACCCGCGTTCACTTCAGCTGCCACCTTCTCGGCGAGGGTAAGAGGGATTACTGGGGCTGTTGGAAGCTCGCCAGTCCTGATCCTCTCGTCGCGAAGGCGGACTTGAGCGAGAAGGTCAGAGAACTTGACGTCCTCTGCTTCTTGTGCTTCCTCTTTGGGGGATAGATCGCTTTTGTCCAGGACTTGTCTGGCCAGCCGCTAGATTTCCTCTGCAGATTTCCGGGATAAGCCAAACTTGGCAAGTCCGGGATTGCTGAGGAGGTTGTCGCCGAAGACTTCAGCCGAGGGATCATTACCCGAAGAGGGTTCACCCTTATCTTGAGCTGATGCACCCACGGTGACGTCAGTGTGTGACCCAAGGATCACAGGCGCCGTTGGAGGAGCCAGATATTCTGCAACAACCGGAGAAGGAGTAATCACCTGTGTTGTAGGGGAAGCTATGGTAAGCTTCGGTTGTCACAAGGGCTTCTAAGGAATCCCTTTCCCCTTGCCATTGATGATTGATTTTGCTCTGAGAAAGTAGTAAAGTCGGAAACATTACATCTCGGAAAGAAACTTGAGTAAAGTACAAAGGCGAAAATGTTGTGACAAAAGGTTACCTTTTCACGACTGGCACCTCCTTTGTGCCAACTGCCACTGTCAAAGCTTTACGCTTCTTGATCGCAAGATCCGGCAATGGGACTACTTCGGTATCTTGAGAAAACTCGGGAGGATATCCTTCGAGTGGAGCAAGCTCCGACTCGGGGAGATCAGCAAGCTAAAAACAAGAAAACATATCAGCATTGCAGTATATAACTTAGAGATTGAAACACATAAAAGGTGTATTGATGGAAGCTTACCGGCACCACGGGGTTTTCCGCAGTGTACATATCTAGAGAAATCTCCGGAATCATCCTCTCGATCCATTCCTTGATTAGCCACTTGATCTGGCTGATGTAGCCTTGAGTGGTGTAGGATTTGGGGCTGATGCGGAGGGAGTCTTTTTGGAAGACATGATGGAATGCATCAGTCTATCCCCGTGGTACTGAAGTGGCTGGATCCGACGTGAGACCCAGCACTGGACCAAGTGGGATCCCTTCAGACCCATGTGCTTGATCAGATATTCGATCCGCCTCTTAGCGAGGATCAGATCGTCGGTGAGAGCCGGAGCAGCCTCGTCCTAGGAAGGTTGGGTTGTGGCGGCCCCGTCGACAAAAGCCGGCAAAGAAGTAGCTTTGCCGAGAGCCGGAATATCCCTATGGTAGAAGAAAGTGGCTGGCCATTGTTTGACCGAGTCACTGGCAGAAATTTTGGGATAGGCCCGGTCTCGTCTAACAGAAAAACTAATGGTACCGGTGATATAAGGAACACCGGCAGTGATGGAATTTCTCCGGACATGGAAATAGTACCGGAAGAGAAGCAAACTCGGCCTAATGCCGAGAAAGCCCTCGCAAAGCGTAGCATATGCGCTCATTTCTAGAAGAGAATTGGGAGGAAGATTGTGGAGTTGAACTCCATAGTGATCTATCACCTCGGAGAAGAACTCCGAGGGAGGAAAGAACAAACCTCGGTCTAGATTGGTGCCAAAGTGGACACGCTCGCCCTCGCGCGGGTTGGGGACGGTTTCGCCGAGGCCGGTCCGCCAGTCGCCGGCGGCGAGAAGCCCCTCCTTCTCCACGTTCTTGAGGCCTGCCTCGTCGAGGGCGCAGGGGATCCAGATTCCCCGGAAACTCTCCTTCTCCGCAGTTGCTTCCGCCGACGCCGCCGCTGCTACCGCCGCCAAACCAGTGGAAGAAGAAGATGAAGCCATTTTTCTCCAGTGGAAAAGGTGACCTTAAAGTGGCGGCGCTAGGAGCTCTATGGGAGGAGGACGAGGAGGCTCTGGGCGCACAGGAGGATTGGGAAGGAAGGAACGGCAAATGACTGGTGGAGAGGAGAAGAAGAAATCTAAACCCCTTATATCCACCTACCTGCACCAAGATTCGTGCAAACGCTACAGTGTAACCGCCACGTGTCGTGGAAAGAACTGGGAAGGGCCCGCGCGATGATTGCATCGCCTCGATCTCCACGCACGCATTGAAACGGCGCCTCGGTTCCACGAACCGTGGACCCACCAACGGTCGTGCTGACGGAACGTCTGTCAGATGACGTGACTTGACCATGCTTGTGTCAGGTGGCGTTAGAGACCAAGTTCCGGCTTAGTTTAAAAGCGAGCTGGAAAATACGAGTAACCAATTGAAAGGTCCGACTTACTTTTAAGACCCAGATCGTATTTTTTGTTGTGAAGTTTCAGGAACCCTTCAAGATTCTGCAAGCCGAAGATCAAGCTAGACGATGATAAAATCCGACTTTGGATCTTGGAGGCCTCCGGGGGCTGCTGTTGGGGATATACTTTCCGGGTATCCTCATAGTTCCTCACTGACCAGGGTGGCCCACTTCGGGTTAGAGCTTTGCTTCACGGGCGGCCCAGTTAGAGAGAGAAGACGGAGTCCAATCCGGCTACGGGAAGGCCTAGAAGACTTTCCGACTTAGGCCCATAATGTTACTTGTAGTTCAAGATGTACTCTGTAACCAACTCTTAGTCGTAGCCGGATTAATCTCTCCTGTAAACCCTAGGCCGGATATCTATATAAGCCGTCCTAGGGAGAGCCTTTAGGGCACCCCCAATACTTTAGACCCTCAACTCGCACAGGCGATACCATTGTAACCCATATTCTAGCTCTGCCGTATTACTGGATTGCTCGCAGGAGTAGGATCCGTCAAAATCCGGCGGATTCGAACCTGGGTAAACTTGTGTGCTCACTATCCCAGAACATCGTACATCTCACACCCCTCTCTTCCGCACGCCTTGAGGACCCCCTCATGGCGTACTTGTCCTCAATCCGAGGACAATGCTATAACTGTGTTGAGTGGAAACATCAATACACGTGTGATATCTAGACAACCAAGGGATTCCCTGTGAAACTCTAGTCACTAGTTCATTGGTCAACAGATGATCAAGTTTCCTGGTCATGTGGCATTTATGCCAGTTGGAAATGGAGTCATCTTATTCTGAGAATGAGATGATGACCCAATACCCAACCTAAACATCATGACCCGATCATGTCACGAAGTTCAAGTTACGATGATTAGAAATGGATCCTCGTAGACTATTCCTTGGACCATGATTAGAAATGGATCCTCGTAGACTATCCCTCTGTCGATCATTGGTCCGGGAGTGTCCTGACCATGTCTAGAGTGTTCCCGAACCGTAGGGTATCACACTTAAAGGTTTGATGATGCTTAGAGAGTGTTTATCGGATCGTAAGAATCACCGAAGAATAGTAGAGAGAAAACTAGAAGGGTTTCGGTAAGTCTGAAGGATGTCCGGAGTGGAGGTGGAAGGTGTTCCATAGCCACGGAGATTGAAAAATATGTGAATGAATGTTAAATATTTATTTCATCATTTATTCATAATTATTTAATAAAGAGAAAATCTATTTAAAAGGTCAAAGGCTTAATGGGCCAATTCCGGAAGGAAGAGGGCCCATTAGGGAAGAGGCAAGAGAGAGAAGGGCCAAGAGGGGAGGCCGGCGCCGTAGTGGGCCAGCCTCTTCGCGCGGGGCCCATGGGGTGGCCGGCGGTGCCACCCCCTCCCCCTCACCTCTCCTTTAGTCCCACCCCGGGACTTTGAGGGAGGTAGTACCTCCCCTCCCCCTATATATAGTGGGGGTATTTGGTTAGATAAATACACACAATATTCAATAAAGGTCTTCTCACTTTTGGGAATACCTCCAATTGATATTCTCTCTCTATCTATCTATCTATCTCTCTCTCTCTCTCTCTCTCTCTCTCTCTCTCTCTCTCTCGTGGTCCTAAGTTCGGACTGTGCGAACGAGAGACATCTTCACCGCAGGGCGCCCTGGCATTGTGGGATTCGGATCCAGGAGCTCTACTTCCGCAACTGCTGCTGGATCAGGGAAGCGGGAGTCATCGTCAGGCACCGTACGTGTGTAACTCCCTATGAGGTGTCACACTTAAGGCACTCAAGTCGTTGAGCCACAGGAGCGCAAGGACTTCATCACGACCTTGAGATCGGCTTCGGCTTGTCTACATCAACCACGCTCTCCTGACCGTTGACAATGCTTTTCGGTCTTCCAGGATAAGTTCGCGAAAAGCCCCTCCTGTTACTGTATTACTAATAGATAGGTCCTGGCAGCATCAGGCGTTCAAGGGCGTAGGGTAAAATTTTATTTTTTTCATACGCGGAACCCCTACAGATGATGCTTTAACCCTATTTCCCATATGTTTAGCTCTAGGTTGCACATGGAGACGAATTCAACCAAAACGTTTGGCAGCATTCAAAGAGAAAAGCATTACCAGATTAGTTTTGCTAGTTAGTGGGAGCAATCCTTGCTCGCTAATGTTGCAATATTGCAAATCAACTGAATCGCCATTGCTCCAAGGGAATTTAGAATAGATTTTATCTTTCAAATCTCTGAGAGTTATCGAGGTTGGAACCACCGCTAGGAAGTAAAATCTAGAGAGATACCGTTCACAACCACGAATTACGCTAGTATCCAATTTAACTGCTAGCCGAAATATCAGCACTGGATCAATCCTATTTGAAAATCAAGGTAGTTAGTTGATGAAAGAACATTTCATGTTTTCCTTTGTTTTGCGTGTTAGATAACAATACTATGGAGACTTTCCATGTGTGCTAAGTGTGTAGGAAGTTTTGAGGGGGGCCGGATAATCTGCCCCTCCATGGGCCGGATAATCCGGCCTACCTCATCTCTCAAGGAAGCCAAGGCACGTCGCTCTGTGTCCAGTCAGATATTCTCCCGGAAAATCCGAACTGGGGCGGTTTTTCCTCCCCAAGCCGGATAATCCGGGTTTCGCAAGGGCCGGATAATCCGGCCCCCAGTTTTTGAGCAAAAGGAGCCAAGGCGCGTCGCTCTGTGTCCAGTCGGATTTTCTCCCGGAAAATCGGAACTGGGGCGGTTTTTCCTCCCTAGGCCGGATAATCCGGGTTTCGCAAGGGCCAGATAATCCGGCCCCCAGTTTTCGAGCAAAAGGAGCCAAGGTGCGTCGCTCGGTATCCGGTCAGATTTTCTCCCGGAAAATCCGAACTGGGGCGGTTTTTCTTCCCCAGGCCGGATAATCCGGCCTTTGCATAGGATCGGATAATCCAGCCCCTAGAAGATGATCAAGGGCAAGCTCGGCGCGTCTCACTGTGAGGGGGCGGATTTTCTGCCGGAGATTCCGAGTCTGGGGCAGAGTTTCCCCAGACCTGATAATCCGGCCCCCATTTGGGCCGGATAATCCGGCCCCCCAAAGTGTGCAACGGCTAGTTTTTGGAAGGGGCTATAAGTACCCCTTCTTCCCCAACGTCCAAACTTCTTGATTCACTCGAATTTGACCAAACCTTGTGTAAGAGCTCTAAATCTCGATCTCCCACTTCAACCACCCGAAGGTCTTGATCTTTGGTGGAATTGAAGGAGGAGAAGTTCATCATCAACATCAAGAATCAAGCGCTTCAACTCCTCTCCATTCACTTGGAGAAATCCCTGATCTAGTATTCTTGTTAATACCTAGATCTTGTTATTGTATTTGACAACTTTGTTCTTGTGGCAGCTTGTTGTCATTTTTGGAGCCTCCAAGTTGTTGTGGAGTTGTTGCCCCGCTAGTTGTGTAAAGGCGCCGGTGCCCGCCTCGAAGGGTACCTATAGTGGAAGGTGGATCAGGCCTGTTGTGGCGAGATCCATCAGAGAACAGGGTGAGGCCTTTTGTGGCGTGGTGGTCTTAGTACCGCCCACCCCTCCAACGCAGACGTACTTCCCTTAACAAGGAAGGAACTGCGGTCAAATAAATCCTGTGTCTCCGCGTGCTTCACTTCGGTTCACTTGTTCCTCTTCCACTCGCTCTTTACTCGCTAGTAGATAGGTTTGCATATAGGGAAATTCCACACATTAGTTTATCTAGAGAATTTACCTTTGTGCTAAGCCTAAAATTGAAAAAGAATTAAAAATTGGTGTAGCACCTATTCACCCCCCCTCTAGGTGCCCATACGATCCATTTAAATTGGTATCAGAGCCCTGGATCTTAATTCGGGCTTAACCGCCTAAGAGTAGTATGGGTACCATGGATGATGGAAATGAGGCTGTGGATAAGGTCACAATGGATGATCTCAAGTCGTTGGAAACAACCTTGTTGAAATCCTTTAAGGCCAAGATGGAGGAGATGAATCAAATGATTTCTCGCCTTACATCATCCATAGCCCCATCTCCATCCTCCTCTGAGGCTCCCACACCATCATCTAAGGAAAAGGGTAACACCGGATCCAAGGATGATGATGTGGAAGGTGAAAAACTAAATGGCTCCACCTCCAAAAAGGGAAATGGTAAGGAGGAATATAGTGAGGTTCGCCACGTCTATTCCCCCGACCCACCTATCCCTCATCCTCATATAAACAATAGGGGTGATCAACCCAAGCTCATTGCATCTTCTTTTAACCAATGGCAATTTCTAATGAAATCTCATGTTTGCAGCTCCTCTATTGAATTGTGGAGGATTATTGAAGAAGGTCTTCATATTGGAGATCAAACCAATCTAACAAGAAGGGAAGATGTGGATAGCCAGTTGAATGCCACTGCTCTCCACATGATACAGCTGGGTGTGGGTCCCAAGGACATGCCACACATTGAACATCTCAATACAGCTAAAGAGGCGTGGGATGCTCTTACGGACCTTTTTGTTGGAAATGAAAGCATGAGAAGAAACCGGTTTGATGCCCTTAGTAACGAAGCTGAGGGATTCTACATGTTGGATGGTGAAAACCATAAGGACATGTATAGAAGACTCAAGGGCATCGCAACAACATTTCGGAAGCATCGGGCCACTCACATTGATGATGCATGGATAAAAAGAAAGTATGTGAGTGCCTTAATGACTTTCGAACCGACGGATTTGAAGAGCTTGCAAGGTAGACACAACTATCATCAAATGACATCCAATGAAGTCATGCAAGAAATGGTGTCATTCAAAGTGGCGGCAAAGAATGCTGAAGATGCCCGTGCTCGGGCCATTGGAATGCAAAAGGGTGTCAATGTGGCTCTCAAAGCCAATGTTGTTGAGCAAGAGGACGATGAAGGAGTTTTTGAGAGGGTATCCATGGACTGCCCTGATGAGGTCAAACGTGCTCATGGTGAGTACATGGCATTCTATGCAAGGAACTTTTGGAAGCACCCTGCCAAAGCCAAGTCTGAAGTTGAGCGCAAGAATGGGTCAAATGGAAGAAGAGAAAGTGGCCCAAGATTGAGAACTTGCTTCAACTGTGGAGATAGACTGCACTTTGTAGCCGAGTGTCCTTATCAAAATAGAGAAGACATTGGTGGCAGGCTCATCCTCAAAGAGAAATCCAAAGCTCCGAAGAAGAAGCCGTTTGCTAAGAAGAATGGCCCTTTCAAGAAGCAACCCAAGATGGTCCTTGTAGCTCAAGAGGAATACTCCTCTGCAAGTGAAGATGAAGAGGATGATGATAGTTCCCGCGAAGTGGCTGCTATAGCCACCACATTGACTCCCTCCTCTCTCTTCGACTAGCCAAACGAGAACGCCATCAACAAGAACGCCACTTGTCTAATGGCAAGAGGATCCGAGGTATCAACTTCTAACTCCTCATTTCCTAAGACTAACATAATTTTGGATATGGATGATCATGACAGTCTTGAAATGAAAGAAGAAGTTATTGCCTCGGATACTTTTTTCACTAACCTACAAGGTGAGCACAAACTCCATTTTGATGCTCTTATGAGTCAACTTGCTCAAGCCGAATATCTCCTTGAAGAAAAGGGCATAATTGAAAGAGAAGATGCCTTGGAGATAGCCTCTTTG
Organism: Avena eriantha; assembly: GCA_910589775.1. Taxonomy (NCBI): domain Eukaryota; kingdom Viridiplantae; phylum Streptophyta; class Magnoliopsida; order Poales; family Poaceae; genus Avena; species Avena eriantha. The sequence continues at coordinate 454,380,462 of OU342742.1, read as the reverse complement.
AAGAATGCCTTGGAAGAGGAAGAGGAAACTTGAGTTTCTTTGGAAGAAAGACTCGAATCCCTAGAGGAGTCACAAGAAGAAGCTGTAGCTCAGCTCATTAAAGAACGTGACCATGCTCTTGCCAAGGTAAAGAAACTAAAGAAAGAAAAGATTGATTTTGGGGTTGTTCATGCTAGACTTTTGGAGAAGTTTGATGATCTTGAAAGTGCTCACAAGACATTGAAGAGTGATCATTCTACTCTAAATGAGTCTCATGACCAGCTCCAAACTCAATTGAAACGGTATGATGTCCCAAGTACCTCCTCTTCATCCTTTGGAAAAGAAGATCTTGCAAGGAGTTCTTAACACAAAGGTAAAGGGGTTATTGATGAGATACTGACTGGAAAAGGACAAACAACAGTCAAGAAGGTCTTGGTTACATACCCAAGATAAAGAGCAAGAAAAACAAGAAGAAGAAGAACAAGACTGCTCAATCGAAGACTAGCAACATTACCAATGACAAGACTAATTATGATGGTTTTGCAGGTATCAACAATCCTAACTTCGAACTATATTGTGATTCTTATGGTGATGTTTATGCTAGTTATGTAGGGCCTTATGATTGTTACATTCCTTGGTCTATTTGGGTTCCCAAGACCCTTGTTACTAACATGAGAGGACCCATTGAAAAATGGGTACCTAAAACCAAGAAGTAATTTTCTTGCAGGGCTATGCTTCCGGTGGGTCTAAATGGGTACTCGATAGTGGTTGTACGAGTCATATGACCGGAAGCAAGGAGATCATCACGGAGATGTGGCCAAACCGTGATCACATTACCGTCTCCTATGGTGACAAGTCAAAATCTGAGGTATTGGGTCTCGGCAAAGTTGTGGTGGCTCATGATATCTCCCTCGTGGACGTCATGCTTGTTGAGACCCTCGGGTATAACTTAATTTCAGTTCGTGCCCTTGGTAAGATGGGCTTTGCAGTTTACATTGATGCTGATTTAGTGGTACTCTTGTGGAGCAAGTCTCTAAAAGTCGCTTTCGTGGGATATGTCGAAAACGACCTGTACGTGGTGGGCTTTTCGGGGAACCACTACAGGTCCGATGTGTATTTTCGGAAAGGTTGACGCGGGTTGGCTATGGCATCGCCGACTAGCCTACGTCAATATGAGAACTTTGCAAAGTCTCCACAAGGGTGGCCACATTCTTGGACTAAAAGAAAATGTCTCTTTTGCCAAAGATCGTGTTTGCAGGGCGTGTGTTGAAGGGAAAATGCATGATTCTCCTCATCGAAGGAAAACTATTATCTCTTCAAAAAGGATTTTGGAGCTCCTTCACGTGGATCGTTTCGGACCTCCATCTCATGCAAGCCTCGGTGGGAAGAAGTATTGTCTTGTGATTGTTGATGATTACTCAAGATACACTTGGGTTTATTTCTTCAAGTTGAAGAGTGAAACTCAACAAACTGTCATCGACTTTGCCAACGTGGTTCAACGTCAAGACAACGTCTCCATTCTGGCTATAAGGAGTGATAACGGCTCGGAGTTCAAGAACTACACCTTAAATGAGTTCCTAAGTGAAGAGGGGATAAGACATCAATATTCTGCTGCGTACACCCCTCAACAAAATGGTGTAGCCAAGAGGAAGAATCGAACTCTAATGGACATGGCAAGATCAATGTTGGCCGAATTCAAATCTCCATATAATTTCTGGGCTGAAGCAATCTCTACTTCTTGTCATTCATCCAACCGTTTATACCTCCGCAAGATTTTGGACAAGACTCCGTATGAAATACTTACCGGTAACAAGCCAAACATCTCATACTTTCGGGTATTCAGGTGTAAGTGTTTCTTTCTTATTGAAGGAGTTCATTTATCTAAGTTTGAATCTAAGGCTCTAGAAGGTATTTTTGTTGGTTATGGTGTCGAATCCCACACTTATAGAGTCTACAATAAGCTCTCTGGAACTGTTGTAGAATCTTGTAGTGTGGTGTTCGAGGAAAATGACGGTTCCCGTGCAGAGCAAGTTGGTGTTTGTGATGCAGATGTTGAAATACCCCAAGATGCCATAAGAAGAATGTGCGTGGGATTCTTCCGCCCCATTGAGGAACCCCTTATGGTGGACCGAGAAGGACAATGCTCCACTCATATAGAGCCCTCATCTACACATACGCAACATGCTTCAACCACGGGGGCAACTTCTACACCATCTCCATCAACTGCTGAAGGTCAAGATGCTCCAAAAATCTCCACGCCGGATTTTCCGGTGGATACCGGATTATCCGGCCACCCCGCTCCAGCTGACCATGCAGCTCCTGGTGGTGAAGATATCAATACAAGCTCCAGGCCAGATTTTCCAGCTGACCTCGGATTATCCGGCTCCTCACCAGTTCAAGCAAGTCGAAGGCTTCCTGATGAAGCTGTTGCAAGTTCTCCCAGGCTGGATTATCCGGCCTCTTCATCGGCCGGATTATTTGGCCCTGACTCTCCAGTTATGCAGCCTCCTGTCATGGCTTTAGATTCACCTCAAGGGCATGCATCTCCACCACCTGCTACTGATGTTCCAGCTACTGATAAAGGCGGAGAAAATGATTCCAATGAAGACTCAAGTGATGAATCTCCTCCACCAAGAGATAAAAAACTTATTGAACTTCGTCGCAAGGCTCGGGCTGATCGTAACCTTGAGTTGCGGGGTCACATTCTTGACAAGGTTGTTGGTGATCTTCGACGAAGGGTGTCTACAAGAAGAGAATTGGCCAGTTTTGGTGAGCATCAAGCTCATATCTCCACGGTGGAACCTAAGAAGGTCTTTGAAGCTCTTGAAGACCCAGACTGGGTTGTTTCTATGCATGAAGAATTGAATAATTTCGAGCACAACAAAGTCTGGAAACTAGTGGAGAAACCCAAAGAGTGCCGCAATGTTATCGGCACCAAGTGGATTTTCAAGAACAAGCAAGATGAGAATGGCATTGTTGTGAGGAACAAGGCAAGACTTGTGGCACAAGGTTACTCCCAAGTTGAGGGCATCGACTTCGGCGAGACCTATGCTCCTGTGGCTCGCCTTGAGTCCATCTGTATCCTACTTGCTTATGCTGCTCATAACAATTTCATGTTGCAGCAAATTGGCGTCAAGAGTGCCTTCCTTAACGGTCCTCTACATGAGTTGGTATACGTAAAGCAACCCCCGGGGTTTGAGGATCCTAACTTCCTGAACCATGTCTACAAACTCGATAAGGCACTCTATGGCATTAGACAAGCCCCACGTGCGTGGTATGAGCACCTTAAAGAGCTTTTGTTAGATCGTGGCTTCGAAGTTGGGCAAATCGACCCCACTCTTTTTACTAAGAAGGTTAAGGGGGAGCTCTTCATATGCCAACTATATGTAGACGATATCATTTTTGGTTCTACTAACAAAGCTTTTAACGATGAATTTTCAAAGCTTATGACTGGCAGGTTTGAGATGTCTATGATGGGGGAATTACGGTTCTTTCTTGGATTCGAGATCAAGCAACTTAGAGAAGGAACCTTTATTAATCAAGCAAAGTACATCCAAGACATGCTCAAGAGATTCAAGATGATGGATCTAAATGGTGTCGCTACTCCGATGCAAACAAAGTGTCATCTCGAACTCAACCCTCACGGTAAAGATGTGGACCAAAAGGTATACCGGTCCATGATCGGCTCTCTTCTTTACCTCTGCGCATCTAGACCCGATATTGTGTTGAGTGTGGGAGTGTGTGCAAGGTATCAAGCAGCTCCTAAAGAAAGCCACTTAGTGGCAGTCAAGAGGATCTTTCGATATTTGGTTCATTCCCCCAATTTGGTCTCTGGTATCCCAAGGGCTCCAATTTCTCTTTATGTGGTTATACTGACTCAGATTGGGCTGGTGATAAGGATGATCGGAAATCCACTTCTAGAGCTTGTCAATTCTTGGGAAGATCTCTTGTATGTTGGTCCTCCAAAAAGCAGAATTGTATATCTCTCTCCACCGCCGAAGCTGAATATGTTGCTACTGCCAGCGCTTGTACTCAATTATTGTGGATGAGGCAAACTGTAAATGAATACGGTGTCAATTGTGACAAAGTGCCTCTTTTATGTGATAATGAAAGTGCTATCAAAATTGCGTACAATCCAGTTCAACACACAAGGACGAAGCATATTGAGATTCAGAATCATTTTATTCGTGACCATGTTGCTCGAGGCGATATTGATCTATCTTTTGTGAGCACGAAGAACCAACTGGCGGATATCTTTACAAAGCCACTTGATGAAGCAAGATTCTGCTATTTGAGGAATGAGCTAAATATCATTGATTCCGGGAGTTTGTCTTGATTACCCATGCACTCACTCGTACGTCTCAATCCTTGTTTGGTCCTAACTTATTAGGCTAACCCTCCCCCCATAATGCCAATAGCAAGTTATATCATTTCTCTTAATATTATGTTGTGATATGTGAGCTTATTGCTGAGTATTGGTCGTGAACCCAAGATATATCTTCGCGGTGTCACACCATACACTCCAACAAGGTGGCTTCGGCCACCGCCCTCTCCCTTGTGGAGAATTGGATCTTTTTGGATGTTATTTGCTCTCTCATGTTCTTATGGGAATCACACTCAATCTTGGCTTTTATTTGATTTGGATTTTGCAATTTTGAGTGTCTAGTACCATCTCAGTTTGGCTTTCTCAATCCTAAGCCTTCCCTACCCCTAAGCCATCTATTCTTGCACACAAGTCCCTTGTACACCTTGTGGGGGTGTTGTTTGGGGACGCGTGGGCCTGGTTCTGTGTATAACAGAATCCCAGAATTTAGGCCAGATAATCCGGCCCAAGTGTTGGCCGGATAATCCGGCCCTGGCAGATTCGATCTTAAAGGGCAGGACTCGGGGGGAAGGGCTCATATCGAGCAGCACTTCTCCCCCAGCCCTCTCCTTCTCCCCAGCCGCCGCCTGCCGCCCCTCACCCTCCTCGGAGCCTCTCCGGCCACCGGATTTTCCGGGCCTCCCCCGATCTTCTTCTCCACGCCTCCGGGTACCTTCTCCTCCGCGTTCTTCCTCCAATGAGTGAGGGTAACTCCCTCTCTCCCCATCTTTGGCTAGATGTGTATCATGTTGGGTGGAACGTTGTCTTGAAGGATGTGTTTTCGCATAGAACTCGTAGTCTTACAGTTTCTAGGCTCGATATACTTTTTTTGCATGCATTCTTGGTGAAATCGAAAATTTCTGCCAAGGCCGGATTATCCGCCCCTGGCCAGGCCGGATAATCTGGCCTGACAGATTCAATTCTGCTTCAGTTTCACTATGTGTATGCATTGAGTAGTTTTGTCCTATGAACTTTTTGACTATCTTTTTCCATGCTCTCTCCTAGACTTGTGTGTATTCTTATCCCCTTGCTATCGCCCTTATTCTCCTCACAGGTGGTTCCTGTGTTTCCAAGACCTACAAGCGCCGTCCTCGCGCCAAGTACTTTCGGGACGACGGTCAAGGTAACCTAGTAGACAAAGTTGAATTGAGGAGAAGGAAGAATGAAGAGAGGCAAATGGCTGAACAATCCAAGAGGACTAGGAAGGGGGTGTCCAGGAGGAAGGGCAAGGAGCCCAAGATCAACTACAGGGCTTTGGATGCAGTCTCCTTCTCTGCGATCCGTCATCGTGACTTGTTTGCTGAGCTCCCTCGAGATGATGAGCTGGGGGATACCCGCTTTTGGTGTGCTGAACAGAAGGGGATTTATGAAGACATCTATGCCAGGCTGAACATTAGGCCTATGCACCCTCTGGTACTTGCTGATGCCTTGGAGAAGGCACATCTTGTGGATGCGATGTATGTGGCTGAGAGGATGGGGCTGCACCATCTCATGTCTCTCTAGTGCTCCTTTGACTCTGAGGTGGTGAAGCAGTTCTTCTCCACTTTGGTGATATGTGGGGATGAGCGTCGCACTATGAAGTGGATGACTCATGATAGGCCAATGACTGGTGATTTTCACGTGTTTGCTGAGGTTCTAGGGTACTCCTTCCGCAGCAGGGATAGAGCCAGTGGCCACCGCATCATCACTCAGTTGAAGCCCAACAAGGATGCAGCTCTCTCTCCGTGCACTATGGACAATGGAATTGTCGGTACTGTGGCTGGTCTTGCCCCCATCTATGCTGCCTTGGTGGGTCTCTTCCGTGACTCTATTACACCGAGTGGGGGCAACAATGACAGCATCCGTGGTCACCTTGTTCAGCTACTTCAATTTTCTCATGAGGTTGCCTCCTGCGAGGACGAGTCAGTGCAGTACAGGCTGGATGTCATGGACTTCATCTACCATGAGCTATGTGATGCTATGTTCAACCGTTTGTCCATTCCCTATGCTCCCTACATTATGATGCTCATCCGCCACCTGCTTCCTGCCGAGGAGTTCCACATTGACTCGGTGCACAAGGCCAAGAAGATATACAAAAAGGTTCAGAAGACTACTCACCCCTCCTCTACTCCTGAGGGCCTCATGAGGGATGCTCGCCGGCCCCTAGTGCCTCCCGTGGCCCGTGAGATCAAGCAGCTGAACTGGTTCCAGCGTCACATTCTTTGCATGGGCCTGGACACGCGCAAGGGTTAGTACGAGGCATACAGGCAGCGCCATGAGTTGGCTCACTCCCAGCAGCTCATTCTCCACCACGTGTTTGGCGCTTCGGGTGCTCCTCCGGCTCCTTCACCTCCCACTCCATATGCTCGGTGGAACTCTTCCTTTGGGCTGAACTATGGTGAGCTGGAGTGTCACTTGTTCCCCTCTACGCCTCCTGCTGATGCTGATGATGAGGAAGGTGACACTGAGGAACTTGAAGATGAGGACGAGGACGAGAATGCAGAAGAGGACGAGGACTATGATGAGTGATCCCATGGGGCGCTAGCATCACTCTTCTCCCTTTTTGGTGTCTCGATGCAAAAGGGGGAGAAGTAGTTCTATTAGGTTGTCTGTGGATTTGCATGGGTCGGGCATAAGCACTTGCATTTTTTATTCATTATTTCTTGCTTATGCCCATTTAGCGTTGAACTTTTAAATTCGTGGTTTGTGATTTGTGGTTGAGACTTTATGTGGTTGTCTGGATGGTACCTATGGACTTCATATCATGGATTATGCTCATGGCTATATCTATTCATATCCCATTGCTGGAGGTTTATCACGGAAGATGCGCGCTCATAATGGTTATCCAATGATAATTGTGATTTTTGTCAAGGATGCCTATTCTCTACTTCAGTGGTATGTGCTTTTGCCCTTATGTCTATGGAATAGATTCACCTATTTGTGTGCATTTGTATTCCAATGCAAAACTCTATTATGCACACATTGAGGGGGAGTCCCTTTCGTAGTTATCTCTGTTTGTCTTGTGTCTTTCTCCTGCAAATCCTGGTATTGTCATCTAACACCAAAAAGGGGGAGATTGAAAGAACATTTCATGTTTTCCTTTGTTTTGCGTGTTAGATAACAATACTATGGAGAATTTTCATGTGTGCTAAGTGTGCAGGAAGTTTTGAGGGGGGCCGGATAATCCGCCCCTCCATGGCATGGATAATCCGGCCTACCTCATCTCTCAAGGAAGCCAAGGCGCGTCGCTCTGTGGCTAGTCGGATTTTCTCCCGGAAAATCCGAACTGGGGCGGTTTTTCCTCCCCACGCCGGATAATCCAGGGTTCGCAAGGGCCGGATAATCCGGCCCCCAGTTTTTGAGCAAAAGGAGCCAAGGCGCGTTGCTCTGTGTCTAGTCGGATTTTCTACCGGAAAATCCGAACTCGGGCGGTTTTTCCTCCCCAGGCCGGATAATCCGAGTTTCGCAAGGGCCGGATAATCCGGCCCCCAGTTTTCGAGCAAAAGGAGCCAAGGCGCGTCGCTCGGTATCTGGTCGGATTTTCTCCCGGAAAATCCGAACTGGGGCAGTTTTTCTTCCCCAGGCCAGATAATCGGGCCCCCAGAAGATGATCAAGGGCAAGCTCGGCGCGTCTCACTGTGAGGGGGCGGATTTTCTGCCGGAGATTCCGAGTCTGGGGCGGAGTTTCCCCAGACCGGATAATCCGGCCCCCACTTGGGCCGGATAATCCGGCCCCCCAAAGTGTGCAACGACTGGTTTTTGGAAGGGGGTATAAGTACCCCTTCTTCCCCAACGTCCAAACTTCTTGATTCACTCGAATTTGACCAGACCTTGTGCAAGAGCTCTAAATCTCGATCTCCCACTTCAACCACCCGAAGGTCTTGATCTTTGGTGGAATTGAAGGAGGAGAAGTTCATCATCAACATCAAGAATCAAGCGCTTCAACTCCTCTCCATTCACTTGGAGAAATCACTGATCTAGTATTCTTGTTAATACCTAGATCTTGTTGTTGTATTTGACAACTTTGTTCTTGTGGCAGCTTGTTGTCATTTCAGGAGCCTCCAAGTTGTTGTGGAGTTGTTGGCCCGCTAGTTGTGTAAAGGCGCCGGTGCCCGCCTCGAAGGGTACCTATAGTGGAAGGTGGATCAGGCCTGTTGTGGCGAGATCCATCGGAGAACAGGGTGAGGCCTTTTGTGGCGTGGTGGTCTTAGTACCGCCCACCCCTCCAACGCAGATGTACTTCCCTTAATAAGGAAGGAACTGCGGTCAAACAAATCATGTGTCTCCGCGTGCTTCACTTCGGTTCACTCGTTCCTCTTCCACTCGCTCTTTACTCGCTAGTAGATAGGTTTGCATATAGGGAAATTCCACACATTAGTTTATCTAGAGAATTTACCTTTGTGCTAAGCCTAAAATTGAAAAAGAATTAAAAATTGGTGTAGCACCTATTCACCCCCCCTCTAGGTGCCCATACGATCCATTTCAGTTGAGCACCAGTGATTCACACTCAATTACTACCTATAATCAATCCACAAAGAAAAATGATGCTTAACCAGAAGGAATCCATGCGTTAGATCCCTCTGATGCCACCCAATCTTCTCCACGCTCGACGGGGAGGACCAATACACCAGCCGGCGTTGCATACTGTTCCGCGAGAGGGGTATATCTAGCAGGGGTGGGAGCGAAGTCGGAGGTGGAGTGGGCTCTGTGGCTAGGGGGAGGGGGAGGCTCGGTGGCCGAGGACGACATAAGGTAGGAGGGCACGACGGCGGGAGCTGTTCCAGGCTTAGGGGAAGCGAATGCTTTGGGTGAGCGAAAATGGCGGGTCTGACGTGTCTCCATGCGGCCCCACCCTGCACCATGTATGCAAGACCTATCCCAACATGGCCCCACCCTTCACCACATATGCAAGACCCATCCCAACGCGGCCCCACCCATCAGCATGTAACAGTCAAGGCCACGTAACGTAACGCTCAACGCATGACCGCCCCAACACGGTCCCACCAGTGAGCATGTAACGGTCAAGCCTTTGACCTGACAGCATCCCTCCATCCGAGCGCCTCCGAGGGTTTCATAATAGAGGGAGGGGAAAAGTGAGGAAAAGTTAAGCGGCTGCGGAAAACTGAATACAACTAATGAACTAGGGGCACGCAAATAGAAATCCTTTCTTAATATATGTAGTTGCTATGTGAATTAATATGAAATATATGTTATTGTTTATGAATCATATTTTTTAGTAAAATGGGGGCCATTTTAGAGTTTCGCACAGGCCCCCGGATTTTGCCGGCTCGGCCCGGGTACACCATCATACCTTGATACTACTCGCAATAAGGTTATTTAAATTTACTGGGGCCATTTTGCAAATTATATATCAAATTATGAACTACTCCCTCTGTTCCATAATAGTATATAAGACTTTTGAGTAAGTTGTTTTAGCTCTCCAAATAGGCTTATATTGTGAAATAGAGGGAGTATTAATTAAGGTATTCCACAGGCTGGTTCATTTATGGAGATCGACTATAGCTTCACGCTTTGCCAGCTCGACCAGGAGTTTGTCCTTCTGTTCCTCGAGGTCCTAAATCAGTTCAAAGCTTTTGCCCAGCATCTCCACCATGCTGATGTTCCTCCGATTCAACTCATCGCGCTCAATCAAATATTCCATGGCGAGATTCTGAATGTGGCTAAGGCCAACCTTGTCAGTTGCGAGTTCAAAGTAAAGTCTAGTGCACTCCTTGACGAGGGCGCTTATGTCCGTCGTCTTAACACAGAAATTGCCCATCACCTTTTTCACCATATACTTGATCTCGAAGCCAATATTCTTTTAGATGAATGTGGAGCGCAAATTCAGAAGTGTACCTAGTGAACCATCAAGGAAGAGAGATATGGAATCGCAATTCGAATGATTTTTTACCTCATGACTGTATCGATCGGCCTCCATCAGTGACAACGAAGATGATTCTATAGGAGTGTCGCAGGAATGCAAAGACCACTTGACCTAAAACACCATTGAGAGAGAATGTACTAGTAGAAAAATGAGCGAATCAAGAAATGGTCAAAGATATGGAAAGTTTGTTGTATTATTAGGAAATTTCCGCATGAGATTAATTACCGAAATTAACATCATGTAAGCACTAGAAGTAAATCTAACAAAGTTGTCCAAAAAAGAGATTTACCTAAAGGTATCAACCTCCATCAGTGACGGTGAAGATGTTTTTGTAGGCAGGAGTGCTAAGGGAATGCGAAGACCGCTCGGCCTAAAACACCATTGAGCAAGAATGTACTAGCAAAAAAATGAGCGAATCAAGAAACGGTCAAAGACATGGAAAGTTGCGCAAGCACGAAGATTTACCTGAAGGTATCAGTCCTCGGCTGCGACATATTTGAAGGACCTTGAGTTGAAGACCTCTCGCCTGCAGCGGAGGGATTTGACTAGTACAGAAGGATCGTGACATCGCTTGGGACCGGTAGCAACATAACGGAAGAACAATGAGTCGATATCTTGTATTCCGCTAGCTTCACCATCGCGGCATGGGCTCTTCTATAGCTAGACTTGTTCCCGGTCATGCTGGTGAAGTAGCACAACAAAAAGGAATGGAAACAGACAAAGAAATCTGGAAAGAAGAGCTACAGTCGTGAAGAGGAGGAGGAAGAAGGCCGAGGTGGCCTCCTCGTCTCCACATGAGTACTAAAAAACAATTTCCATTCAGATACAATACTTGACGTAGAAATCAAAGAGACAGTCGTGAGCAGTAGTCACCCCCAGCTTGGTCTCGCCATCCACTATGACGGCATCTACTGTGTGAAAAAAACAACACAACAAGTCCTAGTCGTAGTACTATATGTATACTACTATAGTACAATACTACTATCTTGTATACATACTCCCTACATCCACAAATAAGTGTACTTTTAGCTTTGTCCTAAGACAATTGTAAAGTTTGACTAACTTTATATGGAACCTTAGCAATATTTATGATACTCCATACTAAATTGGTACTACTAGATCAGTATCGTGTGTCAATTTGATGTCAATTATATATTGTATGTCAATTTGATGTCATATATATTGCTTCATTTATATATAAAGTTGGTCAAATTTAATAAAATTAACTTAGCTAAAAGTACACTTTTGTAACATCTCAAAAATATTGAAATAAGGATATCAATTTCCAAGCAACCAAAATTAAGGTTAACAAAAACTTTTATTTTTAAAAAAAAAACTATGAATGCAAGTGTGTGTTTGTTAATGATGTGTGAATGCATGATATGCCATGTTTTCTTTGTTATAAATGATGAGAATTGGTTTAAAGATCAAAAAAATATCACCTAGGTCAAATCAAAACCAAACCAAAGCAAAATAAAATCAAAATATAAAGCATATATGCTAATGGTCACTTTTGTAAATTTTAACACTTAGCTCACTTTGAGCATCTCTATTAAATAATTTCAAACAGAAACAATTCCATTTCTTTTCACACCTTGCTAGCCCAAGTGACAATGAACACAAGTGAGCTTTCAAAACTTACAAGTACAAATTCAAATTCATTTGGAGGACTTTTCAAAATTGAATCTGTCTACTGCATCAAGATATAAACTTTTCAAAAACCATAAAAACCTTCTTCACTTGGCCAACCCTTGCAACAAGAGACTCTCAAGCTTATGATCAACAAACCCACTAAATAGAATATGAAAATTCAAATATTTTTCTCTTGCGGCCATTTGATCAAACACTTACTAGTACAGAACTACTTACTCCCCAGTGTTTAGATCATTGTTGTGATCATCTTTTGTACCTCACTCCGCCTCCACAACTCGCCCACACTCGCCCCAGTGCCAGCCTGTGCTGCTAAGCATCGCTCACTCAACCATTTGACTATTGCCAACCGTACCCGAGCTGACCATGCCACCCCGACATGGACTCAATGCTACACGCCTCACCACACTCACCCACGACCTCTAGGATCTAGCCGTGACCTCACCGCACCCGCTCGTGCTAGCCTCGACCAATGCTAGCCCATGGAAATGCTAGCGAGCCGCGCCCACTTCTTTGTCTGCCATGCTGAGACGCGCGCTAGTACGCTGAGAAATCGCGTGTGACCATGTGGCGCCTCGCCCTCCCTTCGCATCAATGCACTCTAAGCGACTCCAGCAATCTCCCATACATGCCCGTTTGACCCCGCATGACTTCTACACGCTGTACACCGTGACGAACACCCACAGTACCCGAGGATGGCATTGATGTTCCCGACCGATTGAGACCGCGCCTCGCCGTGCCACTGTGCTCATGGCGATCGCCAAGAAGCACTGCGTTAGCCTACTCGCTCAGCCATGCCCATAGCTCATTGTAACTTCGTCCCCGACGAGCCCGAGCCATGCCCCGATGCTCCCCTCACTAGGGTATAAATAGACCCCTCCCCTTGCCTCAAAACGCACCCCACTCGACTCTCCTCTCACAAAGCAACCTCTCTGACCCATCCTCGGAGCAAGGCGAAGCAAGCAGCATCGGAATTTCACCAGAGTTCGCCATAGCAGTGGTGGAACGGAGCTAGCGCTAGGAGCCACCCAGGAGCCGCCGCGACCACCATTCGAACCGCCGTCACCGTTCAGTTCATCTGCCTGCATCACCGTACCTAGCAGGAGCCCTGGTAAGCCCCTGACGACCCTCGCCATAGAATTAGGGTTGAATCCCGTGCGAGCTGTGCGATGGAGACAACGACACGGAGCCACCGATCGGGCTCTAATCGTGTGGCTAGGAATAGAGCATACCGCTTTGAGTTGGATCATCTGCTGACGCGTGGGGCCAGCGCAAGTGAAGCCCGATGCGCGTGCGTAGTGTAGTTGGGCTGGCCCAGTAGCTTTCCCGCGCGCGCCCACTAATTCAAATATAGGTTTTTCTTTTATTTCAAAATCCTATTCTGTAGGTGACTTTGAAATTAAATTCAATAAGATTCACTCAACCAAATTGCATGATTCCAATTTTGTTAGAAAGGAAATGGAAATCTCTAAACACTCCCCTTAGATTCAAACATTTTGGAATTTGTAGATCACCCAAAGTACAAATAACAAGGAGGTGACTTTTACAACTTCAAACATTTTTCTAAAATCAACCATAAATGCTTTTGAGTTAATTCCAATGGTCAAAAATCACATTTGCCATGATCTATCTGCATATGTAAAAATATATAGTATTACATGCAGTAGTCATGGGCTAGGATTAAAAGAATTGCTTTATAGTCATTTCTAGTCTTTTTAATTATATTAAATGGCAGTATTAAACTTTGTAATATATGCCATCTACTTTAAATCACATTCCCAAAGTATTGGAATATGTGGTGTTGACATGTGTCAATAGGATCCCATATTTTTTAATTGGAGAATATTAAATCCTAAGTATTTTTCAATGAGTAGAAATTGCATTTCCAAAATAAGATAAATAAGACCATGTCACTGATTCATGTGGTGATTGAGATGATGCTAGATCATCTAGTGTGATCCTTTGTGTAATGAATATAAGTAGCTAAGTATTGTTTGGTGATTGTGTACCTCGTATTTATTTATAGACGCTAGTACCAACTCGGGCTACGAGGAGGAAGAATTCTACAAAGAAGAAGAGGAGAACTTCGACCACTTTACCAACAAAGGCAAGCTAAACTATGCATGCTGTTTTGATGCAACCTTGATTATACCAAGCCCTAGTTTTACCTGCAAGCTTTATTTTTTTCCATTTACCAAAGTTTCTTAAATAGTTAATTATTGGTGATTTGTGGAAAGATAGGACAAATGCCATCAAGAGCATAGAACTAGGCTTAGGTAGTTACACTTGGTTAGCATCCCTCAATAGTGACACCCTCATTGATAGGTGCTAGTGCTGAACTAATATTGATCACTTTAGATGGGAACACTTGGAGCAAAGAATTATGAAAACCTTAGAATGATGAGTCATTTTATTGAAATGTTTTGACATGGGTTATGAAACAAAATGACTTGAATATGATAATGAATGAGGGATGTGACTTGACTTTGAATAAAAACTGATGGTTGGGTTCGGATGCAATACCATTCCAACTTTACCATACACCCACAATATCTAAATTGGGTAGGGTTTAACTGGAAGTTTATGTGTCTTAGTTTGGGTTCCCTCGTGGAAAAAGGGGTTAAGCTGAGGCTACCTCATGGCCATGAGTGAAATAAGTGACCACCTATGAAGTTCTCGGAATGGCGGATTGCCATTGCTAGGAGGCTAAGCTCATAGGGGAGGTGCCTATATTAGGGTGTGTAATTAAAAGGTTATGATTGATTATCCGCATACCAAGTATGATGATTCAGGGTTATCCCTGACGGATGTATTGAATGTTGTGGTGAAAGTTTACCACCTCTGCAGAGTGTTAAACTATTCGAATAGCCGCGCCTACGGTCATGGATAGTTGGATGGCCATACTGTTCCGTTGTCAGATGTTTTCAAAATGACTTGTGACTTGAAATATGGTTTTAACTTGACCACAATAGGGTTGTGGAAATGAAAACTATGTTTCCACTTGAGTAATCTAGACAACTAAAATAAGTCTTTACTACTAAGTACTTCTGAAATAAAACTGGCTTATTGCAAACAAGCCTAGAGCTTAGGATTCCTACTAGAATTGTCTTACTTGCATTAGTGATAGTTTGTGAGTACTTTAAAAGTACTCATGGCTTTGTCCCTGGCTATTCCCATGGCCAGACTATGAAGAGGAGTATTTGGAGGACGGACAACAGGACGTCTACGATAACTAGGATCATCTCCCATCGTTAGCATTGCCTGTGACAATGCAGATGGAGTATCTACTACGTTTATTTTCACTGCTTTGATGTGTATTAAGACTTTATCGTGAGATCAAATATTTGTAAGACTATTATGGTTTGTAATGGATGATGTACCGTGCTATCAATTCTGTTATGTCTCGCAAAAATGGTATTCCTGGGATTGCGATGTACGGCATAACAGGCATCTGGACTTAAAAATCCGGGTGTTTACAAGTTGGTATCAGAGCTATCCTAACCATACGAGACCCTAGTTAGAATGGACATCGGAAAAACTTAGTTTCAAAACAAAGTGAGTACTTATGAAAACCTATTCTCACTCTTATCCTTGAGAATCTTAAAAAAAAGAGTTCACATGTTCCTTAAAATTCTTGCAATCCTACATAAAATTTGACACACTTGATCACCTCACTAACTTACTCATCCTAATTTCTTATAGATGGAAGTCAAGTACAACAAGTTCTATCAGCTTGGCAACAGAGGAGAGCTCGTCTTCGAGAGGGACTTGAGTCAGCTAGCAGATTTTCTTGGACGCCCGCATCTCGAGTTCTATGGAGTGTAACTCAATGATCAGCCAGGAGGAGAACTGCAGTGGTTAGTCGCTGCAGATCTGAGAGGAAAGATGGAGCCACCCACCTCGGAGAAGATACAGTTCACTATGAGGGAGAACAACTAGCTATATGGACTAGCTAGAGCAATACAGGAAGCACTTGCCCATCTGTGTGGGAAGAATGTAAACCAGATCAATGGCACTTGCTTCACTCACTACGCAAGATGCGACACCATGGGAGAACCCTTGGCCATGCCAGGACACCCGGAGCTGAGGCATCATGTGGATCACCTCGACTTCATGTTGCATGAGACCCATAAGGATATGGACAACGCCCATGCCTATGCCAACCATAAGCACATTGTCCAGGAAGATAAGAACCACACCCTCACCATACTAGCTAAAGAGCGCAAGACACTTCACCGCCAGCGTGACAATAAAGACCGCATCATTGCTCGCCTCTGCCAGAAGGTGGCAACCCTTCAAAAAACCATCCATGACCAAGAAATTCAGCTAGAGGAGAGGGAAGACGAAGGTGAAGATCTTCATAGAGATAACACCTCTTTCCTAAGTGATGATGATTACTATATGGAGGACAAGAACATGGAGTTCCACACTGACGAGGAGGACGATGAGTTCCTGGATGACGAAAAACCCATCAGTTCATATGATGAGTAGTATCACTAGATCATTGTCGTAGGTGTGAGTTTGTATCCGGTCCCAATGTATTATAGAATGACAGAATGGTTCTTAAAACCATCTGCTTGGTATGTGTTGCTTGGAATGAATCAAAAAGAGTTGTTGGTTTTCAAACCTTAGCAATACTCAAGTTTTAAGCTTTTGAACCATACCCATAAGCCATAGAAATTTCCCTCTCGTCTTATGATCTATCTCAATCTTCAGATGACTCGCGGCAACCACGGTGGGAGCAACTCATCCCAGGATCCGATGGTTCTGATTCTGCAAATGCTAGTAGCAAATCCAGAAGCCGGTAGAGCCGAGCATCAAGCCAATCTCGCCACTCTTCAGCAGATCGCCCAAATGGCGCACAACAACCAAGGCCATGGAAATCAGGATCACCATGGATCTAAGCTAAAGAACTTTCAAAACACTAATCCTCCTATGTTTAGCAAAACTGAAGAGCCCTTAGATGCTGATGACTGGTTGCAGTCAATGGAGAACAACTTAGAAGTTGCAGGAGTAGATGCTGTGGACAAAGTGCTGGTTGCCACCCACTATCTGGCAGGTTATGCAAGATCCTAGTGGAACAACATTCATACAATGAATGGAGGACAAATGATGACTTGGGAGGAATTCAAGATCAAGTTCAGCAGGACTCATGTGCCCCCAGGTTTGATCAAGAGGATGAGCTATGAATTAAGGGAGTTGAAGCAAGGGAGAATGACTATGGTGCAATATCGTGACAGATTTCTGTCTCTGTCTAGGTATGCCCCCGATGAGATCGACACCAAGGCAAAGAAGAAGGAAAGATTCCTAAATGGCCTGCATGATGAGATGCAGATAGTGTTAGTCAACATTCCTTTTGCCGATCTAGAAGCTCTAGTGGATTCTGCCATCCATATGGAAGGAAAACTCAATCAAGACAGTGAGAACCATAAGAATCGTATGATGCACTAGCCTAGACCCCACAATACCCCGAATTACCGCCCCAGCTCGTCTGTAGGATTTGCACCAAGACCCAACAAGCCACCTATGTCCCGTTCGAACTTTCCCAATCGTGGCGGAGGAAACCCTTAGAGAGCATTAGTTGTAAGACAAGTTTAGTAAATGTGAGTTCTGGTTAAAGGAAGTAGGATTCCTTGGACCTATCTTGTCGGCATGAGGAGTTGCCAACGATCCTGCCAAGATTAAGGATGTTGAAGAATGGAAAGCCCCAACCACTCAAACCGAAGTCCGCTCATTTCTTGGATTATCAAGATATTACCACAAGTTCGTTGAAGGATTTTGAAGCATCAGAAGGCCAATGACCCAACTGTTGAAGAAAGACAAGAAGTTTGAATGGACAGCCAAATGTGAAGCAGGTTTCAGGAGCTCAAGAAGAGATTGATTTTAGCCCCAATTTTGATCATGCCTGATATCATGAAGCCTTTTGATGTATTTTGTGATGCATCCAAGATTGGTCTCGGATGTGTGTTGATGCAGGAAGGCAAAGTAATATCATATCTGTCCCGGCAACTGAAGCAACATCAGCAGAATTATCTCACCCATGACTTAGAATTAGCAGCAGTAGTTTTAGACTTGAAGACATGGCGTCATTACCTCATGGGTAACCGCTGTGATATTTACTCAGATCACAAGAGTCTGAAGTATATTTTCACCCCAAAGGAGCTGAATATGAGGAAACGGAGATGGATAGAGTTAATCAAGGATTATGACCTTGAGATTCACTAGCACCCTGGCAAGGCCAATGTGGTAGCAAATGCTCTTAGTAGACTGCTGTGTAGGTTAAACACCATGATTAAGGAAGATCAGCCAAGTCTGCATGAGGAGTTGGAGAATTTTAGAATGGAGCTAGTTAGCGAAGGATTCCTCACCAGTATTGAACTTCAACCCACTTTGATCAGTCAGATAAAGGAAGGTCAGAAAGGAAATGCCAGTATCAACATAATTAAGCGTCGTATCGGCACAAGGAAGGTATCCGGATTCACTAAAGATGAAGAAGGCATTCTGTGGTATAAAGGACGCATTTGTGTGCTAGTAGATTCAGAGTTGAAGCAAGTCATTTTGCAGGAAGCCCATGATACTATTTATTCTATTCATCCGGGAGGAACGAAGATGTATTAGGATTTGAAGGAGCAATTTTGGTGGCACAGAATGAAGAGAGATGTCGGAAGCTATATCGCCAAGTGTGGTATCTATCAGAGAGTCAAAGCGGAACACTAGCGACCCACGGGACTTTTGCAGCCGTTGCACATTCCGGAATGGAAATGGGATTCCATTAGAATGGATTTCATGACTGGTTTGCCTACATCTAGTAGATCAAATGACTCTATTTGGGTCATAGTAAATAGACTATCCAAAGTAGCTCATTTCATACCCGTCAAGACCACTTACCAAGGCCCGAAGCTAGCACAGTTGTATATTGCTAGAATAGTCAGTCTGCACAGACCCCCAGGACAATTGTGTCTATCGAGAAACCCAGTTTACCTCAAGGTTTTGGAAGAAAGTCAAGAAGGATTAGGAACCAAACTGAACTTCAGCATAGCTTATCACCCGTAGAACGACGGACATACGGAAAGAGTAAACCAGATACTAGAAGATGTGTTGAGAGCCTGTGTACTAGAATATGGATCTAAATGGGAAGACTGTCTGCCTTTCGTAGAATTCTCATACAACAACAGTTATCAGGCCAGTTTGCAAATGGCCCCCTTTGAGGTTTTGTATGGAAGGAAGTGCCGTACCACCCTAAATTGGTCGCAAGTAAGAGAGAGTCAGATATTTGGACCAGAAATCCTACGAGAAGCCGAAGAGAAGGTTCACAAGATCCGTGAACACCTCAAGACCAATCAATCCAGACATAAGAGTTATGCTGACAAAAGACACCGAGAACTGACCTTCGATATTGGACACTTTGTGTATCTGAAAGTGTCACCCTTGAAAGGAATGCAGCGTTTCCAACTCAAAGGGCAGCTTGCACCGAGATATGTTGGACCCTTCAAGATTTTAAGTCGCCGAGGAGGAGTATCATATCAGCTAGAACTGCCTGAAGAGATGTCAGCTGTACATGATGTGTTTCATATCTCGTTACTTCGGAAATGGTTAGAAGTTCCGGAGAAGACCAAAGTTTTCAAGAACATCGATCACAGAGCCGTGGATATCAACAAGGATTTAACTTAGCATGATGTACCCATTCGTATTTTGGAAGAAGCCTTCAGAACCACCCAGACCAGAAGTATCAAGTTTCTAAAAATTCAGTGGAGCAACCATATCGAAGAAGAAGCCACCTGGGAGCGAGAAGATTATATTAGGACTAAGTTTCCAAATCTCTTTAGTTCCTAGTTTTTCTTGAATCTCAAGATGAGATTCTGTTTAAGGGGGGAAGGTCTATAACATTTGAAAAATATTGAAATGAGGATATCAATTTCCAAGCAACCAAAATTAGGGTTAACAAAAACTTTTATTTAAAAAAACTATAAACGCAAGTGTGTGTTTGTTAATGAGGTGTGAATGCATGATATGCCATGTTTTGTTTGTTATAAATGATGTGAATTGGGTTAAATATCAAAACAATATCACCTAGGTCAAATCAAAACCAAACCAAAGAAAAATAAAATCAAAATATAAAGCATATAGGCTAATGGTCACTTTTGCAAATTTTAACACTTAGCTCACTTTGAGCATCTCTATTAAATAATTTCAAATAGAAACAATTCCATTTCTTTTCTCACCTTGCTAGACCAAGTGACAATGAACACAAGTGAGCTTTCAAAACTTACAAGAACAAATTCGAATTCATTTAGAGGACTTTCCAAAATTGAATATGTCTTGTGCATCAAGATAGCAACTTTTCAAAAACCATCAAAACCTTTTTCACTTGGCTAACCCTTGCAACCAGAGACTCTCAAGCTTATGATCAACAAACCCACCAAATAGAATTTGAAAATTCAAATCTTTTTCTCTTGCAGCCATTTGATCAAACACTTACTAAGCACAATACATAACAATCTACTCCCCACTATTTAGATCATTCTTGTGATCGTCTTTTGTACCTCACTCAGCCTCCACAACTCGCCCACACTCGCCCCAGTACTAGCACGTTTTGCTAAGCCTCGGCCACTCGACAATTTGACTAGTGCCAACCGTCCCCAAGCTCACCATGCCACCTGACATGGACTCAACACTACAAGCCTCACTGCACTCACACACGACCGCTAGGATCTAGCCGTGACCTCACTTCACCCGCTCGTGTATGCCTCGACCAACTCAAACCCGTGGAAATGCTAGCGCAGCCGCACCCACTTGTCCCTCTGCCATGGTGAGACGTGCGCCAGTATGCCGAGCAATCCCGCACGATGACTCTGCGTCGTCCCCTCGCATCAATGCACTCGCCACGACGCCTGTTTGACCCCACGCGACTTCTACACGCCATACGCCGTGACGAACAGCCGCGGTACCCGAGGATGGCATTGACGTTCCCGACCGATTGACACCGCGCCTCACCATGCCACTATGCTCATGACGATCACCAAGAAGCACTGCGTTGGTATACCCCCTCAGCCATGCCCATAGCTCACTGTAACGCCGTCCCCGATGAGCCCGAGCCATGCCCTGATGCTCCCCTCGCGGGGGTATAAATATACCCCTCCCCTTGCCTCAAAACGCACCCCACTTGACTCCCCTCTCACCTAGAAACCTCTCTGACCCATCCCCAGAGCAAGGCGAAGCAAGAAGCGCCGGAATTTCATTGGAGTTCGTCAACGTAGTGGCGGAATGGAGCCAGCGTAGGAGCAGCCCTAGGAGCCACCGCCACCACCGTTGAAACCGCCATCGCCGTCCAGTTCATCTGCCCGCATCGCCGTACCTAGCTGGAGCCCTCGTAAGCCCCCGACGATCATCGCCGTAGAATTAGGGTTGAATCCCGCGTGCGCTGTGCGATGGAGACGATGACGCAGAGCCGCCGATCGGGCTCTAATCGTGCGGCTAGGAATAGAGCATACCCCTTCGAGTTGGATCAGCCACTGGTGCATGGGGCTAGCACAAGTGAAGCCCGCTGTGCGCGCGCTGTGTAGTTGGGCTGGCCCAGTAGCTTTCCCGCGCGTGCCCACTAATTCAAATATAGGTTTTGCTTTTATTTCAAAATCCTATTCTATAGGTGACTTTGAAATTGAATTCAAGAAGATTCAGTGAACCAAATTGCATGATTCCAATTTTGTTAGAAAGGAAATTAAAATCTCTAAACACTCCCACTGGATTCAAACATTTTGGAATTTGTAGATAACCCACCGTAAAAATAACAAGGCAGTGACTTTTCCAACTTCAAACATTTTTCTCAAATCAACCATAAATGCTTT
Source organism: Avena eriantha (assembly GCA_910589775.1). Lineage (NCBI taxonomy): Eukaryota > Viridiplantae > Streptophyta > Magnoliopsida > Poales > Poaceae > Avena > Avena eriantha. The sequence goes on along the minus strand of OU342742.1, from coordinate 454,358,762 downwards.
TGAGTTAATTCCAACGGTCAAAAATCACATTTTCCATGATCTATCTGAATATGTAAAATATATAGTTTTACATGCTGTAGTCATGGGCTAGGATTAAAAGAATGGCTATATAGTAATTTCTAGTCTTTTTAATTATATTAAATTGCAGTATTGAACTTTGTAATATATGACATCTACTTTAAATAACATTCCCAAAGTATTGGAATATGTGGTGATGACATATGTCAGCAGGATCCCATATTTTATAATTGGATAATATTAAATCCTAAGTATTTTTTAGTGAGTAGAAATTGCATTTACAAAATAATATAAATAAGACCATGTCACTAATTCATGTGGTGATTGATATGATGCTAGATCATCTACTGTGTGCCTTTGTGTGCTGAATAGAAGTACCTAAGTATTGTTTGGTGATTGTGTACCTTGTATTTATTAATAGACGCTATATACCTTGCATTTACGAGGAGGAAGACGTCTACAAAGAAGAAGAGGAGAACTTCGACCACTGTACCAACCAAGGCAAGCTAAACTATGCATGATATTGTGATGCAACCTTGATTATACCAAGTGCAAGTTTTACTTGCAAGCTTTATTTTTTTCCATTAAACAAAGTTTCTTAAATAGTTAATTATTGGTGATTTGTGGAAAGATAGGACAAATGCCATCAAGAGCATAGAACTAGGCTTAGGTAGTTACACTTGGTTAGCACCCCTCAATAGTGACACCCTCATTGATAGCTGGTAGTGCTAAACTAATATTGATCACTTTACATTGGAACACTTGGAGCAAAGAATTATGAAAACCTTAGAATGGTGAGTCATTTTATTGAAATGTTTTGACATGGGTTATTAAACAAAATGACTTTAAGATGATAATGAATGAGGGATGTGACTTGACTTTGAATAAAAACTGATGGTTGGGTTCGGATGTGATACCATTCTAGCTTTACCGTACAACCATAATACCTGAATTGGGTAGGTCTTAACTGGAAGTTTATGTGTCTTAGTATGGGTTCCCTCGCGGAACAAGGGGTTAAGATGAGGCTACCTCGTGGCTGTGAGTGAAAGAATTGACCACCTATGTAGTTCCCGGGATGGCGGATTGCCATGGCTGGGAGGCCAAGCTCATACGGGAGGTGCATATACTAGGGTGTGTAATTGAAAGGTTATTATTGATTATCCACATACCAAGTATGATGATTCAGGGCTATCCTTGATGGATGTATCGAATGTTATGGTGAAAGTGTACCACCTCTGCAGAGTGTCAAACTATTCGGATAGACGCGTCCGCGGTCAAGGACAGTTGGATGGCCATACTCTTCTGTTGTTAGATGTTTTCAAAATTACTTGTGACTTGAAATATGATTTTGGCTTGACCACAACGGGATTGTGGAAATGAAAACTATGTTTCCACTTGAGTAATCTAGACAACTAAAATAGGTCTTTACTACTAAGTACTTCTGAAATAAAATTGGCTTATTGCAAACAAGCCTAGAGCTTAGGATTCCTACTAGAATTGTCTTACTTGCATTAGTAATAGTTTGTGAGTACTTTAAAAGTACTCATGGCTTTGTCCCTAGCTATTCCCATGGCCAAACTATGAAGAGGAGTATCCGGAGGACGGACAGTAGGACATCTACGATAACTAGGATCATCTCCCATCGTCAGCATTGCCTATGACAATGCAGATGGAGTCTCTACTAAATTTATTTCCACTGCTTTGATGTGTATTAAGACTTGATCATGAGATCAACTATTTGTAAGACTATTATGGTTTGTAATGGATGAGGTACTGTGCTATCAATTCTGTTATGTCTCGTAAAAATGGTATTCCTGGGATTGCGATGTATGACAAAACAGGCATCTGGACTTAAAAATACAGGTGTTTACAACTTATTTGTGGACTGAGGTAGTAGTGGAGAAAATAAGAGTTATCCATAAAATTGCAGGTTGTCCAGAATTAAAAATTTATTTCTCTTACCATTTCTCTCTGCATGGTGTGTAATTTTAATGACACATATATGCCCCTCCATCCGGCACTCCGCTAAACTCGTGCTTATTATTTTCATGTACATGCAAGAGAATTGTGCGCTATTAAGATAGGCCGAATTTTCACGAAGATAACTACGGGAGGAAATAATCACACGTGTTCACCCTACAAACTTAACACAAGGGAAACTACTCTATGTCTCCTATAGATCTCAACATAAATTTGTGTGTTCTTCGTACGTCTACTTGCTTTGTACAAAACCTATTTTTGGCATGTTTAAAGAATGAAAATGATCTGTTTTGCTCTACAAGTGTGTTAACCCCCATTGACAAGAATTCTTGTAGTGCCAAGATGTACACATCTACCAGTTGTGTGAGTGTTCACACTAAACCATGTGTTTGATACACACGTGTGGGCCTATAATTGTGACCCTCAGACAATTCCTCCATGGAACCGAATGCATGTCAATAGGGGCCTACCATTGGATCAACACTGTGTTCGTATATAAATTTTGGACATGGACTAAATGTCGAGGCACCAATCTGTGCACATTATCGTATACTATGATGTTGATAAGTCCATGACTTGATTTGTCATTCAGGTTGATTGTCCATGCATGTCGGTAGGCCCCATATCATGGCAAGTAGTGCACACAAAAGGATGTCAGGCGAAACTATTTCATTTGTTAATTTTTTAAGCCAGGTTAGAATAGCCAGCACACAAATTCATATATAGAAAGATTTTGAGTCGTTCGGAACTCTCGATGATTTTCGAGATACCAACGGACCGTGTACACATTCAGAGTAGTTTCATAGTGTATAACTTTAACATCAATCTTTAGACCTGCTTGGAGTTCAAAATTAACCTAACTCAGGTTTAAGTGGGCGAAATGATTAAGGAGGATTAAAAAATCATAAAAATAGGGGATTGTCCATAAATCATGTTGCACTTTGTTAGTAAAATGATTCATGCACAATTTTGGGAGGGGTATATATACCACACGCTTTTAGATCAAATTTGACCCGATTTATTTAAATTCGCATAAAGTCTCTCAAGTAGGCGAAATTGTTAACACATAGAAATAGAAGGACTATATAGGACGAATTTAAGAGAAATCAACCGTGCGCTTGAAGTTCAAAGCTGACCTAAGTTCCACAAGTAGTTGCTTCACACCAAGAAAACTATTTGACCATCTCTCTCTCTATGTGTGTTTTTGATGAATGTGTGTGTCTCATGCCTTCTCGGGGTGTGAAATGTAGCAAACAGAGTCCCTCGGATCATTCGGGACTTTCAAATTGGAGCTAACCTCAACCTTGATACAATAATTCTCGTAGTATATCTTACCACTACATTATCTTATCTTACCACTATATAATGTATGAATAAATTTGAAATTAATTTGACTATTGGATCAAGACTGGCAAATCCGAACATCGCTAACTATTAGATCTTATACCCATTCTAGAATCTGGAAGATTCTATTGATAGTCTTTAGCATAATGAACGATATGCACAAACCTCAAAGCACACTTCTCAATGTTTATAGAACCTTCTCCATCGCTTCTCTAGAGCATGTAGAGTATTAGGTAGCGAATATGTTGATTTATACATGATAGAAAGTACAAGAACCAAATGTACACCCGATACTTTTTTCTTACCACTATATAGTGTAAGAATAACTTTGAAGGTTGACATCTGGATCAAGACTGGCAAATCCCAACATATCTAACCATTGGATCCACTTTATTATTCTAGCATCTAGAAGATTCTATTGACAGTCTATAGCAAAATGAACGCTATGCATACACGTCAAAACACATTTCGTCATCATTCTAGAATCTTCTCTATCATTTCTCTAGATCATATTACCAAAATTTCCAAGTACTACCTCTGTTTCAAAGGTTAAACATGCTTATGTTTTTCCCAAAGTCAAGCCACGTAAACTTGGACCAAGTTTTTATATGAAAAAAATATTTACCATACGCAATTCACACCCTTAGATACACCATGAAACATATCTTATCTTACCACTGTATAGTGTACAAATAACTTTGAATATTGACCGTTGGATTAAGATTTCCAGCCATTGGATCTTCTTTTTGATTCTAGCATCTAGCAGATTATATTGATAGTATTTAGCACAATGAACGCTACACTATGCTCAAACCTCAAAACACACTTCTCCATCATTATTAAATCTTATCCGTCGTTTATCTAGACCATGTTACCAAAATTTTCAAGTATTAGGTAGCTAATAAACATTGACTTCTACATGATACAAAGTACAAGAATCAAATATTCGCCCATACTTTATAGATGTCGATCAAATTTATAATTTTTTGAGCACACATATCTATTCTGATTTTATATAGTAGTGATGATATGTTATGCGTTTATTATCTGAGTCTCACGTGCGGGGCACGTGTAACTTACTAGTTATATATAGTGTATGAATAACTTTGAATATGCAAGTTTTTACAAATTTATAAATTAATGGGAGTACTAACAAGTCGGGGCCCTACTATCTATTATGTTGTTAATAGAGCTACATAGGTAATTAGATGACCAAGTGGTCGAAAGTATAATAGATTAGACCAATAGCTGGTGAAACTGCAAAAAATCTGTCCAAGTGGTGGTTTGCATGGCGCTGCATAGGAGGAGAGAGGGAGGATGAATGGTGAGAGACACTGAAGGAGAGAGAAAACACAAATTGTTTTGTGTGTTATATGTAGGACCAACATATATTTATTACTACTACTAGTATTAGCTAGTCGAGTGTACTTGTACCTCGTGTTAGAAACCCGTCAAACTAGCTTTACTCTGATATTGCACCACCTTCAACTCCTTCATTGTTCTCGCGCTGCCTCCCATTTATTATCACAATCTCTTCTTGCTCGTCGTTTTCCCTCCGTTTCTTCTTTGGAAGCTTTGAGGTTAATTTTCGGGTGCCCCTGGTTCATTAGATGTACAGACTACTCAAGTTCTGCACGATAGTCCTCTTTCTCTGAAAATTAGGTCTGTGGCATTTAGATCCAAAATCTTCGCACTTTCTTTTTAAAGCAAAATAATTCTAATCATTGGGACCTTTTTATTTTTCTTGCTAATAAGGAGTCAGCCTTGATGTACCAAGATCCGCGAGTTATAATCCCAGAGCGGGCATAAAAAATACATAGCAGTCTAGAAAGAAAACTAAAACACTTTCGGGACCTACACTTTTACAATAAGGACCCTAAAGATACACTAGGAAAATTGAACATGTTTTTCCTAATACTAGTTGGAAGCTCCCATCCCCAACATTGTGTACCATGGCAAGATGCACCCATCTACCAGATATGGGAAAATTGTCATGAACTATGATGTAGATATGGTCATGTATGACCTAATCGGTCGTTTGGCTTGAAACCCTCGAGTGACCATATATGGTAGGTAGGTCATACCTAATGTGAAGACGGATTTTTCAAAGTTTCAAATCTCAAGTATACCATTTTTTTATGGCAAGTAGTGCACATGAGAGGATGTCATGCAAAACCTTTTCATCTATTCATATTTCTTTATCTTCTTTGTTCATTTTTTAAGCCTGGTCAGAATTGCGAGTACGCAAATTCATATATAGCAAGATTTCGAGTCGTTCAAAACTCTCAGTGATTTTCGAGATACTGACAGACCGTGTACACATTCAGAATAGTTTCATAGTGTATAACTTTGAGAGCAATCTTTATGGGACTTGCTTGAAGTTCAAAATTAACCTAACTTCGGCTAAGTGGGCGAAATGATCTAGGAGGCTTGAAAAGTCATAAAAATAGGGGATTATCCATAAATCATGTTGCACTTTGTCAGTAAAATGATTCCTGCACAATTTTATGAGGGGTATATATACCACATGTTTCCAGATAAAATTTGACCTAAATTATGTAAATTCACATAAAGTTTCTCAAGTGGGTGAAATTGTTAGCACATAGGAATAGAAGGACTATATATATGCCAAATTTAAGAGAAATCTACCGTGCGCTTGTAGTTTAAGGCTCACCTAATTTCCAAAAAGTCATTTAAGTGGGCAATGTTGGCTAGGAAGATTAAAAAACACAAAAAGGTGAAATGTGCATAAAAACTTCTCGTGGTCTTGTGTGGTGCTCGGAGACATATTGTGTATACTTGCTTCACACGAAGAAAATAATTTGACCATCTCTCTCTCTATATATATATATATGTGTATGTGTGTGTGTGTGTGTTTGATGAATGCGTGCATCCTGTGTCTTCTTGAGGTGTGAAACGGGGCAACCAGAGTCCCTCAGATCACTCGGGACTTTAGGATTGGCGCTAACCTCAACCATGGTACAAAAATTCTCGTAGTATATCTTAGCACTATATTATCTTATCTTATCTTATCACTATATAGTGTACGGATAACTTTGAACTTAATTTTACTGTTGGGATCAAGACTAGCAAATCCCAACATCGCAAACCGTTGGATCTTCCACGCATTCTAGCATCTGGAAGACTCTACTGCTAGTCTGTAGCACAATGGACGATATGCACAAACCTCAAAACACACTTCTCAATGATTCTAGAATCTTCTCCATCATTTCTCTATAGCATGTCGAGTATTAGGTAGCTAACAAGTTGATTTCTACATGATAGAAAGTACAAGAACCAATAATACACCTGGTACTTTATGGACGTGGGTCAAAATTGTAGTATTTTTTTAATTTTTATTACCACTATATAGTGTACGAATAACTTTGAAGGTTGACCTCTAGATCAGGACTGACAAATCCAAACATATCTAACCATTGAAACGGAGAGATCCCTCATTTTGGAGTTTTCATACTACAAGTTTGTTATTTTCCTTGCATCTAGTATGTTGGGGGGATGACCCCCGGGTAGGCCAAGCCAGGCTCAACTGGCCAGCTCCAGGAAGATCTGGTCGGATGGCCACAAGACAAAGAACATCAGCCGGGTGAGATGCTTCACCCGGTCTGCATCAAGATTCCCTGGCTGGCCTGTCTAGCCAGGGCCGAAGATAGCCGGCTGGGTGGCCACCTCACCCGGCCGCCTTGGATCCGTCGGCCAAAGATACTGGAGGGGTGACGCTCCTTGATGAGCGCACCCTTGACTGGACAGGCTAGCACGCCACCCTGCCGACACTACCAGACAAGGGCACCAAAGCGCTACGGTTGGGAGATGACAAGTAAAGCTCCAGCTGACGGATAAAGCTCCGGCTGACGGACAAAGCACCATGCTGATGGATAAAGCATCGGGTGACACCCAAAGCGGAGGCGCTGAGACGCTATGGCGCTGTCCCCACCTGTACTGGAGCTTGACCGGGTCCTAGACCACCGCCTAGACCCAGCAGCTAGCCCTCTTTGTAAACCCAAAGCCCAAACAGTAAACCCTAGAGCCCACATTGTAACCAACCCCTCCAGCAGTATATAAGGAGGGGTAGTGCCAGGGTTCTAGGTAAGGGATTACAAGTTAGAAGTTAGCCAGAATTAGCAAGTCAGGTAGTTCATCTTCGTCTAGCTCTCGATAGCAGCTAGGGAAATAGCTCAAGGAGCACTTATATTGAGCATCTGCTCCCCATATAGTAGATCCTTGCAGGAGTAGGAGTGTTACCTTGACAAGAGGGCTCCGAACCTGGATACATCATTGTGTCTGCAGTATCTATACGCAACCCATTGCGGATAGCCATCGATAGCATCCTGATTGTCCCCTCTTACGCCATCCCCGATGGCACTACCGTGTTCCACACCATGATAGTTGGCGCCCACCGTGGGGCACAACACTTCGGCTGGGGTCATCTTTCGCACGGTACTTCCACTTGTCACCAGTGAGCGAGTTGCCTCTGGCCTCGTCCTCACTTTTGGCTCATTCGACTGTGTCCTCGACAATGCATCCTGCTTCAACGGGGAAACTTTCCCAAGTGACGGCCCCATCATCCACTTCACTGAGCATCGCGTCTACGTCACCACCATCGTTGAGGATTTCCCTTGCAAGGTCATCACCATCTCTGGTGCACCTCTAGGCTTCTCCACCCCGCTCCTCGCTAGAGGCAGCGTTGAGGTCATCATGGCCGGTGCAGGCGAGGGACGCCGCCCACCTCTGGAGCGCGACACGTGCACCAAAGATGCCGCTCTACGCGAGAAGGGCGTGGAACCCTTGGGGGACTCCATCTAGAACCTCCGCACCCCCATCGCCACCGAGATGGATCCGGCCGCCGTAGCAGCCGTGCTGGAAACCACGCGCCAGAACCTCCTGGAGGCAGCCAGCAAGGTCACCGCCCGCCAGCGATGCCTGGATGCAACCATGCGCGAATACAACACCGCACACGGGTTCTCCCGCTTACCTAGTGCAAACTGGCAGGCACCACCTCAGGGCCGCAACTTGGGCTCGGAGCTAGACCGTGCTGCTGACTCGCACGTTACCACGACTCAGCCAGTTTATAGTACCTAGCAAGAACAAGAGGGCCACGGAAGCTGCCGCTGTGGATCTTAGCCACCTAGAGGGTGACAAGCTGCGTCGCCAACAGGCACGCATCCAGGTCCTTGTGGCTGCAGCCAACAGGCAACAGGTCGAGGCAGGCGTAAGCCTCAAAGGAAACAACAAGAACCAGCAGCTTTGCCGGGTGGGCGATCTGGCTGAAGGTGGGAGCAAGGCCTCCTCTCCGAACATTACAAGGCATGACAACCGTTAGTGTGGCGGATCGCCCGGTCGTGGGAAAAATCCATGCGAATCCACCAGCAGGAACCGTGATCCGGCTGACGAAGCGAGAAGAACCAACATGCCACCCAAGTCCTGCCTTTCAGGATGGCTTGGACTGGTTGAGCTGGAGGAACCACGAGATGCGCATGCACGCATCGACCTATTGGTTCAGTCACACACACTGGAGGACGAAAGCCTAGCTTGCCCAAGATTTTTTGAACCACACATCTAGAACAAACCGTTTCCAAAGGGATTTTTGCTCCCAAGGACATGCCAAAGTACAATGGGGTCAAGCCGGAGGACTGGCTGGTGGATTACACCACCGCGGTGGGCATTACGAATGGCAACTGTCAGGTGGCTGTGCGCTACGTGCTGCTCATGCTCCTCGACTCAGCCAGGACATGGCTCAACTATCTTACCGACAACATCATCAACGCTTGGATTGATTTCGAGCAAGCGTTTGTCCGCAACTTCTGTGGCACCTACAAGCGCCCGGGTCGCCCTAGCAAACTTTCCCTCTGCGTCTAGGGTAAGGACAAAACCGACCGCTCCTACATCACCCGGTGGAAAAGCATGCACAACTCCTGCGAGGGGGTGCGCGAACACCAAGCACTCGACTACTTCATCAACGGTTGTCGGGATGGCACCATGCTCAAGCATGAGCTTCGCCGGGTGGATCCCACTACCATGGCTAAGACCACGGAGATCATGGACAAGTACGCCAGTGCGGAAGCGGTGACAAAAAGATCAATCCGGCTGGATGACCAAGGACATATCATCATGGAGGTCACCGCAGATCGGCGCCAGCCGGAAGGGAACAACCACAACTCCTGACGACATGACAACCACCACGGAAAGAGGAAGGATGACCAACCGGATAACCAATATGGTTCTAGGTAGGTGGCTTCCGTCCAAGAGGACCCGGCTGCAGGCAGGAGCCGGAGACAGAAGCTCAACGATCGGCCACCACGGACCAAGTACACCATCGAATCAATGCTTGATGGCACATGCAATTTCCATAGCGGTGGCAACAAGCCGGCTACACATACAACCCGCCAGTGCACATGGACAAAGAAGATGGCCGACGTTTGTGGTCTACCACCGCCACCCCCTTCTCCGCCAGCCAGTGAGCAGCAAGACAAACGTGAGCGCCCAAACTGCTAGGATGAAGAAGGAGGAGACTATCCTTGCCCGGTAAGGAACAACCACATCTTCACCACCGAGCCGGAAATCAAGAATAGCAAAAGGTGCCGCGAGGCGGAGGTGAACGCAATCGTCCCTCCCAATCCCCAGTTCCTGAACTGGTTCGAGCAAGAGGTCAAGTGGAGCCGGAAGGACCAGCTAGACGTACTGCCGCATCCAGGCACATATGCCATGGTCCTAGACCCCATCATCAACTCCAAGAAATACTCGTTTAGGTTCTCCTGTGTCTTGGTGGATGGATGAAGCAGCATCAACCTCCTATACCGTAGCTCCCTCGACCGGCTCGGCATCAGTGATTCCCAGCTAGAGCTATCCAGCACCTCCTTCCATAGAGTTGTTCCGGGTCCATCGCATTCGCCCATCGGCAAGAATCGGCTGGACATCATCTTCGGCATGGAAGACAACTTCCGCCGCAAGCCTATATGGTTCAAGGTGGTCAAACTTTGTAGCGCTTGCCACGCCATCCTGGGACGCCCCGTTATCACCAAGTTCATGGTGGTACCGAACTACGCGTACCTCAAGATGAAGCTCCTCGGGCCAAAGGGGGTAATCACCATCACGAGCGACTATAGACGGTCGGTGGAATGCGCCACAAACGGCTCCAAGATTGCTAAGGCCATGATCATCGCATAGGAGAAGCGCATCATCATGCAGAACGTGGTGGCCCTGCAGGCGGACATGCCGGCTGGTGACCCAAAGCCAGCCAAAGAGGCACAATTCAAGCCATAAAAGGGCACCAAAAAGATCCTGTTGAATGAGGCCGAGCCGGACAAGTTCGTCCTGGTTGGAGACAGCCTTGACAGCAAATAGGAAAGCGTGCTCGTCGACTTTCTCCGTGAGAATCGGGTATCTTCGCATGGCCCCCCAAGGACATTCCTGGTGTTCCAAGGGAGCTTACCGAGCACTCTTTACATGTCAGGCCGGATGCAAAGCCAGTCAAGCAATCATTACACTACTTCACGGAAGAGAAGAGAAGAACCATTGGTAAAGAAATCACACGGCTGCTCGCAACCGGATTCATCATGGAGGTTTTCCACCTGGAATGGCTAGCAAACCCAGTACTGGTGCTGACAAAAAACAAGACTTAGCGCATGTGTGTTGACTACACCAGCCTCAACAAGGCATGCCCCAAATATCTGTTCGCCCTGCCAAGGATAGACCAAGTGATCGACTCCACAACCGGCTGCAAACTTTTGTCGTTTCTGGATGCGTACTCCGGCTACCACCAGATCTGGCTGAACCCCGCTGATCAAATAAAGACAACATTCATCATCCCATATGGGCCTACTGCTACACCACCATGTCATTTGGACTCAAAAATGCAGGCACCACATATCAGCGCTGCATGCAAAAGTGCCTACAATCGCAAATTAGCAGAAATGTGCACACCTATGTCGATGACGTGGTGGTTAAGACCAAGGAGAAGCAAACATTCCTTGAAGACCCGAAGGAGACATTTGCCAACCTTCGCCAGTTCCAGATGAAGATGAACCCGGAGAAATGCGTATTTGGCGTCCTAGCCGGGCAGCTCCTTGGTTTCCTCATCTCAGAATGAGGAATCGAGGCCAACACGGAGATGATCGGCACAATCGAGCGCATGCAGCTGCCATAGAACCTGCAAGACATGCAGAAGTTCAATGGATGGCTGGCCTCCCTCAGCCGGTTCGTCAGCCGGCTGGGTGAGAAGGCACTCCCCTCTACCAGCTCATGAAGAAAACAGACAAGTTAGTCTAGTCGGTGCAGGCGGATGAGGCCTTCCGCGACCTCAAGCATATGTTGTCCTCTCCACTGATATTGGCGGCCCCAGCTGCAAAGGAGCCAATGTTGGTGTACATTGCAGCTACCAACCGGGTCGTCAGCGTCGTGCTGGTGGTAGAGAGACCAGAAGAAGGAAAGGCTCAGCCGATTCAATGCCCGGTGTACTACTTGAGTGAGTTACTCTCCCTATCAGAGGATAATTACCCTCACTATGGATAAGTGCCTATTTGCATCATGTTTTATATTATTTTTTTGCATTGTAGATGTAGGATCTTGGTATTTTACAGCACTCGCGCGCACATTTTATGTCTGTTTTCACCAGGATCAGGATAGTTGATGGATACAACACAATTCTTGGAGAAGTTGTACTGAGGAGATAAGGAGTCAAAAACAACGTAAATTGCTTATTTGGGAAATATCAATAATACCATAAGAAAACCCAAAGCGATCAAGGCATACTGAGAGTTTAACGACCAACTATTCGGCGTGAATAAATTTTCCGGCCGTATAGTTGGCACCACCAGTGCCTCCTCAAATAGTTTCACCCCGTGCAACTGGATTAGGGGGATGACATACAGAACAACCAGAAATTGTCGAAACCCCACCTCTGGAAGGCATCTAGAGAGGGAACTCATCTACCGGGGATCCATCTCCACCCTGCGCAGATCTGGGAGGCTAAGGCATCGATCTTCATCATCAACCACTGCATCACCACCATCTCCATCCATCCCATCTACATCTTGTCTAGATCTTGTTGTAATTTCCGTACTCGTTGTGGATTTATACAAGTACTATTCAACTATGATAGATTCCATTGTTATTGTCATGATATTGATTACCTCCATGTATGAGTAGATCTTTAGTTCTTGGGGAGATGGAGAAACCCTAGTATGAGATTGAAATAAGATAAAGTTTATTATGATATTCATTGCTGTGACCAAGTGTTAGATTGTCTTCATCTTGATGTTGGGAGAAGTCGACCTCTCAATATTTGCCTCTTATGGGGACTTGATGGAGGGAACTACTTGTTGGTAGACGGAGGTGTGTTAGCACTTACAGTGACTATAAAGCTGTTGGCACTCCTTACGTATCAACTTGGGAACCAAGGAAACTCACGGTACACTATCCATGCCATGGGATACGTCCTACGGGATTAAGTCCCTTAATAGTGCAGTAATTTGATCGATGTTGATTGCTGATTGATGTGGTTATGAGGATGATGTGAGCAGTGGTTGCTGCCTATTTGTCCAAATACGGAGTTCCTCCCTGATACATTGCAAATGTATCTATAATTTTTGATACTCCATGCTTGGTTTTATCCACTTTCTTGTGTTTTGTCCATACTTTGGAGTACTTTTCATATGATTTCTTGGACTAACCTGTTACCAAAAGCCACTGTGCCAGCTGCCTGTTTTCTGCTGTTTTAGGTTCTAGGAAAGTTAGAAAATGAATATTCTCGGAATTGGAAGGGACAAAAGACAAAGTGCCTATTTTTCCGGAAGTCATCAGATGCTAGAATATGAGACGGATAAGGGCTGGGGGTCGCCCACACCACCTAGCCGTGCAGCCAGGCCTGGCCCATGCCAGGGGGTGGTCTGGCCGACCCCAGCACCCCCTCGACCTCTCCTTCCGCCTATAAGATGCCCTCGGGACGAAAACCCTAAGTACCTGATCAAAATTCCACGAATGAGTCTGTAGCCACCGTCATCTCCATCCCTAGATCGGGAGGGATCTGAAGCTCTTCTCGGCACCCTGCCGAAGAGGGGAATTCACCCTGGAGGCCTTCTTCATCATCATGCAAGCCCGCTGTAATTTGTTCACCCAGCATGTTATCTATCTTATGGAGAGCCACCTCTAGTGAACTATGGATCCCGGTCCTTTCTTTTACATACAATCTATAACCTGTTTACTGCTTTGTGTTTACTTTCTACAAACTATTACTTTTTTCCATTCGATACGTTTTATCCTTTGTTTTTAGCAAAACCGGTGAGATTGACAACCTCATCGCAAGTTGGGGACAAAGTTCTGTGGTTGTGTTGTGCAGGTCTCCATGTTGCTGCTAGCACCGGTAGTGCGCCCTGCCAACATTCCGCTAGCTACACCTTTGGGGTGTTTCCTTGCTCCTACTGGATTCATAACCTTGGTTTCGTACTATGGGAAAACTTACTGTTGTGCTCATCATACATTCCTCTTGGGGTTCCCCAACGAGCTCTATATATTTTGGGCCATCAAGCATATTTTCTGGCGTTGTTGCCAGGGAGTCAAGGACATCTTCACAAGGGGAGTCCCTCATAACCAATCTCTTTACTTTGTTATTTTTGTTTTGCTTTGTTTCTTTTTGCTTTGTTTGTTTGTTTGTTTTGTTATTCAAAAACACAAGAAAATTAGTTTTACAAGTTTGCTTTCTTATTCAAAAACACAAAAAAATGACTATTGAAAACACTAAGTTGTGTGACTTCACTAGCACCAACAACAATAATTTTATGAGCACACCTATTGCTCCACCTATGCCTGAAGATACTTTCTTTGAGATAAAACCTTCTTTGCTTAATCTTGTTATGAGAGAACAATTTTCTGGTATTGGTAATGAAGATGCTGCTTCCCATCTAAATAACTTTGTTGAACTTTGTGAGATGCAAAAGCATAGGGATGTAGATGGTGATATTATTAAGTTGAAATTGTTTCCTTTCTCTTTGAGAGGAAAAGCTAAAGAATGGTTGAATTCCTTAACTAAGAATAGTATTGATTCTTGGACTAAGTGCAAAGATGCTTTCATTGGAAAATACTATCCTCCTGCTAAGATTATATCTATGAGAAGTGAAATAATGAAGTTTAAACAATCTGATAATGAGCATGTTGCTCAAGCTTGGGAAAGAATGAAATCTTTGGTAAAGAATTGTCCCACTCATGGACTGACTGCTTGGATGATCATCCAAACTTTTTATGCAGGATTGAACTATTCTTCAAGGAACCTATTGGATTCTACGGCTGGAGGTACCTTTATGACCATCACTTTGGGTGCTGCAACAAAACTTCTGGACAATATCATGGTTAATTATTCTGAATGGCATACTGAGAGAGCTCCACAAGGTAGGAAGGTAAATTCTGTTGAGGAAACCTCCTCCTTGAGTGATAAAATTGATATTATTATGTCTATGCTTGTTAATGGGAAAGCCCATATTGATCCAAATAATTTTCCTTTAGCCTCTTTGGTTGCCCAAGAAGAGCAAGTTGATGTGAACTTCATAAGAAGTAATTTTTTTGGCAATAATGCTTATAAGAACAATTTTGGTAACAACAATTATAAGCCATATCCTCCCAACAATGGTAATGCTTATGGAAATTCCTACAACAATAATTGGAGTGCTCCCTCTGAACTGGAAGTTATGCTTGAAGACTTTATTAGTAAACAAACTGCTTTCAATAAAACTATTGAGGAAAAACTCTCTAATGCTGAAAGAAATATAGCATCTTTGGCTGAAGCTCAATCTTCTTTGAATAAAATGGCTGCTAAACCTGAAACTAATGATAATCCCTTTGCAGCCACTAATTCCATACAAGTAAGAATTGATGAAAATGTTAAACTGTTAGGTGAATTACATGCGAAGTGGGAAAGAGAAGATGAAATTGCTAGAAACATTAGTGTTTCTACTATTACCACCACTAGTGTTGAGGCTAGTAATAGTTCTACCACTCTAGATGATAATTTTGATTTTGATCTTGATGGTTGCAATATCTCTGAAGTTATTAAGTTCCTACAAAATCTTGCTAAAAGTCCTAATTCTAGTGCTATGAACATGGCCTTTACGAAACACATTACTGATGCTCTCAAAAAGATTAAAGAAGAAAAGATGAAACATAAAGCTTCTATTCCTATAAAACAAGAAGATGGTTGGGAACCCATCATTAATATGAAAATAAATGATTTTGATTTCAAAGCTTTATGTGATCTTGATAGTAGCGTTTCTATTATGCCTAGAATGATTTATGATATGCTTGATTTGCCTCCACTTGAAGATTGTTATTTGAATGTCCCACTTGATGATAATGCTAAAAAGAAACTCATGGGGAGTCTTAATGATGTTCTTATTATGGTTAAAAATGCCTATGTCCCCGTTGATTTCTATGTTTTGGATGTTGAATGCAATGCTTCTTGTACTATTACTTTGGGAAGACCTTTTCTTAGAACTATTGGTGCCATTATTGATATGAAAGAAGGCACCATTAAATATCAACTCCCACTCAAGAAAGCTATAGAACACTTCTATAAGAAGAGAGAGAATATTTATTTTGCTTCTCCTATGAAAAAAAAATTTGGTCTTAATGCTTCGTAATTTGAGAACACTTGATTCTTTCTTGTTTCTTATGCCCAACTTAAAGGCGTTAAAGAAAAGTACTTATTGGGAGATAACCCAAAAGTTTTAGATGAGTCTTGGAAGTTATTACCTGTGTAATAACCACTCCTTATCCTTTTTATTTGCTTTTTGTGCCAAGAGTAACCTCTAATGAGAGAGAAGTAATTATTGGGAAAGTTGTTGTCCCGAAACAGACTTCTGTGCTTCACCGTAAAAATTCGTGTAAAATATATGAACGTCTTTTTGAGGCATGAATTTTGTGCTTCTTCCCCAGGTTGTTATCTAACTTTCGTTAGTTCAACATTTTTTGATTTGAGCAACAGAAGGTCTTCAAAAAAAATCGTCTTTACCTGCTGGTCTGTTTTGATAGATTTCTGCCATTTTCTGCATTTGCTTCTTTTTGGTTCCTTTTTGAGTTCTTTTGGAGAATTGAGATTTTTGAAGAAAGTGCTTCAGTAGCTAGTGTTTTAATGGAAGTTTATTTGGTGTTAGAACTGAACCTTAAGACCTATTATCTTGAGTGCACTAATGTTGCTAATAAAGATTGCGTGAAGTTTTGTAAGAAGGGAAAATTTCAGGTGTATAGAACAAATGCGTAATGAGATGAAGGATGGACTAAAGCTCAAGCTTGGGGATGCCACGTGTGTCACCCCAAGAAGTACAAGCGTCAAAGCTTGGGGATGCCCAAGACATCCCCTTCTTCATCAATAAAAATCGGAGGTTTCTTCCAAACGCTTCATTTTTATTGTTTCATGCACAGTTGTGTTGTTCTTGGAGCGTCTTCTTTTTCGTTTTTGTTTTTGTTTTTCCTTTGCTTTGTTTGCTTAGTTTGCTGAATAAATTGGTTGGACCTCCTCATTCATACATTGGTTTGCAAATAGTTTTGTTTGGATTGGAAAAGTGTAGGAAAGTTCATACTTATGTGGTAAAAAGAGCTTGTTTTTGACTGTGGCCTATGCTTTGTCATGCCATGCTTGAAATTGTTTTGGCTTTATGCTTAGTATTCTTTGCTGTATCATGACTTGTTATAAACAATTGAGATTGCTTAATGTGCCTTGGATGAATCATGTGTTGTTTTAGCATATTAAAGCATAGTATAGTGGTATTCTCCTTCGATGCTTTATTTGGGTTGACTTGGCACATGCTCACACCATGATATGACTATCTCAAGTCACCATAAGCCTTTATGATCCTTTAGTTTTCAACTTGTAGTATCACTTTATGCTTTGATCAATGATGTTTTGTCGCTCTACATGATTATGGCCATTATTGCTCTCTTAGTTTGTCGCTCCCAGTCTTTTGCTAGCCTCCACAACCAAGTATGAGTTCCACTCATGCATCCAACTCCCTAAACCAAGTTATTCCAAATAGTCCACCATACCTACCTACTAGCTTATGCTATTCCAAGTATATTCATGCTTTTGTTTAACTTCCGAATTAAACTTCTTATGAGAAAACTAGTGATTAAAGCTCTCACGAACTTGATGGCACACTTTACTTTTTTGCATATAATAAACTTGAACCATTGGGTCCTTCTTTTTTGCGTATATGCTTGCACTTTATAAGTTGAAATTAGCAGAACCATGTATCATGGGGAACGCTTTCAACATTGCACTTGTACTTTGTACCCCGTTGATATCATGTTCTTTTCCTTATGGATCCCGGCGGTGTGAAATAAAAGTGGGACTTGTAAGATCATGGAGTTTGTATGCGTGTTCGAGAAATGCCTGGGCCGCTAGCCTAAGCTATGCCTAATCATGGTGGAAACTTGCAGCATCACCATAATGAGCACTCTATGAAGCATCCTCAATAAAAACCTATGAAAATAGCAAATAAAAAGATCGTTGAGATGCTCATTGTCTGCTTGCCTTGTCATTTTGATTATGGGATAGCTCCTGTATCATGTGCAAGGGGTACCCTGTTGGCGGTTCTTTATGATACACATGTACTTACAATGACAAGAGCTTACTTGTGACTAAAGTTGAGTAGCATTAGGTTCGGTCTTCATAAGTAAGGGGCATGAGATTTTAGTTTATAACTTGTCAAGCATATCCTCTTAGTTGTGTCACTTTAACCTTAATCACCTTGAAGATGCTTATGATAGGGGCAATGAGAGCTGAAAGCTATAAGTACCATAATTTTTGGAAGCGCTTTATGAGACTTGAATCCCTACTTCCTTCTATGAAGGCCTTTCTTCCACCATTATATATTGAGTCTCCACCTTCTACCTTTATGCACTTACTTTGAGAGCATAGTGGCCATTCTTAGTTCTATGTGCATTGTCCCAAGACTAGTTGATTGATGCATATCTTGATATTGCTTGTTTCAAACTATTTGTATCTAGTCACTCTTATGAACTTTGAAGGTGTCCTATGCAATTATATTTGCTACTCTATGAGGGACAAGCTGAATACTATTATGCTACGTTTTCTTTATGTGAAACAAACAAACGTCTTGCAAAGCATTGTTATTCATGAATCTTTTGTTTATGCCTTTTCATGTTACATCATAGTTTCTTTGTCTTATTGCTAGAATTTTGTCTTTCATGTTATGATTGAAGTACTATGATCCCAGCCTTGAATGTTTTACAAATATTTTGATCAAGTCTTTGATGGTGCATGTCACCTCAAAAATTATTCTTTCTTTTTATCACTTACCTACTCAAGGACGAGCAGGAGTTAAGCTTGGGGATGTTTGTACAAATGTATCTATAATTTTTGATGTTCCATGCTTTGTTTTATCCACTTTCTTGTGTTTTATCCACACTTGGAGTACTTTTCATATGATTTCTTGGACTAACCTATTAACAAGAGCCAAAGTGCCAGCTGCCTGTTTTCTGCTGTTTTTGGTTCCAGGAAAGTCAGAAAATGAATATTCTCAGAATTGAACGGGACAAAAGCCAAAGTGCCTATTTTTCCGGGAGTCATGAGATGCTAGAATATGTGATGGAGAAGGGCTGGGGCCGGCCACACCACCTGGCCGCGCGGCCAGGCCTGGCCCGTGCCAGGGGGTGGTCTGGCCGACCCCAGCACCCCCTCGGCCTCTCCTTCCGCCTATAAGATGCCCTCGGGACGAAAACCCTAAGTACCTGATCAAAATTCCACGAAAGAGTCTGTAGACGCCGTCATATCCATCCCTAGATCGGGAGGGATCTGAAGCTCTTCCTGGCACCCTGCTCGAGAGGGGAATTCACCTTGGAGGCCTTCTTCATCATCATGCAAGCCTTCGGTGTGATGCGTGAGTTGTTCATCTTTGGACTATGGATCCATGTAGTAGCTAGATGACTGGTTCTCCTCCTTTGTGCTTTCATGTTTAGATCTTGTGAGCTTCGTTCATGATCAAGATCATCTATTTGTAATTCTGCATGTTGTGTTTGCGGGGATCTAATGGATATTGAGATGCTATTTCAGATTGATTATTGATTCTATCATGTCTTTGTTATTTGTGATCTTGCATGCTTTCCATTGTTAGTAGCTACCTTGACCAAGTAGATGCTAGCAACTCCAAGATTTAGTATTTATGCTCGATAGTGGGTTCATTCCTCTGGTAATCTGGGGAAGGGACATAAATCTCTAAGGTACTAGATGTGTTGTTACTACTAGGGAGAAAACAACAATCCTTTGTTCATAGAACAATTGTATTATTTACATTACACACAATTCGTAAAGCAATAATCTGTTGCTTGCAACTTAATACTGGAGGGGGTTCAGATGATAACCTAAAGGTGGATTATTAGTCATAAATGCAGTTGGATGGCGGTCTATGCATAATGTTGTAATTACCAATCAAGTTCCAAAGGAGTCAAGATGATTAGTATATGCATGTATTGCTTTCTCGATGTTTGTCAATTGCCCCGCTGTAATTTGTTCACCCAGCATGTTATCTATCTTAAAGAGAGCCACCTCTAGTGAACTATGGATCCCGGTCCTTTCTTTTACATACAATCTATAAACTGTTTACTGCTTTGTGTTTACTTTCTGCAAACTATTACTTCTTTCCATTCGATACGTTTAATCCTTTGTTTTCAGCAAAACCGGTGAGATTGACAACCTCATCGCAAGTTGGGGACAGAGTTCTATGGTTGTGTTGTGCAGGTCTCCACATTGCTGCTGGCACCGGTAGTGCGCCCTGCCAACGTTCGGCTAGCTACACCTTTGGGGTGTTTCCTTGCTCCTACTGGATTGATAACCTTGGTTTCGTACTGAGGTAACACTTGCTGTTGTGCTCATCATACCTTACTCTTGGGGTTCCCCAACGAGCTCGATATATTTTGGGCCATCACTCCCACACATACATAGTTGAGAATGTTCATGATAATAATCTTTACCTTAGTTCTTTATAATGCTAGTGGTGTATCCGCTACTCCCTGAGAATCCCTTTTTCCCTATTGCAGTTCCAGTCTCTTTTACATACGCGATATTTATTTTCTATGTTTAGTTGTTTTACTTTACTTATTGTTGCTCTTATACCAAAAACCCAAAATAGCTTTTTATGCAATACTCGCATTTTATCTTGTCACTTAGAACTTTATTTAGCATTTCTATTGTTGTATTTAATTCAAGAGTTATTAGACTTCAGACTCCTTCTCCCTGTGGGATCGATATCTTTATTCCGAAACTAGCTACAAACGATCTGTCCACTTGTAGTCATCAAGCTATTTTCTGGCACCGTTGCGGGGGAGCTAAGCGATGTAGGTCTTTTTGTCATGGGAATGACCACATTAGTCGCTACCAGGGGTAGCGATTGATATGATTGAGGGCAAGAGCTGGTGGCCATCTGCGGAGCGATATGGGGGCGGAGACACATGAGTTTACCCAGGTTCGGCCCCCTGGAGGGTAAAGACCTACTCCTGCTAGATTGTATTGGTAGCGCGCGAGTTATAGGGGTGGCAAGCTCGGCGGCTAGGCAGCGAGTTGCTTATAGGGGTGTACGATGGAACGTAAGTACAAAGTACCCTAGGGAGGTTTATATAGGGGGCACCTCGCTAGGGTTTACAGATATACATCCAAGTCAGTTAGAAACTCGGAGGATTTGACCTAATCCGACTGGGCTTCTACTATGCTTCTGGGCCTCCAACTTCTAGTCGCTAGGCTACTTCTTAGTCGCATTCTAGTCGCCGTCCTACAGGCCCACTCGCAGAGGCCTTGGCCCACTCGAAACGTCCTGCTAGACATACCCCCATTTGGCATATCCCATCACTTTTAGTTTTTGCTTATTTATTTTTGTCCTGCCAAGTTTTATTTTGAGTTACAGGTTTCCTCCAACATGATGGAGTTTGATCATATGAATAGTGCTTACCCACTCAGTCACTTTGGGAAGCCCTATGATATTTATAAAAGAGACAACTCCAATGAGAAGACAAGGGGGTTTGAAATAAACCCTCTATTACTTGGTATTCTACACAAGAAGAAATTTACTGGGGATGAAGAAGATCCTGATCCATATGAGCATATTGCATGTTTGAAAGATATTTGTGGCACTTTTCAATTGACGAGATATATTGCTAATGAGGTAAGGGTTAAACTTTTTAGTTAGACTTTGACTAGTTCAACTCTCTCATGGTATAGATCTCTACCCCAGAAGCCAATACTACTTGGGATAATTTAGCCTGTGAGTTTCTAGCAACATATTACCCATTATCAAAATCTTTTGGAATCAGGCGTCTTATAATGACTTGGAGGAACCGTCCTAATGAAGGACTAGTAAGAGCTTATATCATATGTAAAGATTTTCTTAATCTAAGTCCTCATCATGATTTTCCTGAAAGGTATTTATTGCATATCTTTTATGGCAGTTTAACCGAACCTAATAAAATTGACCTAGACTCTTTCGCGGAAGGAGCCTTTATGAATCTTCTAAAGCTTGGGCTTTACTTAATAGAATTCGCGATCATAGAGTTTCATGGAATTTTGGTCTATGAAGCGAAG
The DNA here is from genome assembly GCA_910589775.1 of Avena eriantha. Classification (NCBI taxonomy): domain Eukaryota; kingdom Viridiplantae; phylum Streptophyta; class Magnoliopsida; order Poales; family Poaceae; genus Avena; species Avena eriantha. Next base: position 454,336,831 of record OU342742.1, on the reverse strand, counting down.
GAGGCATATAAATAGATCATGATTGTATTCATGACTATAATAAAAAGGGCCATGTTAAAGAATTATCTAAGGAACTTTAATTGGATTCAGATCTTGTGTTGCAAGTTGTTAAAGGTTTTACAGAACACATCAAAGCTCCAAAAGAAGGTTTGGTCAAGTATGATCCACCACCCGAACCTGAAAAGAAGAAAGAAGTTAAAGCAACACTGGCCTCCCTAGAACCAACATATGAGATACATTTCCCTAACACTGCACATAAGCATATTTTTGAATATGAGTAGGTTAAAGAGGTACAGGAGAAGAAGGAAGAGGAAAGTACGCCAGAAGTTGTGGATCATTTGGAAGAAACCAAAGAAGAAGAAGAAGAGGTAACCAAGGAAGCAATTATGGCTATGTATGCACATTGTAACATAGTTGAACTTGATAAAGAGACTTCCATATTTGTTGAAGGTAAAACAAATGTAAAAGATGTGGGTAAGCCTATCCTTCCGTGCATATTTAAGGAAACCTCGCATTATGGTTTATGTGATCTTGGCATCGAAGTTAATGTTATATCTTATGATTTCTATTTAGAAATAAAAGAAGAAATAGAACCGACTACAATTGAAAATACTGATATGACAATCATGTTAGCCAATAAAACTCTTAGAATTCCAATGGGAGTAGTTGAAGATGTAACTGTCACAATTGGCAATAAAAACTTTCCTATAGATTTTGTAGTTGTTGATATGCCAGCTGACACTCTTTGCCCAATTATATTTGGAAGAAACTTTTTGAGTGATGTAGGTGCCAATGTTGATTTCAAAAAGGAGATTGTGTCTCTTAAGCTTGGGGAAGTGGAAAAAGAATTCCACTTTTCCAAATTTAAAGACAGGCCTCCACAAATACAAGAAGAAGAGAAAGAGAAAACTATTGAGGAAATGGCAGCTCTCTTCTTTAGTGTTCAAAAAGAAGAAATAAATGAAGACTTAAATTATGAAGAAATAGTGATGGAGGACAAGTCCCTAGATGAACTAGAAGATGAATTCGATTCACTTCCCATTATAGAGCCTCCAACTAATGAGGCTTTTGAAGAGCCAGAAAAGAGAGGGGACGAGGAATTACCACCCCCAAAATTGAACACTCTACTAGATAATCTTAAATACATATTTTTAGATGATACAAATAAATTTCCTGTTATTATTAGTGCTAAACTTTCAGGAGAAGAAGAAGAACTCATGAAAATACTTAAGGAGCATCCCAAGGCCTTTGGGTACTTAATGGATGATTTGAAGGGCATTAGTCCCATGATAACCGTCCATTGAATATTCATGGAAGAAGGTGGTAAACCAGTTGTGGAATTTAATAGAAGACTAAAGCCCGAAATGAAGGAAGTGGTAAGAAAGAAATTGTACGCCTGTTGGCCATAGGTATAATCTATCCTATAAAAGAAAGTGAATGGGTAAGTCATATTCATTGTGTCCCTCAGAAGGGTGGTTTTACTGTTGTTCCTAATGAAAACAATGAACTAATACCTAATAGAACTATTGTTGGACATCGGATGTGCATAGATTTCAGGAAATTGAATAAAGAAACTAGGAACGATCACTATCCTTTACCGTCCATAGATCAAACGTTAGAAAGGTTGGCAAACCACACTCATTTTTGCTACTTGGAAAGATACTCTATTTTTCTCAAATAGCTGTTCATCCTGATGACCAACTTAAAACAAATTTCATTAGTCCTTATGGTTTACATGCTTACCAACGCATGCCTTTTGGTTGATGTAATGCTCCAGCTACTTTTTAAAGACGCATGACTGCTATTTTTGTGGATTTTATAGAACTGATAATGGAAGTATTTATGGATGATTTTTCTGTCTATGGAACTTCGTTTACTAGTTGCTTAGATAATATCAAAAGAGTTTTGCAGCATTGCGAATAAACCGATCTTGTTCTAAATAGGAGAAGTGCCATTTTATTGTCAAATAAGGTATAGTCCTTGGACATAAGGTATCATGTAAGGGAATTGAAGTGAATAGAGCTAAGGTTGAGGCCGTAGAGAGAATGCAACAACCTAGGGATATAAAAGGTATAAGAAGTTTCCTTGGGCATGTGGGTTTTTATAGAAGGTTCATTAGAAATTTTTCTGGAGTATCTAAACCTTTGAGTAACCTCCTGCAAAAGGGAGTAAGATTTAATTTTGATGATAAATGTCGTATAGCCTTTGATAAACTAAAAAAATGCTTTATCCCATGCTCCTATCATTAAACCACCTATCTGGGATATGAATTTTGACTTAATATGTGAAGCTAGTGATGATGTTGTAGGAGTAACTATGGGAAAACACGTAGGTCGCAGATTTAATATTATACATCATGGTAGTACAACTCTTAATAGTGCTCAAAAGAATTATCCTAAGGAAGAGAGCGAACTTTTTGCTGTATTTTTCTCTTGTGATAAATTTCGTTCTTATATAATTGATGCAAAAGTAAGGGTTCATACGGATCGTGATGGTTTAAAAGAACTCCTTGAGAGGAAGAACCATAAGCCATGACTGTGGGCTCCCCGGATTATTCATCCGAGAAATACCTGTTATGCATATCTCCATGTTCCCATGATCAGTGAGACGTGGAACATAACCGACAAGTATCATTCCAGCATCCGAAACATAACAAATTACAAGACTTACATAAAGGCCATTATCGCTACACCATCCTTAGCAGCATAGTATCATCATGCGCAGAGCCCAATCGTGCCTCAACCTACAGGCAACTCACGGGGAAGACGGCCTAGCTCGCTGGACGTCACCTGAATCTTCCGATGTCAATCCTCTAGAAAGTTTGGCCAAGTAAATAGCCAGGGACAAAACCATGAGTACTCTTGAATGTACTCATGAACCACCAGGATAGATGAAATAAGGAAATGCAAGTCTGGCTGTGGAGAGATAGCTCTATCGGTTTTTTTTGAAAAGCCTAGACCACCTCTTGTAATTACGGCATCCCCATATCTTTGTTGAAAAAGAGTTTTGAAAACATGCCTTTGTTTTATAAGTCAAGACATCTCCATATCTTTGTTGAAAAAGAGTTTTGAAAACAGTTTTGGAGTAAAAACCCTTTTTAAAACCTCTTCGACCACCTCGGGTCAAAGCAAAGCTTTCGAACTCGGGTTCCCCCGGAACCTTCGTCCTTCCATCCGTTCTTTCCAAACCAACACTGTTTGGGTACTCCAAGCCAACACCTTTACAACCGTCCTTGACCGTGGACATGGCTATTCAAATAGATTATACTCTGCAGAGTTTGTGCACTTTCCCCACAAGAATCAATACATCCACCGGGATACAACCACCCCACTACCACTGTAAATGGAGGTCCGGATAATCAAACCTAACATTTCGCTTGTCGACCCTAGCAAAGGTTGGTTTTCCTTTTGGGTTTGTTCTCCCCGGCAACGAGTATCTGGCTCCCAGCCATAGTCCTGTGATACATTGCAAATGTATCTATAATTTTTGATGTTCCATGCTTGGTTTTATCTACTTTCTTGTGTTTTGTCCACACTTTGGAGTACTTCTCATATGATTTCTTGGACTAACCTATTAACAAGAGCCACAATGCCAGCTGCCTGTTTTCTGCTGTTTTTGGTTCCAGGAAGTCAAAAATGAAGGACAAAAGCCAAAGTTATTATTTTACGAGGGGACACTTGGAGCCAGAATACGAGACGGAGAAGGGCCAGAGGGTGGCCACACCACCTGGTAGCGCGGACCAAGCTAGGCCGCACTAGGGGGTGGTGTGGGCCCCTCCGGCACCCCCCGGTCTCCCCTCTCGCCTATAAGAGCATCCCGATGCATAAACCTTAAATCATCAAGCCTCCAGCCACGAAAAGTTCCACAGCGCCGCCACCACCGAAAAGGAGATTCGGGGGACAGAAACTCTCTGTTCCGGCACTCTGCTGGGACGGGGAAGTGCCCCCGGAGCCATCTCCATCATCGTTGTCGATTCCCATTATGAGGAGGGGTAGTTCTCTCTCGAGGCTAAGGGTTCTAACGATAGCTATGTGTTCATCTCTCTATGCATGATCATATTGTGATCATGAGCTTGTAATCTATAGATCTACCTTGCTACTCAACTACTTTAATAGATCTGTACTCTCCCCATGTGTGTAAAGTTGACAGTGTGCACACCATGGTGGCACTTAGGCTAGAGATTACAAATACATGTTATGCGTTATATTTGGAGTTGGATGTCTTTATGAAATTGTGGTGTTTGTTGGACTCATCTAGTACTCAAGGTGACATTGTGGGGTTATCTAGATGGGAAAGATGAACTTTGAGGTGTGCTGTTATAGCCCTACCAATGATTAGAGTGTCCAACCGGAGAGTAGTTCAGCGTACTATCATAAAGAAGAACATATTTATATGAGAGTGTTCATTAGTGAAAGTATGATCCCTAGGCCTTGTTTCTAAGCATTGAAACACCGTTTGCTATGAGATCTGTTACATGCTTGCTTGCTTCCATCTTTATTTCAGTTTGCCTTTAGTCTTTTCCACGCCATCAAGCTATTTTCTATTACCGTTACCACTTATAATTATCTATACCACTTGTATTTTACTATCTCTTCGCCGAACTAGTGCACCTATACACCTGACAAGTGTATTGGGTGTGTTAGGGACACAAGAGACTTCTTGTATCTTGATTGCAAGGTTGCTTGAGAGGGGATACCTTTGACCACTTCCTCCCTGAGTTCGATAAACCTTGGGTGAACCACTTAAGGGAAAACTTGATGCTGTTCTACAAACCTCTGCACTTGGAGGCCCAAAAACTGTCTACAAGAATAGAAGTGCGTAGACATCAAGCTATTTTCGGGCGCCGTTGCCGGGGAAGTAAGATAAAAGGTATTCACACCGGAGGATTAAAGAAGAAGAACCTCCCACGGAAAACGCCTATTTTCTGGCGCCGTTGCCGTAGAGGTAAGGTAAAAGGTACTCACATCCTCCGGTGTGAGTGCTCGAAGTTATTTCCTTTAGATTCTGCAATTTTGTGTTTTTGTTTCTTGTTTTTATTTTCACTAGTTAGGCTTAATGGAAAACAACAACAAAATGAGAGAGATTTATAGTATTTATCTTGAGTTAGGACATGAAGTGTTTGAAGAGAAAATTAAAAAACCTATGGAACTTTATTTGCATGCTAATATCAATGTTTTTAGTATGAATTCTTTGGACACCATTATTGCCTATTCTATGTAAAAGTCTAAGCTTGGGGAAGCTAGTTTTGATGAGCATGATATTTTTAGTCCCCCAAGCATGGAGGAGAAAATTTACTTTGATAATACTATGCCTCCAATATATGATGACTACAATGATGAATATGATATTTTCAGTCCACCTACTATTGAGGAGAAAGTTAATTATGATTACAATATGCCTCCTATATTTGATGATTATGGTGATGAGAATAATAATGATAGCTATTTTGTTGAATTTGCTCCCACTAAAATTACTAAGAATGACTATGCTTATGTGGAGAGTATTAATTATTTTATGCATGTGGCTCATGATAAGAATGTTTTATGTGATAGTTATATTGTGAATTTTATTCAGGATGCTACTGAAATTTATTACGAGAGCGGGAAACATGGTTTTATGTATCTCAACAATATTAAGTTTCCCCTCTTTATGTTGTAATTTTTGAAGTTGCACTTGTTTTGCTTTACTATGCTTATTGCTTTGTGCTTTCATGACTTGTTTCTTTACAAGATTCCTATGCATAGGAAGTGGGTTAAACTTAAATGTGTTTTGAATTTTCTTCTTGATGCTCTCTTTTACTTCAATTCATATTTCTTATGTGAGCATGTTCTCAGACTATCATGCCTAACTTAAATGCATTAAAGAAAAGTACTTACTGGGAGATAACCCAAAAGTTTTAGATGAGTCTAGGAAGTTATTACCTCTGTAATAACCGCTCCTTATCCTTTTTATTTTGCTTTTTGTGCCAAGAGTAACCTCTAATGAGAGAGAACTAATGATTGGGAAAGTTGCTGTCCGAAACAGATTTCTGGGCATCACCGTAAAAATTCGTGTAAACTCTCTGTACGTCCTTTTGAGGCATCAATTTTTGTGCTTCTGACTCAGGTTGTTATATAACTTTCATTAGTTCAACACTTTTTGATTTGAGCAAAAGAAGGTCTTCTAAAATATTCGTCTTTACCTGCTGGTCTGTTTTGACAGATTTCTGCCATTTTCTGCATTTGCTTCTTGTTGGTTCCTTTTTGAGTTAGTTCGGGGAATTGAGCTTTTTGAGGGAAGTGCTTCAGTAGCTAGTTTTCTAATGTAAGTGTATTGGTGTTAGAACTGAACCTTAAGACTTATTTATCTCAAGTGCACTAATGTTGCTAATAAAGATTGTGTGAAATTTTGTATGAAGGAAAAATTTCAGGTGTATGGAAGGAATGAGTAATGAGATAAAAGATGGACTAAAGCTCAAGCTTAGGGATTCCACACGTGTCACCCCAATAAATATCCATAAAGTACAAGCGTATAAAAATCCCAGGTTTCTTCCAAACACATCATTTTTATTGTTTCATGCATAGTAGTGTTGTACTTGGAGCGTCTTCTTTTTCGTTTTCGTTTTGGTTTTTCGTTTGATTTGTTTTCTTAGTTTTCTGAATAAATTGGTTGGACCCCCTCTTTCATACATTGGTTTTCAAATAGTTTTTTTTGGATTGGAAAAGAGTAGGAAAGTTCATACTTAAGTGGTAAAAAGAGCTTGTTTTTGACTGTGGCCTATGCTTTGTCATGCCATGCTTGATATTGTTTGGGATTTATGCTTAGTATTATTTGCTGTAGCATCACTTGTTATAAACAATTGAGATTGCTTAATGTGCCTTGGATGAATCATGCATTGTTTTGGCATATTAAAAGCATAGTATTGTGATATTCTCCTTTGATGCTTTATTTGGGTTGACTTGGCACATGCTCACGCCATGTTATGACTATCTCAAGTCACCACAAGACTTTACGATCCTTTAGTTTTCAACTTGTAGTATCACTTTATGCTTTGATCAATGCTGTTTTGTCGCTCTGCATGATTATGGCCATTATTGCTCTCTTAGTTTGTCGCTCCCGGTCTTTTGCTAGCCTCCACAACCAAGTATGAGTTCCACTCATGCATCCAACTCCCTAAACCAAGTTATTCCAATGAGTCCACCATACCTACCTATTAGCTTATGCTATTCCAAGTATATTCATGCTTTTGTTTATCTTCCGAATTAAACTTGTTATGAGAAAACTAGTGATTAAAGCTCTCACGAACTTGATGGCACACTTTACTTTTTTGCATTTAATAAACCTGAACCATTGCGTCCATCTTTGTTGCGTATATGCTTGCGCTTTATAAGTTGAAGTTAGCAGAACCATGTATCATGGGGAACGCTTTCAAAATTGCACCTGTACTTTGAACCCCGTTGATATCATGTTCTTTTGCTTAGGATCCCGGCGGTGTGAAATAAAAGTGGAACTTGTAAGATCATGGAGTTTGTATGTGTGTTAGAGAAACGCCTGGGTCGCTAGCCTAAGCCATGCCTAATCATGGTGGAAACTTGCAGCATCACCATAATGAGCACTCTACAAAGCATCCTCAATAAAAAGCTATGCAAATAGCAAATAAAAACATCGCTTGAGATGCTCATTGTCTGCTTGCCTTGTCATTTTGATTATGGGATAGCTCCTGTGTCATGTGCAAGGTGTGCCCTGTTGGCGGTTCTTTATGATACATATGTACTTACAATGACAAGAGCTTACTTGTGACTACAGTTGAGTAGCATGAGGTTCGGTCTTCGTAAGTAAGGGGCATGCGATTTCGGTTTATAACTTGTCAAGCATATCCTCTTAATTGTGTCACTTTAACCTTAATCACCTTCAAGATGCTTAGGATAGGGGCAATGAGAGCTCAAAGCTATTAAGTACCATAATTTTTGGAAGATCTTTATGAGACTTGAATCCCTACTTCCTTCTATGAAGGCCTTTCTTCCACCATTATATTGAGTCTCCACCTTCTACCTTTATGCACCTACTTTGAGAGCATAGTGCCCATTCTTAGTTCTATGTGCATTGTCCCAAGACTTATTGATTGATGCATACCTTGATATTGCTTGTTTTAAACTATTTGTATCTAGTCACTCTTATGAACTTTGAAGGTGTCCTATGCATTGATATTTGCTACTCTATGAGGGACAAGCTGAATACCACTATGCTATGTTTTCTTTATGTGAAAGAAACAAACGTCTTGCAAAGCATTGTTATTCATGAATCTTTTTTTATGCCTTTTCATGTTGCAACATAGTTTCTTTGTCTTATTTCTAGAACTTTGTCTTTCATGTTATGATTGAAGTACTATGATCCCAGCTATCAATGTTACAAATACTTTGATCAAGTTTATGATGGTGCATGTCACCTCAAAAAATATTCTTTCTTTTTATCACTTACCTACTCGAGGACGAGCAGGAGTTAAGCTTGGGGATGTTGATACATTGCAAATGTATCTATAATTTTTTTTGTTCCATGCTTGGTTTTATCTACTTTCTTGTGTTTTGTCCACACTTTGGAGTACTTCTCATATGATTTCTTGGACTAACCTATTATCAAGAGCCATAGTGCCAGTTGCATGTTTTCTGCTGTTTTTGGTTCCAGGAAGTCAAATAATGAATATTCTCAGAATTGGACGGGACAAAAGCCAAAGTTATTATTTTACCTAGGGACACTTGGAGCCAGAATACGAGACGGAGAAGGGCCAGAGGGTGGCCACACCACCTGGTGCCGCGGGCCAGGCCAAGCCGTGCCGGGGGTGCTGTGGGCCCCTCCGACACCCCCTCAGTCTCCCCTCTCGCCTATAAGAGCCTCCCGATGCATAAACCCTAAATCATCAAGCCTCCAGCCACGAAAAGTTCCACAGCACCGACGCCACCGAAAAGGAGATTCGGGGGACAGAAAGTCTCTGTTTCGGCACCCTGCCGGGATGGGGAAGTGCCCTCGGAGCCATCTCCATCGATCTCCACCACCATCTCCATCACCGTTGCTGATTCCCATGATGAGGAGGGAGTAGTTCTCTCTCGAGGCTAAGGGCTCTACCGGTAGCTATGTGTTCATATCTCTCTCTCTATGCATGATCATATTGTGATCATGGGCTTGTAATCTATAGATCTACCTTGCTACTCAAGTGCTTTAATAGATCTCTACGCTCCCCATGTGTGTGAAGTTGACAGTGTGCAAACCATGGTGTCACTTAGGATAGAGATTCCAAATACTTGTTATCAGTTATATTTGGAGTTGGATGTCTTTATGAAATTGTGGTGTTTGTTGGACTCATCTAGTACTCAAGGTGATAGTGTGGGGTTATCTAGATGGGAAAGATGAACTTTGAGGTCTGATGTTATAGCCCTACCAACGATTAGAGTGTCCAACCGGAGAGTAGTTCAGCATAGTATCATAAAGAAGAATATATTTATATGAGAGTGTTCACTAGTGAAAGTATGATCCCTAGGCCTTGTTTCTAAGCATCGAAACATCGTTAGCTACTAGATCTGTTACATGTTTGCTTGCTTCCATCTTTATTTCAGTTTGCCTTTAGTCTTTTCCACGCCATCAAGCTATTTTCTATCACCGTTACCACTTATAATTATCTATACCACTTGTATTTCACTATCCCTTCGCCGAACTAGTGCACCTATACACCTGACAAGTGTATTGGGTGTGTTGGGGACACAAGAGACTTCTTGTATCTTGATTGCAGGGTTGCTTGAGAGGGGATACCTTTGACCACTTCCTCCCTGAGTTCGATAAACCTTTGGGGATCCACTTAAGGGAAAACTTGTTGCTGTTCTACAAACCTCTGCACTTGGAGGCCCAAAAACTGTCTACAAGAATAGAAGTGCATAGACATCAAGCTATTTTCTGGCGCCGTTGCCGGGGAAGTAAGGTAAAAGGTATTCACACCGGAGGCCCAACAACTGTCTACAAGAATAGAAGTGCGTAGACATCATCCTGCCTTCCGTACACGCGTATACCCAAGCTGCAACTTGGCTCAATACACGGCGCCCAGAAAAGTGCTTGGTGCGTGGTGTTGATGTAGAGCTCGTTGGGAAGCCCAAGAGGAAGGTATGATGAGCACAGCAGAAGGTTTCCGTCAGTTATGAAACCAAGGTTTAATCGAACCAGTAGGAGCAAGGAATCACCTCAAAGGTGTTACTAGCTAAGCTTTGGCAGGGCGCACTACCCGTGCTAGTAGCAACGTGGAGACCTGCACAACACAACCACAGAACTTTGTCCCCAACTTGTGATGAGGTTGTCAATCTCACCGTGTTTTGCGGAAAACAAAGGATTAAATGTATCGAGGAAAGAAGTAAAAGTTTGCAGAAAGTAAACACAAAGCAGTAAAATATTGTAGATCGTATGTAAATAAAAAGGACCGGGATCCATAGTTCACTAGAGGTGGCTCTCCTTAGATAGATAACATGCTGGGTGAACAAATTACAGCGGGGCAATTGACAAACACCGAGAAAGCAATACATGCATATACTAATCATCTTGACTCCTTTGAGACTTGATTGGGCATTACAACATAATACATAGACCGCCATCCAACTGCATCTATGACTAATAATCCACCTTCAGGTTAGCATCCGAACCCCCTCCAGTATTAAGTTACAAGCAACAGGTTATTGCTTTACGAACTGCGTGTAAAGTAAACAATACGATTGCTCTATGAACAAAAGATTGTTGTTTTCTCCCTAGTAGCAATAGCACATCTAGTACCTTAGAGATTTCTGTCACTTCCCCAGATTACCAGAGGCATGAACCCACTATCGAGCATAAATACTAACTCTTGGAGTTGCTAGCATCTACTTGGCCAAGATAGCTACTAACAACGGAAAGCATGCAAGATCTCAAATAACAAAGACATGATAGAATCAATAATCAATCTGAAATAGCATCTCAATATCCATCGGATCCCCGCAAACAGAACATGTATGAATCACAAATAGATGATCTTGATCATGAACGGAGCTCACAAGATCTAAACATGAAAGCACAAAGGAGGAGAAACGAGCCATCTAGCTACTACATGGATCTGTAGTCCAAGGATGAACTACTCACGCATCACACCGGAGGCATGCATGGTGATGAAGAAGGCCTCCAGGGTGAATTCCCCTCTCTGGCAGGGTGCCGGGAAGAGCTTCAGATCCCCCCGATCTAGGGACAGAGACGACGGCGGCTACAGACTCTTTTGTGGATTTTTGATCGGGTACCTAGGGTTTTCGTCCCGAGGGCAACTTATAGGCGGAAGGATAGGCCGAGGGGGTGCTAGGGTTGGCCAGACCACCCCCTGGTGCGGGCCAAGCCTGGCCACGCGGCCAGGTGGTGTGGCCGGCCCCTAGCCCCTCTCCGTCTTGTATTCTGGCACTTGATCCCTTCCGGAAAAATAGGCACTTTGGCTTTTGTCCCGTCCAATTCCGAGAATATTCATTTTCTGACTTTCCTGGAACCAAAAACAGCAGAAAACAGGCAGCTGGCACTGTGGCTCTTGTTAATAGGTTAGTCCAAGAAATCATAATAAAAGTACTCCAAAGTTGGAACAAAACACAAGAAAGTGGATAAAACTAAGCATGGAACATCAAAAATTATAGATACATTTACAATGTATCACGTACCACCTAAGTCATACCGTCCGCGGGAGACCCAATTGTTGCAATGACACTCCTGCCAGAACAGGCTCACTCTTGCTGAAGCAAGCAACCAGCTTCAGATTCGTAAATCTGTTACAGCCTGCCCGGAATTCAAGGGATCTCTCCCAATAAGCATGGTACAAGCTACCTCGGCTAATGCAGACAAACTACGAGCTAAGCCCCAGCACCTAGGGTAATGTGGTTGCACTGATAGAATTGTTCCGGTACAGGTGTGGAACATCCCTTCACTTTCTTATTTCTCATCAACACCATTTATATAGTTAAAACATCCGCTTGGAATGATGCCTCTTCCCAAGGGTTTTACAAAACAGCTTTGAAACATTTGTAGTTGCGTAAATCCCCAAAACACTTTATTTTCTCAAAGCCGGGTTTCCAACGAGGTAGGATGCTAACCATCATACTCTCAGTCTAAAGGGATAAAATGGTCGGTACATCAGGGTGATGCCTCGAGGGACACAAAGTCATAACTTGGAGGAGCCAAGTTATTAGCGTAGTATTTATAAAACAAGACATGTAGATAAATAATACAATTTATAAAGAGGGTACAAAAGGGGTAATAAAGACAATTGGACAAGTATCGGAATTCAGGAATGGTGGCTTGCCTGTGATCAGTAGTAAGTATGTGGACATCTTTAGATAACCAAGAATACTAAATAAATAATAATCAGAAATCCTTTCCTTCTTGTCGTCAAACACTCACACTATCGTCGTCATCGAGTATACATGCAAGCAGACAATATCACAATCAATTCAAGGCATATATGCATCAAACCATACAACAAACAAACATACTGAATCCTACTTAACTTAGTAGGTTTTGGAGGAGTGGGATACTAGGAGTGGAATTTACTAGATTGCCATTGTGGTGTTTTTCTCTAGGAAGATAGATGTCAAGGCTAAATACCATGAACTTGGAGTGGGGTTCTGAGGTCTGTAGGATTTAGGGATGCAGAGGTGGGACAATCGGGATAAGTGGGATACCACTTTTAGACTACTAGACTAACTCTAATTTAGGTGGGATAAATGGGATAAGCGGGATATGTCAAATCTAGATTATCCCACTTGTCCCAATTAGTTTTGAGTTAGTCTAGTAGTCTAAAAGTGGTATCCCACTTGTCCCAATTATCCCACTTCTGCATCAAATATCTAGATTTAGTTATGCCTTTTTATAGGGGAATTAACTCTAGTTTGAGGAAATAATTCACCAGAATGGTTCTGGAGCTCCACAAATTATTTCCTTGGGTGGTTAGGTAGTTCTTGATGTACCGAACCACATGGAGTTGGAATCAATTCTAAACAATTACAAGAATGCCCTCTGGAAATTCCCAAAGGCAGTTCTGTATGGTTTTTCTCTTTTCCACCAGATTAATTCTATAGAAGCGAATGAGTTGATTCAAAGGAAATGTGGTAGGTATTTAGAATATCTTTCTGTAGGAATTGGATTCACTCTTTTTGGAGTTGTCAAACTCCTGGAGTGATTCAAGTTGTGATAAAACCACTTATAGAAGTAATTAACTCACTAGAATTCAACTAAAGCTCAATAAATTCTGAGCTGCCGGGGTTTGATATAGGTTGATACTATGATGCACTAGGAGGTGGAATCAGGTCAGTACCACATTTGGTTTGACCTAGAGAATTTACCCAAGGCAGATAAAGGCTATTCTTGTTATTTTTGTTAAAGACACACTTCTATTCACCTTGGCCTAAGACCTATGCTAGATGACAGGTAGTTCAAATACCTTCTAGTAGTGCCTTGGTTCTCCCCAAATGGGTATATAAAACTCTCTGAGGAATTTATTTAGTGCAAAGTACACCTGGTAGAAGAATAAATCCTAGCAAATAATGGGAATTATTTTTGACTATGTGTTGCCTCTGCCTGTTTAAGAAAACATCAGGGAACTACCAGGAATTCTACATTTTCAAAAGGATTTAATCGTACTGGTATTTTTCTGGATCTGGAATAAAAAGAAAAGAAAACAGGGCAACTGGGCCGGGATCTGTGGGGGAAATGGGCCGCAGGGGAAGAAGCGGCCCACGGTGCATGGGGTGATGCGTGGGAGCGGCGTGGCTTGAACCTGGCAAGCAGGGCCCGACGTCAGTGATAGAGGGGGCGCGAAGGGGTAACGAGCGACGGTGGCCGTTCAATTAAGTGGAGACGGATGGCGAGGCGTTGTCGTCCTCGATAAAACAGAGTCCGCGGCGGCCAAACCCTAGAACGTCGAGGAGGGAGGCGGGGGCTCACTAGAGGGCTCGGGAGGCGACAGGGAGCAGCGGAGGTGAAGCGGTGCTTGACGGCGAGCAGATCGAGGGGCGGCACGGTCGGGTCCACGCCTTGGAGGGTGCTCGCGCGGCGGTGGCCGAGGGTGACCTTGTTGGAGCTCACTAGTGAGGACGGAGGAGTCGGTCCTGGGAAAAAATAAGCATAGGGTTAGGAGCAGGGGAGGTAGGAGAGTCGACCATGCGACATGCAGAGGAGAGGGAGCAAGGGAGAGAGAGCCTTGCTCGATTTTTGAAGGAGGCCGAAGCTTCTCCTTCTTTTTCGCCTGGATATCACAGAGTAGAGGAGAGGGAGTGGAGCCTAGGAAGAGTGAGTGGAGGGGAGACGGGGCAAATGAGGGGCAGGGGTTCGCTGGGGGTGGCCTCTGGCCTTTATACCTTGGAGGAGAGGTTGATGGAGTAAATTTCCCATTTGGACATTGGGGAGGGGGAATGCTGGCCAGGGATTGGTCCAGAGGACGGTGGGGAGGGGTAACAAGGTTATTGGTTCAGGCAGAGAGGGCTGGGACATCTGGGGTAATTAGTTGGGGTAAATCTTGTAAGATTTGCTTGCCTCTCTCTCTCTACTAGTACAAGGGTAAAATGGGAAATTCTCGGGTGGATCTACAGTGCCCACGACCAGGGGAGTGTCCTGGTGCTGAGGAGATGCATTGAGCAAGTTTTGATGAGAAATGGAAGTGGTGTGAGTAGTGGTTTTGTTTACTTGGCAAAATTAATCAAACTGGTGGTTTTGAAGTAAGTCCAAAATGTTGCATTGGACAAGATGATGAAATGGTACTGGTGGATAGATGAGGTTAAAAGACCTCTCTAGGAATTATTTGGAAATTTTTCAAAGGAGTTTTTGACCACTTAACAATATTTATTTAAAACGGGCAGAAGTAGATTCTAGAAGATCATTGGAGAATATTACATTGGACAAGGTTGGTTTCTGGTTTGAGAGGGTCCCAAATGTGAATGCACACCTAGGGGAATTTTCCCAAGATTTATTGGGGATTAAAAGTACTTAAAACAATTATTATTTCAATTCGGCCATTTAAGAAAATGGGCAAAAAGAAATAAATAAGCACCTCAAAAATATTTATTTTTGAGATGGGAATATAGGGTATGATATATGGAACTCACATGAGACAAAAGTTGGAGAGGTGTTTTGGAAAAAACCAAACTTTCTGTTGTGGAGGGGGTTTTCGAGATTTGGTCTATTAAAGGGATTAAATAGATTTGGAGCCATAATAACTATGAATAATATTTGATAACTCTTGATGATCAAGGTAGATGATGTAGACAAGGTGTATCAAGCATTTTCAACCTTGGTAAATGGGGATTCCAACTTGAATAAGATCGAAGACAAGGAGTTGAGGATCTAGGGAGATGTTATTTCTATACCATCAAGACATGGTTGTATCTTGGAGTTCAGAGTTCACCTTGATGCAGGCGATGGATGGATAGGTAGAACAAGTCATATAGATTATCATGGCAGAGGGAGTTTGGATTATTGCATTTGAGGTGATCTAGATGGGATGACAAACTTTGTTGGAAATAAGGCTGCCATACCAAAGGAGTCATGATGCCTTATAAACTAAGTGGGTTTAAGCAGCACAGAGATTCACTTGGAATAAGTGAAGTAGGTTTTGATAGACCTATATAAGTAGGTCACAACCATGCAAAGAGTTAGCCCATATAAGATTGGATGAGGGTGTGAGCTTCGGCCAAAATAGGCATGTTGACTAGATTTGCAAGAAAAGTTATTTTCTTGCCTGCAAAACCATCAAGGACAAGTGGGTTGGAGGGTGATATAACCAAGGGAAAATGTGGGCCTTGGTAGTCCTTGGAATGTTTAACAATATGGTTCAGGTTCATTTCCAATAATGCTCAGGGTTTGGGAAAGGGAGGCATTCAAAAAGGGGATGTTGAAACCGTTTCTAGACTTGGTCAAATTTGGCAGTTTTGAGGATTTTGACTAGAGTATGAGAGGGAATGTTTTTGGAGGGGTTTCAAGGTATTAAGGCATCATCAAGTGGATGATTTTTAAGTGTAGAGGGAGTATAAGGGATCCATGCTTGATGTTGGTCATTGTTGACTTGGAAGCTTCTAGAATGAAAATCTTCAGAATTGATCTAGTTAAGGGTTTTAGATGATCACCTAGTATCTAGGGATTTGATCTTGCTTTGTTTTCTTGCTTCGGAAGTGGTGATTTGGAAACTTCTTGATCCTAGTGATGAGATCCTAGAGTAGCTCATACTACTTCCTAAGCAAACAAGTCAGACGGCAGATCAAGGCAACTCATCTTATAACTAAGTACAACCACTATTGGGGTTACCATCAAGCTTAGCTTGAGGTAAGGAAGGGTATTTTGAATAAGTTGTAGTTTGGAATAAGAGGAGGGTCTCTTGGTATCTCTACCAAGGGTAGAATTCAAATGTTTCATAAAAAGGTTTTGTTGAATTTAGAGATAAGAATAGAAGAAGGTTATGTCTTGATAACATAGGGAGATTATAATATATAGCTCTCCATAGTTGAGGGAATTAGAGACTACTAAAATAGTTGGTTTGCAAAAGCTTCTTGGATCAGGTTTTGAAATGCCAGAACATTTGAGAAAATGTAAAGTGAGCCAGGATAGTTTCGTTAAATGGCTTTTGTCAACTGATGGTGAGGTAAGGAATAGGATATGGTGTACACTCACTTGCACAAGTACAAACAAACAACCAGCAAACACTGCACCAATGAAAAAGAAAAAGTTTTTGATCCCCCTGATTTGTGCATTCTGGACAACAAATCAGGGTTCCTAAAATTGGGATGTTACAGACCTTTCCCCCTTAAAAGAATCTCGTCCCGAGATTCGGGAGAGGTCAGGTTAGGGTATTTTTGTTGAAGTTAGTGCTAGGTGTTTCCCGCGTACCAACTTGTCGGCTTTGTCTCTGAACAGGGCCACTTCGATAGTGGGGTTGAACTTTAGTTGTCTTGGCTGCCCGAGTGTGGAGCAGGCTTCAACCAGGATTGTGATGAGTGATCTTCTGACTGTTAGGATTTATGGCGTTTCTCCTAAGGGGATTTGTTGCATTCTAGTTTACGGTTTTGGGCCCAATGTTGGATTCCTTCTGGCGGAGGGTTATTCTAGTTTGCAAGAAAGACGCAGTCTTTCCCCCTTAGGACTAGACTAGGGGGGGTTATGGACTAGAGTATTACAAGTTGCACTTGTCGACTACAGGGAGTTCTAGGGTGAGTTAAGGAGCATTCTCTTGTTCTTTACTCCCAACGAGATGTAGTTCGCTTGCAGGTGCAAGGGGAATCTTCAGTCTCGAGTTGCGAGGCTGCGAGAGGTAGGGTGGCCATCTCTTCTTGAGGTGAGGACCTTGGTGCCATTGGGCTTCACCTTCACGGAGGTCTTGGCGGATGTGCGCTTGGGGCTTTCTCGGCTGAAGTGACCGGGTTGATCGCATGAGAAACAGGTACTTATCCTTCGGCGAAACTGATTTGACGACTTGCCTATGCTGACACCGGAAGGTGGACAAGCTTTGCCAATGAGGGGATATATTGGGCAATTAACAGGGACATGGTCTTGGCCTTCACAGAGGAAACAAGTGACAAACTGAGTTGGACAAACTTTGGGCGAGTGGGGTTTCCCGCAGTTTGGGCAGTGGCCGGAACACCTGCTGGCTTGGTGTCTTTCATCTCCACAACGACTACATGACTTCTTCGTGCTTTCGGTCTTCATGGCCATCCTGGGGGAGTTCCTATTGGTGGAAGACGTTCCGGGTTGGGTTTGATGCAACGTATTGGGTAAAACACGTAAGAAGAAAACAATCAAACAAGCAAGCATAACAATCCAAGGAAGTTATTACACAACCAACCAGTCGGCACCCGAGGGTTCTAATAGTATCTAAGCATTACAAAATGTGTTCAGGGACGATACATGACACTACCCTATCGCTATCTAGGCGAGTACCGTAACGCGGTTGATTACTCGGAGGGTGCATATGTGGGTCTTTGCTGACTTCGGGGGAAGGGGTTCCAGTTACTGCAGGTCCTCTGGGGTATGTGGGATATTCAAGTTGTCTTCAGTGAAGGTGAGAGTGGTGCCTTCCCAAGGTGCAGGGTTGGATGTTGACTCGATCGGAGCGGGTGATTGTACGATGGGGTGGTACTCATTGAGGAAGGAAAGTTTGTCGTCAGTCCCGGGTTTCTCATCTTTAGGGGTTGGAGCTACTTCAATGATCAGCTTCTTCTCCAAGCGAGCATTTGTGGCTCTCAGACTTCTTTCACGCTTACGGAGTAGATTGATATCCATATTCAGAAGCAGATTCTCTTGCCTAGCCTTGTGAAGATCTTCCTGTGAACGTTGGAGTAGGTATTCCATGTCTTCTAACTGATTCCCGATGCAGTAGGTGAGGAATGACTCAGTAGGCAGTCCATCTTGGTCGTGCTTTCCAAACAAGTGGTAAGGGGTATCCTTCAGCTCATCTTCATGGATCTTGCAGAGGCACGCCATGATTTCCTGTATGGCTCGCACCACGCCATCTACCCAGTTGCTGTCGAGGAAGGTGAAGATTGTGGGCGCGGTGTCCTCATCACGGGAGGGAATCACAGCCTTGATGACCCATTGCATCACATTGGTGTTACTGCGAGGAAGTTCGATTCCTTCAATTGTTGGCAAGGGCCTCTTGACTATCTTCAGCAGGTTGTGAAGTTGCTCTTCAAAAGGCCAGAAACTCTCTCCAATGATGATGTGTTCCGAGAAGACAGAGGCCATCTATGGCAGATTTTTGAGATGGGATTGGGTTAGTGACAAGTGTGCAAGATTTTAAGATTAGGAAATCATATTAATGCAAGTAGTTTTTAGAATGGAGGGGAAAATTCATAAGTACTTTTGCAAATAATCAACTTTTCTCCCTTGTCTTTTTGAAAATAGGTTTGTCGTTTCCTGTCTAATGTCCATGCTAACTAAGGTCTCCTACAGTCATACCAAGTCTGTGGGCTCCCCGGATTATTCATCCAAGAAATACCTGTTATGCATATCTCCATGTTCCCATGATCAGTGAGACGTGGAACATAACCGACAAGTATCATTCCAGCATCCGAAACATAACGAATTACAAGACTTACATAAATGCCATTATCGCTACACCATCCTTAGCAGCAGAGTATCATCATGCGGAGAGCCCAATCGTGCCTCAACCTACAGGCAACTGACGGGGAAGACGACCTAGCTCGTTGGACGTCACCTGAATCTTCCGATGTCAATCCTCTAGAAAGTCTGGCCAAGTAAATAGCCAGGGACAAAACCATGAGTACTCTTGAATGTACTCGTGAACCACCAGGATAGATGAAATAAGGAAATGCAAGTCTGGCTGTGGCGAGATAGCTCTATCGGGGGTTGTTTTTGAAAATCCTAGACCACCTCTTGTAATTATGGCATCCCCATATGTTTGTTGAAAAAGAGTTTTGAAAACATGCCTTTGTTTTATAAGTCAAGACATCTCCATATCTTTGTTGAAAAAGAGTTTTGAAAACAGTTTTGGAGTAAAAACCCCTTTTTAAAACCTCTTCGACCACCTCGGGTCAAAGCAAAGCTTTCGAACTCGGGTTCCCCCGGAACCTTCGTCCTTCCATCTGTTCTTTCCAAACCAACACAGTTGGGTACTCCTAGCCAACACCTTTACAACCGTCCTTGACCATGGACACGGCTATTCGAATAAATTATACTATGCAGAGTTTGCGCAATTTCCCCACAAGAATCAATACATCCGCCGGGATACAACCACGGCCCACTACCACTGTAGATGGGGGTCCGGATAATCAAACCTAACCTTTCCCTTATCGACCCTGGCAAAGGCTGCTTTTCCTTTTGGGTTTGTTCTCCCCGACAACGAGTATGTGACTCCCAGCCATTGTCCTGCCTTCTGTACACGCGTATACCCAATCCGCAACTTGGCATATACCTTAATCTGGTGACTCCCCTTCCTCTCGTACCACCTAATTCATACCGTCCACGGGAGACCCAATTGTTGCACCGGCACTCCTGCTAGAATAGGCTCACTCTTGCCGAAGCAAGCAACAGGCTTTAGATTCGTAAATATGTTAGCGCCTCCCCGGAATTCAAGGGATCTCTCCCTATAAGCATGGTACAAGCTTCCTCAGCTAATGCAGACAAACTACGAGCTAAGCCCCAGCACCTGGGTTATGTGCTGGCACTGATAGAATTGTTCCGGTAAAGGCGTAGAACATCCCTTCACTTTCTCATTTCTCATCAACACCATTTCTGTAGTTAAAACATCCGCTTGGAACGATGCCTCTTCCCAAGGGTTTTACAAAACAGTTGTGAAACATTTGTAGTAGGGTAAATCCCCAAAACACTTTATTTTCTCAAAGTCGGGTTTCCAACGAGGTAGGATGCTAACCATCATACTCTCAGTCTAAAGGGATAAAATGGTCGGTACATCAGGGTGGTGCCTCGAGGGACACAAAGTCATAACTTGGAGGAGCCAAGTTATTAACGCAGTATTTATAAAACAAGACATGCAAATAAATAATGCAATTTACAAAGAGGGTACAAAAGGGGTAATAAAGAGAGTAGGACAAGTATCAGAATTTGGGAATGGTGGCTTGCCAGTGATCAACAGTAAGTCCCAGGACTTCTTTAGATAACCAAGAATACCTAATAAATAATAATCAGAAATCCTTTCCTTCTTGTCGTCAAACACTCACACTATCGTCGTCATTGAGTATACATGCAAGTAGACAATATCACAATCAATTAAAGGCATACATGCATCAATCCATACAACAAACAAACATACTGAATCCTACTTAACTTAGTAGGTTTTGGAGGAGTGGGATACTAGGAGTGGAATTTACTAGATTGCCGATGTGGTGTTTTTCTCTAGGAAGATAGATGTCAAGGCTAAATACCATGAACTTAGAGTGGGGTTCTGAGGTCTGTAGGATACCAAGGTGTCACAATGATATCCTCAGATAGGTCTTTGACCAAACAAAACCAACACAAGTGGTTTCATTAGATTATCAAATATCTAGATTTAGTTATGTCTTTTTATAGGGGAATTAACTCTAGTTTGAGGAAATAATTCACCAGAATGGTTCTGGGGATCCAAAAATCATTTCCTTGGGTGGTTAAGTAGTTCTTGATGTACTGAACCACATGGAGTTGGAATCAAGTCTAAAAAATTACAAGAATGCCCTCTAGAAATTCCCTAAGGCAGTTTTGTATGGTTTTTCTCTTTTCTAGCAAATTAATTCTATAGAAGCTAATGAGTTTGTTCAAAGGGAATGTGGTAGGTATTTAGAATACCTTTCTCTAGGAATTGGATTCACTCTTTTTGGAGTTGTCAAACTCCAGGAGTGATTTAAGTTGTGATAAAACCACTTACAGAAGTAATTAAATCACTAGAATTCAACTAAAGCTCAATAAATCATGAGCTGCTGGGGCTTGATATAGGTTGATACTATGATGCACTAGGAGGTGGAATCAGGTCAGTACCACATTTGTTTTGAGCTAGAGAATTTACCCAAGGCAGATAAAGGAAAATCTTGTTATTTTTGTTAAAGACACACTTCTATTCACCTTGGCCTAAGACCTATGCTCGATGACAAGTAGTTCAAATAACTTCCAGTAGATCCTTGGTTCTCCCCAAATGGGGATATAAAACTCTCTGAGGAATTTATTTAGTGCAAAGTACACCTGGCAATA
Source organism: Avena eriantha (assembly GCA_910589775.1). NCBI lineage: Eukaryota > Viridiplantae > Streptophyta > Magnoliopsida > Poales > Poaceae > Avena > Avena eriantha. Next base: position 454,315,138 of record OU342742.1, on the reverse strand, counting down.
GAATAAATCCTAGCAAATAATGGGAATTATTTTTGGCTAGGTGTTGCCTCTGCCTGTTTGAGAAAACATCAGGGAAGTACCAGGAATTTGAATCTTGGTATTTGGATTTTATTTACATTTTCAAATAGATTTAATCCTACTGGTCTTTTTCCAGATCTGGAATAAAAAGAAAAGAAAACAGAGCAGTTGGGTCGGGATCTGTGGTGGAAATGGGCCATAGGGGAAGAATCAGCTCACAGTGCACAGGGCGACGCGCGGGAGCGGCGCGGCTTGAACCTGGCAAGCGGGGCCCAGCATTAGTGATAGAGGGGGCGCGAAGGGGTAACGAGCTACGGTGGCCGTTCGATTAAGTGGAGACGGACGGCAGGGCGTCATCGTCCTCGACAAAACAGAGTCTGTGGCGGCGGAAGCCTAGCACGTCGGGGAGGGAGGCGGGAGCTCACCAGAGGGCTCGGGAGACGACGGGGAGCGGCGGAGGTGAAGTGGTGCTTGACGGTGAGCAGATCGAGGGGCGACACGGTCGGGTCCATGCCTGGGAGGGTGCTCGCGCGGCGGTGGCCGAGGGTGACCTTGTCGGAGCTCACTGTTGAGGACGGAGGAGTCGGTCCTAGGGAAAAATAAGCATAGGGTTAGGTGCAAGGGAGGTAGGGGAGTCGACCATGCGACATGCAGAGGAGGGGGAGAAAGGGGAGAGAGCCTTGCTCGATTTTTGAAGAAGGCCGAAGCTTCTCCTTCTTCTCCTGGATAGCACAGAGCAGAGGAGAGGGAGTGGAGCCCGAAGCTTCTCCTGGATAGCACAGAGCAGAGGAGAGGGAGTGGAGCCTGGGGAGAGTGAGTGGAGGGGAGAGGGAGCAAATGAGGGGCAGGGGTTCGCTGGGGGTGGCCTCTGGCCTTTATACCAGGGAGGAGAGGTTGATGGAGTAAATGTCCCATTTGGACATGGGGGAGGGGGAATGCTGGCCAGGGATTGGTCCAGAGGATGGTGGGAGGGGTAAGAAGGGTATTCGTTCGGGCAGAGAGGGCTAGGACAGCTAGGGTAATTAGTTGGGGTAAATCTTGTAAGATTTTCTTGCCTCTCTCTCTCTCTCTCTACTAGTACAAGGTTAAAATGGGCAATGCTGGGGTGGAGCTACAGTGCCCATGACCAGGGGAGTGTCCTGGTGCTGAGGAGATGCATTGAGCAAGTTTTGATGAGAAATGGAAGTGGTGTGAGTAGTGGTTTTGTTTACTTGGAAAAATTAATCAAACTGGTGGTTATGAAGTAAGTCCAAAATGTTGCATTGGACAAGATGATGAAATGGTACTGGTGGATAGATGAGGTTAAAAGACCTCTCTAGGAATTATTTGGAAATTTTTCAAAGGAGTTTTCGACCACTTAACAATATTTTTTTTAAAACAGGCAGAAGTAGATTCTAGAAGATCATTGGAGAATATTACATTGGACAAGGTTGGTTTCTGGTTTGAGAGGGTCCCAAATGTGAATGCACACCTTGGGGAATTTTCCCAAGATTTATTAGGGATTAAAAGTACTTAAAACAATTATTATTTCAATTCAGCCATTCAAGAAAATGGGCAAAAAGAAATAAATAAGAAGATAGGGTATGATATATGGAACTCACATGAGCCAAACGTTGGAGAGGTGTTTTGGCAAAAACCAAACTTTCTGTTGTGGAGGGGGGTTTTTGAGATTTGGTCTATTAAAGGGATTAAATAGATTTGGAGACATAATAACTATGAATAATATTTTATAACTCTTGATGATCAAGGTAGATGATGTAGACAAGGTGTAGCAAGCATTTTCAACCTTGGGAAATGGGGATTCCAACTTGAATAAGATGGAAGACAAGGAGTTGAGGATCTAGGGAGATGTTATTTTTATACCATCAAGACATGGTTGTATCTTGGAGTTCAGAGTTCACCTTGATGCAAGGGATGGATGGATTGGTAGAACAAGTCATATAGATGATAATGGCAAAGGGATTTTGAATTAATTGCATTTGAGTTGATCTAGATGGGATGGTTAACTTTGTTGGAAAAAAGGCTGACATACCAAAGGAGTCATGATGCCTTATAAACCAAGTGGGTTTAAGCAGCACAGAGATTCACATGGAACAAGTGAAGTAGATTTTGATAGACCTATATAAGTAGGTCACAACCATTCAAATAGTTTGCCCATACAAGATTGGATGAGGGTGTGAGCTTCGGCCAAAGTAGGCATGTTGACTAGATTTGCAAGAAAAGTTATTTTCTTGCCTGCAAAACCATCAAGGACAAGTGGGTTGGAGGGTGATATTAGCAAGGTAAAATGTGGGCCTTGGTAGTCTTAGGAATGGTTAACAATATGGTTCAGGTGCATTTTCAAAAATGCTCAGGGTTTGGTAAAGGGAGGCATTCAAAAAGGGGATGTTGAAACCGTTTCTAGACTTAGTCAAATTTGGCAGTTTTGAGGATTTTGACTAGAGTATGAGAGGGAATGTTTTTGGAGGGGTTGCAAGGTATTAAGGCATCATCAAGTGTCTTATGTTGATGTGTAGAGGTAGTAGAAGGGATCCATGGTTTATGTTGGTCATTGTTGACTTGGAAGCTTCTAGAATGGAAATCTTCAGAATTGATCTAGTAAAGGGTTTTAGATGATCACCTAGTATCTAGGGATTTGATCTTGCTTTGTTTTCTTGCTTAGGAAGTGGTGATTTGGAAACTTCTTGATCCTACCGATGAGCTCCTAGAGTAGCTCATTCTACTTCCTAAGCAAACAAGTCAGACAGCGGATCAAGGCAACTCATCTTATAACTAAGTATAACCACTATTGGGGTTACCATCAAGCTTAACTTGAGGTAAGGAAGGGTATTTTGAATAATTTGTAGTTTGTAATAAGATGAGGGTCTCTTGGTATCTCTACCAAGGGTAGAATTGAAATTTTTCATAAAAAGTTTTTGTTGAATCTAGAGATAAGAATAGAAGAAGGTTCTGTCTTGATAACATAGGGAGATTATATTATATAGCTCTCCATAGTTGAGGGAATTAGAGACTACTAAAATATTTGGTTTGCAAAAGCTTCTTGGCTCAGGTTTTGAAATGCCAAAATGTTTGAGAAAATGTAAAGTGAGCCAGGATAGTTTTGGTAAATGGCTTTTTTCAACTGATGGTGAGGTAAGGAGTAGCATATGGTGTACACTCACTTGCACAAGTACAAGCAAACAACCAGCAATCACTGCACCAATGAACAAGAAAAAGTTTTTGATCCCCCTGATTTTTGCATTCTCGAAAACAAATCAGGGTTCTTGAAATTGGGATGTTACAATGACTACTGTGTTGGATTCTTTTACTTCAAGAATTTGAGTTATAGATCATGCAGAGGCAAGAAATAAAGATGTTGGATGCAGTATCAAAATTTTCCCACCAAGACACCAATCTTATTGAGAGGAACTGTAGTCCTGGTGATTTTTTCTTATGAGAATTATTCAATGAACTAAGGTCATTCCTCCAAAAGATAAGAAGTCTTTGTTGTTTGAGGATCTTATCATCCCCGAATAAGTAAATGGTAAGTTCAAGGTAAGTGTTCTTCCTCAAATAAGTGATTTGTTTTCACAGATTTTACTCCTATTTTTTTGCCTTTGAATTCCTCGTGTTTTTGTGAAGTTTCTGGAGGTTTTTACCAACTATACGGTCGCAACTATCTGGCTAGAGAAAAATATTCCGCCGTATAGGTTGTCGTTAAAACCTCTGTATATCTTCTTTGTGAAATTGTTTTTGATGTCTGGATCTATATGGTCACAACTATACGACCGGAGAAAATATTCCAGCCGTATAGTTGGTTGTTAAAGTCTCAGACATTTTTGATGTCTGTATCTATACGGTCGCAACTATACAACCGGAGAAGATAATCTGGCTGTATAGTTGGTCTTTAAACTCTCAGAAATTTTCGTTTATTTTTCTTCTTTCCGATAAAAAAAGCGGTATTGTCGGTTCCATGTAGGTAACTTAACCAACCTAGACTCGATATATTCGGAAATATCTATCCGGAACCAACTATACGGCTAGAGCTATATGGGCCATGCCCGTATAGTTGGTCGTTACGTGGTAGGACTCCTCCAAATCCGCGATTTCTTTTCCTATTTGGTTAAGATTCTTTTCTTGGGCGTGAATTTGGTCTTTCACGCGAGTTTTACCAACCTCTGACCCCCCTTATATACTGTCATTGTCTCTCTCTCTAATCCTAATCTCTAGGAACCAATATAGCAATGTGTTATCCCGTCCCAGGCCGTGGAAAACCCCTGGGTCTCATTGTCCTTCTAGGGAACGCTCTAGCAGCCCGTCCATGGAGGACGACGATGATGAGGTGGAGAGGTTTAACCCAAGGTACAAGGAGTACCTCGAGCCAAGCTTCTACAACAACGATTCCGATGAAGTGAGCGACATCTACATCTGTCGTGACGTCTATGATCCACCGAAGATCAATTGGGCGGTAATGAAGAGAGCTCAAGAAGAGAGAGAAGGCTGCAAGCCGCATGGAAAAGGGCGTGTGGAGACGGTCAAGTTCATCACCACGAACCCCAGACCGCACAAGCATAAGGAATTACCTAATATTGGTGCAGGCGCTAGCAATGGAGCGATGGTGCCACTCTTGAAGCCTACTATTGGTGCTCGTATGAGGGTGAAGCCTCAAGAAGAGTGGAGGAACGCTTTCGACTTCCCCGATCCATCAATCATGGATGAGGAAGAGGAAGCTGCTCCCAGGACCAAGGACCGCGTGCGAGCACTGGAGCTATATCAGAAGCAGACACTACTCCATCGCGTCGAAGTTCGCCACCGTCTCAAGGAGATAGAGAAGAAGGATGATCTTCTCCCATTGGTGATTAAACTCACGGATAAAGTGGACACTTTGCAATCTAATTTGCACAGGTTCTATAGCCGGATCACCTCTCTGGAGGATACCAACAATAAGCTACTCACCGCGGTGTTACATGCCATGGCACCATAGTGATCTACAATAATCACGGTATCAAATAATCACAAGGGATTATTTGATCCCACTTGGCTTGATTCCAAGCTTGGGGAGATCTTTAAGACCTTGTAATCTATCTTATAAGTTTTACATTACTATTTTAATTTTGCATTAGTTCAAACTAGAAATAGAGTTTGCATCATTAGAATTCCCTTTAGGAATAGTCGATCCCTTTTATGAAATTCTGAATTTATTATCATATATGGAGAAATATTGAGTTTGTGTTTGTCCTATTGGATATATGAATGTCTTGAGTATAATTTTACTTGCACTTGATGATAGCAATAAGAGTCTTCCACACCATTGGTATTAATGGAACATACAAAGATAATTTGGTTAATATGTTGTAAGTACATGGTTTGATTTACAAAGAAAGAAAAATTATCTAATCAATTAAGTTGAAAAAGAAACCTTGAACAAAGGAAAATAGAAAGTGCTATCAAATTAGAGTGAGAACAACACGAGATAGAAAATTTAAGATATAAAGATTGCTTCATATACAATTGGAATTTGGTAATTGAGATCGTTAAACTTTGAATTCCTAGATGAAGTGGAATGTATGGCTAGCTCTTTTGCACAACACTTAAACAAAAGTGTGAGCATATATAAAAAAAGAGAAAAAGAAGAAAAGAGAGAAGAAAAAGGGCGAATGTGCAAAGAGCAAATAATCGTACACCACTATATTGTAGTATGACAAAGAGATGTTTTGAGATTTTGAATCCCAAGTGAATATGTTAATCCTAAAACACTTGGGACTACGTCGCTAACTCATTCGGTTGAACTGAATACTTTTAGATCATATTGAGAGTGATCTTTTGTGAACTGTTAAATGCTAAGGTGTAGAATCCTGCTAATATTATTTGGATGGTTCGAGTAAGGTACTATTCATGAACTTATTCTTATGTATCATATATGATAAACGCATGCTTCAACTGCCTCATTTATTTTATCGACTCAGCTTCATGAATATGAGGATAACATCCATTAATATAACTTGCTCGGGACGAGCAAGAGTCTAAGCTTGGGGAAGTTGATGAGTGCATATTTGCATCATGTTTTATATTATTATTTTGCATTATAGATGTAGGATCTTGGTATTTTATGGCGCTCGCGTGCATATTTTATGTCTGTTTTCACCAAGATCAGGACAGATGATGGATACAATGGACACAATTCTTGGAGTAGTTGTACTAAGGAGAAAAGGAGTCAAAAAAAATATAAATCACTTATTTGGGAAATATCAATAATACCAGAAGAAAACCCGAAGCGATCGAGGCATACACACAGTTTATCGACCAACTATTCGATGGGAATAAATTTTTTGGCTGTATAGTTCCTACCGTATAGTTGGCATCGCCACTGCCTCCTCAAATAGTTTCACCCCGTGCAACTAGATCAGGGGGGCGACATACAGAACAACCAGAAATCGCCGAAACCTCACCTCCAGAAGGCATCTGGAGGGGGAACTCGTCCACCGGGGATCCATCTTTGCCCTGCGCAGATCCGGGAGGCTAAGGCATCGATCTTCATCACCAACCGCTGCATCACCACCATCTCCATCCATCCCATCTACATCTTGTCTAGATCTTGTTGTAATTTCCATACTCGTTGTGGATTTATACAAGTACTATTCATCTATGATAGATTCCATTGTTATTGCCATGATGTTGATTGCCTCCATGTCTGAGTAGATCTTTAGTTCCTGGGGAGATGGAGAAACCCTAGTATGAGATTGAAATAAGATAAATTTTATTATGATATTCATCGCTGTGACCATGTGTTAGATTGTCTTCATCTTGATGTTGGGAGAAGTCGACCTCTCAATATTTTCCTCTTATGGGGACTTGATGGAGGAAACTACTTGTTGGTAGACGGAGGTGTGTTAGCACTTACAGTGACTATAAAGCTGTTGGCACTCCTTACGTATCAACTTGGGAACCGATGAAACTCACGGAACAATATCCATGCCATGGGATACGTCCTACGGGATTAAGTCCCTTAATAGCGCAGTAATTCGATTGATGTTGATTGTTGACTACCGTGGTTATGAGGATGATGTGAGTAGTGGTTGATGCCTATTTGTCCAAATACGGAGTTCCTCCTACACATACATTGTTGAGAATGTTCATGATAATAATCTTTACCTTAGGTCTTTATAATGCTAGTGGTGTATCCGCTACTTCCTAAGAACGCATTTTTCCCTATTGTAGTTCCAATCTATCTTACATACATGATACTTATTTTTTGTGTTTAGTTGTTTTACTTTACTTATTATTTATCTGATACAAAAAACCCTGAAACACCTTTTTACGCAGTACTTGTATTTTATCCTGTCACTTAGAACTTTATTTAGCATTTCTATTGTAGTATTTAATTCAAGAGTTATTAGACTTCAGACTCCTGCTCCCTATGGGATCGATATCTTTATTTTGAAACTAGCTACAAACAATATGTGCACTTGCAGTCATCAACTATCAGAAGCTGGTGTATGGCGTGTACATGGCCGCCAAGAAGTTGAAGCACTACTTCCAAGAGCACTCCCTCCGGGTAGTGGCGTTGGCCCCCCTGTCGGAGATCATCGGCAACAAGGACGCCACATGCTGGGTGCTGAAGTGGGCAATAGAGCTCGCCGCGCACTGCATCCGGTACGAGCCAAGAATGGCGATCATGTATCAGGAGCTAGCGGACTTCCTCGTCGATTGGGCAGAGACGCAGTACCTGCCTCCATGTCCCGACTCCAAGCACTGGAAGCTACACTTTGACGGCTCCAAGATGTATGGTGGACTCGGAGCTAGTGTCCTCATCACCTCCCCAAAAGGGGACTGGCTAGAGTACGTAATACAGATCCACTTCCGTGCATCCAACATAGTCGCCGAATATGAAACGCTCGTCCATGGCCTCAAGATGGCAAAAGAGATTGGCATCAGCCGCATCCTCTGATTTGGCAACTCCGACCTGGTGGTGCCACAAGTATTAGGCGATTGGGACACCAAGGACGCAAATATGACACTATACCGCTTCTTCGTGCATCAACTATGCGCCTATTTCGAAGGATGCGAGTTTCACCACGTGCCTGGAGTGAAGAATGAAGTCGCGGAAGCGCTCACCTGCGTAGGGTCAACAAGAGAAGCAATTCCACCTGGAGTCTTCCTCGAGCACTTGCGTAAGCCCTCCATCATGCCGTCTCCGGAATCCGACTCCATCATACTGGACGCGGACCTAGGGACTGTTGGCTCCATACTGGGTATTGCCACACAACACCCAGGGACTAACACACCGCACTCGGGGACGGCCACCTCCATCCCGGGGACTGCCGGGCCATAGGTCAGGACACCCCCAGCCGGCTCTAGTAGCCTGGGGACTACCGGCTCTGGTCTCCCACCTGGTAGACCGCCTGGTGAACCCGAGCCGGCCGGGATCAAGGAAGTCAAGCGGATCATGCAAACCGTCCTCACCATCCGGGAAACACCTCCATGGGGTAAGCCGTTCATGGACTTTTTGGCCAAAGGAGAGCTACCAGATGAAGAGGTTGAGGCAAGGCAAGTGAGGTGCAGGGCAAGTGCATAAACAATCATCAACAACGAGCTCTAAAAGCGCAGCGTGGGAGGAATATACCAGCACTGCGTCATCTAGGAGGAAGGAATCTGGCTGCTGGTGGACATTCACCAAGTCGAATGCGGTCATCACGCATCGTCGAGAGTAATAGTGGCATAGGCATTCCGCCATGGGTTCTATAGGCCCATGACACTGGAGGATGCCGAGAAGCTGGTAAAGGCATGCAATGGATGCCCACGATTCGCCCAGCAGAAACACACTCCGTCGTCAGCACTCAAGACAATCCCTATCACCTGGCCATTTTCCCTCTGGGCTTGGACATGGTAGGCCCGTTCAAAACAGCACGATCCGGCATGACACACTTGTTGGTGGTCGTGGACAAGTTCACCAAGTGGATCGAGGCAAAGCCAATCAAGAAGCTGGATGGACCGATAGTGGTTAAGTTCTTCACTGACATCATCACGCGTTTCGGCTACCCAACAACATCATCACAGACAACGATACCAACTTCTCCAAAGGGGCCTTTGCGCATTTCTGTGGTGACAAGGGCATCCACCTGGACCTGGCCTCTGTCGCACACCCCCAATCCAATGGACAGTGCGAGCGGGCAAATGGTCTGGTCCTAGACAGAATCAAGCCAAGACTAATCGAGCCGCTGATAACGACTCCCGGATGCTGGATAGAGGAACTGCCGACAGTGCTATGGAGCCTATGCACAACATCCAACAGCTCCATTGGCTTCACGCCATTCTTCCTCATCTATGGAGCAGAGGCAGTCCTGCCAACCGACATTGAGTTCGACGCACCACACAAACTGCTGTACACTGAGCAGCAGGCCAAAGAAGCACGAGAAGACAACATTGATCTCCTGTAGGAGGCTCGAGAGTTGGCCTTGTTCAGGTCTGCCATCTATCAACAGAACTTGCACCGCTACCATGCTAGCCGGATCCACAACATCTCATTCCATGAAGGCGACCACGTCTTGCGGCTGGTACAAGACACCAAGGGGATGCACAAGCTAGCTCTGCCTTGGGAAGGGACATTCATCATCAGCCGGGCGCTGCATAACAACTCATACTACCTAATCGACGCCCACCAGCCGGCAAGGAACAAGATGGACCGCTCTGGCGAAGAAACTAAGCACCCATGGAATGTGAACCTGCTTCGCCCATTCTACACCTAAGTAAAGGGCAAGTGTATCTTACCTTTGTGTAATGAACAAGTTGAGAAGCCTCGACATAGTCTCGGGGACTCTGTAATAATTTGGCATTTTCTGCTACAACACTTGAAGTTTTCCGGCTGCATTGTTTTTATCCCCGGACCCGACAGTATCTCTCGAGGACACGGCAAGAGCAAAAAACTCGAAGAACCGTATAGGAAAAATCCTAAGGAAAACAAGACGTCTAGACATTCTGGTTGCGCCTGCTTGTTCAAAGATGGTAGACAAAATCCGAAGTATTGCGTAGTACGCTAACTAAGAAAACCCTTGATTCTGGCTAAGCGCTGACAAGGGCACAACTTCAATGGCCAATGCTGACTCAGAAAAGGACTAAGCTACCAGTTTCGCACGAAAACAGCAAAATTTTCAACCTAACGAGCAACTAAAGACTATGTTTATCCTACACATGTCTAACGTGCAAACCATTATTTGTATCTTTCATCCTTGCATGAACCAAAGCATCCGAGCCAGAGGCCAGCTGACAGATGGCAAAGGAAAGCAAAGGAGCTTCGACCCGGCTGGATTCTCCAGCCGGCCCGAACCTCGGGGACTACACCATGTGGGGGCGCGTGAAACCTACAACAAACAACAACACAAAGGAGCTTGGACCTGGCTAGATTCTCCAGCCATCCGGAACCTTGGGGACTACACCCTGTTGGTCAGCTCCCGCGCCCCCACATAGAAGAAAGCACAAAACAAGTCCAACACAAGACAACATTACAAAAGGGAGACAAAACTCCCAACAAAATTCATCACAGATCAATCAATTGTTCACCAAAGAATAGAGTCAGTACCACAAGAAAACAAGTCTTTGACCAGATACAAATACTCCAAGCATTTTGGGGATCAAGATTGATGGCCATTGGAAGGACCAGAGGCATCAGCTTGAGGGTGGCTGCTCGAGGCAAAGTCGGCGGAGGCATGGCCTGGCGCAGCCGAGGCATCGTTGTGGGCTGAACCCGCCAGAGGGTTTAGTGATACCCCTCCGAGCCGGCCAGATCGCCAAAGTCCCGGTCCAGCTGGACGAAGCTTCCAATCTTGACACCGCATGAGTAGATGTTAGGAACTTCAGCCCGAAGCTGGTCGTAGCTGGTCCCCTGGCGAAACCCTTTGGAGAGACTCCGTAGGTCCATGTCTGTGTACCAAGACTTCATCCGCGCCAAGACCATCTCGGCACCACCACGAGCAGCCTAGTCTTGCGCCACATCCATGAGCTCTGGGGCGCCAGAGAGCGTCCTGGCCAAGGCGTCCATCGTGCCAGGGCGGTTGGTGTCAGGCCAGACATAGTCAAAGACCTCCAAGGAAGCATTGCGCAGCTGGTTAGCCTCCTCGCTTATAACCGTCACTAGCTCCACTAGGGGCAGATCGCGCCCGACGTACGCCTTGGGGACACGCGCTAAGGCTTGGTCGGTCGCCTCAGGATACTGCGCTGCACTAGGCAAAAAGGGAACTGTTAACTTTCCGGCTGCAACAGGATGAGAAACAATCTCACCAAGTGAATCACTTACTAACGACCATCTCAGCAATCTGACACAGCTCCCCTAGAGCCGACTTCTCCTGAGCCTGGGCGGTCTTTATATCCTCCTCCTAGCGGGCCTGGATCTGCTCGAGCTTCTTCAGTGCCTCAGCCCGGATGTCGGCTGTCTTCTTCGCGTGGCCGGCCTTGTCCTGGCGTGTCTGGTTAGACTCCTCCAGCCAGGCGACCTCCGCCTTCCGCCTCTCCACCTCCCAGTCCCTGTCTGCTAATAGAGCTACAGGGGGTACCCAATGGTCAACACGAAGCACGAAAACTCGTGAAGCCTGGAAGACAAAGCAGAGCAAGCAATCTTACTCCCTAGGTCCTCTGAGGTCTTGGCAGCTTCGGCAAAGGCTTACTGCAAAGAGAGCAGAAGGACTAAGAAAAGAACAAGCAAGGAGGGCAACAAAAATGACAAAGGAGTTATTTACCTCAAGGGACGCCCCAGCGCCCTGGCTTCGCCAAGCCCCTGCTTCATCAAATCCACTAGGTGATGAACCTAGCCAAGGGAAATGGGCACCGACTCGGAGACCTGCGCCAGGATGGAGTCTGGCGGCGGCGCGGCTCGAGCCGACTGGCTGCCGATAATCTGGAGCTCGTTGTCGTCGCCAAAGGCCACACACGACGCCTCTGGAACCGCCACGCCCGAGCCAAGAACCACCTCCCTGCCGCCGTCTTCGGCCGCCGGCTGCGTAGGAGCCTCACTCGCCACCTCCACGGGCTCCTCCACCTAGTAGGTGTCAGAATCCGTCTAAACCTGGCCTAGAGCCAATAATAGATTGGCGGCCCAGGAGGTGGCAGAGGACCGGTGCAAGACCAAGGTCCCAACCGACACCATCGTCTCCGCCGCGTCTGCCGCGACCTCGACCGGCTTGGCAGCAGAAGCTACAACCTCAGCTGGCTTGGTAGCAGAGGCTACAGCCTCATCCCCCTTGGCAGCAGAGGCAGCATCCTCAGCCGCCTTCGTAGCAGAGGCAGCTGCCAGCCCCTCCTCTCTAGCCGGGGGAGGATCAGACGCGGTGGCGATGGTCATGGAGCTAGTCAAGGACATTGCCTCACTGAAAGAAGGGCAAGAAGAGCACAATGAGCGAGGCACATACCAACAAAAGCACAGAGAAAGGATAACTAGGGTGCTGGGTGCGATGGCCGCATCCCTTGGACGACGGCTCCTGTTCGCCCCGCCCCCGGTCAGAGCAACGCTGGTCGAAGCAGATTTCTTCCCCCGAGCCCTCGAGGCAGTGGCCTCCGCTAGATCCGTGTCCTCGCTGTGGGTAGCTGCATCAAGACAGGGGTACAACGTCAAATGTATGACAAAAGAAGAACAAGGAAAATATGGGCAAGAAAAGATGCTCACCGGGTGGAAACTCACAGCGCTCATCGGCCTGGGTGGGGAACCGCCCTGGCTCCGTTTGCTAGAACTTTGGTGGCTTGCGGTCGGTGGTGAACTCGGGGAGCTCACCCTGCCCCAAACTGTCTTCTGCTAGCTGTACCGTAAAGAGCTACTCAACAATAAACATAAGAAGCCAGGAGAAAAATTCCTTAGGAAAAGTTCACCCGGAGAAACGGAAGAAAGCCTGACCTTCGGGGGCAGCCGGCCGTGGTGGTACGGCCGGCAAGAGAAGAATCAGTCTTCCGCTAGTGTCTCCTTTGAGATGGTGGCGAGCCACTTCCGAAGCTGGTAAAGGCATGCAATGGATGCCAACGATTCGCCCAACAGAAACACACTCCGTCGTCATCACTCAAGACAATCCCTATCACCTGGCCATGTGCCCTCTGGGCTTGGACGTGGTAGGCCCGTTCAAAACAGCACGATCCGCATGACACACTTGTTGGTGGTCGTGGACAAGTTCACCAAGTGGATCGAGGCAAAGCCAATCAAGAAGCCGGATGGACCGATAGTGGTTAAGTTCTTCACCGACATCATCATGCGTTTCGGCTACCCCAACAACATCATCACACACAACGATACCAACTTCGCCAATAGGGGCCTTTGCGCGTTTCTATGGTGACAAGGGCATCCACCTAGACCTGGCCTCTGTCGCACACCCCCAATCCAATGAACAGTGCGAGCGGGCAAATGGTCTGGTCCTAGACGGAATCAAGACAAGACTAATCGAGCAACTAATGACGACTCCCGGATGCTAGATAGAGGAACTGCCGACAGTGCTATGGAGCCTACGCACAACGTCCAACAGCTCCATCGGCTTCACGCCATTCTTCCTCGTCTATGGAGCAGAGGCAGTCCTGCCAACCGACATCGAGTTCGACGCACCGCGCAAACTGATGTACACTGAGCAGTAGGCCAAAGAAGCACGAGAAGACAGCGTTGATCTCCTGCAGGAGGCTCGAGAGTTGGCCTTGTTCAGGTCTGCCATCTATCAACAGAACCTGCGCCGCTACCATGCTAGACAGATCCGCAACATCTCATTCCATGAGGGCGACCTCGTCTTGCGGCTGGTACAAGACACCAAGGGGATGCACAAGCTAGCTCTGCCTTGGGAAGGGACATTCATCATCAGCCGGGCGCTGCATAACAACTCATACTACCTAATCGACGCCCGCCAGCTGGCAAGGAACAAGATGGACCGCTCCGGTGAAGAAACTAAGCACCCATGGAATGTGAACCTGCTTCGCCCATTCTACACCTAAGTAAAGGGCAAATGTATCTTAGCTTTGTGTAATGAACAAGTTGAGGAGCCTCGACATAGTCTCGGGGACTCTATAACAATTTGGCATTTTCTGCTACAACACTTGAAGTTTTCCGGCTACATTGTTTTTATCCCTGGACCCGACATTATCTCTCGGGGACTCACCAGATGGCCCAGACGGCCGCGAATTCTGAAAAGACAAGTATTGTACGTGGCTCCAAGATATCCATCTTCCAGTCCGGCTATAGACCGCAAGCCGGCTGACAGACACGGCAAGAGCAGAAAACTCGAAGACCCGTATAGGAAAAATCCTAAGGAAAACAAGACGTCTAGACGTTCTGGTTGCGCCTGCTTGTGCGAAGCTGGTAGCCAAAATCCGAAGTATTGCGTAGTACGCTAACTAAGCAAACCCTTGATTCTGGCTAAGCGCTGACAAGGGCACAGCTTCAACGGCGAATCCTCACTAAGAAAAGGACTAAGCTACCAGTTTCGCACGAAAACAGCAAAATTTTCAACCTAACGAGCAACTAAAGACTATGTTTATCCTACACATGTCTAACGTGCAAACCATTATTTGTATCTTTCATCCTTACATGAACCAAAGCATCTGAGCCACAGGCCAGCCGACAAATGGCAAAGGAAAGCAAAGGAGCTTCGACCTGGCTGGATGATCCAGCCGGCCCGAACCTCGGGGACTACACCATGTGGGTGCGCTCACGTGCCCCCACATAGGAAACCTGCAACAAACAACAACACAAAGGAGCTTGGACCTAGCTAAATTCTCCAGCCAGCCCGAACCTTCGGGACTACACCCTATTGGTGAGCTTGCGCGCCCCCACATAGAAGAAAGCACAAAACAAGTGCAACACAAGACAACATTACAAAAGGGAGACAAAACTCCCAACAAAATTCATCACAGATCAATCAATTGTTCACCAAAGAACAGAGTCAGTACAACAAGAAAATAAGTTTTTGACCAGATACAAATACTCCTAGCATTCTGGGGATCAAGATTGATGGCCATTGGAAGGACCAGAGGAATCATCTTGAGGGTGGCTCCTCGAGGCAAAGACGGCGGAGTCATGGCCTGGCGCAGCCGGGGCATCATTGTGGGCTGAACCCGCCAGAGGGTTTAGTGATACCCCTCCGAGCCGGCCAGATCGCCAAAGTTCCGGTCCAGCTGGACGAAGCTTCCAATCTTGACACCGCATGAGTGGATGTTAGGAACTTCAGCCCGAAGCTGGTCGTAGCTGGTCCCCTAGCGAAACCTTTTGGAGAGACTCTGTAGGTCCATGTATGTGTACCAAGACTTCATCAGCGCCAAGACCATCTCGGCACCACCACGAGCAGCCCAGTCTTGCGCCACATCCATGAGCTCTGGGGCGCTAGAGAGCGTCCTGGCCAAGGCGTCCATCGGGCCAGGGCGGTTGGTGTCAGGCCAGACATAGTCAAAGACCTCCAAGGAAGCACTGCGGAGCTGGTTAGCCTCCTCGCTTATAACCGTAACTAGCTCCACCATGTGCAGATCGCACCCGACGTATGGCTTGGGGACACGCGCTAAGGCTTGGTCGGTCGCCTTAGGATAAGCTGCACTAGGCAAAAAGGGAATTGTTAACTTTTAGGCTGCAACAGGATGAGAAACAACCTCACCAATTGAATCACTTACTGACGACCATCTCAGCAATCTGACATAGCTCCCCTAGAGCCGACTTCTCCTGAGCCTAGGCGGTCTTCAGATCCTCCACCTGGCGAGCCTGGATCTGCTCGAGGTTCTTCGGTGCCTCGGCCCGGATGTCGGCGGTCTTCTTCACGTTGCCGGCCTTGTCTTGGTGTGCCTGGTTAGACCTCCGCCTTCAGCCTCTCCACCTCCCAGTCCCTGTCCGCTAACAGAGCTACAGGAGGGTACCCAATGGTCAACAAGAAGCACGAAAACTCGTGAAGCCTAAAAGACAAAGCAGAGCAAGCAATCTTACTCCCTAGGTCCTGTGACGTCTTGGTAGCTTCGGCGAAGGCTTACTGCAAAGAGAGCAGAAGGACTAAGAAAAGAACAAGCAAGGAGGGCAACAAAAACGACAAAGGAGTTATTTACCTCAAGGGACGCCCCAGCACCCTAGCTTCGCCAAGCCCCTGCTTCATCAAATCCACTAGGTGATGAACCTATCCAAGGGAAATGGGCACCAACTCGGAGAGCTGCACCAGGACGGAGTCTAGCGGCGGCACGGCTGGAGCCGACTGGCTGCCGATAATCTAGAGCTCGTTGTCGTCGCCAAAGGCCACACACGACGCCTCTGGAACCGCCATGCCCGAGCCGAGAACCACCTCCCTACCGCCGTCTTTGGCCGCGGGCTGCGCAGGAGCCTCACTCGCCACCTCCACGGGCTCCTCCACCGGGTAGGTGGCAGAATCCGTCTAAACCTGGCCTAGAGCCAAGAATAGATTGGTGGCCCAGGAGGTGGCAGAGGACCGGTGCAAGACCCAGGTCCCGACCGACACCATCGTCTCCGCCGCGTCTGCCGCGACCTCGACCGGCTTGGCAGCAGAAGCTACAGCCTCAGCTGGCTTGGTAGCAGAGGCTACAGCCTCAGCCACCTTGGCAGCAGAGGCAGCATCCTCAGCCGCCTTCGTAGCAGAGGCAGCAGCCATCCCCTGCTCTCTTCGGTGGAGGATCAGACGCGGTGGCGATGGTCATGGAGCCAGTCAAGGACATCGCCTTACTGAAAGAAGGGCGAGAAAAGCATAATGAGCAAGGCACAGACCAACAAAAGCACAGAGAAAGGATAACTAGGGTACGTACCTAGTAACGCTGGGTGCGATGGCCACATCCCTTGGACGGCGGCTCCTCTTCGCCCTGCCCCCGGTCAGAGCAACGCTGGTCGAAGAAGATCGCTTCCCCTGAGCCCTCGAGGTGGTGGCCTCAGCCAGATCCATGTCCTCGCTGTGGGTAGCTGCATCAAGACAGGGGTACAACGTCAAATGTATGACAAAAGAAGAACAAGGAAAATATGGGCAAGAAAAGCTGCTCACCGGGTGGAAACTCACAGCCCTCATCGGCCCGGGTGGGGAACCGCCCTGGCTCCGTTTGCCGGAACTTCGGCGACTTGCGGTCAGTGGTGAACTCGGGGAGCTCACCTTCCCCCAAACTGTCTTCCGCTAGCTGTACCGTAAAGAGCTACTCAACAATAAACATAAGAAGCAAGGAGAAAAATTCCTCAGGAAAAGTTCACCCGGAGAAACGGAAGAAAGCCTGACCTTCGGGGGCAGCCGGCCGTGGTGGTATGGCCGGCAAGAGAAGACTCAATCTTCCGCTAGTGTCTCCTTTAAGATGGTGGCGAGCCACTCCCGAAGGGCCACGAACGGCACCTCCAGCTGGGACACCCGGGTTGGATCCAGCAGCTCACACAGGTGGCAGATCTTGTGCGACCGCTTCTATAGCAGAAGCGCGCGGTTTGTCATCCAGGATAGCAAGATATCCCGGGTGGTGAGCCGCACCTTGTCCACTAGCACCATCATGCGGGTGGCCATCCGCTCCATGTCCGCTTGGGCACCCATGTTATGGATGGTCCAAGCCTTCCGGTAGGAGGGGACGTTGGCGAACACCGGCGCATTGATCCAGTCGACGTCGGTGTTGTTGCGCATGTAGAAGTGTGAGCGCTGCCACAACTTGACGGTGTCGGGGATCTCTAGCCGCAACATCGGCGATGACGCTCTGGGCCATACGACGCAGCATCCGGTCTCCGTTAGAGGGCCACCCTTCCCCACCACCTAAACCTTGAAGTAGAAGAACTTTAAGAAGTTCGCCGCGTAAGGGCGAACCCCCAGGTAGGCCTCGCAGCAGGCCGCATGATGCGACAACTGCGCGACGGTGTTGGTGCCGAGGTGATGGATCTGAAGGTTGAACGACACCATCAACTCCAGGACGAACCTGCTTAGAGGTAGGCCGAGCCCACAGGTAAAGTGGGCGAGGAAGATGACGGCCTCCTTGGACCGGGGGTTGGGAACCCGTTCCCCCTCCGGCGCTAGTCGATGCTTCACTAGGCGCTCCGACGGGATGAGTTTCCCCTGCCGGTACATCTGCACAATCTCGTCGGTGATGTACGAGCCGCACCAGCCACCACCTTGGTCAGGTAGCATTTCAGCAAGAGCAGTGGCCGTGTTGGAGAAGCAGGGTCTCATCGTCGCGACAAGGAACGGCGGCGCCGACAATCAAATAAGAGCGATGGAACAAGGTAGCAGCGAGGAGGTAGAGCGCAAAGGATAATGTACGCAAGGAGAAGAAGTAAGGAAGGATCCCTCCCTGGCGCACCTATTTATCGAGGCAGAGCAACCGTGCCTCCTGCACTCCCCTACACCACATGGTGCAATAACTCCTCCACTCCCCTCACGACGCTTCGGTTCCCCAAGCGCGTTACCGCGGGAGGCCAAGCGCGCACACGATCCCCAAGAAACTGCTATGATGAAGGCGTGTGCGCAGTTACCAAAACTACAGCGGTAGGACAAGAGGTCAAACTGACGCGACGCGCGCAAGTGGAGGCAGGCACGCCTAATGCCAGCATTAACGTCATCGACTGGTGATTTACCTTCCCAGCCAGGCGTGGCATCCGAGAGATGCAATCGCCGATCACACCCTGTGGGTGGGCCACCGGACCCGTAGCCGGTATACTCCAGCCGGGTAGGTGGGCATCTCAAGCCAGAAAACGACAAGCACTACAAGACAAGCGCTACAAGCCAATTTATGATACGTTCTTCATCCACAATCATTTCAACATCAGCCAATGAGCACGCAGGAACTTCTCCGAAAAGCTAAGTCCCAACACGCTCGGGGACTAGTGTGAGGGGACCACAGCCGGGTGATACGCTTCACCTGGTTTGCATCAAGATTCCTCGGCTAGCCCATCTAGCTGGGGGCCAGGATAGGTGGCTGGGCGGCCACCTCAACCCGGCCGCCTCGGATCCGTTGGCCAAAGGTGTGGGAGGGGGTGACGCTCCTTGTTGAGCGCACCCTTGACCGGACAGGCTGGCACGCTGCCCTACCGGCACTACCAGACAAGGGTGCCAAAGCGCTGAGGTTGGGTGATGATGAGTAAAGCTCTGGCTGACAGATAAAGCTCCAGCTGACGGACAAAGCACCATGCTGATGGATAAAGCGTCGGGTGATGCCCAAAGTGGATGCGCTAAGACGTTGTGGTGCTTTCCCCACCTGTACTAGAGCTTGAGCGGGTCCTGGACCACCGACTAGACCCGGCAGCCGGCCCGCTTTGTAAACCTAAAGCCCAAACAGTAAACCCTAGAGCCCACATTGTAACCTACCACTCCACTAGTATATAAGGAGGGGCATTGCCAGGGTTCTAGGTAAGGGATTACAAGTTTTAAGTTAGCTAGAATCACCAAGTCAGGTAGTTCATCTTCGTCTAGCTCTCAATAGCAGTTAGGGAAACAGCTCAAGGAGCACTTGTACTGAGCATATGCTCCTCATATAGTAGATCCTTGTAGGAGTAGGAGTGTTACCTCGACAAGAGGGCTCCGTACCTAGGTACATCACTATGTCTGTAGTATCTGTGCCCAACCCGTTGCAGATAGCCACCGATAGCATCCTGATTGTCCCCTCCTACGCCATCCCCAATGGCACTGCCGTGTTCCAAACCACGACATAGTACGCGAAGGATGGGTGATGTGCACATTATTCGTTTTATTTGTTTTGTCATAATTTTCTTAGATTGGTTTCAGATTGGGGTCAAAGTTGTTGGTGTGGCCATGCACAGTGCTATATCCTTAATGATTTGAAGTACATGGGAACTGTTTTGGAATTTCGTGTGACCAAACTATAGCACATGTGTCCTTCATATTTGAACTACTCCCCGTCGCTTAATAGATGTCTAAAAATTGTCTAAATTGGGATGTATCTAGATACTAGTATTTAGTATAGTACCAAGATAGACCCAAATTTTGAAAAATTGAAGACATCTATTTTGAGATGGAGTGATGGAAAGCAGAAGGAAACACAAAAAATAATGGTGCCTAGTAGAAAGCAAGAAAAATCGTCAAATATGTGTAATGTGCATCCCGTGGGGTCTACTTTGTGTGAAAATTAAATAGACTAGTGCTATTTTTTAGTTGGTGTATAAAAATTTCATTATGGCTACAAATGCAGTAGCATGTGTACTTTTTCGCTCGTGCGTGGGTGTGGTATTTGACCACTTGCACACTGGTACAAGTAAGGAAAAGATAAATGCAAGATATTATATGAACATATTTGACAGAAAGCAAATCATAGTGGAGTGAATTTTCAGCAGAGACTAGATTCATCGTGTTATAGTGCACTCATACTCAATGCATGTTGGCAGACCTATGTTAGTTATTGCTCCTAGCGCAGAATATAGGGTTCCAGATATTCTCCTACTTCCCACGATGTTTTGGGTTCCCCATGCTGGTCCAGCTATGTTTTCTAAGTGTACTAGTGCTACTTCTAGTAGTATATATTCAGTAGATCCTGATGCACTGATGCTGGAGGTCCATCGTACGATGGGTCCACTAAGTCCATGTCCCCTATCACCACCCGCTCCGACTACTCTGCCACCCTACGGGTTGCTTACTATGGGTGTCAACCGAACATTTCCAAACAGATTCAAACCCTCCCCTCCTCCTCGATGGCTTCGCTACCCTCAAAGATCCCCACCCCGACTGCACCCCACCACCACCACGCCCACCCCAAAAAACATCATCAGCCCGACGATGAATCCACCATGGCCAGAGACGGTCTAGGCAACTCTTTCCACAACTAGTCGAAGTTAGATAATCGCTAGTAGATCCGATCCTCTTAGCATGTACCATTTCTCTGAGGCCATCCCAGACCTATATATTTCCCTTAAATGGGTTGTGCTTTCGAAGCCACTCTTCTTCCCCTATGATAATCCTTACCTTCTAAACTAATGTCCATCTTCTTCCCCATCTCCCATTAGTACTAAAAGGGAGTGATTAATGCCAACATGATTCGCTAGACTGCCCTTCTCTGCCATCATCATTCCTGAAATCGGTTGTGATTATTGGGCTGGTTACAGCCACGACTGGGGAGCCATGATTTATCTCGCTGGTCTTCCTGGTACTAGAAAATCATTAGTACGTCTGGTGAATTTGTATACTATCACCATCATTCAGGTCCCCTCAATCGAAACTACTGGATTTTAGGGTACACATGTAGATTTCTTTTCATATCGAAGGGCCAAAGATGACTACAAGTGCACATATCAATTGTAGCTAGTTTCGAAATAAGAGTATCCAACCCATAGAGAGCTATTTTGTTAAGGTATTTATGCCCCTCATCACTATCTACCAAAGGATACCTTTAAGCGGCCTTTGATCTCAAGTAAAGAGTATTTGAATGGTTTTGTGTTTGTGTGCTAGAAAGTAATAAAACAAGTAAAGAAAGCATTAGAGAAATGTGTTGGAACTCAATAAGGTTAAAACATTCTTGAGGATTTCGGATACTCTGCTATCATAGAATAATTAATCATAATTACGGTAACCTTTTCTTTCGTCATGATATGTGTGGAGAGAGCTCAATAATAATATGTTCACTACAAGACTCATGGGGAGTCGCTTTCTTGAGCCACGTAATGAGGTCGTCTCTAAATAACCACTTTGATTCCTAAGAGCAGTTACTCATACAGACCAGCACAATTAAGGGTTTCCTAATGGATATCATAATAAGCTTAGTGAATACCTCTTATTCCTCCTTTGACCATGTAGGTTATAAGCCAATGCTTGTAGTCACAAAAGTAACATTGGACATACTCCGATACACATCCTAAGGGTATCACCCTCTCTTTAGACCCGGAGGCAAATTATATGTGTCCAACTACACATACCATCTAGAGAGAAATCAAACACAACATCATAGATCAATGGATCATAGACCAAAGTAATAGATCATCTTTATTTCATTTCATAATAGTGCTAGGGTTTCTCCATCTCCCCAAGAACAAAAGCGAATTACTCACACAAGAAGCAATCAACAACATCATCGTATTCAAATGGATGGATAAAAGTATAAAGATAAATCTAATGCAAACCATAATTGTGTTTGGAATTACAACAAGATCTAAAGTATGGAAGAGGGGAATGGTAGTTGTGATGGAGATGCAACGGTTGATGATGAAGGGGATGATGTGATGTCCTTGATGATCCATAGAGCAGCAAGGATTTGCCCTTCTCTTAGTTCCTCCTCTAGATGCCTCTCTGGCATGGTATTTCGAGGCTGATGGTTTCTCTGAATGTCAAATATCAGATCCGTCTTCGCGAGGTGAGAGTATCTGACCAGACGAACGCTCTGGTAGGTGGTACATGTGGATGGTATGGTCAATCTCTACTTGTCCTAGTGATTGTTAAACCATCTGTAGGCTTCTCCATGTTTTCTATTCTCCTAGGTGTGAGGAAAAATCAATTAAATGACATTTATCACTTAGAAATATCATATTGCTGCATAACATGACAGTCGCAATTGATATGATCATGAAAGACTTAGTAATTTGGGACCCTGCTGAAACAAAAACAAATAGTGCGAGCGAGCATAGTAAAATACTAAAAATCCTACTCTACCAAGAGGTAAAAATGCTTCAATTTTGGACTCATCAGCCATTACCAGGCTATTTAAGATACATATGCTAGTCACCCTAAAATGTCCACCTGCTGCAACAAGTGGCAATACAATCTCATCATGGTGTTGAATATGTTCATTGCCATCCTAGACATGGAACAATTTGTAGGGGCGGTACATGGAGTGTCCTTAGGCACAGTAATCTTTCCTCAAGAAGGTATGTGGATGTTGTGTGGGCAGATGAAATTATCTTCGCGGTATCAGATGATGGCTCTATTTTTACATGGCAACCCTTCGAATAAGGTAAGTTCAGTACTAAATTGTACTTACTGCTCTTTGTTGACTTGCTTTTGTCAATGTGTTTAGTGTAGCACAAGCTAATTACCACAGTACATATTTGTTGTCTGTTGTGTGGATTGTACAAGTGTTGATGCAGATCCTATGAAGGTGCGGGCCCCAATAATACATGAGGATGAGCATGTTGTGCTAAAGGATGATGTCTACGCACTTCTATTCTTGTAGGCAATTGTTGGGCCTCCAAGTGTAGAGGTTTGTAGAATAGCAGCAAGTTTCCATTAAGTGGATCACCCAAGGTTTATCGAACTAAGGGAGGAAGTGGTCAAAGGTATTCCCTCTCAAGCAATCTTGCAATCAAGATACAAGAAGTCTCTTGTGTCCCCAACACACCCAATACACTTGTCACGTGTATATGTGAACTAGTTCGGCGAAGAGATAGTAAAATACAAGTGGTATGGATATAAGACAACGGTGCTAGAAAATAGCTTGATGGCGTGGAAGAGACTAAAGGCAAACTAAAATAAAGATGGCAGCAAGCAAACATGTAACAGATCTAGTTGCAAACGGTGTTTCAATACTTAGAAACAAGGCCTAGGGATCATATTTTCACTAGTTAACACTCTCGTATAAATATGTTCTCTTTATGATTCTACTTTGAACTACTCTCTGGTTGGACAGTCTAATCCATGGTAGGGCTATAACAACACTCCTCAAAGTTTGCTTTCCCCATCTAGATAACTCCACACTGTCACCTTGAGCACTAGATGGTTCTAGCAAACACCACAATTTCATAGAGACATCCAACTCCAAATATAACTCATAACATGTATTTGTAATCTCTAGCCTAAGTGCCACCATGGTATGCATGCTATCACTTTCACACACATGGGGAGAGCAGAGATCTATTAAAGCACTTGAGTAGCAAGGTAGATCTACTTGATTTTAAAGCTTACGATTACAATATGATCATGCATAGAGAGAGATGAACACATAGCTACCAGTAGAATCCTTAGCCTCGAGGAAGAACTACTCCCTCATCATCATGGGAATCGGCAACGGCGATGGAGATGGTGGTGGAGATCGATGGAGATGGCTCCGGGGGCACTTCGCCATCTCGGCAGGGTGTCAGAACAGAGACTTTTTGTCCCCCGAATCTCCCCTTCGGTGGCAGCGGCACTGCGGAACTTTTCGTGGCTGGAGGCTGGTCGATTTAGAGTTTTCGTCCCGGGGGCTTCTTATAGGGGAAGGGGCAAGGTCGGTGGAGCCTGGAGGGGCCGACACCACCTAGTGGCGCTGCCAGGGGGACCCACGCCACCCTATGGTGTGGCCGGCCCCTGGCCCCTCTCCGTCTCGTCTACTGGCTTTGTGTTCCCCTCGGTGAAAGATTGACTTTGGCTTTTGTCCCGTCCAATTCCGAGACTTCATTTTCTTACTTTCTGGAACCAAAAACAGCAGAAAATAGGAAACTGGCACTGTGGCATCTTGTTAATAGGTTAGTCCCAGAATGTGCATAAAAATACTCCAAAGTATGGACAAAACATAAGAAAGTAGATATAAAACAAGCATGGAACATCAAAAATTATAGATATGTTAGCAACCTATCATAGGACAATGTCGATGGTGTAGATTGTGGCTGCCTAGATTCTCGCCCACGCTAGTTCATGGCCAACACTGATGTGGATACATATCTGGGGCCAGCGAGCCACTATGAAGCAGATGATTAGTCACAAAGGCGGGACATTAAAAGTGTATCCATTTCTTTAGTGCCATATCTTTGAGAGGGTAGCAGCCTAATGCTGTAGCAGGTGCCAAGGTGATCTTCCTAAGCTAGAGTGGGTTCGGAGGCATCTCTGACATGTTTCTCTCTTCATGGGTCTGAATCATTCCCTCACCCCAAGCACCTGCCGTTCGAGAGGTTAGGCCGTGTGTACATTGATTTTGATCACCTAAGTGTAGGAGACTATGTGACAGGGGATTGGATTCATCTACCCATTTCTAAGCGGTCACCACTATAACCTACAATTAGATGGTTCAGCAAGTTCAGCACACGGGCGCCCATGTGGTTCGTGCCTCATCTTCTTGGCTCAAGATCTCCCTCATGGTGTCTCTTGTTGCTCAAGAAGATATACAGTGAGGAATTGGTTCTTGGTACTCATAACTTGTATGGCTGGGATGATATAATATATTCTCCTTATCACACTCGTTTTGCAAAATGTTGGTTTTACCCATCCTTTGTAAAGCTCAATGCATACCAGATTTTGTCAAAGCAAGAACTTTGTAATGTTTGAACATGTGCTAGTACTTTTTATTGAAACTCTTGTGCTAGTACTGGAGTACAGTACATTGCTCCATCACTCGTTTCTTGCCAAAGATCCATAGAGGTAAATACACTTTTAGTCCCACTACTTGCACCCGGGGTGCTAATTAGTCCCATATCTTGCAAAGTGGACAAAATTAGTCTCACAACTTGCATCCCGGGTACAAACTAGTCCATTTCAAACAAATTTGAGCGCATTGGACCATTTTTTACCAAGTTCGTACATGTTTAGCTGTCCTGAAGGCGCATTTTTGCGGTTGAGACCATAAAATAGTATCGTCCTAACCTGTGTTCTTCCATGACTTCCATTACTTTTGATATGTGTTTTATATGGAACAATTCAACTTGATAATTGCAAAGTAAATTGGATCAGCACAGGGACATATGATGTTTGAATATCATGTCAGGTTCCCAAGATTTTAGCTTTAGCACATGGGCTTTTCCGCAACAAAGTTGCCTTGTGTTGACCCCTAAATTACCCCGGACTCACTTTTATGGACTAACCCGCAAAACTGCCCGACACGGACAAATTAGCATGGTCGAATCCATTCGAAATTTATTACTCCCTCCGTTCACAAATAAGTGTACTTCTAGGATTATTTTGAGTCAAAGATTTTAAAATTTGACCAACTTTATTATATATATTAGCAACATATATGACATGAAATTGATATATCCACGCGGATTTGCTATCTAGGATGCTACCTACACATGCACTTGTTGTCATTGGATATATGGAGTAGTTCTAGTAGCTGTCCAGATAAGAGGGAGCAAGAACACACATGCACTTCACGGTGTCATTTCTGTCTACTTCCCAAACCACACGACCAACATTTACATGAGCATACGGAGCAGCCTATTTTTTGGCATAAATTTGTGCTTGTTATTTAGGTGTATGCTAAGTTGTACGTAGCTGCATGCTAACATGCCATTGTAGTGGAGGATGATGGCATCCTTTCAAGTATCCATTGGCGGGGCACGATTTTCAACTATAATTTTCGCATGTCCATGAAACTGATTTCTGCTCTTTGTAAAGAAGCATGCACTGTGAAGTGTGATGGGATGTTTCTATGTTGCATGTACTAGTTAGAGTGGTTGGTCGGATTGTAATTTTTTTGCAGCTTCTTTATAATATGCCAAGCGCCGTACGTGAAGTGAGGTGGAATATTACTATGTTGCATGTACTGATTAAAGTGGTTGGTTGGATTGCTAAACTTTTTGCAACTAACAAAGACGATGTGCAGATAAAATTAGAGTAATGTGTGTGAGAATTGAGGTGGGATACTAGTATGTTGCATGTGCTGGTGAAAAATAGTTGGTTGGATTGCTAGAATTTTTGCAGCTTTTATGGTCCATGTGATGTGTATATAGAACTGCTTTGTGCTTGAATACTAGTATGTTGCATGTACTGGTTGAAAATGGTTGGTTGGATTGCTAGAATTTTATAGCTTCTATAGTCCATGTGATGTGCATATGAGAATTTCTTTTTACTTTGCTAAAACAGCCTATGCGCCTATCCTAGTGAGGTGTACTAGTTTGCATGCAGTGGGTAATGTTGTTGGTTGGATTGCTAAAAAAATTGTAACTTTCAAGGACGCATGCATGTGCTGATTGTTTGGAAATATGTGTGGTGTAGTAGTACTATATGTGCTCTTGGTATGACGGTGGTGGAATATTCCGTTGCAAACATGTGTGCTCCCGCTGCTAATTTTTTGGCTCCCTATAACAGATCAGATGGTTGGATGGATATGCATAGGTAGCATCCATGATATCCCACTATTTCCCATTGATATATTATGAAACTCTACTTCAAAACGGATCTAGTGATACTATTTTGGTATCATAAATGTGGCTATGTTTTCATAATAATTGGTCAACCTTTAAAGGGTTTGACTTAAGACAAACCTAGAAGAACACGTATTACAGACGAAGGGGGTAAGGTGCAAGTTGTGGGACTAGTTTTGCCCCATTTAAAAGATGTGAGACTAATATGCACACCGAATGCAATTAGAGAGACTAAAAGTGTAGCTCCTTGCCAAACTAGCTTGCCATTTTTGTTAACCCAGCTGCCATGGCCATTGAATTGACAAAGACAATACAAAGCTCAGATTTCCTAATTACTACCCGCACCTTCTAGGAGTCTACTAGGGAGTGAGGCCAGTCACAGTCTCCTCCAGACAGTGGGAGCTATCGAAGAAAGTGTCTCGTGAAGGAACAAGGGATCCAACAAGCCCTGAGTTCAAGAGGGGCTGAACACGGATTCGAAGCTTCTCAACGACTATGGAGCACCAACACGAGATAAAGAGTGACACAGTTTTTTACCCAGGTTCGGGACCCTCATGAGGAGGTAAAGCCCCTACTCCTACTTTGTTGTATTGATTGAAGTGTCTCGTAAGGGTACAATGGTGGATGATTATCTAGGATTTAAGATCGCCGGGATTGACCTATTCCAAGGTAGGAGAAGGGCTCCTTTTTATAGGGGCGCCGGACCTCTTCCCCCAAATATTTGGCGGGAAGGGTCACCACATTCCCGCCGAAAGAGGCCTCACTTCCGAACATCCTGTGGCCGCGAGCTGGCTCCGATGGTGGGTTCTAGCCCGCTGCTGTGGTATCCGATGATGTCCTTCATGTATCGTCGTGTCACCCTGGGTCTTCTTGCACCAAAGCAGCAATGTCGGTCTCTATGCCTCCCTAGTGTTGTCATCCCTCATTTAACACCGAGGGGGGGTAGGCATCATCTTAATTTCGTGAGGGAGACCGGTGTATCTTGGACCGGCCGTTGGGTCGTCGTCTTGTGAGGCACGACGGAGTTACCGTCGTATCCCCAGGGAGTCCCTCGCTAAGGATTCACGGGAACCAGCGAGGCTGGTCTTGGTGCTCGTCTTCCTCTGTAGCTCCATCCGGCCCTCCAGTCGGCCATGTGCCTCATGAGGCCTCAGGAGGGCACAACGTGTGGTTCTAGCGACATGACAGGACAAGGTACCCCTTGTACTAGTAGTCCGACAGTTGCCCCCGATCGCTTGTCTTGTACGCGTCTGACGATGGGGCGAGAAAGTCAAGAGACCAACTGGTGTCAGGCCTACGCCTAATTGTGTTGGCTCATGACCTCTCGTGTGCTCACCCACGTCTTCCACGTGCCCGTGGACAAGACAGTGTCTGTTGGATGCACAGCCCACCCCTCCACCTTTCGTCCTCGAGGACCATTCCACCCACAAAAACCCAAGGTTGGGTAGGGCATGTTCACTCTGTCTTCCTCCTACGTTGGTCCCCTTTTATACCTTGCACCACCACCACTCGTTTGCCTTTCGGAGCTCTCGAGATGGTGCCCAAGAGAGCACGTGACACTCTGGACGCGGCGAGCATCTCTGCGTCGAGCATCCGGTCCTTGCCGGTGCAAACGATATTCAATGAGGAGGGCCTAGAGAAGGTCATGCAACTTATGGTCTCTGCATCAAACGAGTGGGGCGCCTCCCGGGCATGGTGCGCTGGAGTTGGTGGGAGTGATCAGCCCTCCACTGTGTTCCTGGTCTTCACGCACTCCATCGCTGCCGGTCTGGTCCCTCCATTTGCCCCCTTCCTTGTCGCCATCCTGGAGCACTATTGCATCCAACTACTCCGCCTGCACCCTCGAAGCATGACCCTCCTGGCCGTTTTTGCTTACTGGTGTGAAGCCTTTGTGGGTGTGATGCCCTCGCTAGTGTTGTTTTGGCACTTATTCTGTCTATGTGTCCTTGCGCTGGAGGACCGCCTCGGTGGTGTCAAGTTCTTCGCTGATGAAGGCAAAGGCTTCTTACCCATCTCCATCATGTGGGTGGCATCCGAGTTCCATCGAGACTGGGTCCTCATGGATACCTTCAGGATGCTCCCACAGTTTCACCTCCCGACGAGGATGGTGGTGGAGAACCCCGGATGGGCTTGGGAGGCTGCTACCTGCATGAGCTCTAGTCCCCTCGCGAGGCGTGTGGCGGACTTGAGGGGCCAAGGATTGACAGGTGAGATGGTGGTCCGGGAGTTCCTCCGTTAGAAGATCGCGCCCCTGCAAGAGCACCGGAAAGGTGTCTAGGACATGTCATCTGGCCAAGACGCAATCAAGCTATCTGCAGGGCTCCGCGCTGAAGACACATTGGCCGTCTTCACAAAGCTGCTCCCTGGTGAGGGGGTTGTGCCCGAGATTCCTTTTGGGGCTCGTCCCCTGTACTTGATGGGCGGCGCCAACACCATCCGCTCTGGGCTCCCCTACTTCTATCAATGGGGCGAGAGCCTTCTGGTACAAGAGCCTCTCGAGAGACTGCACGCACCAAGCTCGGCACAAGATTCCGCATGTGAGGTGGATGATGGGGATGTGCCGCAGGGTGGAGGCACCGAGGCCTCTCGGCCTGCTCGATGGGGGAGGGTGATTCACATCATATATTCCTCGAAAGATGACATGGAAGGCCCCTCAGATGTTGAGGCTCGCGACATCAACAATGGCATGAGCCGCGCAGCATCCAACGCGCCTAGGATCACTGGTACTGCAGCCGTTGGATACTCCATCGCTCAGCGACCTGTGCCATACGGAAGGAACACCTTCCTTCCCCTGAAGAGGGGGCACTAGTCCCGTGTTGGCCACATGAGTGGGAGGTAAGTTACTTTTCTGGTGTCCTCCCCCTTTTATCTACTCCCCTCTCGTTCTCGTTGAATGGCCTTTCCTGGGTGTAGGCATGAGAAGAAGAGGAGGAAGAGGGTGTCGGGCTTGTCATCCAAAGGATCCGGGAAATGTGTGGACCGGGGAGCGTCAAGGGTGACTCTCCCTGTCTTCGGGCATGGCGGGGGGCGTACCTGCACGCATAGCCCCCTGCCCTAGGGCCGAGGACATGGTCTCAACAGCCACGAGGGACGAGGCGTGTGCTGAGAGTCATGCGCATCCCGCCTTTCCGCCCGCTCCGGTCGGAGTAGAGGCGGACGTTGAGTCTTCACCTAGAGACCCGCTTGTCCCCGTCACAGCCTGTGGTGGCTCTGAAGCCTCCCTGCTGGAAGATCCCATGGGTCCTCAGGAGGCCACTCCTTCACTTGATCATGGTGGCGGTGAGGACCTTCCTACAGGGAGCCCCCACACCTGCGAAGCCGAGCATGCGTGCACTGGTGCCGCTTGACCATGCCTCTCTTGGGAGAGTGGTACGTCTTCATGTTGCTTTGGGAGCCACACACACCAGGCTCGATTGATTCCTCGTAGATGTCGCTGCTGAACAGCATTGACTGGCGTGTGCGTGGGACCATATCCACCAAGGGTGGGGCATCCTTGACGTGGTGTTGGAGCTGTGGGAGTGGCGCCGAGGAGTGAGGAGCCCACATACCATGGAGGTCCTTGAAGAGGCATGCCATGAAGCTGCCGAGGATTCCAGTACTTGACCTGGGGTTGATCCTGCCCTCTAGAGGAGATGGGTCGTCCTCTGTGGACCCTGATCACCTGGCACGTGATCTCTTTGTTCATGTCCATGCGCTTGCCTTATCCAAGAAGGAAGTCGAAGAGGATCACAAGAGGGCCGTCGAGAGGGAGATAGAGATTGCACGCCGTGAAGATGTGTTCTGGCTCTAAGCGGATAAGGTTCTCCTAGAGAGGGGGCATCTAGAGGCATTGGGGGCATAGATGGACACGACTCATGAGAAGCTTGAGGAGCACGAGCTCAACATCGAGAAACAGAGAGCCAAGATCATTCACCTCATACTGCACTTCAACGCCGATCTTACCGAGGAGCAGAGGGAGATGGTGGCGTCCAACCTCAAGGAGCTCGAGCTGTGTCGTCTGGCCCTCCAAGACGAGTACCTGTAGAAGGCCGTCATGCAGGAGCAGTGCTTTCTAGAGAACAAGGCTGAGATGGCTGCCTCCCAGGGCTAGGTGGAAGAGGGTCTGGCCCAAGCTTATGTTGATATGGACGCCCTATAGGAGCTGCAGAGATGCTGGGCCCTCCGAGACCAGGAGGAACTGGACCGCCGC
The DNA here is from genome assembly GCA_910589775.1 of Avena eriantha. Lineage (NCBI taxonomy): Eukaryota > Viridiplantae > Streptophyta > Magnoliopsida > Poales > Poaceae > Avena > Avena eriantha. The sequence goes on along the minus strand of OU342742.1, from coordinate 454,284,017 downwards.
ATGCTTGAGAAGGACTGGTGCAAGTTGTACCGAGATCTTGCCACACATGTGTCTGTCACTCTTCAGGAGTCTGGGGTGACGGATTTTCACACCAAACCTCTTGCTGATGCCGGTGAGAGTGGCGCCTTCCTGGAGCTCGTCACTCGGATCCCCACAGTGTTGGAGAGGAAGGACGAGCTGAACTAGGCCTTTCACCTGGACAAGTGTGCAAAGATGTTGCGAGTTGCTGTGGCCCAGGTCTTCTCCAACCTTCCAGCACGACGTAGGCTTTCCCTGGAAAAAACTTTGGACGAGGGTGAGGCATACCAAGGGGACTACTGTGGGTGAGATTGTCCACCTCCAACAGCTCATATATGAATGCGTGAACCACTTCGTTTCTTTGTTTATCCAGACCGAAGAGGATGAGGCTGGCCAAGCCTCTCTAGGAGAATACCATAGGGCAAAGGCTTATAATGTTGCCCCCTCGAGGTGGAGACCGTAGGTCTAGCATGAAATTTGGATACTGGAGGGGAGTTCCCTCACGAGCCGCCCCATAAGTCCCTCCTAGAGGATACTATAGGACCCGTTCCTATCTTGTTGGCCCCTCAGGGAGGCATCCGTAGGTACCACACGTTCTAGCGCTCATGTTCGGCGAAGAACACACTCCAAAGAGACCTTGCCGGGAACTGTGGGTGGGTGACTTATACATTATACGAGGGTTTTGCGCACCGGGAACCATAGGTGAGGTGACTCATCGCTGGAGCTAGTCCATATGTTCAGAGCTCAACACTTTAGGCCCTGATGTGGACAGGAGTGGTTCAGTGATAGACACAGCCCCATCCGTCGCTCGCATGATGAATATAGGTAACATGATGAGCACGTGGAAAGAAGGGAACACTTATGCAAATCAAATCAACTCGTGAAGAGGCAAAAAAATGATGTCAGTTTTCAATTGCTCCCTGTGCTACCGTGCCCTCATGAGGGACAAAAAGACCATCTTACGAAGGAGGAAGGGCAAGTTGAGAGTCACCTTAGGAGGGTTTTGCCTGGGGCTATGACGCATGTGCTCCGGGCTCGTGGCGTAGGCAAGGGAACGATCGTTTCATAGCTAGGTGTCGGGTCTTCTCCAAGCCCCCAACGCCTTCCTGAGCTACTGACCTGGCCCCTTTGGGCGGCGAGTCCTTTGTGTGTCATTCCATGCATAGCTTCCCTCCTTATCATCGCGCTTGTTACCGCACCCATGTCTCCTCCTATCGCCGTATTACTCCCTCACCTCCTTGAGCTTAATGCACTCGTTGGTGTCACGGCCTTGCCTCCGGTGGAAGGCACAGTACAAATGCGGGTCGGACGTGCAATCTGCGATCCTCCCCGGAGGATACCTCTTCTCGGCTCTCGCCGCGTGGTTGCTAGAGACACCCTCCGTCCCTACGGAGGGGCCACCGCAGGCCTACCCTTGCCATGAGCGAACAGGCTCCCGACTTCCGGCTTCGCACATCGGTCTGCCATCGCGAAGAGCTCAACTATTATGGATAGGTTCTCTCTTTGATGGCTGATTTTGCTAAGCATCTGGACATCCCTGACGCCTTTGGTGAAGGCAGAAATGACCTCAGTGTCAGAGGTTCCACGAACCTTGACAAGGCTCTGATTGAAGCACTCCAGGTATTTGTGCAGGGTCTCGCTGGGCGCTTGGCGCACACGCCAGAGGTCTTTGCACATTAAGGCGTGCCCATCCGTTCTCCCGAACTTGGAAATGAAGAGGTCACAGAGCTCGGGCCACGACCTGATGGATCCTTCCGGGAGGTTGAGCAGCTAGGCACACACTACGGTCCCAAGTTCTATAGGTAACCAGTTGGCCAGGACACGGTCATCTTCGCCTGCTTCCTCTATGCCCATTGGGCAGAGCTATAGGAATTTTGTAGGACTTGCAGTGCCGTTGTAATTCGGAGGCATCTATGGCTTGAACTTAGGTGGCCATACCACCAGCTGGAGGTGTTCATCGAGCGCGGGGAAGCTGGTGCTGCGTGTCTCAGTGTTGCCGGTGATGCTGTGGTACCAGGCAATACTTACGTAGTGGGTAGGCTCCAATGGAGATTGGATTGCCACGAATGGCTTCAGAGATAAGTTGGAGATTCATGTACACTTGTTGCAAGATTCCTCTCCCAACATTACCATTCCAAGAAACTAACCACCCAACCAAGTTCTTGTTGGATAATGATTTTGTGGCTGTACTGTAGAAGGTTGCTATTTGCCAAGTCCCCACAGCTGCTGGGAGATATAAAGATTTCTTTCTTGTTGCAGTCTTCGATGTCAGAATTGTTGTCCTTCAGGGCATTGATGATGTATGGATAGTTCTTCCACTTCCTCTTAACCACACCCCGAGCCCTTATAGTTACAATGGTGGAATTACCCATGATGGAGTGGTGTTCTCCACAGCTCTGTATGGCAACATTCATGTTTGGGATCCTCTGCATCCTGGTAATTATTCATCCATTTGTAGTGTAATGACTTAATTAATCATGAGCCTAAGTTATTTTACCAAATTTACTTAGGTAATGTTTCGCTTAAATGAAAAAACAAGTATACCCTCCGGTGCATATTAATGGCCGTATCTTTGTCTAGATATGAACGTATCTAGCGTAAATACTTAACTAGATACATACAAATCTAGATAAATTTGAGGCCATTAATATGGATCGGAGGGAGTAGTTATTTTAGACTCTATGAACTGTACAAATCAAAGGATTTCCATCTGATTTTTTATAGCAGTCGTTTGATTCATCGGATTGAATTCTGGAGATTTTATGGATGTCTTTTAATTCATTCGATAAGAATTTAAGATCTACTTGAATCTCCTCAATTCGTTAAATGGATTTTCCCTGCAATGTAATCCAACACACCACAATCCTGGAGGAGTGAAAATGGACATGCCAGTGTAAAACCCTATGTATTTTCTATCCAATGTTTGCTGCATTTGTACAGTTTTCAGCCAGTTCCCTACAAATGAACCGGTCAATTCTCTTTGCATTTTTTAAATAAAATGGGGCAAAATTGCTCATAACGATTTTGTTCTTTTGGAAATTTCCCTACTATATAATGTTGTATTTGCGTTGTACGATTGAGGCCATAGTTGTTTTTCCTATGTTCGAGCTACTTTGCATGTCGTTCCATTGGAAGAATTTTTCAGTAGGATTCACTATATCATACCGTTAGATTCATAAGTTAACATGTTCTACCTTTTTCAAGGTCCTGCGCTGGTCCTGGCAAGACCAGATACCGCAGATGAGTTGATGGATGCATTTCTTGATGATATTGGAGACGACCACAACTACATTGTTGGTTTTTGGTGGTTAGCAAGATCTGTAGATGGTTCTAGACTTCTTCATATATACATGCTTGGCGCTTCTTATGAGCCCAGTTGTCTTACTTGTCATTATGGTCATCGTACTGGTGTTGCTCATCCTCGTGTTGTACACTTCAGTCGCATTGTCTCCACTTATACTTCCAAGATTGGCTACCTAGTGTTCTCAATGAACACTAGTCAAGTTTCTAAAGCTAATCCATATAAAAGGATTGCTGACCTTGGATCATTTTCTATTTTCCTTGGAGTGAACTATCCGACTATCATGCCCATAGGCAGTGCAGATCTTGCCTCAAGATATCATATAAGGAGAAACTGTGTCTACAACTTGCCAACTATAACATGGCTTTCCAAAGAGTGGCTGCCTGAATTATGCTGCTTCAATCTGAGTGGTAAAGACTACGATGTTACTTCTGAAAAAATATCATGGAGGGAATTAGTAACCCTCGATTCTAGGTAGGAACAGTGAATCATCCGTTTTGGTTCATCACAACCTTCATGAACGCCCTAAATTGGAACCGGCCTCATGTTTAACTAAGAAAAATGACATGTTGCTAAAATTCATACTGATGCAATCCATATGTAATACTTGGTACTACAATAGTATAGAAGTAGTTCTCGACCTTGTTGAACTGTTTCTTTTCTTTGGTTGTCTGAATTCATCAACTTTCAACTTGTCTGAAGTTTATTGATACATATTCCCATATATTTGCAACATATACAATGTAATATCCATGTTTTATATTGATTTTTGAGGATTTACCAATGATCCCCTTATTTTGTCTATAGGACAGTAAAACCGTGTTTTGTGTAATTTTATCTTTGAGGGACCTAAACAAAGTCAAATGGAGCTAATATTTTGGGAAAGCCAATATTTTAGGAAGAATGATGATCTAGAGTGCTTGTACCTCACGAGAGGGGCTTGGAGGCCAAAAAGATCCTAGGTGGCGCGACCTACCTTATTGCATGCGCCACCTGGTGCCTTTTGGCCCTCGCCATTCGATTCACTTTAATCTTTCTCCCATGGACTTGGTTTGACCTAAAAACTGCTATATAAAGGTTCCCCTAGGGCATCCTAGAGGAGAGCAGCGCAGAAACACAGAAACACCAAAAAGAAGTTAGAACCAGTGAATATTGGAGGGGAAAACTCTACCGGAGCGGTCGTCGGAGGGATCTCTATCTTCTCCAACATCTCCAACCAGTCCAAGAAAACTTGGCTTTTACAACAGACGGTTTTCGTGGTTGAAGGTCCATTTTTCATGGTGGAAAAGTCTTCCGCAACGGGTGGCCTCTGTGGTAAAAGACCGGTCACTAAAGAATCTACCACCGTTTTTCCTAGCCGTGGTGGATCACACCTTTTAGCCAAGGAAATTTGTGTCATCGTAGATCGGTTTCCTAGCCCTGTTTAATGGGCATTCATGCCCCATGAGTGGTTTTGGTAATTAATGACAATCTCTATGGACTACTGTGTGAATTGAGTTTCACTTGTAGGTTTTCTCCATTGGCATCGCTTGGGCCATGTGTCGGTTTCAAGGTTGAAAAATGAAGAAGAAGAAATGTCCAAGGGCTTTGTGCCTATTGGAATCATGTAGAAGAAGATGAATAAGATCAAGAGTGTCTTGAAAAATAAGATGGAGTTCATCATTACTATCTTCAAGACACCATCAAGAAATGAAGTGCAAGCTCAAGATGCACCATCTCTAGAAGATGTCATGCTTGAATCTTGCCATCCTCGGTGATCATGGTGTGAAAGAAGAGTTTTCCCAAGGAGTATGGGGAGAAATTCGCAAGTCTTCATCAAGCATGTGCGAGCAAACACAATCAAGAAGGGTGTTCCATCTTTTAGGAGACAAGATCGTGTACATCAAGCCCAAGTGGAATGCTCAAGGCAAACATATGATCTTGATAGGTTTTCTATTTTACCAGTCTCTTGTAGTTGTTGAGAGACCATGTTTAGGATAGGTAGCTGTACTCTCAAGAGGAGCTCTCGAGTGGGTAGCTCAATTGTATCTTTCGGATAGAGATCAAACCTTTGCATACATAGCATCATGTTTCCTGGTTGTTGTTTGCATCTTGTACATATGAGGATCTAGAGCTTGTGGTTATCTTCATAATAAGGTCTAGTTCATCAAAAACAAATTTCCCTAATATATATTTTTACTTTTTGATCTTGCAGCTTTTCTGGCTCCACAGAGATATCTCACATATATATTAATGGTATTTTCTCCCTTGGTGACACCCAATCATTCCAACAAAATTGTTTTCATCTCGTTTGGAGTTTGGATGCAAAAGTTATTGCAGTTTTGATTCTGAAGTTTCCATGGGTGGAAGTTCCGGCGCGCCACTAGTAGTACCGCTAGGGCATTTTTGCCGCCAGTAGTACCGGGGGATGTACCGAGGCTAATTCCTCTTAGCCTAGTTTCAGCCTAGTAACCTCTCTGTATGAAGAGTCCTATTTAACAGAACTTTAATCAGAAGTATGGGCGGTAGTACCGTCCCAGGCAGAAGTACCGCTGGTCCACCAGAAATACCGCTCAGGCACTTTGCCACTGGTAGTAAGTTCCGGCCTATTTCCTCCAAGGGCTGGTTTTTTCTTAGTACATTGCATCTTATGAAAAGGCTATTTACCGGAACTTGACCGAAAGTGTGCCAAAACTACTGGCCCTGCCCAGCGGTAGTACCGATGCTCCAGTGGTAGTTCCGACAAGGATTGTTTTCTCCCTTTCATGCCGCTATGTTTTGACCGTTGGTCGGGTATCAACGATAGTACCAAGCACCCATCGGTAGTACCGTCCAGGCACGTAACTTGGCCCAATTGGTCAGATCTAGGAGCCCTTTAAATGGGGATCCTCTTCCCCATTCGTGGGCACAAGCTCTTTTCTTGGTTCTTGGCTTTGTCTCTCTCTCCTCCATTGTTCACCTTGAAGAGCTTGTACTCTCCCCTTTCCCCTCCTATGATTCCTGCATCTTTTGAGGGATTTGAGAGAGGAGATCTAGATCTACAACCCAGCCAAACCAAGTCCCTTCGATATGAAGGAATCCTTAGGATCTAGATCTTGGAGAGTTTTGTGTTCTCCTCTTGTGTTCTTCCTCTCTTATTCCCCCAATAGCGTTTGTAGATTTAGTGGAATTTGAGAGTGAAGGACTTTCCTCTTGCATTTGGTGCATAGGTTTGAGTTCTCCTCGGAGATTCGGTGAGTTCAACCGCTTGGGCTTGTTCTCTCTTGGGTTCTTGGAATCTTAGATGGTTGTGTAGAGTTGTAGTGAGTTCTTGGGGCCTCCAATTGAGTTTTGGAGATTCCTCAAGCTTGTAGCCTGTTGTGGCATTGTTCTTTGGGGGCTCCAATTGTTGTGGAGATTCCTCAAGCTTGTGGCCTCTGTGGTGTTTCTTGGGATCCCTCCAATTGAGTTGTGGAGCCTTTTCTGGCTGTTTCCTCAGAAAAGGCTCGCCCTATTCTCCCAATCCTTGTATGGGTTCAGTGACCACCCTCAAGTGTCCCACAGTGGATCGAGTGCCCACCTTTGTGGTGTGCACTTGGGAGAATAGGGCGAGCCTTTTCTGGCTTCGGTGAGTTGTGTGCCTTCGCATCTTAGGGTGAGGCCTTGTGTGGCATTTGGTGAGCATCGAGCCACCACACCTCAAGGTGACCATTTGTGGCGTTCGAAGAGCATTTCCCCATCGCACCTCTCTAACAAAGACGTCGCTTATTTGGAAGTGAACTTCGGGATACAAATCATCATCTCCGCATCCATCGGTTATCTCTCAACCGAGCCCTTTACTTATGCAATTTACATTGTGATAGCCATCATGCTTGAAGTATTATATCTTGCTATCACCTTGTTGCTTATCTTGCTTAGCATAGGTTGTTGGTGCACGTAGTGAACCTAGTGGTTTTAGGTTTTGTGCTTTGATAAATTAAATGTTACTTTTATTCCACATTTTTAGAGCCTAAACCGTAATTATTTTAAAAGCCTATTAACCCTCCCTCTAGGCGACATACTTTGTCCTTTCACTCATTGACTGCTAACATCATGCAAGCTGCCATGTGGAAAGCGCCATTAACGACTTGTTACCACCATTAATGGTCAAAAAACCGTGGTGGAAGCCAAGGCCTGCTAACCATTAAGTGGGCTGGCCCATGAGAGAATCAACCTAATACTATTTTGGCACGCTAGAGGCCTGCCCTGCTTTAATGGGGCCCACAAATTTGTAGCCTAGCTGCGGCATGTTAACTTTCAGGTCCAATACTATTGGCCCACATAAGGCCTAGCTCGGTCTAAGACTGTGCATCCCATTAGTGGCCCGCACCATGTCGGCCAGTACTGTTAAGGCATGCCCTAGGCCCATCACTGTGCATAAAGCCCGTCGCTTTCCATTCATCGCGGGCCTTTTCGTAGGAATGCATGTTAATGTTCAGGATCTCTTCCAAGCTGTCCTTTCACTCTTCCATTATGTTCCTATTCTAGCATGTTACCATTCTGGCCTGCTACTTTTCTAGCCTGTTATTGTTCTGGCCTGCTACTACTTTCTAGCCATTTACTGTTCAGGCTTGTCATGAATCAGAACTTTTACTATTTAGACCTATTAGTGTTTTCTAGCCTTTTATTGTTTAGGACGTTGACTGTTTAGGCCTCTTACTGTTCATGTCTTTTTACTATTTACGCCTTTTACTGTTTAGGCCTTTTACTATTCAGGATTATGGTCATATATGTATTTCCTATGTGGTGGATCTTTATTCTATGATTTGATATATGAGATTGGAATCTATTTATGTGTAAGATGTATTGATATATGCATATCATGTAACCCATTCTAAATTACTTGTTTTGATCCAACTTTTATGCAAGAGCATGTGTGGGGGAAAGTGTGTATTAGATGGATTAACATGGTTGTAGTGATTGAATAGTGACAACAAATTCAAGATCTACTATGCTTTTTTACTTTCCTTTTTTTACCTCACTAGGGATTGATGTCTATGCATGCTTCTATTCTTGTAGACAGTGTTGGGCCTCCAAGTGCAGAGGTTTGTAGAACAGCAGCAAGTTTCCCTTAAGTGCATCACCCAAGGTTTATCGAACTCAGGGAGGAAGTGGTCAAAGGTATACCTCTCAAGCAACCCTGCAATCAAGATCCATGAAGTCTCTTGTGTCCCCAACACACCCAATACACTTGTCAGGTGTATAGGTGCACTAGTTCGGCGAAGAGATAGTGAAATACAAGTAATATGGATGATTATAAGTGGTAATTGCAATCTGAAATAATAGTGGTAGAAAGCAAACATGTAACATGACTGATTATAAACGGTGTTTCAATGCTTAGAAACAAGGCATAGGGATCATACTTTCACTAGTGGACACTCTCATATAAATATCTTCTCTTCATGATGCTACCCTGAACTACTCTCTGGTTGGACGATGTAGGGCTATAACAACACACCTTAAAGTTCGCATTCCCCATCTAGATAACCCCTCACCGTCACCTTGAGCGCTAGATGGTTCCAACAAACACCACATCTCATAGAGACATCCACCTCAAATTATACTCATGATAAGTATTAATGTAACCTTAGCCAAAGTGCCACATTGTGTGCACACTGTCAACTTCACACACGTGGGGATAAGCAGAGATTAATTAAAGCACTTGAGTAGCAGAATAGATCTATAGATTACAAAGCTCATGATCTCATAAGATCACGCATAGAGAGAGATGAACACATAGCTTCCGGTAGAACCCCTAGCCTCGAGAGAGAACTACTCCCTCCTCATCATAGGAGTCAGCAACGGCGATGGAGATGGCGATGGAGTCGATGGAGATGGCTCCGGGGGCACTTCCCCGTCCCTGCAGGGCGCCGGAACAGAGACTTATGTCCCTGAATCTCCTCTTCGGTTGTGGCGGCGCTGTGGAACTTTTTGTGGAATTCTGATTTGATCTTTAGGGTTTTTGTCCCGAGGGGAATATATAGGCGAAGAGGCAATGCCAGAGGTGCGCCAGGGTGGCCACACCCCCAGGTGGCATGGCCAGGGGTGACCCACGCCACTCTAGGGTGTTCCAGCCTCCTGGCTCTCATCCGTCTCCCCTTTGGACTCCATATCGTGTCAGGAAAAATTGGAACTTTGGGTTTTATTTCATCCAATTCCGAGAATATTTCTTTTCTGGCTTTTCTGAAACCAAATACAGCAGAAAACAGGCAATTGGCACTGTGGCATCTTGTTAATAGGTTAGTTCCAGAAACTGTATAAAAATGCCTCAAAGTGTGGACAAAACATAAGAAAGTAGATACTAAACAAGCATGGAACATAAAAAATTATAGATACGTTTACGACATATCAACATCCCCAAGCTTAACTCCTACTCGTCCTCGAGTAGGTAAGTGATAAAAAAGAATAATTTTTGAGGTGACATGCACCATCACAATCTTGATCAAGGTATTGTAAAACATTGATAGCTAGGATCATAGTACTCTAACATACATGAAATATATAGTTCTAACAATAAGACAAAGCAACTAAGTTGTAACATGAAAAAGTACAAACAAAAGATCATGAATAACAATGCATTGAAAGACATTTGTTTGTTTCACATATAGAAAACATAATAAAAGTGGTAAATCAACTTGTCCCTCATGGTATAGCAAAACATAATGCATAGGACATCTTCAAAGTTCATAAGGGTGACTAGATACAAATAATTTACAAACAAGCAATATCAAAGTTATGAATCAATCAACAAGATTTGGGACAATGCACATTAAACTAAGAATAACCACTATGCTCTCTTAATTGGTGCATAAAGATAGAAGATGGAGACTCAACATAAAAGTAAAAAAGAAAGGCCCTTCACAGAGGGAAGCAGGGATTTCAAGTTTCATAAAGATCTTCCAAAAATTATGGTACTTATTAGCTTTGAGCTCTCATTGCCCCTATCATTGGCATCTTGAAGGGATTAAGGTTAAAGCGACACAAATATGAGGATATGCTTGATAAGTTATAAGTTGAAAATCTCATGCCCCTTGCTTATGAGTACCAAACCTCATGCTACACAACTTTAGTCACAAGTAAGTTCTTGTCATTGTAAGTACATGTGTACCATAGAGAATCGCCAACAGGGTACCCCTTTCCCCATGATACATGATCTTTCCCATATCAAAATGACAAGGCAACAGACAATGTGCATCTCAGCTATCCTTTTATTAGCTATTTGCATAGGGTTTTCCCTTTTTTATTGAGGATGCTTCACAGATTGCTCACAATGGTTATGCTGCAAGTTTCCACCATGATTAGGCATGGCTTAGGCTAGTCGCCCAGGCATTTCTCTAATACATATACAAACTCCATGAGCTTACAAGCACCCCTTTTATTTCACACCGTCAGGATCCATAAGCAAAAGAACATGATATCAACTAAATAAAGTGCAATGTTGAAAGCGTTCCCCATGGTAACATGTTTATGCTAATTCACAACTTACAAAGCGCAAGCATATACACAACATAGATGGGCACAATGGTTTAAGTTTATTAAGTGCAAGAAAGTAAAGTGTGCCATCAAGTTAGTGAGAGCTTTAATCACTAATTTTCACATAACAAGTTTAATTCGGAAGGTAGATAAAAACATAAATATACTTGGAATAGCAATAATGCTAATAGGTAGGTATGGTGAACTCTTTGGAATAACTTGGTTTTATTTGGAGTTGGATGCATGAGTGGAACTCATACTTGGTACATGTGGAGGCTAGCAAAAGACTGGGAGCGACCAACTAAGAGAGCAATAATGGCCAAAATCATGAAAAGCGACCAAAAATTATTAATTAAAGCATAAAGTGATATTACAAGTCGAAAACTAAATGATAATAGAGGCTATGATGACTTGGTATAGTCTTAACATGGTGTGAGCATGCGCCAAGTCAACCCAAATAAAGCATCAAAGGAGAATACCACGATATTATGCTTTTATATGCTAAAACAACGCATGATTCTTTCAAGGCACATTAAGCAATCTCAATTGTTTGGAACAAGTCATGCTACAGAAATAATTACTAATCATAAAGTCAAAGCAATATCAAACATAACATGATAGAGTCTAAGGCACAGTCAAAACAAAACTCCTTTTATACCACTTATAAGCATGAACTTTCCTACTATTTGCCTATCCAAATCAACCTATTTGAAAACTAATGTATGAATGCGGGGGTCCAGAAAATTTATTTAAGCAAACTAAGAAAAAGAAACTAAAAGCAAAAAACAAAGACGCTCCAAGGACAACACAATTGTGGATGAAACAATAAAAGTGAAGTGTTTGGAAGAAAACCTGAGATTTTAATTGATGAAGAAGGGGAGGCCTTGGGCATCCCCAAGCTTTGACGCTTGTACTTCTTGAATATTTCTTGGGGTGACACGGGTGGCATCCCCAAGCTTGAGCTTTTGTCCATACTTCATATCATCACATTATTCTTCCATACACTTGAAAATCTCCTTCATACAAAACTTCGCACAATCTTCATTAGCAACATTAGTGTATTCAAGATAATAAGTCTTTATGTTCAGTTTTAACACAAGTAAAACTTCCATTAAAACACAACTACTGTAGAAATTCCTTATAAAAGCTCAAGTGATCAAAGAGAAAGAGATTAAGAGGCAAATGCAAATAATGGCAGAAATCTGTCAAAACAGACCAGCAGGTGAAAACCGTTTTTTCGAAGACCTTCTGTTTTTCAAATCGAAAAGTGATAAACTAACGAAAGTTAGATATCAACCTGGGGTAGAAGCACAAAACATTATAGCTCAATCCGACGTATAGAGTTTTTTCACGAATTATTACAATGAAGCACAAAAATCTATTTCGGGACAGCAACTTTCTCAAGTCTTACTTCTCTCTCATTAGAGGTTATTCTTGGCACAAAAACCACACAAAAAGGGTAAGGAGAGGTTATTACTGAGGCAATAACTTCCAAGACTCAACAAAAGAAAAACTTACTGAATAAAAATTTGGGTTATCTCCCAATAAGTGCTTTTCTTTAACGCCTTTGAGCTAGGCATGATAATTTCGATGATGCTCATATAAGGAATATGAATTGAAGTAAAAGAGAGCATCAAGAAGCAAATATGGAAAGAATTTAAGTCTAACCCACTGCCTATGAAAATAATATTGTAAAGAAATAAGTCATGAAAGCACAAAGCAACAAGCATAGGAAAGCAAAACAAGTGCAACTTTAAAATTTTCAACATAAAGAGGGGAAACATAATATTGTTGAGATACATAAAACCATGTTTCCCTCTCTCATAATAACTTTTAGTAGCATCATGAATAAAATTAACAATATAAATATCACATAAAACGTTCTTATCATGTGCCACATGCATAAAATAATTATTACTCTCCCTATAAGCATAGTCATTCTTATTATTCGTAGTGGGAGCAAATCCAGCAAAATAGCTATCATTATTCTTCTCGTCACCATAATCATCAAATATAGGAGGTATATTGTAATCATAATTAATTTTCTCCTCAATAGTAGGTGGACTGAAAATATCATATTCATCATTGTAATCATCATATATTGGAGGCATAGTATCATCAAAGTAAATTGTATCCTCCGTTCTTGGGGGACTAAAAAGATCATTTTCATAAAAACTAGCTTCCCCAAGCTTAGACGTTTCCATAGCGTTAGTAACAAAGGTGTTCAAAATATTCATACTAATAACATTGCTATTAGCATGCAAAGAAAGTTCCATGGGTTTTTAAATTTTCTTTGCAAACCATTTATGTTCTACCTTAGGAAAATACTAAAAATCTCTCTAATTTTGTTGTTGTTTTCCATTAAGCCTAACTAGTGAAAATAAAAACAAGAAACAAAAAGATATAATTGCAAAATCTAAAAGAAATAACTTCAAGCACTCACACACCAGCAACAGTACTAGAAGATAGCTTAGTAGCTAGAGGATGTGAGTACCTTTTACTTACCTCCCCGACAACGGCGCCAGAAAATAGCTTGATGTCTACACACGCTTCTATTCTTGTAGACAGTGTTGGGCCTCCAAGTGTAGACGTTTGTAGAACAGCAGCAAGTTTCCCTTAAGTGGATCACCCAAGGTTTATCGAACTCAGGGAGGAAGTGGTTAAATGTATCCCTCTCAAGCAACCCTGCAATCAAGATACAAGAAGTTTCTTGTGTCCCCAACACACCCAATATACTTGGCAGGTGTATAGGTGCACTTGTTCGGCAAAGAGATAGTGAAATACAAGTAATATGGATGATTATAAGTGGTAATTGCGATCTGAAATAATAGTGGTAGCAAGAAAACAAGTAACATGACTGATTATAAACGGTGTTTCAATGCTTAGAAACAAGGACTAGGGATCATACTTTCACTAGTGGACACTCTCATATAAATATCTTCTTTTCATGATGCTACCCTGATCTACTCTCCGGTTGGACGATGTAGGGCTATAACAGCACACCTAAAAGTTCGCATTCACCATCTAGATAACCCCTCACCATCACCTTGAGTGCTATATGGTTCCAACAAACACCACAATCTCATAGAGACATCCAACTCAAATTATACTCATGATAAGTATTTATGTAACCTTAGCCAAAGTACCACACGGTGTGCACGCTGTCAACTTCACACACGTGGGGATAAGCAGGGATTAATTAAAGCACTTGAGTAGCAGAATAGATCCATAGATTACAAAGCTCATGATCTCATAAGATCACGCATAGAGAGAGAGAGAGATGAACACATAGCTACCGGTAGAACCCTTAGCCTCGAGAGAGAACTACTCCCTCCTCATCATAGGAGTTGGCAATGGCGATTGAGATGGAGTCGATGGAGATGGATCCGGGGGCACTTCCTCGTCCCGGCAGGGTGCCGGAACAGAGACTTATGTCCTCCGAATCTCCTCCTCGATGGTGGCAGCGCTGCGGAACTTTTCATGGAATTCTGATTAGGTCTTTAGGGTTTTTGTCCTGGGGCAATATATAGGCGAAGAGACAATGCCAGAGGTGGGCCAGGGTGGCCACACCCCCTGGTGGAGCGACCAGGGGTGACCCATGCCACCCTAGGGTGTGCCAGCCTCCTAGCTCCTCCTGTCTCCCCTTTGGACTCCTTGTCATGTTGAGAAAAATAGGAACTTCGGCTTTTGTTTCATCCAATTCCGAGAATATTTCGTTTCTGGCTTTACTGTAACCAAAAACAGCAGAAAATAGGCAACTGTCACTGTGGCATCTTATCAATAGGTTAGTCCCAGAAAATATATAGAAATGCCTCAAAGTGTGGATAAAACATAATAAAGTAGATACTAAACAAGCATGGAACATCAAAAATTATAGATACGTTTACGACGTATCAGGGATTAAGTGAATTCCTGTGCTATAATTATCTTGTGACATCTTGGTAATATTGTTTGGTTAATATAGCATATTTATTATTCAAACATCATGTAGAAGTACTTAAGGCTATCCTCTGTTAATTAATTCTAGATTACTTGTATTTTTCCCTTTCTAGAGGAGTATAAGAGAGATGCATGGCATCATCTCTATGTTTGGACATGATGCCCATATGAATACTTGTCAAGCACATGTTGATGTTTCACCAATATTATGTTGATGATGAATAGTTTTACGTCCACTACAACTTAAAAGAGAATAGAAAAGTGAACCCATGAACCCCGGTCGAACTTTTATAATAAGAAACAATCTTCCAACATTACTACCATCATTTATATTTGTTGCAATTTACTATTTAGAAAATACAAAATACTTTCTTCACTTGCAAACACAAACAAAACACAAAAGACCTTTTTATTATTGCATTTACTTTACTTGCCTAGTTATATATTGTTTTACTTTATTTATATTGTTATTTCATATTCCTAAGATGAAACCTTGTGCTTGACAACCACACAGTGGAGTTGGGGACACAAGGAAAAAACTTTGTTTTGTAGGTTATTTGAGAGGAGAAGAAGACCATACTCTTTGCCAATTCCTCCAGAGTTCAATATAAACCCCCGAGTCACCCTTGTGGGAAAAATACACTTGCTACAACACTCTGCACTTGAAGTTACAATGAGTTGGTACACGCGGTGTTGTTACCATCAATCTCGTATAGGCTTGGTGTGCTATATAGTACCAATGTTGTCTAGGGATTTGTTCCCTTTTTAGATTAGTTTTAGGTTTGTCAGAAATGGTCCATTTGTACTGCTTTGTTTTGCAAGACCGAGTGCTAATAAAAATGTGTCATCCTTTAATATGTTGTACGTGTGCAGTCCTATAGATATATATTCGTGTTTGTTTCATTGTTTTCTTTAGATACTTTCCTATCTTTGGAGCCGTAGAGTTTCTCAACAACATCTTCATGTATGAACCAGAAAGCAGTTCTAATGTTTTTTCTTATACACGTGGCAACCGACATACACCGCAACAAACGCCTTTTGATCTCCTCAGAATTCTAAGCATTTTCGTCAGAAGAACATATTTACTGTGGGTCTCATGTATCGACCGTGTCAGTTTACGCCTAATAGCCGCTCAATGAAACTGCTTACCGCCACTAAGAGGCCATCTCTTCTTTTTAGTATCCTGTCCTAGGTGTATCATCAAGTGTTATGCTCGAAATCTTATCGTGTTGCATGCATACATGGTGTACGTGTTTACTGACCGCTTAGCTGTTGTTATCACACGAGCATGGTAAGCAGCGGTGCACGTGTATGATGGCATGGTGTTTGGTAGGTCTAGAACAGACGTGGCTGCATACAATCAATGCTTGTGAACACTCGTTGAGTGTTCAATACCAACGAAATATCTAGTACGCAAATGATCCGAGAACAAATGAAAACATGCACGTTCTAGGTTTATCTCCATGATGTCATGTTGCGAGGCACCGCAACATATGTCCTTATTACGTGCACCATTTTATGTTTCAGTATTTTGAAAAAAAACAGGTAAGAGCACCCGCTCGACATCTCTAAAAACACTCGCGTCTTAGGTAGCGTTTCCTCCTCTCGGTCGACATACAATCCATATCCATAATGGAGCAACACGGTATATGTTGACCAAGTAGTCTTTTATCACCGGTGTTAAGTTGGATGACGACCATTAGCCAAACACGTGATGGGTACGTGGATGTACGTGTACAAATGCATCGTATTGTATGGGATGTAATAGTCATCATGGGTTGATCGACTATGAACTGTTGTATGTATAATAAAGTCTTGCACAACTGTATAGTTGTAGCTTATGCCCTTATCGATCAAAGCGCTATATTTTATCTTAGGAGTATGTCTCTTTATAGAAGTTTATTTGGTTAACTATTTGTCACGCTAATCGTGTTGGGGTCGGTATGAGGATATGACGTGTGATAGCATTGCTACAGGATGTTTTGTCCCACCTTGCCAAACCACGTTACGCTGCACTGGTTTATAGACTTCAACGCACAGGTATCAGCCATAGCTTTGAGCCGTTTGATCAATTCATTTCCGTGAACTGATCAGATGGGTTTAATATTTTTTCCTTTATATGAAACAAAAATTCGCTATTTTTTCTTTATATGAAAAATACATTCTCTATATTCAACGCTTCTTGAAACATTATGTCTGATAGCAGCGCCCCGGGGGTGCAGAGAGGAATCTAGTTTAAATAATCCTTCATACTCTTTAGAATATTGACATCATTCCCAGTTAGTAATATGCCATTCACATGTAGAACTAGGAATGTTATTGAGCTCTCGCTCACTTTCTTGTAAATGCAATCTTCTTCTTCATTTTGGACAAATCCAAATCCTTTGATCACTTCATCAAAGTGAAGATTCCCGCTCCAAGATGCCTGCTTCAGTCCATAAATGGAATGGAGAAGCTTGCACACCTTTCAAGCATCCTTAGATCAACAAAACCTTCCGGTTGTACTATATACAACTCTTTCTCAATGTTGCCATCTAGGAACATGGTTTTGACATCCATCTACCATATCTCATAATCAAAATATGAATCAATTTCTAGTAAAATCCTGATGGACTTAAGATTCTCTATGGGTGAGAATGTCTCATTGTAGTCAACTCTTTCAATTTGTCGGAAAACCTTTGCAAGATTCGAGCTTTATAGACGGTCATATTATCGTCAACGTCTGCCTTTTTCTTAAAGATCCATTTATTCTCAACAGCCTTGGGCCATCGGGAATATCAACCAAAGTCCATACTTGGTTATCATACATATCTCCTACCTGAGATTTCATGGCTTCAAGCCATTTATCATACTCAGGGCCTTCCATTGCTTCCTTGTAGTTTGTAGGTTCGTCTTGTTCAACCAACATGACTGTATTAACAGGATTATCTTATCACTCAGGAGTGGTACATATTCTTGTAGACTTGTGTATTTGAGTAGGTGCTTCAATGTGAGTGTTATGATCGTCATCATTTGCCGCCCCTCCAACTGTTGAGGATGTATCTAGAACATCTTATGTTGCTCCACTTGGTATTTTGAGAGAATGGTCAACAATCTCATCGAGCTCTACTTTCCTCCCACTAACACCTTTGTCGGGAAACTCTTTCTCAAGAAAGGTACCATTCTTGGCGACAAATGTTTTTCCCTCAGGTTTGTAGCAGAAGGTGTACCGAATAGTTTCCTTTCGATACCCTACAAAGATACATTTCTTTGCTTTTGGTTCGAGTTCGTCAGGCTATAGTTTCTTAACATAAGCCTCACAATCCCAAACTTTCAAGAAAGATAACTTTGGTTTCTTGCCATGCAAAATCTCATATGATCTTGTCTCCACGGATTTGGATGGCGCCCTATATACAATGAATCCAGTTGTTTCTAACACATACCCCCCAAAACGATATCGATGAGTCAGTAAGAGACATCATAAACAACACACTATCTAATAGAGTGCGATTCGTCATTCTAACACACCATTACATTGTGGTGTTCCAGCTGGCGTAAGTTGTGGTAAAATGCCACAAGTCTTGAGATGCATGTCAAACTCATAACTCAAATACTCGCCTCCTCGGTTAGATTGAAGGTGCTTGATTTTCTTGTTATGTTTATTTTCAACTTCACTATGAAATTCTTTGAACTTTTCAAATGTTTTAGACTTGTGTTTCATTAAGTAAATATACCCATATCTACTCAAAACATCAGTGAAGGTTACGAAGTAATGAAATACAATGCGTGTTGCGGCGCTCATGGGTCCACATATAGCAGTATGTATGATTCCCAATAAGTCAACCGCCTGTTCCATCATACTGGAAAACAAAGTCTTGGTCATCTTGCCAATAAGGCACGGTTCACATCTGTCAAGAGATGCAAAATCTAGTGACTCCAAAAGTCCATAAAATGGAGCTTCTTTATGCGCTTTACACCTATATGACCAAGACAACAATGCCACATATACATGGAATTATCATCATTAATCTTACATATTTTGGCATCAATGTTATGCATGTAAGAATCAGTACTATCGAGATTTAATAAGAATAAACCATTAATTTCCGGTGCATGAGCATAGAACCATTAATAAGAATAAACCATTAATCCCCAAGGTAGATGTAGAGGGAGAGTGCCGACAGCCACTACATCAACTTTGCATCTGGTGCCGACACGCATCATCACCTCGTCCTTCACCAATTGCCATTTATTCCACAACTCCTATCGAGACTTACAAATGTGAGCAACAGAACCAGTATCAAATAACCAAGTTTTGCTCCGAGCACTTGTGAGGAAAATATCAATAACATGTATATGGCATATACCTTTGTCTCTCCTGAAAATCTTGTCGGACTTCTTATCTTCCAGGTACTTGGGGAAGCTGTGCTTCTAGTGACCATCCCCCTTGTAATTGAAGAATGTGACCGAGGATTAGGTCCAGGCTTGGGCACCTTCGAAGGAGTGGCAACATGCTTTCCGTGCTTCTTCGGTTTGCCCTTCTTGCCCTTATCCTTCTTGTCAGGTGATGGCTCAGTGTTGATGTAGAGCTCGTTGGGGAACCCCAAGAGGAAGGTATGATGAGCACAGCAGCAAGTTTCCCTCAGTTATGAAACCAAGGTTTAATCGAACCAGTAGGAGCAAGGAAACACCCCAAAGGTGTTGCTAGCTGAGCCTTGGCAGGGCGCACTACCGGTGCTAGTAGCAACGTGGAGACCTTCACAACACAACCACAGAACTTTGTCCCCAACTTGCGATGAGGTTGTCAATCTCACCGGTTTTGCTGAAAACAAAGGATTAAACATATCGAATGGAAGGAAGTAAAAGTTTGCAGAAAGTAAACACAAAGCAGTAAACAGTTTGTAGATTGTATGTAAAAGAAAGGACCGGGATCCATAGTTCACTAGAGGTGGCTCTCATTAAGATAGATAACATGCTGGGTGAACAAATTACAGCCAGGCAATTGACAAACATTGAGAAAGCAATACATGCATATACTAATCATCTTGACTCCTTTGGAACTTGATTGGGCATTACAACATTATACATAGACCGCCATCCAACTGCATCTATGACTAATAGTCCACCTTCAGGTTATCATCCGAACCCCCTCCAGTATTAAGTTGCTAGCAACAGATTATTACTTTACGAATTGCGTATAAAGTAAACAATATGATTGTTCTATGAACAAAGGATTGTTGTTTTCTCCCTAGTAGCAACATCACCTCTAGTACCTTAGAGATTTCTGTCACTTCCCCAGATTACCAAAGGCTAGAACCCACTATCGAGCATAAATACTAACTCTTGGAGTTGCTAACATCTACTTGGCCAAGATAGCTACTAGCAACGGAAAGCATGCAAGATCACAAATAACAAAGACATGATATAATCAATAATCAATTTGAAATAGCATCTCAATATCCATCGGATCCCCGCAAATACAACATGTAGAATTACAAATACATGATCTTGATCATGACCGAAGCTCACAAGATCTAAACATGAAAGCACAAAGGAGGAGAACCAACCATCTAGCTACTACATGGACCCGTAGTATAGAGATGAACTACTCACGCATCAAACCGGGGGCTTGCATGGTGATGAAGAAGGCCTCCAGGGTGAATTCCCCTCTTCGGCAGGGTGCCGGGAAGAGCTTCAGATCCCTCCCGGTCTAGGGATGGAGATGACAGCGGCTACAGACTCTTTCGTGGATTTTTGATCGGGTACTTAGGGTTTTCGTCCCGAGGGCATCTTATAGGCGGAAGGAGAGGCCGAGGGGGTGCTGGGATCGGCCAAACAACCCCCTGGCGCGGGACAGGCCTGGCCGCGCGACCAGGTGGTGTGGCCGGCCTCCAGCCATTTTCCGTCTTGTATTCTGGCATCTGATGACTTCCGGAAAAATAGGCACTTTGGCTTTTGTCCCGTCCAATTTCAAGAATATTCATTTTATGACTTTCCTGGAACCAAAAACAGCAGAAAACAGGCAGCTGGCACTATGGCTCTTGTTAATAGGTTAGTCCAAGAAATCATATGAAAACTACTCCAAAGTGTGGAGAAAACACAAGAAAGTGGATAAAACCAAGCACAGAACATCAAAAATTATAGATACATTTGCAATGTATCAACATCCCCAAGCTTAACTCCTGCTCGTCCTCGAGTAGGTAAGTGTTAAAAAGAAAGAATAATTTTTGAGGTGACATGCACCATCATAAACTTGATCAAAGTATTTGTAAAACATTCAAAGCTGGGATCATAGTACTTCAATCATAACATGAAAGACAAAGTTCTAGCAATAAGACAAAGAAACTATGATGCAACATGAAAAGGTATAAACAAAAGATTCATGAATAACAATCTTTTGCAAGACGTTTGTTTGTTTCACATAAAGAAAACATAGCATAATAGTATTCAGCTTGTCCCTCATAGAGTAGCAAATATAAATGCATAGGACACATTCAAAGTTCATAAGAGTGACTAGATGCAAATAGTTTAAAACAAGCAATATCAAGTTATGCATCAATCAACTAGTCTTGGGACAATGCACATAGAACTAAGAATGGCCACTATGCTCTCGAAGTAGGTGCATAAAGGTAGAAGGTGGAGACTCAATATAATGGTGGAAGAAGGGCCTTCATAAAAGGAAGTAGGGATTCAAGTTTCATAAAGAGCTTCCAAAAATAATGGTACTTATAGCTTTTAGCTCTCATTGCCCCTATCATAAGCATCTTGAAGTGATTAAGGTTAAAGTGAACAAACTATGGTGTACATGCTTGACGAAGTATAAGTTAGAAATATCATGTCCCTTGTATATGAGGGCCGCTCCTCATGATAATCAAGTTTAGTCACCGGTAAGTTCCTATCATCGTAAGTACATGTGTATCATAGAGAACCGCCAATGGGGTACCCCTTGCCCGATGATATCAAAATGACAAGGCAAGCGGACAACGAGCATCTCAACAATCTTCTTATTTACCATGGGAATATGGTGCTTTTTTCTCTCTTTCCTCTTTTCATAATATTTTTTTTCTTTTTCTCTTTTATTTCTCAATATAGGACTCTTATTTTTATAAGAAGAATGCCTCATAGACAGCTCATTATGGTTACGCTGCAGGTTTCCACCATGCCAGCATGGATTAGACCAGCGGCCCAGGCGTTTCTCTAACACATATACATAACTCCATGGACTTACAAGCTCCCCTTTCATTTCACACCGACGACATCCATATACAAAAGAGCATGATATCAACTAGGTACAAGTACCAAGTGCAATGTTGAAAGTATTCCCCATGATAGCATGGTTCTGCTAATTCCCAACAAATAAGTGCAAGCATATACAACATAGACGACACAATGGTTCAAGTTTATTAAGGGCAAGAAAAGTGAAGTGTGCCATCAAGTTCGTGAGAGCTTTAATCACTAGTTTTCTGATAACAATTTTAATTTGGAAGGCAAAAAAAGCATGAATATACTTGGAATAGCATAAGGTGGTAGGTAGGTATCGTGGACTCTTTTGAATAACTTGGTTTAGGAAGTTGGATGCATGAGTGGAACTCATACTCGGTTGTGGAGGCTAGCAAAAGACTGGGAGTGACAAACTAAGAGAGCAATAATGGCCATAATCATGCAGAGCGACAAAACATCATTGATCAAAGCATAAAGTGATACTACAAGTAGAAAACTAAAGGATCATAAAGGCTATGGTGACTTGAGATAGTCATAACATGGTGTGAGCATGCGCCAAGTCAACCCAAATAAAGCATCAAAGGAGAATACCACTATACTATGCTTTAATATGCTAAAACAACGCATGATTCTTCCAAGGAACATTAAGCAATCTCAATTTTTTATAACAAGTCATACTACAACAAAGAATACTAAGCATAAAGCCAAAACAATATCAAGCATGGCATGATAGAGCATAGGCCACAGTCAAAAACGAGCACTTTTTACCACATAAGCATGAACTTTCCTACTCTTTCCCAAACCAAACCAAACTATTTGCAAACCATTTTATGAAAGAGGGGGTCCAACCAATTTATTCAGAAAACTAAGAAAACCAAGCAAACGAAAAAACCAAAACGAAAACGAAAAAGAAGACGCTCCAAGAACAACACAACTGTGTATGAAACAATAAAAATGAAGCGTTTGGAATAAACCTGGGATTTTTATTGATGAAGAAGGGGATGCCTTGGGCATCCCCAAGCTTTGACGCTTGTACTTCTTGGATATTTCTTGGGGTGACACGTGTTGCATCCCCAAGCTTGAGCTTTAGTCCATCCTTCATCTCATTACTCATTCCTTCCATACACCTGAAATTTTTTCCTTCATACAAAACTTCACACAATCTTTATTAGCAACATTAGTGCACTCAAGATAAAACCAAGCATGGAACATCAAAAATTATAGATACATTTACAATGTATCATCAGGCTTCTTGAAATCGACGGTGTTATTGACCATCAACACAATGTGCTCCTTCTTGACTTCCACCTTAGCAGTTTTGAGCATCGCCAACAACTTAGATAGAGACTTGGTTATCCCTTGCATGTTGTTCTTCAGGATAAATCCTTTGTATCTAGGGGAAGCAACTACAAAATGCTATCAATCGTCAATTCTTCCGTAATCTTGCATTCCACAGCATTCAGGCATCGAACAAAGCCAGACATCTTGACCACGTGCTTGCTATCACTGTTGTCCTCTTCCATCTTGGTCAAGAAGAATAGTTCTAAGGCTTCATACCTCTTGGCCCTGTCTTGAGGTGCAAACACAACCATGAGATCAATGATTATCTCATAAGCACTCATCTCAAAGCGCTTTTGCAGATCAACCTCCATGGTATAGAGTATGCCACTCTGGACAAGACAGAATCACCCGCCCTGGATATGTAGACATTCCTCTAATCTTGGGAGCTGGTTATTGTGGATTTGTTATCCAGCACAACCTCAAGTTTGTAGGACAACTTTTCGGGATCTAGGAGAATCCTCGGAGTGCTGAACCAAGCCACGAATTTGGAACTATCAGTTTTAAATTTCTCTTTCTCAAGGAACATGCCAGTTTGAAGTTGGGTGAGACATCTATAATGGTATTTGTCAAAATATCAAAATTATGTTCATAATATGACTTCATGTTTAATTAAACTGAATTACAAGAACTCCCATTTAAATGAGCAGCCCTCATCATTGTTTAGTGATTACATGATCCTAATTCACTACAACACTCTCCGATCATCATGTATGATGGTATAGTTTCAAAGGTAGACATCAAAATGTTAATCACATCAATTATGTGACTCATGATTAACCTTTCGGTCACTTGTGTGTGTTCAGAGGCCATGTATGCACATGCTAGGCTCGCCAACACTAACATTATTGTATTTTCGTGCAACATGGCTTACACCCACTGTATGTGAACGTCAATATGTCTAACACCTGATCATCATGGCGTGCTTCATAATGGATAACTTTCTTAATGGTGCACGATAAGGGAGAACATGTTAATTGGAATTTAATTTGAGGGATCATATTATGATGCTACCGTCATATGTCTAATACAAGGAAAATAAATGCATAAAGAATTTAACACCATGTGTAAATAAAGTGTGACATGATATGGTCCTTGCGCCATGATCTCCATCGAGTGCTTCGGCACTACACTAGGTTCACGGTGCCCTCATGTCGATGGCTTAACATTTCATAAATACTTAGCTAGACCATACCGTATCACATTCCCTGCAAAATAAAGTTAGACGCCTCTACCTTTTATTTTCCAAGTTTTACATGGTTGTTAGGGCTTTCACGAAATAACCACTTCTTACCTTTGAACTTTCAACCATAACATGGATAGACTAGTTGTTGCTTTAAATCCCTTTTTAGGGTCATCCATTGTAAATGCCATAGCAACTATTGTAAGAGAGACAGACACCCGCTAGCCACATATATGGTACCAACCATATGTTAGGTGTAGAACCAGTATCGCGTAAGATTACACGTAAGGTCGGTCTGGGCGGCTTCCTCGAACAATACCGTAATATGAATAAGTACACAGGGGAGGGTAACAACTAGAAAATCAATGCCCACATATCACTATGTGTTCTATTCGTACCAACACATCTATGCATAGATTGGCTCTGATACCATTGAAGGGGTTCTTTAGCAAAAAACAAAAATTATAACAAATAAGAACAACATAGTCAAGATCAATTATATGTAGATTTAAGGTAACAGAGGGATTCGGTGCACATACCATTAAATACCGAAAAGCTTTGATGTTCTCACGAATGTTGACAATGTAGTCATACATCGATATCGTGTGGGGTCCCCAGATTGGCCATCCAAGAAGCCCCTATGCATTCGACCACGACCCTAGGATTAGTGTGTTGTGGAGCATAATAGACAAGTACCAAAGTAAACATCCATGTCACAAATGAATATAAGTCTGATATCAATGCCTTTATGGCTACCTTACGTAAGCCTCGTCGGGCTAACTCCCAACGGATGCAGCGCAACTTCTTCGAAGCATCAAGCCCGAGTCAAGCCTTAACCCTACATCCAACTGACTGGGGGGCATCCTAGCTCGCATAGTCGACAACCTATTTCCTTCATCTTCCTCATCCTTCTCGGGGTCTGAGCAGGTAAATATCTAGGGACAACAATTCCAATGAGTACATTTGAATGTACTCGCAAACCACGTAAATAAGATAGATACAAGGATGTGCAATATGGCTATGGAGAGGCATGACTCTAGCAATGGTTTGTTTCTTTTGAAAAAATAGTTTCCCTAGAATAGGCACCTGCCCTATGGTTTTACCATCTCCTCGCAGTGAGTACACTATGACTTCCAAAGTCATAGTTGTAGGGGTTCCGCGTATGAACACAATAAATTTTATCCTACGCCCTTGAACCCCTGATGCTGCCAGGACCTATCTGTTAGTAATAAAGTAACGGGAGGGGCTTTTCGCGAACTTACCCTTGAAGACCAAAAAGCGTTATCAATGCTCAGGAGAGCATGGTTGATGTAGACAAGCCGAAGCCGACCTCAAGGTCGTGGTGAAGTCCTTGCGCTCCAGCGGCTCAACGACTTGAGTGCCTCAAGTGTGGCACCTCGCGGGGAGTTACACACGTTCGGTGCCTGATGATGACTCCCGCTTCCCTGATCCAGCAGCATTTGCGGAAGTAGAGCTCCTGGATCCGAATCCCGCAGCACGACGGCGCTCCGCGGTGAAGATGTCTCTCGTTCGCGTAGTCCGAACTTGGGACCACGGTCACGAGAGAGAGAGAGAGAGAGAGAGAGAGAGAGAGAGAGAGAGAGAGAGAGAGAGAGAGAGAGAGAGATAGAATATCAATTAGAGGTCTTCCCAAAAGTGAGAAGACCTTAATCGAATATTGTGTGTTTTTATCTTGCCAAATACCCCCAATATGTAGGGGAAGGGGAGGTACTACCTCCCTCAAAGTCCCGAGGTGGGACTAAAGGAGAGGAGGAGGTGGGGAGAGGCGCCACCGGCCACCTCCCCCCCATGGGCCCCACATGGGGGGCTGGCCCAATAGGACCGCCGACCACCCCTTGGCCCTTCTCCCCTCTTGCCTTTCCATAATGGGCCCTCTTCCCTCCAGAATTGGCCCATTAAGCCTTTGACCATTTAAATTGATTTTCTGTTTATTAAATAATTATGAACAAATGATTAAATCAATATTTAACATTCATTCATATATTATTCAATCTCCGTGGCTATGAAAAACCTTCCACCTCCACTCTGGACATCCTCCGGACTTACCGAAACCCTTCCGGTTTTCTCTCTACTATTCTTAGGCGATTCTTCCGATCCTATAAACACTCTCTAAGCATCATTAAACCCTTAAGCGTGATACCCTATGGTTCGGGAACACTCCAGACATGGTCGGGACACTCCCGGACCAATGATCGACAGAGGGACCTGGATGGCCATGTGACCCCTATGCGTTCCATGAAGATCTTTCGTCGTTTGAACCGGGACGGTCGTGTCGTATTCCCTTTTCTCTCGATACTTGCATTGCCCAAGATCTGATCAATGACATCACCATGTCATGTTCAATCTTGTTACCAAACAATGCTACTTGACTCGTTATGACAAGTGATATCCCTGTGATCAAATCACACGCTGCGCAGCTATTGGATATAACTTCTTCGAGTGGGCCCTTGAGTATCTTTCTGTCACGTGGATGGACAAATCCTGCTCTTGACATATATTGCCTCTACGGTTTCCTCCAAGTACCTGAACACACCTTTATAACCACTGTATTACCAGATGGCGCTTGATGCTATATAAGCACTCTCAGGAGACATTGATTGATATAGCCTCATGGTCTAAGGAATAGTCTATGAGGATCCATTTCTAATCATCGTAACTTGAACTTCGTGACATGATCAGGTCATGCTGTTTAGGTTGGGTATTGGTTCATCATCTCATTCTCAGAATGAGATGACTCCATTTCCAACTGGCATAAATGCCACATGATCAGGAAACTTGATCATATATTGACCAATTGATACATTGCAAATGTATCTATAATTTTTGATGTTCCATGCTTGGTTTTATCTACTTTCTTATGTTTTGTCCACACTTTGGAGTAATTTTCATATGATTTCTTGGACTAACCTATTGACAAGATGCCACAGTGCCAGTTGCCTGTTTTCTGCTGTTTTTGGTTCCAGGAAAGTCATAAAATCAATATTCTCGGAATTGGATGGGACAAAAGCCAAAGTTCCTATTTTACTAGAAGACTCACGGAGCCAAAATACGAGACAGAGGAGTGTCAGGGCCTGGCCACACCACCCCCAGGCGCGGGTACCCCCAGGCCGCGCCAGGGCATGGTGTGGGCCCCCTGGCCGGCCACCGACCTTGCCTCCTTCGCCTATAAGAGCCTCCCGATACCAAAACCCTAAATCGTCAAGCCTCCAGCCACGAAAAGTTCCGCAGCGCCGCCGCCACCGAAGGGGAGATTCGGGGGACAGAAAGTCTCTGCTCGGGCACCCTGCCGGGACAGGGAAGTGCCCCCGGAGCCATCTTCATCGATCTCCACCACCATCTCCATCACCATTGCTGATTCCCATGATGAGGAGGGATTAGTTCTTTCTCGAGGCTAAGGGTTCTACCGGTAGCTATGTGTTCATCTCTCTCTCTCTATGCATGATCTTGTTGAGATCATGAGCTTGTAATCTATAGATCTATTCTGCTACTCAAGTGCTTTAATGAATCTTTGCTCTCCCCATGTGTGTGAAAGTGACAGTGTGCTCACCATGGTGGCACTTAGGCTAGAGATTACAAATACTTGTTATGAGTTATATTTGGAGTTGGATGTCTTTATGAAATTGTGGTGTTTCTTGGAACCATCTAGAGCTCAAGGTGACAGTGTGGGGTTTTCTAGATGGGAAAGGCTTACTTTGAGGTGTGTTGTTATAGCCCTACCGTTGATTAGAGTGTCCAACCGGAGAGTAGTTAAGAGTAGTATCATAAAGAGAATATATTTATATGAGAGTGTTCACTAGTGAAAGTATGATCCCTAGGCCTTGTTCTAAACATTGAAACACCGTTTGCAATTAGATTTGTTACATGTTTGCTTGTTTCCATCTTTATTTTAGTTTGCCTTTAGTTTCTTCCACGCCATCAAGCTATTTTCTATCACCGTTTTCTTATATCCATACCACTTGTATTTCATTATCTCTTCGCCGAACTAGTGCACCTATACACCTGACAAGTATATTGGGTGTGTTGGGGACACAAGAGACTTCTTGTATCTTGATTGCAGGATTGCTTGAGAGGTAATACCTTTGACCACTTCCTCCCTGAGTTCGATAAACCTTGGGTAATCCACTTAAGGGAAAACTTGATGCTGTTCTACAAATCTCTACACTTGGAGGCCCAACAACTATCTACAAGAATAGAAGTGCGTAGCCATCAAGCAATTTTCTGGCGCCGTTGTTGGGGAGGTAAGGTAAAAGGTATTCACACTGGAGGATTAAAGAAGAAGAACCTCCCACGGCAAACGCCTATTTTCTGGCACCATTGCCAAGGAGGTAAGGTAAAAGGTACTCACATCCTCCGGTGTGAGTGCTCGAAGTTATTTCCTTTAGATTCTGCAATTTTGTCTTTTTGTTTCTTGTTTTCACTAGTTAGGCTTAATGGAAAACAACAACAAAATTAGAGAGCTTTATAGTATTTATCTTGAGTTAGGTAACGAAGTGTTTGAAGAGAAAATTAAAAAACCTATGGAACTTTATTTGCATGCTAATAGCAATGTTGTTAGTATTCTTTGGACACCATTATTGCTAATGCTATGGAAAAGTCTAAGCTTGGGGAAGCTAGTTTTTATGAAAATGATCTTTTTAGTTCCCCAGCTTTGGAAGATAGCTATTCTATTTACTTTGATGATACTATGCCTCCAATATATGATGATTGCAATGATTATTATGATATTTTCAGTCCACCTACTATTGAGGAGAAATGTGGAGTGTTAATTATTTTATGCATGTGGCTCATGATAAGAATGTTTTATGTGATAGTTATATTGTTAATTTTAATCATGATGCTACTGAAAGTTATTATGAGAGAGGGAAACATGGTTTTATGCATCTCAATAATATTAAGTTTCCCCTCTTTATGTTCAAATTTCTGAAGTTGCACTTGTTTTGCTTTCCTATGCGTGTTGCTTTGTGCTTTCATGACTTGTTTATTTACAAGATTCTTATGTATAGGAAGTGGGTTGGACATAAATGTGTTTTGAATTTGCTTCTTGATGCTCTCTTTTACTTCAATTCATATTTCCTATGTGAGCATCTTCTCAAACTATCATGTCTAACTTAAAGGCGTTAAAGAAAAGTACTTATTGGGAAATAACCCAAAAGTTTTAGATGAGTCTTCGAAGTTATTACCTCTTTAATAACCGCTCCTTATCCTTTTTATTTGCTTTTTGTTCCAAGAGTGACCTCTAATGAGAGAGAAGTAATGCTTGGGAAAGTTGCTGTCCCGAAACAGATTTCTATGTTTCACCGTAAAAATTCGTGTAAAATCTATGTACGTCCTGTTGAGGCGTGAATTTTTGTGCTCCTGCCCCAGGTTGTTATATAACTTTCGTTAGTTCAACACTTTTTGATTTTAGCAACAGAAGGTTTTCGAAAGAATTCGTCTTTACCTGCTGGTCTGTTTTGACAGATTTCTGCCATTTTCTGCATTTGCTTCTTGTTGGTTCCTTTTTGAGTTCTTTTGGGGAATTGAGCTTTTCGAGGGAAGTTCTACAGGATCTAGTGTTCTAATGGAAGTTTTATTGGTGTTGAAACTGAACCTAAAGACTTATTTATCTTGAGTGCACTAATGTTGCTAATAAAGATTGTGTGAAGTTTTGTATGAAGGAAAAGTTTCAGGTGTATGGAAGGAATGAGTAATGAGATGAAGGATGGACTAAAGCTCAAGCTTGGGGATTCCACGCGTGTCACCCCAAGAAATATCCAAGAAGTACAAGCGTCAAAGCTTGGGGATGCCCAAGGGATTCCCCTCTTCATCAATAAAAATCCCAGGTTTCTTCCAAACGCTTCATTTTTATTGTTTCATGCACAGTTGTGTTTTTCTTGGAGCGTCTTCTTTTTCGTTTTCGTTTTGGTATTTCTTTTGCTTTGTTTACTTAGTTTTCTAAATAAATTGGTTGGACCCCCTCTTTCATACATTGGTTTTCAAATAGTTTGGTTTGGTTTGGAAAAGAGTAGGAAAGTTCATGCTTAAGTAGTAAAGAGAGCTTGTTTTTGACTATGGCCTATGCTTTGTCATGCCAGGCTTGATATTTTTTTGGCTTTATGCTTAGTATTCTTTGCTATAGCATGACTTGTTATAAACAATTCAGATTGCTTAATGTGCCTTGGATGAATCATGCGTTGTTTTAGCATATTAAAGCATAGAATAGTGGTATTCTCCTTTGATACTTTATTTGGGTTGACTTGGCACATGCTCACACCATGTTATGACTATATCAAGTCACCATAGCCTTTACAATCCTTTAGTTTTCAATTTGTAGTATCACTTTATGCTTTGATCAATTATGTTTGGTCGCTCTGCATGATTATGGCCATTATTGCTCTCTTAGTTTATCGCTCCCAATCTTTTGCTAGCCTCCACAACGAAGTATGAGTTCCACTCATACATCCAACTCCCTAAACCAAGTTATTCCAAAGAGTCCACCATACCTACCTACTAGGATATGCTATTCCAAGTATATTCGTGCTTTTGTTTACCTTCCAAATTAAACTTGTTATGAGAAAACTAGTGATTAAAGCTCTCACGAACTTGATGTCACACTTTACTTTTTGTTGCCCTTAATAAACTTGAACCATTGTGTCTTCTATGTTGTATATGCTTGCACTTTTTTGTTGGGAATTAGCAGAACCATGCTTTCATGGGGAACGCTTTCAACATTGCACTAGCTACTTGTACCTAGTTGATATCATGCTCTTTTGTATATTGATGTCGTCGGTATGAAATGAAAGGGGAGCTTGTAAGTCCATGGAGTTATGTATATGTGTTAGAGAAACGCCTGGGCCGCTGGTCTAATCCATGTTGACATGGTGGAAACCTGCAGCGCAACCATAATGAGCTGTCTATGAAGCATTCTTCTTATAAAAAAGAGTCCTATATTGAGAAAAAAGAGAAAAGAGAAAAAATAGATTATGAAAAGAGGAAAGAGAGAAAAACGCACCATATTCCCATGGTAAATAAGAAGATTGCTAAGATGCACGTTGTCTGCTTGCCTTGTCATTTTGATATGGGATTCTGTCGTATCATCAGGCAAGGGGTACCCCGTTGGCGGTTCTCTATGATACACATGTACTTACAATGACAAGAACTTACCGATGACTAAACTTGAGTAGCATGAGGAGCGGCCCTCGTATAGAAGGCACATGAGATTTCTGACTTATACTTCATCAAGCATGTACACCATAGTTTGTTCACTTTAACCTTAATCACTTCAAGATTCTTATGGTAGGGGCAATGAGAGTTGAAAGCTATAAGTACCATAATTTTTGGAAGCTCTTTATGAGACTTGATTCCTACTTCCTTTTATAAAAAGGCCTTTCTTCCACCATTATATTGAGTCTCGACCTTCTATGTTTATGCACCTACTTTGAGAGCATAGTGGCCATTCTTAGTTCTATGTGCATTGTCCCAAGACTAGTTGATTGATGCATAACTTGATATTGCTTGTTTTAAACTATTCGTATCTAGTCACTCTTATGAACTTTGAAGGTGTCCTATGCAATTTATATTTGCTACTCTATGAGGGACAAGCTGAATACTATTATGTTATGTTTTCTTTATGTGAAACAAACAAACGTCTTGCAAAGCATTGTTATTCATTAATCTTTTGTTTGTGCCTTTTCATGTTGCAACATAGTTTCTTTGTCTTATTGCTAGAACTTTGTCTTTCATGTTATGTTGAAGTACTATGATCCCAGCTATCAATGTTTTACAAATACTTTGATCAAGTTTACGATGGTGCATGTCACCTCAAAAATTATTCTTTCTTTTTATCACTTACCTACTCGAGGACGAGCAGGAGTTAAGCTTGGGGATGTTGATACATTGCAAATGTATCTATAATTTTTGATGTTCCATGGTTGGTTTTATCTACTTTCTTATGTTTTGTCCACACTTTGGAGTACTTTTAATACGATTTCTTGGGCTAACCTATTGACAAGATGCCACAGTGCCAGTTGCCTGTTTTCTGCTGTTTTTGGTTCCAGGAAAGTCATAAAATCAATATTCTCGGAATTGGACGGGACAAAAGCCAAAGTTCCAATTTTAGTGGAAGACTCACGGAGCCAGAATATGAGACAGAGGAGTGCAAGGGCCTGGCCACACCACCCCCAAGCGCAGGTACCCCTAGGTCGCGCCAGGGCATGGTGTGGGCCCCTTGGCCGGCCACCGACCTTGCCTCCTTCGCCTATAAGAGCCTCCTGGTACCAAAACCCTAAATCGTCAAGCCTCCAGCCACGAAAAGTTCCGCAGCGCCGCCGCCACCGAAGGGGAGATTCGGGGGACAGAAAGTCTCTGCTCGGGCACCCTGCCGGGACAGGGAAGTGCCCCCGGAGCCATCTTCATCGATCTCCACCACCATCTCCATCACCATTGCTGATTCCCATGATGAGGAGGGATTAGTTCTTTCTCGAGGCTAAGGGTTCTACCGGTAGCTATGTGTTCATCTCTCTCTCTCTATGCATGATCTTGTTGAGATCATGAGCTTGTAATCTATAGATCTATTCTGCTACTCAAGTGCTTTAATGAATCTCTGCTCTCCCCATGTGTGTGAAAGTGACAACGTGCTCACCATGGTGGCACTTAGGCTAGAGATTACAAATACTTGTTATGAGTTATATTTGGAGTTGGATGTCTTTATGAAATTGTGGTGTTTGTTGGAACCATCTAGAGCTCAAGGTGACAGTGTGGGGTTTTCTAGATGGGAAAGGCTTACTTTGAGGTGTGCTGTTATAGCCCTACCGTTGATTAGAGTGTCCAACCGGAGAGTAGTTAAGAGTAGTATCATAAAGAGAAGATATTTATATTAGATTGTTCACTAGTGAAAGTATGATCCATAGGCCTTGTTTCTAAACATTGAAACACCGTTTGCAATTAAATCTGTTACATGTTTGCTTGTTTCCATCTTTATTTCAGTTTGCCTTTAGTTTCTTCCACGCCATCAAGCTATTTTCTTTCATCGTTTTATTATATCCATACCACTTGTATTTCACTATCTCTTCACCGAACTAGTGCACCTATACACCTGACAAGTGTATTGGGTGTGTTGGGGACACAAGAGACTTCTTGTATCTTGATTGCAGGATTGCTTGAGAGTGAATACCTTTGACCACTTCCTCCCTGAGTTCGATAAACCTTGGGTAATCCACTTAAGGGAAAACTTGCTTCTGTTCTACAAACCTCTGCACTTGGAGGCCCAACAACTGTCTACAAGAATAGAAGTGCGTAGACATCACCAATGAACCAGTGACTAGAGTTTCACTCGGAACCCCTGGTTTTTTATATATGACACGTGTATTGATGTTTCCACTCAACACAGTTATAGCATAATATAAAACTTAATTATAAACTTTATGAAATATGATAATAGTCCTTATAAATATTTGTCTCCAGGGCATATTTCCAACAGTCTCCCACTTGCACTAGAGTACAAATACACTAGGTGCATTTGTTCTTAATCATTTGCACCATATCACCGGTACCTTGAACATGCTTGCTCATGGAAGAGGTTGAGTGTTGGGCCTGTACTTCACAATCCCAAATCCTTTCAAACTTACTAATGTCACTTTGATTGACATTAATACTTTATCATCACACGATAACATTTGTGTGTATGCATCGTTGCTATGTCTGTAGAACGAGGCCTGATTCCAGGAGCCTACATTGACTTTAGATCAACCTCGAGGGCTTTCTCATGGGCACTGTGCCCTGGGACACATCATTCTATGTTAAAAGCGAACTAGCCCCGCCATAACATTATACAACATTTTATATGGTACCCTTATCTATTATTATAAATGTATTGATCAAAATACGAGTGCACTCTGTGCAACTTTCGATGTTTTAGTTCACCTCGCTTCCTACTTGACTTTAATCTGTATTCCGGGAGTTTACAACATATTCCCTTATAACATAACCCTTTATGCTTTAATATATGTCATCCTTTATGGATTTGGAAAATATGTCTACAAATCTCTATTAGACACTGTGGACAAACTTAGCTCAACGTTCTGTGATTCAAACTTAATCACTTTTCAATGTTCCTTATTGGATCATATATTATGTTAAGTTATCAGCTTGGTTTTCTAAGATAGAACCTATGTCTCAACATAGTGGATGATGATCATCCTTTCTTTCTTGCAACCATTGATGTTAAACTTAATATTGTTCCTAACTTAAGTTATTAAGGACCAGTTCCTTAATTAACTTCTATTCTGAAACCCTTTTTCAGAATCCCTTAAGGAATACTACATAATATCATAATACACTTATTATCAACTTCTACTCCCTATAAATCATTATTTATTGGTACTTCCGCTTTTATTCTTAACACACTTAA
This sequence comes from Avena eriantha, assembly GCA_910589775.1. Lineage (NCBI taxonomy): Eukaryota > Viridiplantae > Streptophyta > Magnoliopsida > Poales > Poaceae > Avena > Avena eriantha. The sequence goes on along the minus strand of OU342742.1, from coordinate 454,249,160 downwards.
GAATCATTTCTATAAGCTCCCACTCAAAATATGTTCTAACATATTTGGGTATGAGTCACTACTCTTACTCAAACTATGTTCCTACATATTTGAATTTGAGACTTATATTGCTCCCACTCAATTTCATGCAAATTGCATATCCACTCACTATTTTGAACAACTTCAAAATCCTTTGATCAAATATCAAACTTGGAGTTGTACTATGAGATACTAGTACTTTACCAGTTTTAAATCCACTACACATTTAGCGCTCTTGAATCAAATTCATTTGAATTCGTCCAATATTTGACAAATTGGGCTTTTGTCATTCACCCCCTTTTCCACTATGGCTTTGATGTAATTTGGGAAAATTCCAAGTAACTCCTTTTACTTGTGAGATTCAGCAACGAATTGCTTTCTAATCTCAAGTGAATTTTACTATGGGATTTATCATAATTCTAGTTTACCATTATTTCCTTAGTAGTTTGTAGGTATGTCATATTCCAAGAATCATGACGAAGGATTCACAAATGTCTCCATAAAAGATGTGGGTTACAATTTGAATCCTACTTCATGTAGTGAAAACATCAATGGGGAAAATACAATGATCATTATCATTGATTCTTTCCTTTTGTGAAGAAATCGTTCAGGAACATTTTCTGTTGCGCTTGTCAACACTCCGATGTAGGGATCTGAATCCTCATCGTGTTTCACACTATCTTCCATTTGCTCCATAATCGAGAAATATCACCGACTGTGAACTTCTTCGAGAATGCACCAAAATCCAAGTAATACAAGTTTTGCTTTTCTTTTGGTTTCAGCTATGGATTTCGTATTCAAAGTTTCCAATGAATAATCTACAAGGACTAATTTGCTATTTTTTTGGTTATATCGAATAACCCCAAAACTTTTACGATGATCCATACTTGATATGGAGCCGATCTCGCGAATTCATATGGTTCACTATATATTCTAATTGAGTGCTAACTATTTCTAACTTATGGTCTCTACGTATACACTACAATGATTTATTTGGCGCCATCTATTCACCCACTTTAATATCTAATATCGCATTGTGATGCTTTGCATTTTGACGTTTCAAAACACTTTGCATTCCAATATTTTTCTTCATGCCATTATTATAAAGTCGAATTTCATTACTATTTTTCAAATTGTAGTAATTAGATTCTCTTTTATATTTATACCCTTTGTTGATGAAACACTTTGATCATATGAAATAATTTCATACTCATGTTTCCTTTGGTAAACTACTTTACATGTTTAAACAATCATATAAGGATAATTACCATTTTGTTAAAATACAATACATCGAATATGTATTTACTTTTAACATTTCATTAAAACACTTTGTATTCAAGTAATACACGGTGTTCAAGTTATTTTGCCAAACTTAGGCATGATTTATATGTGATAAGAAATCGAATAACTTTCACATATTATCAATATAACTTTGAATTTAAACAATGGTTTCATTCAAAATGAATATATCATTAAGTTGGGTATTTTTCAAGGCATTTCAATATTTTACAAATGTTCATGCATTATCAATTAGTTTCAAAACAACTAGGATAATTCACAAGTAATCAAACAAGATATGAACACAAATAGTAATCATTCATAAAAGTAGAACAACTGTTTGTTACAAACTGATATGAATAACCGTCTCACAAAGTGTGAGACACACTAAAGAGGTTCACAATCTATTGATTACAATAATCATCCTAAACATAAACTAAATGATAAATGTCGAGGGAAAGTGTCATTGGCCAACATCATCATGCTCTCCATCAACACGCAAGGTCACCTCCTCTCCAACAAGCACCTCTCATGCAGAAGGACCTGTTTTCAATAAAACAAAACAAGTATCAAATATACTTAACACTGCAAATGTGTTTGCAAGATTATAACATTTATAAAATTGTATATCAAGTATATACCTTTGTCATTGATGACCTCAGCAACAATAGGTTCAACCAACACATTCCTGAGATGTGTTATGAACCTGTGGAATTCCATTGATTCCGCGTCGCCTCTCATAATGTAAGTCCTGACTTGCACTTGCTAGCTTGGTGGCAGCGACCGCAGCACAAGGCCTATTGCAAAAGAGCTTGCGAACCAGTTGTCTAGGTAGTATGCCAAACTCATGTATGCATCATATATGATTAACAAGTGATCATACAGTGAGGAGCCCTCCTCCATCTTTATGGAGAGGAAATCCCCCATCAGCTGATACTCCCATATGCGCACTTGTTCCATGAAATTTGATCTCATATGTGCCATAAACGTTCGGGGATTAAGACTTCCCACAATCGGCCACAGCCCATCTTCCATCCTGAGGCGCATCGTTACTGATATGAATGTGGCATCACACGACGACGGCAGCAAAGATCCCACTGCTCCTGGGTGTCATGAATATAAGGTGGCTCCAAGTACATCTCGTAGATCATGTAGTCAGCCACTTTGTCTCGCTAAGGAGATCATGAAGGCGCATGACCCATGCAGAAAAGTTGGATCCATCTAACTTGAGCTTTTCTCCTTTTAACCAATTGTCAATAGGGAAGGTAATATCAGGGAGAACCATTTCTACATTTATAATTGCAAAAGGAATTTAGACTAAGTTTATAATTAAATGAGTTAATAATAACTCCACTTACAAATAGCTATCCCCTTAAGGGTTCCTAGTGATAACATGACCACTTTCAGCCACATCTGTCCCGATCATCACGGCCATCAATGTGGGTTCAAGGGTGGACGCTAAACATCGGTCACATCATTCATGCGACTCGTGCTCGATCTTTCGACAATCCTTGTTTTGAGGCCATGTCTGCTACATGCTAGGCTCGCCAATTCAACCTTAGTGTATTCACTGTGCAACATGGCTTACACCCACTGTATGCAAACATAGATATGTCTGACACCCCATGCCTATACCATGGATCGCCTCATACCGAAGAAATTTCTTGGTGGTGCACCCTAAGAGAGAACATAAGCATTCGTAATTTTAACAGGGATCATCTTATTAGGATACCGTCGAGTATCTAATACTAGCACACAATAAGATATACAAACAATAAAATTTAATGTAAATGTGATGTGATATGGTCCTTCACGTCGTGATCTCCATCTGTCGTCACCAGATTCCGGCGCCAGGGTTCCGGCGCCGTAGACACTAGGGTACCGGTGTCATTCCGGCGTGGTAGTTTGTCACCTCCGTAACTATCTACTACTACGTAACATAAGGTAATCACTTTACCTTTCCCACAACCATATCACAAAGAATCTCCCCTGTAAAACAAAGTTAGACTCATCTACTTTATCTTTGCATGTTTTACGTGGCTGAATGGGCTTTCGCACAAGAACCGTTCTTACCTACGAACTTTCAGCACAACGCTGATCAAGTAGTTGTCTCTACTACACCCCTTTCGGGGCCCTCCATTGCAAATGGTGTACCAACTAATGCGAGAGAGACAGACACCCCCCTAAGCCACTTTATACGGTACAAGCCGTATGTCAAGCGTGGACCAGTCTCGCGAATGAACGAGTAAAGTCGGTTGGGGGCCGCTTCATCAAGAATTACTGCGGTATAAACATGTACACGTTGGAGGGTAACAACTAAAAGATCAAAGCCCACACGCTACATCACGTGTGTTCTACCTGTACTATCATTACTACGCATAGATCTAGCTCTGGTACCACTGTAGGGGTTCCGCGTATTAAAATAATAAATTTTATCCTACGCCCCTGAACCACTGATGCTGCCAGGACCTATCTATTAGTAATACAGTAACGGGAGGGGCTTTTCGCGAACTTACCCTTGAAGACTGAAAACCGTTGTCAACGCTTAGGAGAGCGTGGTTGATGTAGACAAGCTGAAGCTGACCACAAAGTCATGAGGAAGTCCTTGCGCTCCAGCGGCTCAATAACTTGAGTGCCTCAAGTGTGGCACCTCGTGGGGAGTTACACACGTCTGGTGCCTAACGATGACTCCCGCTTCCCCGATCCAGCAGCAGTTGTGGAAGTAGAGCTCCTGGATCCAAATCCCGCAGCGCGACGGCGCTCCGCGGTGAAGATGTCTCTCGTTTGTGTAGTCCGAACTTGGGACCACGGTGACGAGACAGAGAGAGAGAGAATATCAATTGGAGGACTTCCCAAAAGTGAGAAGACCATTATTGAATATTATGTGTATTTATCTAGCCAAATACCCCAACTATATATAGGGGAAGGGGAGGTACTACCTCCCTCAAAGTCCCGGGGTGGGACTAAAGGAGAGGAGGAGGTGGGAGGAGGCGCCGCCGGCCACCCCCCCCATGGGCCCCACGTGGGGGCCTGGCCCAATAGGACCGCCGGCCACCCCTTGGCCCTTCTGCCGTCTTGCCTTTCCCTAATGGGTCGTCTTCCCTCCGGAATTGGCCCATTAAGCCTTTAACCATTTAAATTGATTTTCTCTTTTATTAAATAATTATAAATAAATGATTAAATCAATATTTAATATTCATTCTTACATTATTAAATCTCTGTGGCTATGGAACACCTTCCACCTCCACTCCGGACATCCTCCGGACTTACCGAAACCCTTCTAGTTTTCTCTCTACTATTCTTCGGTGATTCTTCCGATCCTATAAACACTCTATAAGCATCATCAAACCCTTAAGAATGATACACTATGGTTCCGGAATACTCCAGACATGGTCGGGACACTCCCAGACCATTGATCAATCGAGGGACCTAGATGGCCATGTGACCCCTGTGCGTTCCACGAAGATCTTTCGTCATTTGAACCGAGACGGTCGTGTCTTATTCCCTTTGTCTCTTGATACTTGCATTGCTAGAGATTTGATCAATGACATCACCATGTCGTGTTCCATGTCGTTACCGAACAATGCTACTTGACTCGTTCTGACAAGTGATATTCCTGTAATCAAATCACACGCTGCGCAACTATTGAATATAACTTCTCTGAGTGGACCCTTGAGTATCTTTCCATCACGTGGACGGACAAATCCCGCTCTTGAAATATATTGCCTCTATGGTTTCCTCCGAGTACCTGAACACACCTTTATAACCACCGTATTACCAGATGGCGCTTGATGCTATCTAAGCACTCTCGTGAGACAGTGATTGATATAGCCTCACGGTCTATGGAATAGTCTACTAGGATCCACTTCTAATCATCGTAACTTGAACTTCGTGACATGATCGGGTCACGATGTTTGGGTTGGTTATTGGTTCATCATCTCATTAATGAGATGACTCCATTTCCAACTGGCATAAATGCCACATGATCAGGAAACTTGATCATCTATTGACCAATGAACCAGTGACTAGAGTTTCACTAGGAACCCCTGGTTGTTTATATATCACACGTGCATTGATGTTTCCACTGAACACAATTATAGCATGATATAAAACTTAATCATAAACTTTTTAAAATATGATAATAGTCCTTATAACTATTTGTCTCTAGGGCATATTTCCAACAATAGTAATCTCCCTTACCTACTTCATAATATCATAATTCGGGATTATCATATTATATATTTCTTCCGTCCATACTTCCAATAATAGTACCATTCGCGGGAGACCCATAATTTCTTGTGAGTGTTGTAAAGACAGTGGATCATCCCCCTAGTCCTTGGCACTCGTAATGAGGAAGACCCGGCTTCTAGGGAACTAGTTCCTTATAGATGTTGTGAGGTCACCCATGCTAAGGAAAACAAACTACAACTAAGCCTCAGCTTGCTCTGGGGTAATGTGGTTGCACGAGTTAGTTCTTCCGGTAAAAGTCTAGAATCCATGTGTCTCCTTTTTAGAACATCCTTCTCTTAGTTGTTTACAATAAAACCTTTTTCTTATAAACCATTTGCCAACCTTTAAAACATCCAGTTGGAAAGGACAACCTTCCCAAGGTTTTATCGAAAACAATTCCAAATCCTTTGTTTTAGGGGTTACCACATATTTTTATTTTCAGGGAGCAGATTTCGAAGTGAGGTAAGATGCTAACCATCATATTCACATTCTCAGGGAATCGATAGGTATCAACAAGGTGTGTGCGTCCTGCTGGACACCAAGTCATAACTTGGGAGGCCAAGTTACCAATAAGAGGACAATAAAACATTCATGCTGAAAGTAATACAATTTGCGAAATGAGATGAAAACAAGTACATCAAGAGGAGTTGGAAAAGTTTGGGATTCAATAAGGTGGCTTGCCTATGGTCAGCAAAATGTCCCTAGACTTCTTCTTAGAAACCCAATAATAAAAGTCTTCTCCTTCTTAACTTCGATACAATTGCAACTATCATGTCACATATCACACATGCAAAAATCAAGGTACCACCATCAACACAAGGCAAACATGGCACCAGTACAAATAGAAAAACACTAAAAAGCATCACAACCATTCAGTAGGTATTGATAATATCAACTCATAGCAATTGGAACCATTTTCATTTCCTTTTTAAAACTTATTTTATGATTTAATTACTAGACACTAGTTAAACAATGGATTTTATACCAAAGACAAGTTTTGTATGAGACCAATACAAAAATTTGGTATCATTAGCTAGCTAGTGAAATAAGAAAACCACAAGAAGTGGTTTTGATGGCTCAGTGTTGATGTAGAGCTCGTTGGGGAACCCCAAGAGGAAGGTATGATGAGCACAGCAACAAGTTTCCCTCAGTTATGAAACCAAGGTTTAATCGAACCAGTAGGAGCAAGGAAACACCCCAAAGGTGTTGCTAGCTGAGCCTTGGCAAGGCGCACTACCGGTGCTAGTAGCAACCTGGAGACCTGCACAGCACAACCACAGAACTATGTCCCCAACTTGCGATGAGGTTGTCAATCTCACCGGTTTTGCTGAAAACAAAGGATTAAACGTATCGAATGGAAGGAAGTAATAGTTTGCAGAAAGTAAACACAAAGCAGTAAACAGTTTGTAGATTGTATGTAAAACAAAGGACCGGGATCCATAGTTCATTAGAGGTGGCTCTCCTTAAGATAGATAACATGCTGTGTGAACAAATTATAGCGGGGCAATTGACAAACATCGAGAAAGCAATACATGCATATACTAATCATCTTGACTCCTTTGGAACTTGATTGGGCATTACAACATTATACATAGACCGCCATCCAACTGCATCTATAACTAATAATCCACCTTCAGGTTATCATCCGAACCCCCTCCAGTATTAAGTTGCAAGCAACAGATTATTGCTTTATGAATTGCGTGTAATGTAAACAATACGATTGTTCTATGAACAAAGGATTGTTGTTTTCTCCCTAGTAGCAACCGCACATCTAGTACCTTAGAGATTTCTGTCACTTCCCCAGATTACTAGAGGCATGAACCCACAATCGAGCATAAATACTAACTCTTGGAGTTGCTAGCATCTACTTGGCCAAGATAGCTACTCACAACGGAAAGCATGCAAGATCAGAAATTACAAAGACATCATAGAATCAATAATCAATCTAAAATAGCATCTTAATATCCATCGGATCCCCGCAAACACAACATGTAGAATTACAAATAGATGATCTTGATCATGAACGGAGCTCACAAGATCTAAACATGAAAGCACAAAGGAGGAGAACCAGCCATCTAGCTACTACATGGACCCTTAGTCCAGAGATGAACTACTCACACATCACACCGGAGGCTTGCATGATGATGAAGAAGGCCTCCAGGGTGAATTCCCCTCTCCGGCAGGGTGCCGGGAAGAGCTTCAGATCCGTCCCGATCTAGGGATGAAGATGACGGCGGCTACAGACTCTTTCGTGGATTTTTTATCAGGTACTTAGGGTTTTCATCCTGAGGGCATCTTATAGGCGGAAGGAGAGCCGAGGGGGTGCTGGGGTCGGCCAGACCACCCCCTGGCGTGGGCCAGGCCGGGCCACATGTCTAGGTGGTGTGGCCGGCCCCCAGCCCTTATCGGTCTCGTATTCTGGAAAAATAGGCACTTTGGATTTTGTCCCGTCCAATTATGAGAATATTCATTTTCTGACTTTCCTAGAACAAAAAACAGCAGAAAACAGGCAGTTGGCACTGTGGCTCTTGTTAATAGGTTAGTGCAAGAAATCATATGAAAAGTACTCCAAAGTGTGGATAAAACATAAGAAAGTAGATAAAACCAAGCATGGAACATCAAAAATTATAGATACATTTGCAATGTATCAACATCCCCAAGCTTAACTCCTGCTCGTCCTCGAGTAGGTAAGTGATAAAAAGAAAGAATAATTTTTGAGGTGACATGCACCATCAAAGACTTGATCAAAGTATTTATAAAACATTCAAAGCTGGGATCATAGTACTTCAATCATAACATGAAAGACAAAGTTCTAGCAATAAGACAAAGAAACTATGATGCAACATGAAAAGGCACAGACAAAAGATTCATGAATAATAATGGTTTGCAAGACGTTTGTTTGTTTCACATAAAGAAAACATAGCATAATAGCATTCAGCTTGTCCTTCATAGAGTAGCAAATATAATTTCATAGGACACCTTCAAGTTCATAAGAGTGACTAGATACAAATAGTTTAAAACACGCAATATCAAGTTATGCATCAATCAACTAGTCTTGGGACAATGCACATAGAACTAAGAATGGCCACTATGCTCTCAAAGTAGTTGTATAGAGGTACAAGGTGGAGACTCAATATAATGGTGGAAGAAAGGACTTCATAGAAGGAAGGAGAGATTCAAGTCTCATAAAGAGCTTCCAAAAATTATGGTACATATAGCTTTCAGCTCTCATTGCCCCTATCATAAGAATCTTGAAGGTGATTAAGGTTAAAGTGACACAACTAAGAGGATATGCTTGACAAGTTATAAACCGAAATCTCATGCCCCTTACTTACGAAAACCGAACCTCATGCTACTCAACTTTAGTCATGAGTAAGCTCTTGTCATTGTAAGTACATATGTATCATAAAGAACCATCAACGGGGTACCCCTTGCACATGATACATGAGTTATACCATAATCAAAATGACAAGGCAAGCAGACAATGAGCATCTCAGCGATCTTTTTATTTGTTATTTGCATAGGTTTTTATTGAGGATGCTTCATAGAGTGCTCATTATGGTGATGCTGCAAGTTTCCACCATGATTAGGATTGGCTTAGGCTAGCGGCCCAGGCGTTTCTGTAACACACATACAAACTCCATGATCTTACAAGTTCCACTTTTATTTTTGACACCGCCGAGATCCATAAGAAAAAGAACACGATATCAACGGGGTACAAAGTACAAGTGCAATGTTGAAAGCGTTCCCCATGATACATGGTTCTGCTAATTTCAACTTATAAAGCGCAAGCATATACGCAACAAAGAAGGACCTAATGGTTCAAGTTTATTAGATGCAAAACGTAAAGTGTGCCATCATGTTCGTGAGAGCTTTAATCACTAGCTTTCTCATAACAAGTTTAATTTGGAAGGTAAACAATAACATGAATATACTTGGAATAGCATATGCTAGTAGGTAGGTATGGTGGAATCTTTGTAATAACTTGGTTTAGGGAGTTGTATGCATTAGTAGAACTCATACTTGGTTGTGGAGGCTAGCAAAAGACTGGGGGTGACAAACTAAGAGAGCAATAATAGCCATAATCATGAAGAGCGACAAACATCATTGATCAAAGCATAAAGTGATACTACAATTTGAAAACTAAAGGATCATCAAGGCTATGGTGACTTGGGATAGTCATAATCATGGTGTGAGCATGCGCCAAGTTAACCCAAATAAAGCATCAAAGGAGAATACCACTATACTATGCTTTAATATGCTAAAACAACGCATGATTCATCCAAGGCACATTAAGAAATCTCAATTGTTTATAACAAGTCATGCTACAACAAAGAATACTAAGCATAAAGCCAAAACAATATCAAGCATGGCATGACAAAGCATAGGCCACAGTCAAAAACAAGCTCTCTTTAACACTTAAGCATGAACTTTCCTACTCTTTTCCAAACGAAACAAAACTAATTGAAAACCAATGTATGAAAGAGGGGGTCCAACCAATTTATTCAGAAAACTAAGCAAACCAAAAACCAAAAAAAAAACGAAAAAGAAGACGCTCCAAGAACAACACAACTATGCATGAAACAATAAAAATGAAGCATTTGGAAGAAACCTGGGATTTTTATTGTTGAAGAAGGGGATGCCTTGGGCATCCCCAAGCTTTGACGCTTGTACTTCTTGGATATTTCTTGGGGTGACACGCGTGGCATCCCCAAGCTTGAGCTTTAGTCCATCCTTCATCTCATTACTCATTCCTTCCATACACCTAAATTTTTTCCTTCACACAATCTTTATTAGCAACATTAGTGCACTCAAGATAATAAATCTTAAGGCTCAGTTTTAAAACCAAATAAACTTCCATTAGAACACTAGATACTGTAGCACTTCCCTCAAAAAGCTCAATTCCCCAAAAGAGCTCAAAAAGGAACCAACAAGAAGCAAATGTAGAAAATGGTAGAAATCTGTCAAAACAGACCAGCAGGTAAAGACGAATTTTTCCAAAGACCTTCTGTTGCTCAAATCAAAAAGTGTTGAACTAACGAAAGTAAGATAACAACCTGGGGCAGAAGCACAAAAATTCACGCCTCAAAAGGACGTACAAAGATTTTACACGAATGTTTACGGTGAAGCACAGAAATCTGTTTTGGGACAGCAATTTTCCCAATCATTACTTCTCTCTCATTAGAGGTTACTCTTTGCATAAAAAGCAAAAAAAAGGATAAGGAGCGGTTATTATAGAGGTAATTACTTCCAATAATCATCTAAAACTTTTGGGTTATCTCCCAATAAGTACTTTTCTTTAACGCCTTTAAGTTAGGCATAAGAAGCAAGAAAAAGAATCAAGTGTTCTCAAATGAAGAAGCATTAAGACCAAATTTTGTTTTCATAGGATAGGCAAAAGAAATCTTCTCTCTCTTCTTAGGGAAGTGTTCTATACCTTTCTTGAGTGGGTGTTGATATTTAATGGTGCCTTCTTTGATATCAACAATGGCACCAACAGTTCTAAGAAAAGGTCTTCCCAAAGTAATACGACAAGAAGCATTGCATTCAACATCCAAAACATAGAAATCAACGGGGACATAGGCATTGTTAACCATAATAAGAACATCATTAATAATCCCCATGAGTTTCTTTTTAGCATTTTCATCAATGGGACATTCAAATAACAATCTTCAAGTGGAGGCAAATCAAGCATATCATAAATCCTTCTAGGCATAATAGAAACACTACCAATTGAAAGATCTTTCAAGGTGAATTTAGGGATCAAAATGGTGAGCTAAGGAAGAGGTAACAACTAAAGGAGACTCAACTTTTTTTGCATTTTTGATAAAGAAAGCAAACTAGTAAAACTAATTTTTTCTGTGTTTCTGATAAAGAAACAAGCAAATAAAGCAAAAATAAACTAAGCAAAATAAAAATAACAAAGTAAAGAGATTGGTTATTAGGGACTCCCGTTGTGAAGTTGTCCTTGACTCCTCGGCAACGGCACCAGAAAAATGCTTGATGTCTCACTGTTGATGTAGAGCTCGTTGGGGAACCCCAAGAGGAAGGTATGATGATCACAGCAGCAAGTTTCCCTCAGTTATGAAACCAAGGTTTAATCGAACCACTAGGAGCAAGGGAACACCCCAAAGGTGTTGCTAGCTGAGCCTTGGCAGGGCGCACTACCAGTGCTAGTAGCAACGTGAAGACCTGCACGACACAACCACAGAACTTTGTCCCCAACTTGCGATGAGGTTGTCAATCTCACAGGTTTTGCTGAAAACAAAGGATTAAACATATCGAATGGAAGGAAGTAATAGTTTGCAGAAAGTAAACACAAAGCAGTAAATAGTTTGTAGATTGTATGTAAAAGAAAGGACTGGGGTCCATAGTTCACTAGAGGTGGCTCTCCTTAAGATAGATAACATGCTGGGTGAACAAATTACAGCGGGGCAATTGACAAACATCGAGAAAGCAATACATGCATATACTAATCATCTTGACTTTCTTTGGAACTTGATTGGGCATTACAGCATTATACATAGACCGCCATCCAACTGCATCTATGACTAATAATCCACCTTCAGGTTATCATCTGAACCCCCTCCAGTATTAAGTTGCAAGCAACAGATTATTGCTTTACGAATTGCGTGTAATGTAAACAATACGATTGTTCTATGAACAAAGGATTGTTGTTTTCACCCTAGTAGTAACATCACATCTAGTACCTTAGAGATTTCTGTCACTTCCCCAGATTATCAGAGGCATGAACCCACTATCGAGCATAAATACTAACTCTTGGAGTTGCTCGCATCTACTTGGCTAAGATAGCTACTAACAACAGAAAGCATGCAAGATCACAAATAACAAAGACATGATAGAATCAATAATCAATCTGAAATAGCATCTCACTATCCATCGGATCCCCGCAAACACAACATGCAGAATTACAAATAGATGATCTTGATCATGAATGGAGCTCACAAGATCAAAACATGAAAGCACAAAGGAGGAGAACCAGCCATCTAGCTACTACATGGACCCGTAGTCTAGAGATGAACTACTCACGCATCACACCGAAGGCTTGCATGATTATGAAGTAGGCCTCCAGGATGAATTCCCCTCTCTGGCAGGGTGCCTGGAAGAGCTTCAGATCCCTCCCAATCTAGGGATGGAGACGACGATGGCTACAGACTCTTTCATGGATTTTTGATCGGGTACTTAGGGTTTTCGTCCCGAGGGCATCTTATAGACGGAAGGAGAGGCCGAGGGGGTGCTGGGGTCGGCCAGACCACCCCCTGGTGCGGGCCAAGCCTGGCCGCATGGCCAGGTGGTGTGGCCGGCCCCCAGCCCTTCTCCATCTCGTATTCTGGCATCAGATGTCTTCCGGGAAAATAGGCACTTTGGCTTTTGTCCCGTCCAATTCCGAGAATATTCATTTTCTGGCTTTCCTGGAACCAAAAACAGCAGAAAACAGGCAGCTAGCACTGTGGCTCTTGTTAATAGGTTAGTCCAAGAAATCATATGAAAAGTACTCCAAAGTGTGGATAAAACACAAGAAAGTAGATAAAACCAATCATGGCACATCAAAAATTATAGATACATTTGCAATGTATCATGGTTTCATCATATTATCATTTTTATTTATTTAGTTATGAATTTCCTAGTGACATTAACTCCCGATCTGGTATTTAATTCACCAGAAAATATCTTTAAGTCAAATAAAAAAATTCTACTTGTGTTAGAATACACTCGAGTAATGGATCACTCAAAGTTAGATTCACCTCATAATAATTACCAGAATGTTCTTGAGAAATTCCCAAATTCAGTTATGTAATCAATATGTCTTTTTCATTACATTTATTCTACATGTCCTTTTGGTATGAAACCAAGGACACATGATAGGAATCACTAATACCTTCTTACTAAATTTATTTAACTAGTGTTAGACTTGTAGTTCTATAGTTATTATTTATAGAGTGCATCAATTGCATGTAGTAGTATTTAATTCATCAAAATTCATTGGTTGCTTAATAATTTCTATAAAATTAGTGTTTGGTAGATCCTGTTGGACTACTTCAATAAGACTTGGAATCAACATAAAATATGTGGTATATGTACCTTGAGAAATTGTTGAACTTGGATCTGAGGTGTTTTTGTTATTTTTACTACTATAGATCCAATGATCTAATTGGCATGGACCTAAAGTCACATGCAAAGTATCAAAGAAACCTTTCAGTACAATGTGGTTTCAAATCATTTTGATCTATATGTTTCTGGGAGTAAATTTGTGAGTGATTTGAACACATTTTAGGGTATTAATTATCAGTGTGAATACAAATACTATTATGGAAAGATTTTGGATTTGCATGTTTTAGGAAACATCTGAGCTCATGGAAATTTTTTGGATCTGGGTCGTTCCAAATAGTTTCCATTTTCTTAGGCATTTTAATCCTAGCAACCAATTATTAGATCTGATAATGGGAAATTAAAATGGAAAGAGAAAAGGGGCCAACCAGGCCCATGCATCTTCCTGTACGCGCACGTGATGGCATTTGAATGCACATAGCCAGGTCTGCCAGTCAAGGACCGAGGTTTTGCGGAGGGGTATGCCATGATGTTAGTCGTCGGATATAGCGGAGATCAATGTCTCACGTGCTGACGAGGGTTAAACTCGGCAATGCCCATGGTGATGGACTTAGGGTTTTGCAAAAAAGAGAACGCTGAGGATTTTGTTGGATGTCAAGCAAACTAGGGAGTCGAGGTCGCCTGATTACTTGATGAACAACACTATTACAGATCGCTTGGGTTTTTTATCTGTACCTCCTCATAGGCTTCTCCCATCCTATATATAATAGGCCGGGTCTCAAAGCTGTACACGGATAGGTTACATATGTATGATTACAACACCAACATAAGGTCAGTTCATATTTTCTTTCCTAATACAACAAAGGCTTTTATCGATTGCTTCTTTGGGCCATCATCTTGAATCTTCACGGGACATGAGCCTTTATGCAGCCAGGGTAATGAATCATAAGCACCCGAGTAATCGTACATATCTCAGTAGCCCCCAAGACTCTACCCGAACCGTAGATTAAGGGTGAGTCTCAAAGATATTTTCAGTTTTTCCCATTTTTTGCATTGTTTCTATTGTTTTCACTTTTATAGGGATTTGGTACAATATGATTCATGCATCCGACAGATTAGGAATCAGTTAATTCATCCTATGCAAAAACAATGTTGACCTACATCAAATTCAAGTCCCCGGGCCTGAACATGGAATTATAACTGGCAGAATTTAGTTCGAGCCGTCGAGGTCTTATCGAATACTGAATTCCAGTTCTATTTTATCGGGTACCCAACGCGTCCGTCGGGATTTTTTAATCGTATCATTGATATGGATATTTTACTGGTAGAGTGTATTCTTGTGCAATTACCAGGCCACACAGGATGAATCCTAGGGTCTTACCTTCATGTCTTGGACACGGCATTTAGAGTTTTGTCATGTTAGGTGCGATCTGAGATTTTTGTATACATTTTATCGACTGCCTTGTTTGGCTACTGGAATTTCTAAAGTTTATTAGACTTTTTGTTTTAATAATTTATAGAATCTTCCGATGGGAGTAACCTTCTGAGGATAGACCAAAGTAAAACTCATAGGTTTAGGTGATGATTGTCTTGATTTTGTATGCATAATTTGATTCGTATCGGGTGCGCGACACCGCTCCCGATGGGAGTAGCCCCTGAGGCTATGTCGGATGCCTGTATCTGGACATAGGCTCATAATTGTTGTTAGTTTTATCAGAAAAATATATAGAAATATATATCCCCTATTTCGTTGGCAAAAAAGGTATAAATAAAGATTTAGAGTGTGAAGAACTTATCTTTTATTTAAATGCCGAAGCCAACAATACATTATTTGGTGGATTAGCGCCTAGCCGTTGGCCTTAATATTCTGGCTAAGAAGCCAAGCCATAGGACTTATTGTAATTAATATTGCGATAAACATAAATTATAAGCATAAAAGTGCCGTAGTTGGGCAATGTTCCACGGATTGGAGTATTTGACTCCTGTCTTCTTGTATTGTAGCCGATATGCTCCTCCGAGAATAACTTCTGTAACAATGTAAGGTCCTTCCCAAGGTAACTCCAATTTACAGTGGCCATCTTGCTTGAGGTGAAGAACTAGGTCCCCTACAATGAAGGACCTAGGACACAGTCGTTGACTGTCGTAGTTGCGCAAGTTTTGCTGATATATAGTAGAACTTTGTAGGGAGGTGTCTCGGACTTCATCAAGTGCATCAACATCATCTTCAAGTGCTTCTCTTGATGCCTCTTCATCATATGTAGCTACTCGTGTAGATTCGTGTGATACTTTGACTGGAAGGATGGCTTCAGCGTCGTCGACTAGAAAAAGGGTGTTTCTTGTGTCAAATTATTTGGAGTAGTACACAAACTCCACAAAACATATGGTAACTCATCTACCCATGTTCCTTTTGCCCTGTCGAGTGGTGCTAGTAATATTTTCTTGAGGCCAGCAGTTACTAGGCCATTGGCTTTTTCCACTTGTCCATTAGTTAGCGGGTGGGCTACTGAGGAGTAGCTTACTTTTATACCCATCTCCTCACAGTATTCCTTGAACTCATTGGAAGTAAAATTAGATCCATTATCCGTGATGATGTTATTTGGCACACCAAACCAGAATACTATGGATTTGATAAAATTCATAGCGGAAGTTCCATCCGGACTGGTGACAGACATTGCTTCAATCCATTTAGTAAATTTGTCAACTACTACTAGCAAAAATACGTATTCTCCTAGAGATGAATTTCGAAGTTTACCCACCAAATCAAGTCCCCACCGAGCGAAAGGCCAAGCAATATGTATGGAGTTTAACTCAGTGGCGGGTGCACCGGGCTTTGTTGCGAATCACTGACATGCCTTGCATGTTCTAACTATATCATTTGCATCTTGTACTGCTGTGAACCAATAGAATCCTGCCCTGAACGCTTTGGCGGCAATTGCTCGGCTGCTAGCGTGACGGCCACATACTCCTTCATGTATATCCTTGAGTATAATGTTTCCTTCATCGGGTGTGACACATCGTTGTAGCACACCCAAAATACTTCTTTTGTATAACTCTCATCTGATGATTCTGAAGGCTTTTGATCTTTGAGTGATTCGCCGAACTTTTGTCGCATCTTCGGGGAGTTCACACCGAGTCATATATGCTATGTATGGCTGCATCCAGTTAGGTTCTATTATCATGACCTCAGAAACTTCTGATTCTTTTTCGATGATTTCCTCTGTACTCTTGCTAGCTGGTGGAACCCTCAGGTCCTTTCACGGCTTAATCTTTTTCCCTGTATTGGGCGCTATGACCTCAGAGACTCTCTTTTCTTTGATAGAATGCTCAGTTATTTCCTCCCAAAAAACCTGGGTGGCACTAGTAGGCATAAGGACCCGATGTTTGCTAGATTGTTGGCTTCTTCATTGCTTCCTACGTGTGATACTTCACATCCGTCAAATTGAGCATCCATAATGCTATAACAGATCACGGTAGGCAATCATGTTATCACTGATAGCGTCGCACTTGTTCATTGCTTGTTGTGCTACAAGAATAGAATCACCAAATATTTTGAGGCGAGTTGCACCGCAAGATTTAGCCATACGCATACCGTGCAACAAGGCCACATACTTAGCTTCGTTATTGCACACGTTTGCGAAGCTCATCCGAAGTATATATCACATTTTATCGCCTTGTGGCGATACTTGTATGACTCCTTCCCTGCTCCTTCCGTTCTTTTTGATCCATCAAAGTACATTGTCCATGCGCTAGAAAGGTCAGGTGGGCCCACGCATTGTAGTTCAGTCCATTCAGTGATAAAATTAGGCAGAACTTGTGATTTGATTGCTTTACACTTCTCGTACGTGATATCTCGAGGGGAAAGCTCAATGCCCCATAGAGAGACACGTCTAGTTTCTTATGGATTATTGAGGATATTGGATAAAGGTGCTTCATTGACCACTATGATCGGGTGTTACAAAAAATAGAGGCGCAACTTCCGTGCAGTCATGAATACTCCATACGCTAGCTTCTGATAATGTGGGTACCTCTGTTTGGTTGGCGAGAGGACTTCCCTCAAGAAGTAAACCAGCCTCTGAGCACCGTGGGTTTTCCCTTCTCTGGGTCATTCTACGACCAAAACCGTACTGACCACATGATTTGTGGCAGCTATGTAAAGAAGTAACGACTCTTTCTCACGTGGAGACACGACGACGGGAGATGTCAAAAGTGTTCTTTTGAGGTCTTCAAAGGTGCTAAGCTTCTTCCGTCCACTTGAATTTATCTGATTTCCTCATGAGGGTGTAGAATGGTAGTGCTTTTCCTCCTAAACAAGCAATAAAGCGGCTGAGTGTTGCGACTCGCCTAGCCAGCTGTTGTATGGCCTAAAGGTTCTTTGGTTTTTTCATTGTTAGAATCACCTATATTTTCTCGGGATTAGCTTTGATTCCTCTTGCTGATACGAGATATCCGAGGAGTTGCCCTGCTGGGACTCAAAAGGAGCACTTCGTCGGGTTAAGTTCGATGCAAAAAAATTCAAGGTTCTCAGATGTTTCTTGGAGATCTTTGATAAGTGAAGACCCTTGCTTTGTTGTAACTATAACATCATCAATATATACTTGCATGTTTGTGCCGATTTGGTTTCCTAGGCAATTCTGCATCATCCACTAATATGTTACCCCGGTGTTTTTGAGGCAAAAGGGCATTATTGTATAGCAGAATACGCCATAGGGCATGATAAATGTTGTTTTCTCATGATCTTCCTCCTTGATCCAAATTTGATGGTATCCTGAATATGTATTCATGAAGGAAAGACATTCGCACCCTGCAGTTGCATCGATTATTTGATCGATTCGTGATAGTGGGAAGTGATCATTTGGAAAATGTTTGTTCAGCACAGTGAAGTCAATGCACATCCGTAACTATTTTGTATTTTTCTTTGGGACGCATACTGGGTTTGCACCCCATTCTACTTTCTTTAATTCTTTGATGAATTTGGCATCAGTAAGGCGATGGAGCTCCTTTCCAATGTCCTTACAGTTTGGCTCTATGAAGCGACTATTTTACGAGATTCTCCTTTGAATCCAAGTTTAATGCGTGCTCAGCGAGTTCCCTGGGAATTCCCGGCATGTCAGAAGGTAGCCATGCGAAAATCTCCCAGTGCTCACGGTGGAACTTGATGAGCGCGCTTTCCTATTCGGGACCAAGATTGGAGGCAACAAATGTCGTCTTCTTCATATCGGTAGGGTGGATATGTACTTCCTTTGTATCTTGCGTGGTGTCAAAATCCTGATCAGGATTGACACACGCTATTGCCAGAGGTTCTGCGGTTGCTGATATTTTTAGCTGCTAAAACTCGGTTGCCATCCCGAAAGATTCAGAAATTTTGTTGAAATCCTGATCACAATTGTTGGATCATGTGAAGCTTCCTTTTACTGCTATGATTCCCTTTGGCGCTGGCATTTTCATAACTAGATATGCATAATGCAGGACTACCATGAATCATGCAAAAGTTGGGCTTCCTAGGATCGCATGATATTGTGATGGCCAGTCCATGACTTCGAACTTGAGAATTTCTCGCCTGAAATTTTCTTTGGATCCAAAAACAACGTCAAGAAATATTTTACCTAAGGGAATTTCTGCTTTACCTGGTACTATGTCGTGGAAGGATGTTTTTGTTGGTGCTAGATTTACCAAAGAGTAGTTCGTTGCTCTCAATGTTTAGGGGCAAATCAAATTTATGTTGCTTCCTGCATCCATGAAAACATTGCTCATGTCGAATCCTCCCACTTGAGCTTCAACTATCAAGGCCGAATGACCCGGTCGTGGTACTCGAAGTGGGTGATCAGCTCTGATGAATGTGATTTCCTGTTTTGACCAGCGAAGATACTCGGGTGTGGCTGGTGGAGCCATCTCGGCCATGTTGACTTGTCTTGTAATTATCTCTTGGATCCTGTTGGATGGGCGCCTTTTTTGAATCATTAACATTGCTCCCTTTGACCTAGGGTATTCACTATCTTGATTTGTTATGTTTTGTGGTTGTCCTATTGGCTGATGTACACCGGTGGCGGTGGTGGTGCGCCGATGGCTAACGTGCCAGGTGTGGTGGTGTATCCTTGGTTTGTTGCTTCGGTTGCCTTTGCGTTTTATAGATCTTGCATCTTCAAAAACGTTTGGCAGTCTTTCATGAGATGGTTGGATCATGTTTTGCCTGCTGAGTCAATATAAAAGTGCAGATTACAGGATCCTTCAAGCATTTGCATTGCAGACATAGGTGGGTCCCGAGCTCTTGGCTGATACCGCTACATTGATTGGCCTCCTCTGACGTCGTCCCTGTTATTGCGGTGCCCACTATTGTAATCGTCATTCCTGTGATTACCCTCTCCCGAGAAACTAGCTGCGACATAACTTGGTCCTGTCAGTCCGTCGTTGTTCCTCCGTCTTCTGTCATTGCTGCATTTATCCCTGTCTTCTTCGGGTGAAATTGTTAGTTTGTTATGCAGCGCGCCCTCTCCATTAGCCTAGCGATTTTCTATGTCCATTAGTTGTGAGATTGTTTTGTGTTTGACCCGTCCTAGTTCTTCTATGAACTCTCAGAGGCGGAGGCCATATTGGAAGGCGTCAATGGCCCTTCAGTCGGATATAGCTTCGGCTGAGTTCTTGATAATGTTCCATCGCTGAATGAAGGCTCTTATTGATTCTCCATGTTTCTGTTTGCACACCCGTAATTGCTTTAGAGATGCGGGTCGTTTAAATGTGGAGTGAAAGTTTCGAATGAACCTTATCTTCAAGATCGTTCTAGCTACTGATGGAATCTTCTGGTAGTTGTCTGAGCCATGACCATGCAGCGCCGGTTAGGTGCAGCTACAAGCTTTGCATTGCAATGTTTGTGGAGCCGCCATGTGGCTTGACGATGGCCAAGTAATCTCCTATCAACACTTCGGGTTCCTATAGTCCATTGTACTTTTGGCGGTCATGCGGATGTTTGAAGTCCTTGGGTCCTGAAGCTTTACGAATCCCTTGGGTAAAACATCTAGCTCCGCATAACTCGTGGTCATCTTCACTGTCGTCGTTATGGAATCTTCGGCTACGGCCCTCATCCCTTGATCCGTCGTTCCTATGCTGCGTGCTATTATTTCTTGTGTTGTTCCATGGTTCGGAACCTGAGAAGTGCATCCAATGTGGTCACCGTGACCTTCGGGTGTGCCCCACCTGCCGAGGGCTGCTGTGACAGTGTGGGGATCTATCAGGTTGGTGCGTGATTCCCTATTCTGCTTGTGCAAGAGATGCTCCTACCATTCCGAGGTTCATTAAAGCCGAGTGATGAAGAGCCGCGCGGGGATCATTGGGTGAGGGTTGAGTTGTGATTAGATATGTTTGTGCGGCCACTATTGCTGCCTCGGCTGTTTTTTCTTTGATGTTCCCTGCTTGATCTACTGACATAAACGACAGATCGAGGTATTGAATCAGTTCATTTCTTTTGGCTTTGGGGATGTTCTGAAATCGAGATGTTCCTCTTCATGGTGGTGCTCCCCCAGTTACGCTCCCTGACCCTCTGGTAGAACTTAATTGTTCCCATTTTAGGTTGGATTCGTCGGCTAGCCTTTTTCTTACGTCGAGTTACCTTTGCATCCTTAGCAAGTCTCTATTCTTTCGATGTAGAAGGTATTGATATGCTAGTAAATCATCGTGTGTGGCATCGGCTATAATTGAAACTGCGCCTGAAATTGCTTCCCTTGCTTTTTTCCATGTTGCGGCTGGTAATCGGAGAGTTCACCTCTCACCTCCACGTGGTTCCCCTCCTCCTTGTGTTATGTGGTTGTCCGTTGGGTCTCCTTCGTTTCTGTGATTCCCTTCATTGTTGTGATTTCCTGCATTGTCAACTGATAGAATATCATCGGGGTTAAGAATAGGGTTACCGTTAGAGTCGCACTATGTCGAATGTTCTCCGATGATCAGACAAACTTGGTTGCGTGTTACGTATGGACTAGTGACGTCGTTGTTAGATCCGAAGGTGACACTATCTGGGATACCACTGAAGTCCAGTAGTTTCTGTTCTAGGTACATCTCAGCCTTTCTAATTCCAAAGTTGATACTTTCTCCTCTTTCTTCGGGTTCCCTGGTTACTAGGCTTGATCCCCGTTGTGGAATTGGCTGGACGCCAGATCCAAGGGAGAGATCATCGTAGATACCATCAAGGTACCTTATATGTATTGTGTCTTGGTTGTTTTCATTGGTTTTCTCCGCCTGCAATGTGGCTTTTGCGGATGATCTGGTGGATGACGCAGCTATCGCGATAGGCGTAGTTTTTTCGACCGACGGTTCTTATGAGATCACAACTGAGGGATGTGATTCAGGATCCTTTACTTGGAAGTGGAAACTCCCGATGATGAGATCGGATCCTCTCTTAAAATCAGCGGGTACTGAAACAGGGGTGGGCGGGCGCGGTGCCGCTTTTGTTGGATTGTTGCTTGAGGAAAAGGGGTCCGCCGAATCCCTGACTCCAGCATTCAGGTTTCCCACAGACGGTGCCAAGTGGCGAGGGGTAACCTCGGCAATGCCCACAGTGATGGACTTAGGGTTTTGCGGAAAATAGAACGCTGGGGATTTCGTCGGATGGTAGGCAAACAAGGGAGTCGAAGTCATCTGATTGCTTGATGAATAGTACTATTACAGATCACTTGGGTTTTTTTGGTACCTCCTCATAGGCTTCTCTCGTCCTATCTATAATAGGTCGGGTCTCAAAGCCATATACGGATAGGTTACATATGTATGATTACAACACCAACATAACGTCAAGGGTAGGGTGAGGGTGTATGGTCATGTACACACCCATCTACTGGCTGGAGAGGTGGTGTTGTAGTAGCATTGCTGGAGGCAAGATCTTTGCAAGACATGCATGCTCCTCTCCCTTGTTTATCCATTCCAAAAGCTATAGGACAAGGGGAGGGGTGCTGTTGTAGTGCTACAGTGGTGTCGACCAGGAAAGGAGAGTTGGTGCTTAAGTGATAAAGCCAAGGGTTTTGTGGGTTATAAATAAAACGCCAAACTTTGTTTATTTTAACAGAGCAAAAATATGTTAATGCCTTGCTTCCAAATCCATCAAGGACAAGTGGGCTCAAGAGGGATCTGGTCAAGGGTAGGAGTGTGGTTTGCAAGTGCACATGATGGTGTGCAAGATGGTACAAGTGCATTATCAATAATTCCCATGGATGATTCTAATTAGAGGCTCAAAGATGGAACCCTGATAACAGTTTCTGACCTAGCCAAATTTGGACTACTCTAGTTTTTTACTAGAGTGCAAGATCTAGTGGAAATGATGGGTGGCAAGGTTCCAAACACATCATCAAGTGAATGTGGTTGAACAGTAGGTTGAGTAAACAAGTGCTGACTTGTGTACTAACAAGCTCGTTGGGGAACCCCAAGAGGAAGGTATGATGAGCACAATAGTAAGTTTCCCTCAGTTATGAAACCAAGGTTATCGAACTAGTAGGAGCAAGGAAACACCTCAAAGGTGTTGCTAGCTGAGCTTTGGCAGGGCGCACTACTGGTGCTAGCAGAAACGTGGAATCTTGCACAACATGACCACAGAACTTTGCCCGCAACTTGCGATGAGGTTGTCAATCTCACTGGTTTTGCTGAAAACAAAGGATTAAACGTATCGAGTGGAAGAAAGTAAAAGCTTGCAGAAAGTAAACAGTTGTAGATTGATGGTAAAAGAAAGGACCGGGGTCCATAGTTCACTAGTGGTGGTCTTCCTTAAGATAGATAACATGTTGGTGAACAAATTACAGCGGGGCAATTGACAAACATCGAGAAAGCATACATGCATATACTAATCATCTTGACTCCTTTGAGATTTGATTGGGCCTTACAACATTATACATAGAACGCCATCCAACTGCATCTATGACTAATAATCCACCTTCAGGTTATCATCCGAACCCCCTCTAGTATTAAGTTGCAAGCAACAGATAATTGCATTACGCATTGCGTGTAAAGTAAACAATACGATTGTTCTATGAACAAAGGATTGTTGTTTTCTCCCTAGTAGCAACAACACATCTAGTACCTTAGAGATTTCTGTCACTTCCCTAGATTACTAGAGGCATGAACCCACTATCGAGCATAAATACTAACTCTTGGAGTTGCTAGCATCTACTTGGCCAAGATAGGTACTAACAACGGAAAGCATGCAAGATCACAAATAACAAAGACATGATAGAATCAATAATCAATCTGAAATAGCATCTCAATATCCATCGGATCCCCGCAAACACAACATGCATGATTACAAATAGATGATCTTGATCATGAACGGAGCTCACAAGATCTAAACATGAAAGCACAAAGGAGAAGAACCAGCCATCTAGCTACTACATGGACCTATAGTCCAAGGATAAACTACTCATGCATCACACCAGAGGCTTGCATGGTGATGAAGAAGGCCTACAGGGTGAATTCCCCTCTCCGGCAGGGTGCCGGGAAGAGGTTCAGATCCCTCCCGATCTAGGGATGGAGATGATGGCGGCTAAGATTCTTTCGTGGAATTTTGGTCGGGTACCTAGGGTTTCTCTTATAGTAGGAAGGGGAGGCCGAGGGGGTGCCTAGGGCGGCCAGACCACCCCCTGGCGCGGGCCAGGCTAGGCTGTGCGGCTAGGTTGTGTGGCGGCCCCCTAGCCCCACTCCGTCTCATATTCTGGCTCCATGTCCTCCTCAGTGAAAAAGTGACTTTGGCTTTTGTTCTGTCCAATTCCGAGAATATTTATTTTCTGACTTCCTGGAACCAAAAACAACAGAAAATAGGCAGCTGGCACTGTGGCATCTTGTTAATAGGTTATTGCAAGAAAGTCTATGAAAAGTACTCCAAAGTTGGAACAAAACATAAGAATGTAGATAAAAGCAAGCATGTAACATCAAAAATTATGGATACGTTAGCAACATATCAACATCCCCAAGCTTAACTCCTTCTCGTCCTTGAGTAGATAAGTGATAAAAAGAAAGAATAATTTTTGAGGTGACATGCACCATCATAAAATTGATTAAAGAATTTGTAAAACATTGAAAGCTGGGATCATAGTACTTCAACATAGCATGAAATATAAAGTTCTAACAATAGGACATAGCAACTATGTTGTAACATGAAAAGATACAAACAAAAGATACAAACTATGTTGTAACATGAAAGGATACAAACATGAAAGGAATAACAATGCTTTGCAAGACGTTTGTTTGTTTCACAAAAAGGAAACATAGCATAGTGGCATTCAGCTTATCCCTCATAGAGTAGCAAACATAAATGCATAGGACACCTTTGAAGTTCATAAGAGTGACTAGATACAAGTAGTTTAAGAACAAGCAATATCAAGTTATGCATCAATCAACAAGTCTTGGGACAATGCACATAGAACTAAGAATGACCACTATGCTCTCAGAGTAGGTGCATAAAGGTAGAAGGTGGAGACTCAACATAAAATTAAAAGAAAGGCCTTCATAGAAGGAAGTAGAGATTCAAGTTTCATAAAGAGCTTCCAAAAATTATGGTACTTGTTAGCTTTCAGCTCTCATTGCCCCTGTCATAAGCATCTTTAGGTGATTAAGGTTAAAGTGAACAAACTATGAAGTATATGCTTGACAAAGTATAAGTTGGAAATCTCATGTCCCTTGAATACGAGGGCCGCTCCTCATGCTACTCAAGGTTAGTTATCGGTAAGTTCTTGTCCTCGTAAGTACATGTGTATCATAGAGAACCGCCAACGGGGTACCCCTTGCCCGATGATACGGAAGAATCTCCATATCAAAATGACAAGGCAAGCAGACAACGAGCATCTCAGCAATCTTCTTGTTTACCACGGGAAAATGGTGATTTTTCTCTATTTCCTCTTTTCTCATATCTCTTTTTTTATTTTTCTCTTTTTCTCAATCTCTATCTCTTTTTTATAAGAAGAATGCTTGATAGACAACTCATTATGGTTACACTGCAGGTTTCCACCATGATAGCATGGATTAGACCGGCGGCCCAGGCGTTTCTCTAAGACACATACATAACTCCATGGACTTACAAGCTCCCCTTTCATTTCACACCGACGACATCCATAGACAAAAGAGCATGATATCAACTAGGTACAATGTACAAGTCCAATGTTAAAAGTGTTCCCCATGACAGCATGGTTCTACTAATCCACAACGTATAAGTGCAAGTATTTACAACATAGATGACACAATGGTTCAAGTTTATTAAGTGCAAGGAAAGTAAAGTGTGCCATCAAGTTCGTGAGAGCTTTAATTACTAATTTTCACATCACAAGTTTAATTCGGAAGGTAGATAAAAACATGAATATACTTGGAATAGCAATTGCTAATAGGTAGGTATGGTGGACTCTTTGGAATAACTTGGTTTAAGGAGTTGAATGCATGAGTGGAACTCACACTTGGTTACAGAGGCTAGCAAAAGACCGGGAGTGACAAACTAAGATAGCAATAAGGCCATAATCATGCAGAGCGACAAAACATCATTGATTAAAGCATAAAGTGATATTACAAGTCGAAAACTAAAGGATCATCAAGGCTATGGCGACTTTGGATTGTCATAACATGGTGTGAGCATGCGCCAAGTCAACCCAAATAAAGCATCAAAGGAGAATACCACAATATTATACTTTAATATGCTAAACCAATGCACGATCCTTCCAAAGCACATTAAGCAATCTCAGTTGTTTATAACAAGTCATAATACATCAAAGAACACTAAGCATAAAGCCAAAACAATAGCAAGCATGGCATGACGAAGCATAGGCCATAGTCAAAAACAAGCTCTCTTTACCACTTAAGCATGAACTTTCCTACTCTTTTCCAATCCAAACCAAACTATTTGAAAACCAATGTATGAAAGAGGGGGTCCAACCAATTTTTTCAATAAAACTAAAAACCAAAACGAAAACGAAAAATAAGACGCTCCAAGAACAACACAACTGTGCATGAAACAATAAAAATGAAGTGTTTGGAAGAAACCTGGGATTTTTATTGATGAAGAAGGGGATTCCATGGGCATCCCCAAGATTTGACGCTTGTACTTCTTGGATATTTCTTGGGGTGACACGCGTGGCATCCCCAAGCTTGAGCTTTAGTCCATTCTTCATCTCATTACATCATTCCTTCCATACACCTGAAATTTTTCCTTCATACAAAACTTCACATAATCTTTATTAGCAACATTAGTCCACTCAAGATAATAAGTCTTTGGGTTCAGTTTCAACACCTATAAAATTTACAATAAAACACAAGCTACTGTAGCACTTCCCTGAAAAATCTCAATTCCCCAAAAGAACTCAAAAAGGAACCAACAAGAAGCAAATGCAAATAATGGCAGAAATCTGTCAAAACAGACCAGCAGGTAAATACAAATTTTTTCGAAGACCTTCTGTTGCTCAAATCAAAAAGTGTTGAACGAACGAAAGTTAGATAACAACCTGGGGCAGAATCACAAAAAGTCACGCCTAAAAAAGACGTACAGAGATTTTACATGAATTTTTACGGTGAAGAACAAAAATCTGTTTCGGGACAGCAACTTTCCCAAGCATTACTTCTCTCTCATTAGAGGTTACTCTTGGCACAAAAAGCAAATAAAAAGGATAAGGAGAGGTTATTACACAGGTAATAACTTCCAAGACTCATCTAAAACTTTTGTGTTATCTCCCAATAAGTACTTTTCTTTAACACCTTTTAGTTAGGCATACGAATTTCGATGATGCTCACATAAGAAATATGAATTGAAGTAAAAGAGAGCATCAAGAAGCAAATTAAAAACACATTTAAGTCTAACCCACTTCCTATGCATGGGAATCTTGTATGCAAATAAATTCACAAAGAACAAAGTGACAGGCATAGGAAGATAAAACAAGAGTAACTTCAAAACTTTCAGCACATAGAGAGGTGTTATAGTACCATGAAAACTTCTACAACCATATTTTCCTCTCTCATAATAATTTTCAGTAGCCTCATGAATAAACTCAACAATATAACTATCACATAAAGCATGCTTTTCATGATCTACAAACACATAATTTTTATCAAGCTCAAAAATAGTGGGATTAAAACCTTCATGCCCACATTTAACAATTTTATAACAAGATGACTGATCAATCTCATTTTCAATAGTAGTACAATTAATATTATCAACCAATATAGGACCATCATCTAGAGCTTTATTATAAACATTTTCAAAAGAATCCATAGAAACATAACATTCATCCTCCTTTGGTAAGCATGGAGAGCAATCAAATAATGTAAGGGGTAAAGAGTTACTCTCATTAGAAGGTAGGAATGGGTATATCCATTCTTCCTTGTCGTTGTATTGGGAACAGCAGTACCTGAAGAGGTCAGATAGAGGTGTGGGGACTAGCAGGGAAGCTATCGACGGTGTCCGCATGCGGGATTGGGTACAAGCAAGCGTAGCTGGACGCAGGAGGTACCCAGGTTCGGAGCCCTCGTGGTGAGGTAAAACTCCTACTACTGTCGGATCTGACTAAGTGGGATATATGAACTACAAATGCTCCTCGAGCTGTGTTTGCTAGCTACTGCCTTAAATGCTATGAGACCAACCCTTTCTACTAAGGCCTTGCCTCTCCTTATATAGGCAAAGAGGCAGCGGTCTTACTAGCCAACCCGACAGGCGGGCCCCATAGGCGCGTCCCAGCCGGCTGGTCATCTACAGTATCCCGTATGGCATGTCACGTCGGAGTGTGAGCGGTATGGCTGTCGTGGGCATAGTGGACGCCGTGCGAGCCCGTCGTCAGCATCGAGCCACTATTCATGCGTCACCCCCGCAAAGTCTTCGGTATGGGCGGGTAGTTGCCAGTCTTGTCATCGTATAGGGCGTACCGAGCACTGATACGCACGTCGTCCTGTCTCACTGATTCGGTCCGGCTACGTCGTCGTAGACGGCTACTTCTTGCTAATCCGGCTAGCGCAGAGTAGCCGGCCTGTCCTGCCCTGTACGGGTGTGCTTGGTCAGCCGGACGTGATCCGACCGCTTGGTTCTTGTCCGGTTGGGGTACCTGGGGATCATCCCCCTGACACTAGCCCCCGAGCACGTGTGGATTCCGCCCTTAGGCGAAATGTGCGTGCGCTCCTTCTTGTTTTTCAATTTGTGTCCGGCTATGCTTGGCGGTTGTGCTACTCGTGACGTCAGCGCTGACGTCGGCCACGCACGCATGCGCCATCATTGCTCTGCGGCAGGCAGCGTAACGTCCCGTCGCACGTCGCCTCGGGAAACCGCTGTCTGGCGCTTCGGTTCCTGCTCTGGGATCTTCTGCGCATCTTACTTCGGCACACGGGATCTGGGCGGCGGTTGGGGTTAGGGCCGTCCGGATGCACGCCACGTGGCTCCGCTGACGGTTGCCCTTCCGGCCCTTTAAAGGGACGCCACGGGGGAGGCAGCTCCTTTCCTTCGCTCCCCCGCTACAGTCTCCTCTTCCCTCGCGTGCTCCTGCTTCTGCGCCCTTGCCTTCTGCGTCGTAGCCCGCTGCACCGCCCGCTCGTCGTCGTCGTCGCTACGGGCCACCGCCATTCTTCCGTCGCCGCTCCTCCCTGTCAGCCGGATATGGCCGCCGACCGTGGGGCTTGGTGCGGCTCCTCCGTCACCGAGGACCACATCGCGAAGTACCGCACCACCCGCGTTCTTCCACCGCCAGAGGAGGTGGCAGTGCGGTTGGCGCCGACGGGGGAGGTGTCGCCGCACCCGGCGGAGGGGGAGCGCGTCATCTTCCTCTCCCATCTAGCGTGCAGGTTTGCCCTTCCGGTGCACCCCTTTTTCTTGGCGTTTCTCGCCTTCTTCGATCTCCGCCTCCACCACCTCAGCGCCAACGCAATCGGGACATTGGCGCATTTCATGGCGTTCTGCGAGAGATACATCGGGATCTAGCCGGATCTCAGGCTCTTCTGCCAGCTCTTCCGAGTCCGGCCGCAGGTGCAGTACACGAAGGGGCCGCTAGTCGTCTGCGGCGGCGCCTCCATCTACTCCCGCTCCCAATCCAGCTACCCCAAGTTCTTACTTTAGGACACGGTACGGCTGTGGCAGCAGTCGTACTTCTACGTCAAGAACGTCACCAACGTCGACCGAATCAATCTTCCGGCTTTCCAGGATGTCGAGTCCAGCCGGCAGAACTAGGAGCTGAAGTTCCATGGTGACAAGGCGGAGACGGACGCGATGCTGCAGCGCATGTGCTCCCTCGTCACCTGCCGGCTAACCGGCCTGGACATCACCCTCAGCTGGATGTCCCGGCTGATGATGCCGCTACAGCAGCGAGCGCACAAAATGTGCTACTACTACTCCGGCCGGCTGGACCCGACCCGGCTGTCGCGCCGCGATCCCCGCTACCACAACTTGGAGGAGTGGGCGTGGACGATCACTAAGGAGCGGCTGCCGGAGAACTGGAAGTTCAGTCTGGCGCCCTACAGCCGGGAGAACCGCGCACCACGGGTAAGTTCCTATAGCCGGAGACTTCATTTGTTCTTCCTACGTTTTTTGTTCTGTCCGACTGACTTCTTTTATTCGGCAGATCTTCGCTTGCATCCTACGCGAGTAGGGTGAGGCTCCTCTTGAGGAGTTCACGCCTGACTTGCCCGAGCCGCGCGCTCGGCGGTCCGGCGAGGAGTCGGACCGGGATGGCGATGCCTTTCCCAGCCGGAATGACGAGCCGGCTGCCGACCCGCATGCGGAGGTTCACGAGGAGGAGGAGGCCGCGCCGACCATGGATCCGGCGACGCGCTCTGCGACGGACGGCGAGGCAGGCGGGAGCAGCTCCAGTCGTTCCAGCTCTCGCCGGCCCGTGACGGAGGAGCCGGCTCCCAAGAGGAGCCGGTCAAGCACCATGCCGCCGAGCCGTCTTGGCCGGAAGAAGGGGCCGCCCTCAGTTGTGCCGGGGTACGTCCCTTCTCCCCCTTTTTCTTTCGGCGCTTTCTGTCTGCTTCCCTTTTTTCTTCTTTTTCTGACTTTGGTTTATTTGCCTTTGCCTTCTCCTCCTTCTGCTTAGCAAGTTGGTTTCTTTCGGAGCCGCGAGCCCAGACCGAGCCCCGACCGGGTTGCCGCCCCATGCCCCGACTGCTCCAGCCAGTGCCCCTCCTTCTTCTGCGGTGCTGCCTACGCCTCCCCCTAGAGATGAACCGGCTGCCTCCGCCGAACCGGAAGGTCCCCAGCCGGAGGCGGAGTCCTCCCAGTCGGATGGCTCTTCTGCGGGCGTGCGGGAGGCTGCCGGCAAGGAGCTCGTCGTTGTTGGTGATGAAAACTCCGACGAGGAGCCGGGAGAGGAGTGGAGGACGGCGGTAGTTGCTGCGAAGGAGTCCCTGGCTGTCAATGCCGTGGATGACGACACTTCCTCCGCTACCTTGCTGTCGGACCTTGCCACCATGCTCGAGCTGGCGGTGAAGGAGATCCGGCTGCTGGAGGCCACAGCCAGCGGGAATCGGTCGTTGGAGAAGAAGCTTGCCACCGCCAACGGGACTTCCCAGAGTAAGTTCGCTTCACCCATCTCTGCTTTTTATTTTTTTTACTGATAGCCGGTTTTGTTGCAGCCATCCTCGTGTGCGCTCAGCGCGAGATCGATCGCTTGAAGAAAGCGAACGACCGGCTGAGCAAGTCCAATTCCACTCTGCGGCTGCAGAACAAGGATTGGCACGCGAGGGTTGACCGTCTGGAGGCCACCATCAAGGAGCGCGACGCCTCGCTCGTCAGCCGGACCGAAGCCTTTACCCTTCTCGAGGCCTAGAACAAGGACCAAGAGAAGGAGATCAAACGGCTGGCGACCAAGGAGAAGGCTCTGGTGGAGGAGCTGAAGCAGGTCGGCCACACAGCTAAGGGCAAGTTCCCTTTTCCGTCTTGTTTTCTTTCCGGATCCGGTAGCCGGATCTGACCCTTTTTTCTGACAGCCTTTTACCCCGGCATAGACATGCTGGCCTATAACCGGCTGCAGGAGAACTGGCCGGGAGCGCAGCCGACGGCCCAGGAGCTCGTCGTCCTTCTTGGCGAAGAAGCTGCCAAGCTTCGTCAAGCGGCACGGGACGTCTTCTCCTTCCAGTGGCCGGAGGCTCCAGTTCCGGAGACGATGGCGCAGCTGGCCGCGAAGGTGGGAGAGGTGCCGGCTGCGGTGGACCGGCTGCAGGACTTGGCGGCACGAGCCAAAGCGGAGATAGCTCTGGTCCTCATGCTCTCCTAGTACAAGGACGCCCGCGTCGAGAAGATCGACAGTGGCTTCCGTGCCGGAGCCGATCTTGCCGCCATCCGCCAAGCCCATCCGGAGCTCCACGGATCCGCCATCAAGATTGCCGACTACGTGGATCCCGACGAGGTGCTCACCGACTCGGAATCCATCGGTAATCCTGATGTGGAGGGCCCGATGCCGCTGTCCACTGGCGCCGGAACCGGATCGAGCTCCGCGCCGCCTCCATCGGTAAAACTTGTCTATCTGTACCGGCTATCTCTAATGTCGGGTAACTTGTGGGAGCTTCGTCTCCCTTTTGCTTGTTAATGTTGAACTCTTGAGTTTCCTTTAACTTGTGCCTTGAATTTTCTTTTGATATTTTGCCGGCTAACTTTTCCCGGCTACGCCCCTCTAGCCGGGGGAACTACCATTCCAGTGGGGGCGCGCGAGCGCACCCACTGGGTGTAGCCCCCGAAATTCGGAGTAGCTAGCGTAGCCAGGTTCTTCGAATCTTTCTTGTCTTCTCTTGCTCCTGCCCTTGCCCTCACCTGGGCTCCGAACGGCCGACTAAACGCCCTTAGCCGGTCAAGAACTACAAGATTCCACTAGGGGCGCGTGAGCGCACCTAGTGGGTGTAGCCCCCGAGATTCGGAGCGGATGAAGGAAAGGACTTCGAATCTTCTTCCCTTTTCTTGAATTCCGACTCAAGGTAGTCGGACAAGAATGTACATACACATACACATACACACATGTCCTCATAGGTTAGTAGGTTAGTCTGCTAAATTGTAGCCAGAAAACGGCTTGTTTTTTTGAAAACTAGCTTGTGCCTCTCCAGACACTTAGTCGCTTTCCCGTGTGCTCTGCTATTTTCGTTGCGTCCTTGCCGGGCAGCCGGGTTGCGGTCTGCAGCCGGAATCGAAGGGAGCTGACAGTACATTGCGCGCGGTACTGATGGCCTCGTAACCGGATTGGCTTACGCTAGTTGCAAGGTCGGGACGCCCGGGCTATCGCGTCTCCTCCCCGTTTTTCGTGTGGGATGCCTCGGGCTTTTGCTCTTGCTAGCTGGACAGCCGGGTTGCGGTCTGTAGCTGAGACGAAGAGTGGGCCTCTGACATCGTCACACACTACTCAGCCGGTTTGTTGACTTAGCAGGCCGGACCAGCCGGCGAGCCCCGGGGTAGGGGTTGCCGGAGCCGGAAAATTTGAACCGGAAAACGGATGCACACATATTTCTAGCAAGGAGCCCCCGACATTCTCGTAGGGGTCCGCATTTTCATTCATGAGGTTTTCGGGATACATACACTGCTTGGCGACCAGGTGTAAAACGGGCGCAGCAGGGCCGCGTTCCAGGGACGCTCGGTCTCCTCGTCTGATTTGTCCATCTTGTTCTTGCGCGGCTGCTGTGCGTCGATGAGGTAGTAGGAGTCGTTGGGCAGCGCCCGGCTGATGATGAAGGGGCCCTCCCAGGGTGGCGATAGCTTGTGCATGCATTTCGTGTCTTGCATCAGCCGGAGAACCAGGTCGCCCTCGCGGAATGCGACTGGGCGGATCCGGCTTGAATGGTAGCGACGTAGTCGCTGCTGGTACAGGGCTGATCTAGATAAGGCCAGCTCGCGGGCCTCCTCCAGGAGGTCC
The DNA here is from genome assembly GCA_910589775.1 of Avena eriantha. Classification (NCBI taxonomy): domain Eukaryota; kingdom Viridiplantae; phylum Streptophyta; class Magnoliopsida; order Poales; family Poaceae; genus Avena; species Avena eriantha. The sequence continues at coordinate 454,215,756 of OU342742.1, read as the reverse complement.
ACTCCGTCCTCCCGCGCCTCCTGGTTGGCTTTTTCGTCGTACAGGAGCTTGCGTGGGGAGTCGAATTCGATGTCGACGGAGAGGACGGCTTCCGATCCGTAGACCAGGAAGAACGGCGTGTAGACGATTGACCTATTTGGCATGGTGCGGAGGCTCCAGAGCATAGCCGGAAGTTCTTCGATCCAACATCCGGGTGACCGCTCCAATGGCTCGATGAGGCGTAGCTTGATGCCGGCAAGCACCAGGCCGTTTGCTCTTTCGACTTGCCCATTGGACTGCGGGTGTGCGACGGAGGCGAGGTCCAGCCGGATGCCCTTGTTGCTGCAGAACCGGGCGAAGGCCCCCTTGGCGAAGTTCGTGCCGTTGTCGGTGATGATGCTGTTGGGGTAGCCGAAGCAGTTGATGATGTCGGTGAAGAAGGTAACGACTGTCGCCCCATCCAGCTTTCGGATAGGCTTGGCCTCGATCCACTTTGTGAACTTGTCCACCGCTACCAGCAGGTGGGTCATGCCTGCGCGTGCTCGCTTGAAGGGGCCGACCATGTCGAGGCCCCAAACTACGAAGGGCCAGGTGATCGGTATGGTCTTGAGCACCGAAGTTGGCATGTGCCTGAGCTGCCCGAAACGTTGGCACCCGTTGCACGCGCAGACCAGCTGCTCAGCATCCTCGAGGGTGGTGGGCCAATAGAAACCATGGCGGAATGCCTTGGCCACTATCGCCCTTGACGAAGCGTGATGCCCGCACTCGCCCTGGTGGATATCCCTGAGTAGCCGATAGCCCGTGTCTACGTCGACGCATCTTTGGAAAATGCCGGATACGCCGCGCTTGTACAGTTCGCCGTTGATGATGGTGTACGCGTGTCCGCGCGGCACAGGATTTGCCTGGCCTCCACCTCGTCATCCGGAAGTTATTCATTGGCGATGTAGTCCACGAAGGGCTGTGCCGAGGGTGGCACTTCCCGAATGACGAGGACCCTCCCGTCCTCCGGTTGATGGACGTCGGGGGGTCGTCCGGGTGGCGTACCCGGGACGGCAGCCCCCGAGCTGCTTGACGAACCGGCAGCCCCCGGGCCCTGCGAGCCGGAGGGCACTGCTTTGCCGGAGTTGGTGTGGGTCTTCTTTTTTGGCGGCTCTGTCGGCTTCGCTTTTGCCGCTCCGTCAGCCGGAGCGCTCCCTGCCCAGGTGATGGAGTCCGACTCCGGTGACGGGTTCATGGACGGTTTGCGTAGGTGCTCCAAGGAAACCCCAGGTGGGATCGCCTGCCTGGTGGATCCAATCTTGGAGAGCGCATAGGCTGCCTCGTTGTAGACGCGAGGGACGTGGTGGAATTCACATCCGTCGAAGGAGGCGCTAAGCTTCTGGATGTGGAACCGGTAGAGGGCCATGTTTGCATCTCTAGCGTCCCATTCTCCGGACACTTGCTGCACCACCAGATCCGAATCGCCGAAGCACAGGATCCGGTTGACGCCGATATCCTTGGCTAGCCGGAGTCCGTGCGCCAACGCCTCGTATTCGGCTACGTTGTTAGAGGCCTTGAAGTGGATCTGCAGCACGTACTCCAGCCGGTCCCCCTTGGGCGAGGTGAGCACGATGCCGGCTCCCAAGCCCCGGAGCATCTTCGACCCGTCGAAGTGCATCTTCCAGTGGTCTGAATCCGGAACTGGTGGGAGATACTGGGTCTCAGCCCAGTCGACGAGGAAGTCCGCCAATGCCTGCGACTTGATCGTGAGCCGGGGCTCATATTGGATGGAGTAGGCGGCGAGCTCGATGGCCCATTTGGCGACTCGGCTGGTGGCGTCTTTGTTGCCGATGATTTCCGAAAGGGGGTGCAGTGCACACGACCTTAATCAGATGCTCCTGGAAGTAGTGCTTGAGCTTCTTGCATGCCAGGTACACACCGTAGCACATCTTCTGGTAGTGGGGGTAGTTCTGCTTGGAGAGGGAGAGAACCTCGCTGAGGTAGTAGACGGGTCTCTGAACCGGCTGAGCCTTGCCTTCCTCGGGGGGCTCCACCAGCAGGACGACGCTGACAACCCGGCTGATGGCTGGTATATAGAGCAACATTGGCTCCTTGCTAGCCGGCGTGGCTAGAACCGGTGATGTGGATAGCATGCGCTTGAGGTCATGAAACGCGGTGTCGGCTTGCGAAGTCTAGGAGAACTTGTCTGTCTTCTTCATCAGCTAGTACAGCGGGAGTGCCTTCTCCCCCAAACAGCTGACGAAACGGCTGAGGGAAGCCAGGCATCAGGTGAACTTTTGGACTCCAAGCAGGTTCCTGGGCGGTTGCATCCTCTCGATGGCCGTGATCTTCTCCGGGTTCGCCTCGATGCCTCGTTGTGATACAAGGAAACTGAGGAGCTGATCGGATGGCACTCCGAAGACGCACTTCTCTGGGTTCAGCTTCATCCGGTACTGGCGGAGGTTGCCAAATGTCTCTCCCAGATCCTCGAGGAGGGTGCGCTTCTCCTTGGTCTTGATGACCACGTCGTCCACGTAAGCATGCACATTTCGGCCTATCTGCGAGTGCAAGCATTTCTGCATGCATCGCTGATAGGTGGCGCCTGCATTCTTTAGGCCGAAAGACATGGCTACATAACAGAAAGCCCCGTAGGGGGTGATAAATGATGTCTTAATCTGATCAGCCGGGTTTAGCCGGATCTGATTGTACCCGGAATAGCAATCTAGAAAAGACAACAAATCACAGTCGGCCGTGGAATCGATGACTTGATCGATACGGGGCAAGGCGAAGGGGTCTTTCGGGTACGCCTTGTTCAAGCTGGTGTAGTCGATACACATGCGCCAGGTCTTGTTCTTCTTCAGCACCAGGACTGGGTTTGCCAACTAGTCCGGGTGGTATACTTCCATGATGAACCCGGCTGCAAGGAGCCGGGTGATCTCGTCATCGATTATCTTCCTCCTCTCCTCTGCGAACCGGCGCAGAGGTTGCTTGACCGGCTTGGCATCCGGACGCACATGAAGTGAGTGCTCGGTGAACTCCCTCGGCACACCCGGCATGTCCTTGGGGGACCATGCGAAGATGTCTCGATTCTCACGGAGGAAGTCGACGAGCGCGCCTTCCTATTTGCTGTCCAAGCCGGCACCAATGGTGACGAACTTAGTCGGGTCGGAGGGGTCGAGAAGGATCCTCTTCGTCTCCTTTGCCGGCTGGAAAGCTCCTTCTCCAGCCGGTTTGCTGCTAGCCGGAATGTCCTGCTGGGGCATGGCCACATTGCGCATGATCACACGCTTTTCTTCGGCTATGATGAGGGCCTCTACCAGTTTGGAACCGGCTGAGGCGCACTCCATCGACCGCCTGAAGCAGCCGGCAATGGTGATCACGCTGTGGGGTCCCGGCATCTTCGTCTTGAGGTACGCGTAGTGGGGGATGGCCATGAACTTGGCGAGGGCGGGGCGCCCGAGGAGAGCATGGTAGGAGCTCGTCAGGTTTACCACCTCGAACCAGATTGGTTCGCGGCGGAAGTTCTCCTCGGTCGCGAAGATGACGTCCAGCTGGATTTTCCCCAGCGGGGCGCAGGCTGGCCCCGGCAGTACACCGTGGAACGTCGTGGTAGTCAGGCGCAGGTCGCTCTCGCGAATGCCCAGCTTCTCTAGCGAGGACTGGTAGAGGAGGTTGAGGTTGCTGCCTCCGTCGATGAGGACGCGCGAGAATCAACAGGTACGCGCGTTGGAGATGATCAGGGGGTCGAGCACCATGGCGTAGCCCCCGGGAGTCGGCAGATGCTCAGGCTGGTCTGCCCGGCTCCAGGTGATGGGAGTTTCCGACCAGTTCAGGTACTGGGGGGGCGGAGAGACGATGGCATTGACCTCCTTGGAGCGTTGCCTGCGGCTGTGCTTGTCATCCTGCTCCGTCTCGAAGATGTGGTAGGTGGCGTGCGGTTGGGGGTAACCGTTGTTGTTGTTGCCGCCGTTACCATCATTGCTGGCTCCTCTAGCCGGTGGTGGAGGTCCACCCGGGGGAGGGGAGACGAGGCTGGTTGCCCTGGTCCTTTAGCTGGCGGGTCCAGCTGCAGTTCCAGGTGGTGTGCGTAGCCGGTTTGAAGGGACCGCTATGCCACTTGCATGGGCCGTCAAACATCTGGTCGAAGGTGAGCCGTGGCTTCTGCCTTCTTGCCTCATTAGCCGGCGCGTCGGGCGCGCCCTCCACAGCATTGACTTGCCGCGCGTGGTAGCGAGGCTTCTGTTGTTCGGCCTGGCAGTCCCCCTGGAAACGGTTGTCGTTGTCATGGCGTCGGGAGGATCCGGCTTCCCCAGCCGGATTGCTTGGTCGGTCGCGAACCGGCTCCGTAGGGGTCGGACGGCCGTCCGCGTTTACTCGGAGGGGCTTCTTCATGGCGGCATCTACCGTGGCATACTGGTCCGCGACCGTCATGAGCTCTGCCATGGTTTTCGGCTCATCACACAATAGCCGGTGGCGAAGCATGGTGCCTTCTCAGCAACCCTCGATGAAAAAACTGATGGCTTGGCTCTCCAGGATGCCCTCGCAGGTGTTGCGCAGCTCCGTCCACTTGGCGAGGTACTCGCGGTCTGTCTCGCGGTCACCCTGGACGCACAAGGCCAGGTCGCGTGGGCACCCTGGATGTTTGTACGTGCCCTTGAAGTTGCGGACGAACACCTTCTCGAAGTCAGGCCAGGCATTGATGCTGTTGGGCGCAAGGCTATTGAGCCACGTCCTTGCCGATCTGGTTACCATGAGGGGGACGTAGCGCACGGCTGCGCGCTTGTTCCCATGGGCGATGCCGACTGCCGTAGCGTAGTCGGTCAACCACTCTTCCGGCTTCATGCTGCTGTCGTACTTGGGGGTGTCCCTAGGTAGGGAGAATTTGTCCGGAAACGGCTTGTTCTAGATGCGGGGTCCGAAACAAACCGGATCGGTAGAGTCTTCCTCCTCCGTGACGCGCGCTTGAGCGAGGAGCTCGATGCGGTCGCGGGCATCCGGACAATCCGGGTTGGGCGCTCCCACCCGGCCCGAGAGACGGGAACCGGCTAGTCTGGGCGCTCCGGTTGGCGGAGCGGGAGGCGGCGGGTTGCTGTTCACCGTCTGCTCCTAGCGCGGCTGGCCCCTGTTGCCAGAGCTGCGACGCCTACTGTGGGCCCTAGCCAGCTGAGGGGAGGACGCCTGCTGCGTGTCGCGCGGCACGCCCCTGCTGTTGGCAGGTAGCTTGCTCCCCCTAGAGTAGCTAGGGTCCTCCTGCATCTGCCGGTTAGCATCCGCCTGCTCGTCCGCGATGCGGAGGAGCTCCTGCACGCGAGCATGCTGGCGGGCTCGCTCCTCGCCCTCCATACTAGGGAGTTCTTCAGCCGCGGCTCGTGCCGCGCGCAGGTTCTTGCTGGGCGTGATGTAGGTAGGCCGGATGAGGGCGGGTGCAGGATCCGGCTCCCCATCCTTCTCCATCCTACCGCCTAGCTCGCCGCCCCGGAGCCGCACCTGGCCACGCCGGCTTGGCTCCGCGGTAGCCGGAGTGAAGCCGTGCGCGCGGTCGTACTCACGCCGGGTGATCTCGAGTTGCTTGCGGGCTGCCGCCAGCTCCATGGCCTCCTAGAGGAGGATCTGTCTCTCCATGGTGAAGTTGGCCTCCGCCTCCTTCGGGTTATCCCCGAGGTTAACCGGCATCAGGAGCCGATCGATGGCGTCCTCCACCGGGTTCCGAGGCTGTGGGGGGCGGAATTTCCGACCTCGTCCATGCCTTGCTCCCGTGGCTGGCGGGGATGAGAGCTGGAGCTGGCCATCATGACCTCTACGCCGCAGGATGCGGCGGAGGCGCTACCGCCTAGGAGTGGCAGCTCCACGACAGAGACGATTTCCCTAGGGAAACGCTCCGGGACGGTGGCGACGTAGACAGGGAGGTCGTCGAATAGCAGGACGGTTCCGTTCGCCGGGAAGGAGGTTCCGGCGAAGCAGGAGGTGTTGTCGATGACGCAGTCGAATTTTCCGAGCGTGAGCACCAGGCCGGAGGCCACGCGCTCACCGGCTGAAGTGCGGGGTCCCGTGCGGAACGTGACTCCGGTCGAAGCCATCTTGCCCCATGGTGGGCGCCAACTGTCGTTGTATTGGGAACGGCAGTACCTAAAGAGGTTAGATAGAGGTGTGGGGACTAGCAGGGAAGCTATCGACGGCGTCCGCAGGCGGGATTGGGTACAAGCAAGCGTAGCTGGACGCAGGAGGTACCCAGGTTCGGAGCCCTCATGGTGAGGTAAAACTCCTACTCCTGTCGGATCTGACTATGTGGGATATACGAACTACAAGTGCTCCTCGAGCTGTGTTTGCTAGCTACTGCCTTAAATGCTATGAGACCAACCCTTTCTACTGAGGCCTTGCCTCTCCTTATATAGGCACAGAGGCAGCAGTCTTACTAGCCAACCCAACTGGCTAGCCCCACAGGCGGGTCCCAGCCGGCTGGTCATCTACAATATCCCGTATGGCATGTCACGTTGGAGTGTGAGCGGTATGGCTGTCGTGGGCACAGTGGACGCCGTGCGAGCCCATCGTCAGCATCGGACCACTGTTCCCGCGTCACCCCCGCAAAGTCTTTGGTATGGCCGGGTAGTTACCAGTCTTGTCATCGTACATGGCGTACCGTGCACTGATACGTACGTCGTCCTGTCTCACTGATTGGGTCTGGCTACGTCGTCGTAGCGGGCTACTTCTTGCTGATCCGGCTACCGCATGGTAGCCGGCCTGTCCTGCCCTGTTCGGCTGTGCTTGGTCAGCCGGACGCGATCCAACCGCTTGGTTCTTGTCCGGTTGGGGTACCTGGGGATCATCCCCCTGACATTCCTCCTCTAGATCATCACCCTCCTCCTCTTTTTCATCCAATGAGCTTCTAGTTTCAGCAATTTCTTCTTTGATAGGCTCCTGCAAGGCATTAGTCTCTTCCATTGGTGCAGAGCATCTATTAAGATATTCAAGAATATAGCCATTTTCTTCCTTGTAATTATCAAAGCAAAATTTAAGTATATCATAAACCTCATATTTATAAGGTGTATCATCAGTATTTTCAAGAAAATAAGCAAGTTCGAATGCACCCTTCCAAGCAATAAATTCTTCAATTTGTTCCACATCATAAAAGTCATAATGTCCCTTAACATAAGAAGATATGGTAACATCATCATTATAGTCACATTGAAAAGGGAGGTGTTTATACCTCCTACAGCAACAAGATTTATCAAAGCAATAAGTAACATTATAAGTAGAGCACATGTTTCTAGCAATGGTATCCAATTTATTAATTTGTTCCCATAAGTGTTTCCCTTTTTGTGATTGGCGGTGTTCCTTATAATAATATTTTTGTTCTTCCGTGAACCCACCTTGCCAATAAGATTCATTTTCAAAGAAACCAATCATTGATAGAAAGCATGATAAAGTCAGATAATAACAGACCAACGAAAATAACCACTATAGAAGGAACTAATTTTTTTGTATTTTTGATGAAAGGAGACAAGAAAACAAAGCAGAAATAAACTAAGAAAAAAAAGTAAAGAGATTGGTTATGAGGGACTCCCCTTGTGAAGATGTCCTTGACTCCCCGGCAATGGCGCCAGAAAAATACCTGCTGACTCGTGTACTAACGAGCTCGTTGGGGAACCCCAAGAGGAAGGTATGATGAGCACATCAGTAAGTTTCCCTCAATTATGAAACCAAGGTTATCGAACCAGTAGGAGCAAGGAAACACCTCAAAGGTGTTGCTAGCTGAGCTTTAGCAGGGCGCACTACTAGTGCTAGCAGCAACGTGGAAACCTACAAAACACAACCACAGAACTTTGCCCCCAACTTCTGATGAGGTTGTCAATCTCACTGGTTTTGCTGAAAACAAAGGATTAAACGTATCGAGTGGAAGAAAATAATAGTTTGCAGAAAGTAAACACAAAGCAGTAAACAGTTTGTAGATTGTATGTAAAAGAAAGGAACGGGGTACATAGTTCACTAGAGGTGGCTCTCCTTAAGATAGATAACATGTTGGGTGAACAAATTACAGCGGGGCAATTGACAGACATCGAGAAACAATACATGCATATACTAATCATCTTGACTCCTTTGGAACTTGATTGGGCATTACAACATTATACATAGACCGCCATCCAACTGCATCTATGACTAATAATCCACCTTCAGGTTATCATCCGAACCCCCTCCAGTATTAAGTTGCAAGCAACAGATTATTGCTTTACGAATTGCGTGTAGTGTAAACAATACGATTGTTCCATGAACAAAGGATTGTTGTTTTCACCCTAGTAGCAACAGCACATCTAGTACCTTAGAGATTTCTGTCACTTCCCCAGATTATCAGAGGAATGAACCCACTATCGAGCATAAATACTAACTCTTGGAGTTGCTAGCATCTACTTGGCCAAGATAGCTACTAACAACGGAAAGCATGCAAGATCACAAATAACAAAGACATGATAGCATCAATAACCAATCTAAAATAGCATCTCAATATCCATCGGATCCCCGCAAACACAACATGCATGATTACAAATAGATGATCTTGATCATGAACGGAGCTCACAAGATCTAAACATGATAGCACAAAGGATAAGAACCAGCCATCTAGCTACTACATGGACCCGTAGTCCAAGGATGAACTACTCACGCATCACACCGGAGGCTTTCATGGTGATGAAGAAGGCCTCTGGGGTGAATTCCCCTCTCCAGCTGGGTGCCGGGAAGAGCTTCAGATCCCTCTCGATCTACGGATGGATATGATGGTGGCTCCAAACTCTTTCGTGGAATTTTGTTTGGGTACCTAGGGTTTCTGTATCGGAGATATCTTCTAGTCGGTAGGGGAGGCTGAGGGGGTGCCTAGGGCGACCAGACCACCCCTTGGCGCGGGCCAGGCTAGGCCGCGTGGCCAGGTGGTCTGGCGCCCCCTAGCCCCTCTTCGTCTCGTATTCTGGCTCCGTGTCCTCAGTGAAAAACTGACTTTGGCTTTTGTCTCGTCCAATTCTGAGAATATTCATTTTCTGAATTCCTGGAACCAAAAACAGCAGAAAACAGGCAGCTGACACTTTGGCATCTTGTTAATAGGTTAATCCAAGAAAGTATATGAAAAGTACTCCAAAGTTGGAACAAAACATAAGAAAGTAGATAAAACCAAGCATGGAACATCAAAAATTATGGATACCTTAGCAACGTATCAACAAGTAACATGCTCAAATCTGAATCTATTAAGGAATCAGATGGTTAGGTTAACGACTAGAGGTCAGGACCTGCATTGGAAACTAGGTAGATGGGTTCCTTGATCAAAATCAAGTATGTGTGATGGAAGCGTAAATCACAAGGGGGGGATGGAATAGGCACATTTCCTAGGGATCAAGAGTAAGGGTGTTAGTTAGAGTTCCAAAAAGGGAATCTCCTAACAAGGAGGAATATAGTCTTACTACCAGGGTTTTGATGAATTGATCACAAGATTTTCAGTGTGAGGCAGTATTAGGATCAAACTATCCTCATATTGCTTGACAAGGTTTGGGTAAATGTGATTTGCTAAGAAAGATATGTTGGGATACCATCAAAGCTTAAGGAGTTGAGAGAAGAATGATTTTCATGCAACACCTTGAGTTTTAGAGGGTTTATTGTTGGTTTGGTTTTGTTACTTGAGGCTGAGCCCCTAGAGTAGATTAGATAAACTCCTAACAAGCAAGTCGAGGAAAATCATGTTTAAAGACAACATATCAAGGCAATTAATCTTGACAGCAGATCAAGGGAATTCGTACAAACAACAAGGGAAGTACAAGTGCACACAAGGAGACACTTCACAATGGTTTCTAGAAACAAGATTTGGAAAAAGTAGGCAAGATTTTAGGTTTTGATGAGGAAGAGAGTTTCTTTAGTACTTCTCGATGGAGATAGGGAAATAGCATGTCAAAAGGTTTTAAAGAAAGGTCTGTTGACTAAAGATTTGTGAAACTCTATTTTGTGAAATCAAGTGGAGACATTACCATATAGGTCTCCATAGTTTTGTAAAGAAGTTTGTATGAAAACAAAAGCTTTATATAAAGTCACCTTGGCTCCTTTATTTTGAAAAGTCAAAGCTAGAGAGATTAGAAGTGAAACCAAGATGATACCTTTGGTAAATAGTTTTAGTTATTTGAAAAGGGGTAAAAGTTTGCTTGTTCACAATACAAGCTCAAGTAGAAGCAACACAATCAATCAAGCAAGCTACTTCACCACTTAGTAAATAAAAAGTTTTTGTATCCCCTAATTTTTGCACTCAGGACACCTAAGAAAGGTTACAAAAATTAGGGTGTTACACGCCGACCTCAAGGTGATGCAGACATATAAGCGACGAGTGCCACAACTGGAAACACCTCCGTAGTTCTACACGCATCCGGTGTAGACAATGTCCCCAGGGATCTAGTCCAACCAAGCAATGGAAGAAGATTGATATGGACCAAGATTCCAGCAGCACGAAGACGTGCGTATGGTGGAGAAACTCTAACCCCTTATGCTCGTTCCAATATTATGGAACCACACATCAGGGAGAGAGAGAGGGAGAGAGGCAAAGCCAATGGGGTGAATGAGGGGAGGGGGTATCCACCTCCTTATATCACTACTAGGAAACTAGCTATCCATAGACATGTTTTCGTTGGAGCATATTGAAGTACATGCGCCACAGAATATAGCCAGTTGTGCATGTAAACCATATGCACCACAGAAACCTGACATTTCTGTGGCGCATATATTGCCTGATGTGCCACAGAAATATGATGGGACCCACCACCAGGTATGGGTGGTTGTGATTCTATGGCGCATACTACTATATGTGCCATAGAAATTCGTGTTTTTGTGGCGCATAGGAAAATATGCACCACAGAAAGTCATGTGGGACCCACCATAGAAAGTGGGTGACCCCTTTTTCGTGGTGCATATTTCTGTATGGGCCACATAAATTCTTGTTTTGTGGTGCAAAGAATGTATGCACAACAGAAAATGTTGTGGGACCCAACGTAGAAAGTGGGTGGCCCCTTTACTGCGATGCATATAACAATATGCGCCACAGAATCACACTAACAGATCTTTGTATACAAAGGTGGTAGTACCGCCTACCTACCACCAATTTCATTCTTCTCCTCCTCCACCCAACTCGTCTTCCTCCTCCCTCCCACCCCATTTTCCCATACTTTCTGCCAGTTTTGTAGTTAAACCTACTTCAGTTGAGAAGCTACCCAACTCATCTTCCTCCTTCCTCCTACCTACCCCCTACCTACTAGGAAGCCTCTCCAACTTGTAGATCTACTAAACCACACTTACTTTTCTCCTCCACATCTCTCTTTATCCACTATTTTCACTTTAACACCACACTCTCTCATCACGGTGTCGTGTCGGTATTCAATCTACTAGGTGAGTAGTTGGAGGACATGCATATGCATGTTTTGTGTGGATGGTGGGCGTTGTTGCGGTGTGTATGGATGTTTTGTATGTGAAGCTTATCGCATGGGGGTGTGCAATAGTGAGATTATGTTTATCCAATATGCCCCACAGAATCTGAAAAAATATGCGCCACTGATAGCTAGTTTCTTGGTAGTGTATAGGCCAAGGGGGAGGGGCCACCTAGGGTGCCGCCCTAGGGTAGTCGTCGCCTCCCCCTCCTTGGGCCACCAGCCACATGGGGAGGAGGGGCGCCCCCTAATGGGCTGCCACATGGTGTCACATTAGGGGTAGGCCATTTTTATTGATTTACTATTTAATTCATATAATTAAATACTAAAATCAATATTCAAGGCTCCTAACATTTCTTCGACTCCGGAACCTTTTCGATCTCCTTATTTCTAGAGTTTCATCTCTCTTCTCCAATGATCTCGAATCAATCCCTAAGCGTCATATGCCCTTAAGCGTGCACCCTACGGCTTAGGAATATGCTGACATCATCAAGAAACCTCTCTGATCAATGACCAGCAATAGTATCTGGACCCATAATGGTGAAGGAGATTGATGTCTCAGTGTTGATGTAGAGCTCGTTGGGGAACCCCAAGAGGAAGGTATGATGAGCACAGCAGCAAGTTTCCCTCAGTTATGAAACCAAGGTTTAATCGAACCAGTAGGAGCAAGGAAACACCCCAAAGGTGTTGCTAGTTGAGCCTTGGAAGGGCGCACTACCGGTGCTAGTAGCAACGTGGAGACTTACACAACACAACAACAAAACTTTGTCCCCAACTTGCGATGAGGTTGCCAATCTCACTAGTTTTTCTGAAAACAAAGGATTAAACGTATCGAATGGAAGGAAGTAATACTTTGTAGAAAGTAAACACAAAGCAGTAAACAGTTTGTAGATTGTATGTAAAAGAAAGGACCGGCATCCATAGTTCACTAGAGGTGGCTCTCCTTAAGGTAGATAACATGCTGGGTGAACAAATTACAGCGGGGCAATTGACAAACATCGAGAAAGCAATATATGCATATACTAATCATCCTGACTCCTTTGGAACTTGATTGGGCATTACAACATTATACATAGACCGCCATCCAACTGCATCTATGACTAATTATCCAGCTTCAGGTTATCATCCGAACCCCCTCCAGTATTAAGTTGCAAACAACAGATTATTGCTTTACGAATTGCGTGTAATGTAAACAATACGATTGTTCTATGAACAAAGGATTGTTGTTTTGTCCCTAGTAGCAACAACACATCTAGTACCTTAGAGATTTCTGTCACTTCCACAGATTACCAGAGGCATGAACCCACTATCGAGCATAAATACTAACTCTTGGAGTTGCTAGCATCTACTTGGCCAAGATAGCTACTAACAACGGAAAGCATGCAAGATCACAAATAACAAAGACATGATAGAATCAATAATCAATCTAAAATAACATCTCAATATCCATCGGATCCCCGCAAACACAACATGCAGAATTACAAATAGATGATCTTGATCATGAACGGAGCTCACAAGATCTAAACATGAAAGCACAAAGGAGGAGAACCAGCCATCTAGCTACTATATGGACCCGTAGTCCAGAGATGAACTACTCACGCATCACACCGGAGGCTTGCATGATGATGAAGAAGGCCTCCAGGGTGAATTCCCCTCTCCGGAAGGGTGCCGGGAAGAGCTTCAAATGCCTCCCGATCTAGGGATGGAGATGACGGCGACTACATACTCTTTCGTGGATTTTTGATCGGGTACTTAGGGTTTTTGTCCTGAGGGTATCTTATAGGCGGAAGGAGAGGCCGAGGGGGTGCTGGGGTCGGCCAGACCACCCCCTGGCGCGGGCCAGGCCTGGTCGCGTGGCCAGGTGGTGTGGCCGGCCCCCAGCCCTTCTCCGTCTCGTATTCCGGCATCAGATGTCTTCCGGAAAAATAGGCACTTTGACTTTTGTCCCGTCCAATTCCGAGAATATTCATTTTCTGACTTTCCTGAAACCAAAAACAGCAGAAAACAGGCAGCTGGCACTATGACTCTTGTTAGTAGGTTAGTCCAAAAAATCATATGAAAAGTACTCCAAAGTGTGCACAAAACATAAGAAAGTAGATAAAACCAAACATGGATTATCAAAAATTATAGATACATTTGCAATGTATCAACATCGCAAAGCTTAACTCCTGCTCGTCCTCAAGTAGGTAAATGATAAAAAGAAAGAATAATTTTTGAGGTGACATGCACCATCAAAGACTTGATCAAAGTATTTGTAAAACATTCAAAGCTGGGATCATAATATTTATTGTAGTACCCTAAATTTTTTAATGCTAACTATTTTGTGTTTATTTTATCTTGTGAAAAAAAGACCAATATGACACCTAAACTTGATATGTAAATGGGAAGTTAAAAGAAAATGAAAAAATATATATATAGAAAGAGTGTTGAGTACTATAATCGTTGACTTGTCGTTTGGTGTATGTTTAGTAGCTGCCACGAGCCTGTCTTCCTAGTGTTGTTAGCATAACTAATACTCCGTACATGAATAGGACATGGTAATAAGAAGGGTACGCACCGGCGGAAAAATAGAGAAACGGGCTGGGCTTTTTATTTACCTGAGACGGACTTGTACTGCATACATGTCCTTGCCGATTAGTATAGTCAGAGAGAGGACGCGGCCGCCATCCATATGCCCTAAACCTTCTTCAGCACTCGAACCCTCAGGCCGCCGCCGCCGCCGCTGTGTCCTCTCGTCCTGCTCCTCCGTTGGGTCCTCTCCGCAGCTGCTAGACCATTGGGTTTTCCCCCTTCTTGCTGTTCTATTTGCGAAGAGCTTGCCGTGAGGGGTGCCGCCATCGCCGCCATCGTCATCATCCATGGTACGTACTGTTAACCGTGTTGTTGTCAACGGAAAGATAGAATTCCCTTTAGCTGTTCAGAATTTAAGTTTGCACCTATTTTGGGTCTGTTTTCATGCGGCCAGTGATTTGAACCATATGGTAACAATTTCCAAAGCTGGGTGTTTTGTGAGGTGCAGAGGAGATTACTTAGGCCTCGGTTCCTCAAACTTTTGTTTTCCCCTTTGAGCCTCACAAGTTGGATTTGTACGTTCAAGGATGTAGGTTTATAAATTGGATAGCTGGGGGTAGTACTAGATACAATAGATTTTATTGTCCACCGCCTTGGCTGTATCCATCGATTTTTCTACAGAGCGACATGCTCTGTCAGCAACTCAAACTCATGTATCCATCGATTTGTCCTATGTAGCTGTTTCTACTTTTATTCTAGCAATCGAGGCATACTAGTAAAGGAGGAAAGCTACATGGATAATAGGAATTAGATTAATCCTTGTTATGAGACTACGCATGAGTTGGGCAAGTTGGTTGTATTATTGCAAGATGGAAGCAAAAAAAAATGCGGCAGTTTTGGTATATGGTAAGACTCGGTATATGGTAAGAGTAGTCGCCTGTCCTGGAGGCTAGTGTTAGTAAGTTGCAGTTAATTAAATTCATCACGTGTACGCTTGACTGTACAACAATTTTTATTTTTGTCTAAGATACTAGCTGAGAACTCAATTTATTGGTCTTTTCTAGGAAAAAATAAAGAGAGAAAATAAATGTTTTGTTCAGGTTGTTACGGCGTATGAGCGGTGTGATCGTTTTCTTCTATGCCTTTGAAGTGACTGTGTATTGAGTGTGCTATATGTTCCAATAACAGGTGTTGCTATTTTTTGGTTTGGTTTGAAGTCTTACAATTCAGAATTTGTGCCCCACGGTAAATGCAAGTCCATAACGGGATAATACTTGGATTATTTCCCTCACTTAACTTTTATTTTCTAGCACCTGTTATTTATTCAAGTGCTTGGTTATTGTTTATATGTGGGGATACAAAGGGATTACAGCAAAGGATACAGTTGCGCGTGCATTTTGCATGTCATGTTAAAGACAGTGCACAGTGTTATGACCTACTGAGGTAGGCACCTTGAGACCGTCGATATTGGGACGAGTCCCACATTGTCGGCAACCTCCCACAAGTTGGAGTGAGTGGGATGCCGACGGGTGTCCACTCAAGCGATACCGGTATACGCAAAAGAAAAGTGAAAACAAAAAGCATATAGGCATACATGATAATGATTGCGGACATGACTAGTGTTATAATATAATCGTTGGGTTGTGTTTATGCAAAGCTTATTATTTCTTTATATACTTGTTGAGTACTTTGTACTCACCCTTGTGGCTTCTATATTTTTAGGTACCATTTGAGGACGGCTTGCATGAGGATGAGAGTAGCACCTTTATACTTTACACACACACTACTTTTCACACATTATAATACTTTATAGATAGAGCAATTCAAGCACCCTCAAGATTGCTCTTGACTTATTTTTTATTGTACGATTTGTTATTCATTGTGGCTACTGAGTTAGTTGATATTACACAACATGGATATGAATCTTAACTCGTTCTTATTGATCCGTGTGGTTGTGTTTATGGATAAAATTGGAATAGAATTATAATTTTGTTGACGTGGATTTTTCCATAAACGAAGGAGACTTTGTTGGAATTTATAGCGTTTTACCAATATGAGAAGTGTTTAAAGTTTGTGTAGCAGTGCCAGATAGGTTGGATATCTGGGGTGTTACACGACAAAGTTGTAGCAATAAGACAAAGAAACTATAATGCAACATGAAAAGACACAAACAAAAGATTCATGAATAACAATGCTTTGCAAGACGTTTGTTTCACATAAAGAAAACATAGCATAATAGTATTCAGCTTGTCCCTCATAGAGTAGCAAATATAATTGCATAGGACACCTTTAAAGTTCATAAGAGTGACTAGATACAAATAGTTTAAAACAAGAAATATCAAGTTATGCATCAATCAACTAGTCTTGGGACAATGCACATAGAACTAAGAATGACCACTATGCTCTCAAAGTAGGTGCATAAAGGTAGAAGGTGGAGATTCAATATAATGGTGGAACAAAGGCCTTCATACAAGGAAGTAGGGATTCAAGTCTCATAAGGATCTTCCAAAAATTAAAATTATGGTACTTATAGCTTTCAGCTCTCATTGCCCCTATCATAAGCATTTTGAAGGTGATTAAGGTTAAAGTGACACAACTAAGAGGATATGCTTGACAAGTTATAAACCGAAATCTCATGCCCCTTACTTACGAAGACCGAACCTCATGCTACTCAACTTTAGCCACGAGTAAGCTCTTGTCATTGTAAGTACATATATATCATAAAGAACCACCAACGGGGTACCCCTTGCACATGACACGGGAGCTATCTCATAAACAAAATGACAAGGCAAGCAGACAATGAGCATCTCAGCGATGTTTTTATTTGCTATTTGCATAGGTTTTTATTGAGGATGCTTCATAGAGTGCTCATTATGGTGATGCTGCAAGTTTCCACCATAATTAGGCATGGCTTAGGCTAGCGGCCCAGACGTTTCTCTAACACACATACAAACTCCAAGATCTTACAAGTTTCACTTTTATTTCTGTTAGAAATATACCCTAGAGTCAAATAGTAGTAAGGACTATTATCATATTTCATATAGTTTATGATTAAGTTTTATATCATGCTATAACTGTATTGAGTGGAAACATCAATACACGTGTGATATATAAACAACCAGGGGTTCCCAGTGAAACTCTAGTCACTGGTTCATTGGTCAACAGATGATCATGTTTCCTGATCATGTGGCATTTATGCCAGTTGGAAATGAGGTCATCTCATTCTGAGAATGAGATGATGAACCAATACCCAACCTAAACATTGTGACTCGATCATGTCATGAAGTTCAAGTTATGATGATTACAAATGGACCCTCATAGACTATTCCTTAGATCGTGAGACTGTATCAATCACTGTCTCCCGAGAGTGCTTAGATAGCATCAAACGCCATCTGGTAAAACGGTGGTTATAAAGGTGTGTTCAGGTATTCGGAGGAAACCGTCGAGGCAATATATGTCAAGAGCGGGATTTGTCCGTCCATGTGACGGGAAGATACTCAATGGCCCACTCGGAGAAGTTATATCCTATAGTTGCACAGCGTGTGATTAGATCACGTTGATATCACTTGTCGGAACGAGTCAAGTAGCATTGTTCAGTAACGAGATTGAACACGACACGGTCATATCATTGATCAGATCTCGGGCAATGCAAGTATCGAGAGACAAAGGGAATAAGACACGCCTGTCCCGGTTCAAACGATGAAAGATCTTCGTGGAACGCAGAGGGGTCACATGGCCATCCAGATCCCTCTGTCGATCATTGGTGCGGGAGTGTCCCGACCATGTCTGGAGTGTTCCCGAACCATGGGGTATCACGCTTAAGGGCTTGATGATGCTTAGAGAGTGTTTATAGGATTGGTAGAATCACCGAAGAAAAGAAGGGAGAAAACCGGAAGGGTTTCGGTAAGTCCGGAGGATGTCCGGAGTCGAGGTGGAAGATGTTCCATGCCCACATAGATTAAATGATATATGAATGAATGTTAAATATTGATTTAATCATTTATTCATAATTATTTAATAATGAGAAAATCAATTAAAGGTCAAAAAGGCTTAATGGGCCAATTTCCGGAGGGAGCGAGCCCATTAGGGGAAAGGAGAGAGGGAGAAGGGGAAAAGGGGAGGCCGGATGGGCCTAGTCCCCCACCCCCACTCGCGCGGGGCCCACTAGATGGCCGGCGGCCACCTCCTCCCTCCTCTCCTTTAGTCCCACCCGGGACTTTGAGGGAGGTAGTACCTCCCTTCCCCCTATATATAGTGGGGTATTTGGCCTAGAAAAATACACCAATAATCAATAAAGGTCTCCCCACTTTTGGGATGACCTCCAATTGATATTTTCTCTCTCCCCCTCTCTCTCGTGACCGTGGTCCTAAGTCTGGACTGCGCGAGCGAGAGACATCTTCACCGCGGAGCGCCGTCGCGCTGCGGGATTCGGATCCGGGAGCTCTACTTCCACAACTGCTGCTGGATCGGGGAAGCGGGAGTCATCGTCAGGCATCGGACGTGTGTAACTCCCCGCGAGCTTTCGCACTTGAGGCACTCAAGTTGTTGGAGCCAGAAGGAGCGCAAGGACTTCATCACGACCTTGAGGTCGGCTTCGGGCTCGTCTACATCAACCACGCTCTCCTGAGCGTTGACAACGCTTTTTGGTCTTCAAGGGTAAGTTCGTGAAAAGCCACTCCCGCTACTGTATTACTAATAGATAGGTCCTGGCAGCTTCAGGGGTTCAGGGGCGTAGCGTAAATTTTATTGTTTTCATGCGCGAAACCCCTACAGTGGTATCAGATCTAGATCTATTCGTAGTAATGCTAGTACGGGTAGAACACACGAGATGTAGCATGTGGGTGTTGATCTTTTAGTTGTTACCCTCCCACGTGTACTTGTGTATACCGCAGTAATGCTTGATGAAGCGGCCCCCAATCGACTTTACGCGTTCATTCGCGAGACTGGTCCATGCTTGACATACGGCTTGTACGGTATAAAGTGGCTTAGGGGTGTCTGTCTCTCTCGCATTAGTTGGTATACCATTGGCAATGGAGGGCCCCGAAAGGGGTGTCATAGATACAACTACTTGATCAACATTTTGTTGAAAGTTCGTAGGTAAGAACAGTTCTTGTGCGAAAGCCCATTCAGCCACGTAAAACATGGAAAGATAAAGTAGAAGCGTCTAACTTTGTTTTGCAGGGGGGCTTTGCTTTGTGATATGGTTGTGGCAAATGTAAAGTAATTACCTTTTGTTGCATAGTAGTAGATAGTCACGAAGGTGATGAACTACCACGCCGGAATGACACCGGTACCCTGGTGTCTATGGCGCCAGAAACCCTGGCACCGGAACCAGGTGACAGCCGATGGAGATCACGACGGTAGCCTAATATTATCACATAGCATTTACATTCAATGTTATTGTTTGTATGTCTTATTGTGTGCTAGTATTAGATACTCGACGGTAGCCTAATAAGATGATCCCTGTTAAAATTACCAATGATTGTGTTCCCCCTTAGTGTGCACCACCAAGAAAGTTCTTCGATATGAGGCAATCCAGGGTTACAGGCCTGGGTGTCATACATATCTATGTTCACATACAGTGGGTGTAAGCCATGTTGCACAGCGAATACACTAAGGTTGAGTTGGCGAGCCTAGCATGCTAGAGAAGCGTGGCCTCGGAACACGGATGGTCGAAAGATCGAGCACGAGTCGCATGAATGATGTGACCGACGTTTAGCGTCCACCCTTGAACCCACATTGATGACCGTGACGATCGGGGGAGATGTGGCTGATAGGGGTCGTGTCATCACTAGGAACCCTCACTGGGGATAGGTGTTTCTGAGTGGAGTTATTATTAACTCATTTAATTATAAACTTAGTCTAAATTCATTTTGTAATTATAAATGTAGATGGGACCTTTTGTGTTGACAATTGAATGGTTAGAAGGAGAGAAGCTCAGATTAGATGGATCGGACTTCTCCATTTGTGTTGCCAGTCTCCATGTTCTCCTTAGCGAGAACGACGTGGTCGACTATATACTCGACGGGATGGATTTGGATCAGCCCACGGACCTTGAGACCCTAGAGGAGCGGAAAGACTGCTATCTCCGTCGTGAGATGGCCTCCTATATTTCAGTTGTCATGCATTTCAGAATGGTGGATGAGTTGTGGCCTTTCGTGGGTGATGTCAACCCTTGTTCGGTAATGCTACAACTTAGGACACATTTCGTGGAGCAGACACGCATTTAGGAGCATGAGCTGATGGGAGACTTCCTCTCCACTAAGATGGAGGAGAACTCATCACTAGACGACCACTTGGAGCACATGCATGATGTGTACATGAGGCCTGCATACTTCCTGGACGTCTGGATTACGGGCTCTTTTACAAACGCTGTTGTACTGCGGTCGCTGCTACCAAGCACAAGTCAGGACTTGCGTAATGAGGGGCGACGCGGAAACAATGGAGTTCCACCGGTTCATGACACATCTCAGGAATGTGTTGGTTGAACCAGACGTCGCTCAGGTCGTCAACGACAAAGGTATATATTTGATATACAGTTTTATAAATGTTATAATCTTGCAAACACATTGTAGTGTTAAGTATATCTGATACTTTTTCTGTTTTGCTGAAAATAGGTCCTTCTGCATGAGAGGTGCTTGCTGGAGAGGAGGTGACGTTGCGTGTTGATGGCGAGCATGATGATGGCCGACGACACTCTCCCTCGACATTTATCATTTAGTTTATGTTTTAGGATGATTATTGTAATAAAGAGATTGTGAACTTCTTTAGTGTGTCTCACACTTCGTGAGACGGTTATTCATATGAGTTTGTAACAAACAGTTGTTCTGCTTTTATGAATGATTTCTATTCGTGTTCATATCTTGTTTGATTATGTATGAATTATCCTTCTTGTTTGAAACTAATTTATAATGCATGAACATTTGTAAAACATTAAAAAATGCCTTGTTTAAAATACCAAACTTAATGATATTTCATTAATGAATGAAACTATTGTTTGAACTCAAAGTTATGTGATAATATGTGAAAGTCATTTGATTTCTTGTCACATATAAATCATGCCTAAGTTCGGCAAAATAACTTGAACACCGTGTATTACTTGAATACAAAGTGTTTGATGAATTGTTAAAAGTAAATACATATCCGATGTATTCAGTTTTAATGAAAATGGTAATTATCATCATATGATTGTTTAAATGTGTAAAGTAGTTTACCAAAGGAAACATGAATATGAAACTATTTGATTTGATCAAAATGTTTCATTAACAAAGGGTATAAATATAAAAGAGAATCTAATTGCTATGATTTGATCAATAGTAATGAAATTCGAATTTATAAGAATGGCATAAAAGAAATTGTGGAATGCGAAGCGTTTTGAAACATCAAAATGCAGAGCATCACAATGTGATATTAGATATCAAAGGGGTTGAATAGAAGGCACCAAATAAGTCGTTGTAGTGTAGATGTAGAGACCATTAGCTTAGAAATAGGTAGCACTCAATTAGAATGTAGTGAACCATTTGAATTCGTGAAAGTTTTGGGGTTATTCGATATAACCAAAACAATAGCGAATAAGTCCTTGTAGCATATTCATTGGAAACTTTGAATACAAAATCTATAGCTGAAACCAAAGGAGAACCAAAACTTGTATTGCTTGGATTTTGGTACATTCTTGAGAAAGCTCACTTTTAGTGATGTTTCTCGATTATGGAGCAAATGGGAAATAGTGTAAAACACGATGAGGATTCAAAATGCTGCATCAGATTGTTGAGAAGCGCAACGGACAACAGTCCTTAACGATTCTCTGCACGGAAGGAAAGAATCAATGATGTTGATTATTGTGTTTTTCCCTCCACTATTGTTTTTCACTACATGAAGTAGGATTCAAAATGTAAATCCATATTTTGTATGGAGACATTTATGAATCATTTTTCATGATTCTTGGAATATGACATACCTACGAACTACAAAGGATATAATTATAAACTAAATTATGAGAAATCTTGAAAGCAAAATTCCCTTGAGATTAGAAAAGCAATTCATTGCTGAATCTCACAAGTAAAAGAGGTTACTTGAATTTCCCAAAATGACTGCAAAGCCATAGTAGGAAAATGGGGTGAATGGAAAAAGCACAATTTGTCAAATATTGGATGAATTCAAATGAATTTGATTCGTGTGTGCAAAATGTCTAGTGGATTTAAAACTGGTAAAGTACTAGTATCTCATAGTAAAATCTCCAAGTTTGATATTTGATCAAAGGATTTTGAAGTTGTTCAAAATAGTGAGTGGATATGCAATTTGCATAAAATTGAGTGGGAGCTATGAAAGTCTTCCTGAAACAATATGTGATTGACATTTTTTATAGTGGGAGCAATATAAGTCTCAAATTCAAATATGTAGGAACATATTTTGAGTGGGAGCTTATAGGAGTAATTCTTAAGTATGTTAAGAATGAAAG
Source organism: Avena eriantha (assembly GCA_910589775.1). Classification (NCBI taxonomy): domain Eukaryota; kingdom Viridiplantae; phylum Streptophyta; class Magnoliopsida; order Poales; family Poaceae; genus Avena; species Avena eriantha. Next base: position 454,193,391 of record OU342742.1, on the reverse strand, counting down.
GCGCAAATACTTATAAATAGTGATTTATAAGATGTAGAAGTTGATAATAGGTGTATTATGATATTATGTAGTATTCCTTAAGGGATTCTGAAAGGGGTTTCGGAATAGAAGTTAATTAAGGAAATGATCCTTAATAACTCCAATTAGGAATAACATTAAGTTTAATATCAATGGTTGAAAGAAAGAAAAGGATGATCATCATCCACTATGTTAAGACATAGGTTCTATCTTAGTAAACCATGATGATAACTTAGCATAATATGTGATCCAATAAGGAATGTTTAAAAGTGATTAAGTTTGAATCACAGAACGTTGAGCTAAGGTTGTCCGTAGAATCCAGTAGAGAACTGTGGACATATTTTCCAAATCCATAAAGGATAACATATCTTAAAGCATAAAGAGTTATGTTATAAGGTAATATGTTGGAAACTCCTGTAGATACCAATTAAAGTCAAGTAGGAAGCGAGGTGCACAAAACATCGAAAGTTGCACAGAGTGCACGGGAGTTTCGATGAATACATTTATAATAATAGATGAGGGTACCATCTAAAGTGTTGTATAAAGTTATGGCGGAGCTGGTTCGCTTTTAACGTAGAATGATGTGTCCCAGGGCACAATGCCCATGAGAAATCCCTCGAGGTTGATCTAACATCACTGTAGGCTCCTGGAATCAGGCCTCGTTCTGCTGCCATAGCAACGATACATACACACAGATGCTGTCATGTGATGATAGAATATTAATGTCAATCAAAGTGACATTAGTAAGTTGCAAAGGATTTGGGACTGTAAAGTACAGACCCAAGACTCAACCTCTTCCATGAGCAAGCATGTTCTAGGTACCAGGTATACGGTGCCAAAGATTGAGGACAAATGCAACTAGTGTATTTGTACTCTAGTGCAAGTGGGAGACTGTTGGAAATATGCCCTAGAGTCAAATAGTAGTAAGGACTATTATCATATTTCATATAGTTTATGATTAAGTTTTATATCATGCTATAACTGTATTGAGTGGAAAAATGAATACACGTGTGATATATAAACAACCAGGGGTTCCTAGTGAAACTCTAGTCACTAGTTCATTGGTCAACAGATGATCATGTTTCCTGATCATCTGGCATTTATGCCAGTTGGAAATGAGGTCATCTCATTCTGAGAATGAGATTGTGAACCAATACCCAACCTAAACATTGTGACTTGATCATGTCACGAAGTTCAAGTTACGATGATTAGAAATGGACCCTCGTAGACTATTCCTTAGACCGTGAGACTGTATCAATCACTGTCTCCCGAGAGTGCTTAGATAGCATCAAACGCCATCTGGTAAAATGGTGGTTATAAAGGTGTGTTCAGGTATTCGAAGGAAACCGTAGAGGCAATATATGTCAAGAGCGGGATTTGTCCGTCCATGTGACGGGAAGATACTCAATGGCCCACTCGGAGAAGTTATATCCAATAGATGCACATCGTGTGATTAGATCACGTTGATATCACTTGTCGGAACGAGTCAAGTAGCATTGTTCAGTAACGAGATTGAACACGACACGGTGATGTCATTGATCAGATCTCGGGCAATGCAAGTATCGAGAGACAAAGGGAATAAGACACGACTGTCCCGGTTCAAACGATGAAGGATCTTCGTGGAACGCACAGGGGTCACATGGCCATCCAGGTCCCTCTGTCGATCATTGGTGCGGGAGTGTCCCGACCATGTCTGGAGTGTTCCCGAACCATGGGGTATCACGCTTAAGGGCTTGATGATGCTTAGAGAGTGTTTATAGGATCGGTAGAATCACCGAAGAAAAGAAGGGAGAAAAGCGGAAGGGTTTCGGTAAGTCCGGAGGATGTCCGGAGTCGAGGTGGAAGATGTTCCATGCCCACATAGATTAAATGATATGTGAATGAATGTTAAATATTGATTTAATCATTTATTCATAATTATTTAATAAAGAGAATAACATGAATATACTTGGAATAGCATATGCTAGTTGGTAGGTATGGCGGACTCTTTGCAATAACTTGGTTTAGGGAGTTGGATGCATTAGTTAAACTCATACTTGGTTGTGGAGGCTAGCAAAAGACTGGGAGCGACAAACTAAGAGAACAATAATGGCCATAATCATGCAGAGCGACAAAAAACATTGATCAAAGCATAAAGTGATACTACAAGTTGAAAACTAAAGGATCATAAAGGCTATGGTGACTCGAGATAGTCATAACATGGTGTGAGCATGCGCCAAGTCAACCCAAATAAAGCATCAAAGGAGAATACCACTATACTATGCTTTAATATGCTAAAGTAACGCATGATTCATCCAAGGCACATTAAGCAATCTCAATTGTTTATAACAAGTCATGCTACAGCAAAGAATACAAAGCATAAAGCCAAAACAATATCAAGCATGGCATGACAAAGCATAGGCCACCGTCAAAAACAAGCTCTTTTTACCACTTAAGCGTGAACTTTCCTGCTCTTTTCCAAACCAAAACCAAACTATTTGAAAAACAATGTATGAAAGAGGGGGTCCAACCAATTTATTCAGAAAACTAAGCAAACCAAGCAAACGAAAAACCAAAACGAAAACGAAAAAGAAGACGCTCCAAGAACAACACAACTGTGCATGAAATAATAAAAATGAAGCGTTTGGAAGAAACCTGGGAATTTTATTGATGAAGAAGGGGATGCCTTGGGCATCCCCAAGCTTTGACGCTTGTACTTCTTGGATATTTCTTGGGGTGACACGCGTGGCATCCCCAAGCTTGAGCTTTAGTCCATCCTTCATCTCATTACTCATTCCTTCCATACACCTGAAAGTTTTCCTTCATACAAAACTTCACACAATCTTTATTAGCAACATTAGTGCACTGAAGGTAATTAGTCTTAAGGTTCAGTTTTAACACCAAATAAACTTCCATTAGAACACTAGATACTGTAGCACTTCCCTCAAAAAGGAACCAACAAGAAGCAAATGTAGAAAATGATAGAAATCTGTCAAAACAGACCAGCAGGTAAAGACGAATTTTTCCAAAGACCTTCTGTTGCTCAAATCAAAAAGTGTTGAACTAACGAAAGTAAGATAACAACCTGGGGCAGAAGCACAAAAATTCACGCCTCAAAAGGACGTACAGAGGTTTTACACGAATGTTTACGGTGAAGCACATAAATCTATTTCGGGACAGCAACTTTCCCAATCATTACTTCTCTCTCATTAGAGGTTACTGTTGGCACAAAAAGCAAATAAAAAGGATAAGGAGCGGTTATTACTGAAGTAATAACTTCCAAGACTCATCTAAAACTTTTGGGTTATCTCCCAATAAGTACTTTTCTTTAACGCCTTTAATTTAGGCATAAGAAGCAAGAGAAAATCAAGTGTTCGCTAATGAAGAAGCATTAAGACCAAATTTTGTTTTCATAGGAGAGGCAAAAGAAATCTTCTCTCTCTTCTTAGGGAAGTGCTCTATACCTTTCTTGAGTGGGAGTTGATATTTAATGGTGCCTTCTTTCATATCAACAATGGCACCAATAGTTCTAAGAAAAGATCTTCCCAAAGTAATAGGACAAGAAGCATTGCATTCAACATCCAAAACATAGATATCAACGGGGACATACACATTGTTAACCACAATAAGAACATCATTAATACTCCCCATGAGTTTCTTTTTAGCATTATCAGCAAGTGGGACATTCAAATAACAATCTTCAAGTGGAGGCAAATCAAGCATATCATAAATCCTTCTAGGCATAATAGAAACACTACTATCAAGATCACATAAAGCTTTGAAATCAAAGTCATTCACTTTCATATTAATGATGGGTTCCCAACCATATTATTGTTTTATAGGAATAGAAGCTTTATGTCTCATATTTTATTCTTTAATCTTTATGAGAGCATCAGTAATGTGTTTTGTAAAGGCCATGTTCATAGCACTAGCATTAGGACTTTTAGCAAGTTTTTGTAGGAACTTAATAACTTCAGAGATATTGCAATCATCAAGATCAAAATCAAATTTATCATCTAAAGTAGTAGAACTATTATGAGCCTCAACGCTAGTGGTAGTGATAGTAGAAACACTAATGTTTCTAGCAATTTCATCTTCTCTTTCCCACTTAGCATGTAATTCAGCTAATAGTCTAACATTTTCATCAATTCTAACTTGTATAGCATTAGTAGCTACAAAGGGATTATCATTAGTTTCAGGTTTTGCAGCCATTTTATTGACCAAAGAGGATTGAGCTTCAGACAAAGATGATATGTTTCTTTCAGCATTAGAGAGTTTCAATTGTAAACTAGGAATTTCCCTATTTAGACTCTCAAGTTGATGGCTAATGTTCTTCAAAATGGTAGATTGTTCCACCATAGTTTTAGTGAATAGTTTATTTTGCTCATATTGCATTTGCATGAAGTTTTTAGTAGCTCTTTCAACTTCTAAAATTCTTCCTTCACTAGGTAATCCAGGTTTACCATTATAACCATAAGTATTACTAGGAGGGTAAGGCCTATAATTGTTATTACCATAAGTATTGTTGCCAAAATTATTATTTCTTATAAAGTTCACATCAACTTGCTCTTCTTGAGCAACCAAAGAGGCTAAAGGAACATTATTTGGATCAATATGGGCTTTCCCATTAACAAGCATAGACATAATAACATCAATCTTATCACTCAAGGAGGAGGTTTCCTCAATAGAATTTTCCTTCTTACCTTGTGGAGCTCTTTCAGTATGCCATTCAGAATAGTTAACCATCATATTATCCAGAAGCTTTGTTGTAGCACCCAAAGTAATGGTCATAAAGGTACCTCCAGCAGCAGAATCCAATAGGTTCCTTGAAGAGTAGTTCAATCCTGCATAAAAAGTTTGCATGATCATCCAAGCAATCAGTCCATGAGTGGGACAATTCTTTACCAAAGATTTCATTCTTTCCCGAGCTTGAGCAACATGTTCATTATCAGATTGTTTAAACTTCATTATTTCACTTCTCATAGATATAATCTTAGCAGGAGGATAGTACTTTCCAATGAAAGCATCTTTGCATTTAGTCTAAGAATCAATACTATTCCTAGTTAAGGAATTCAACCATTCTTTAGCTTTTCCTCAAAGAAGAGAAAGGAAACAATTTGAGCTTAATAATATCACCATCAACATCACTATGATTTTGCATCTCACAAAGTTCAACAAAGTTATTTAGATGGGCAGCAGCATCTTCATTACCAATACCAGAAAATTGTTCTCTCATAACAAGATTGAGTAAAGCAGGTTTTATCTCAAAGAAAGTAGCTTCAGGCAAAGGTGGAGCAATAGGTGTGCTCATAAAATCATTGTTGTTGGTGCTAGTGAAGTCACACAACTTAGTGTTTTCAAGAGTAGTCATTTTTTTGTGTTTTCAATAAAGAAAGCAAACTTGTAAAAATAACTTTTTTGTGTTTTTGATAAAGAAACAAGCAAACAAAACAAAAGGAAACTAAGCAAAACAAAAATAACAAAGTAAAGAGATTGGTTATGAGGGACTCCCCTTGTGAAGATGTCCTTGACTCCCCGGCAACGATGCCAGAAAAATGCTTGATGGCTCAGTGTTGATGTTGAGCTCGTTGGGGAACCCCAAGAGGAAGGTATGATGAGCATACCAGCAAGTTTCCCTCGGTTATGAAACCAAGGTTTAATCGAACCAGTAGGATCAAGGAAACACCCCAAAGGTGTTGCTAGCTGAGCCTTGGCAGGGTGCACTACCGGTGCTAGTAGCAATGTGGAGACTTGCACAACACAACCACAGAACTTTATCCCCAACTGGCGATGAGTTTGTCAATCTCACCAGTTTTCCTGAAAACAAAGGATTAAACGTATCGAATGGAAGGAAGTAATAGTTTGCAGAAAGTAAACACAAAGTAGTAAACAATTTGTAGATTGTATGTAAAAGAAAGGACCAGGATCCATAGTTCATTAGAGGTGGCTCTCCTTAAGATAGATAACATGCTGTGTGAACAAATTACAGCGGGGCAATTGACAAACATCGAGAAAGCAATACATGCATATACTAATCATCTTGACTCCTTTGGAACTTGATTGGGCATTACAACATTATACATAGACTGCCATCCAACTGCATCTATGACTAATAATCCACCTTCAGGTTATCATCCGAAACCCCTCCAGTATTAAGTTGCAAGCAACAGATTGTTGCTTTATGAATTGCGTGTAATGTAAACAATACGATTGTTCTATGAACAAAGGATTGTTGTTTTCTCCCTAGTAGCAACCGCACATCTAGTACCTTAGAGATTTCTGTCACTTCCCCAGATTACCAGAGGCATAAACCCACTATCGAGCATAAATACTAACTCTTGGAGTTGCTAGCATCTACTTGGCCAAGATAGCTACTAACAACGGAAAGCATGCAAGATCACAAATTACAAAGACATCATAGAATCAATAATCAATCTAAAATAGCATCTTAATATCCATCGGATCCCCGCAAACACAACATGTAGAATTACAAAATAGATGATCTTGATCATGAACGGATCTCACAAGATCTAAACATGAAAGCACAAAGGAGGAGAACCAGCCATCTACCTACTACATGGACCCTTAGTCCAGAGATGAACTACTCACACATCACACCGGAGGCTTGCATGATGATGAAGAAGGCCTCCAGGGTGAATTCCCCTCTCCGGCAGGGTGCCGGGAAGAGCTTCAGATCCGTCCCGATCTAGGGATGAAGATGACGGCGGCTACAGACTCTTTCGTGGATTTTTTATCAGGTACTTAGGGTTTTCATCCCGAGGGCATCTTATAGGCGGAAGGAGAGGCCGAGGGGGTGCTGGGGTCGGCCAAACCACTCCCTAGCGCGGGTCAGGCCTGGCCACATGTCTAGGTGGTGTGGCCGGCCCCCAGCCCTTCTCGGTCTCGTATTCTGGCATCAGATGTCTTCCGGAAAAATAGGCACTTTGGCTTTTGTCCCGTCCAATTATGAGAATATTCATTTTCTGACTTTCCTAGAACCAAAAACAGTAGAAAACAGGCAGCTGGCACTGTGGCTCTTGTTAATAGGTTAGTCTAAGAAATCATATGAAAAGTACTCCAAAGTGTGGATAAAATACAAGAAAGTAGATAAAACCAAGCATGGAACATCAAAAATTATAGATACATTTGCAATGTATCATAGATAAGCCCTAGAGGAAAATAATAAAGGTATTTTATTGCCATATCTCATTAGTTCATAATAGTTTTATACCATGATATAAATGTATCAATCGTAAACATTGGTACATGTGTGGTATGTAAACAAACAAAAGTCCCTAGTATCCTCTAGTAGACTAGCTCGTTGGGATTTCGATGATCGAGGTTTCCTGATCATAGTACATTTATGTCAGCTCACAACAAGGTCACTTCATTAGATGACTGAAGTGATGGACGCACACCCAACCCTGGTATTGCAATATGACCCAGTAACAAAGTTCAACATTGCGATATCTAGTAAAGCATATTAACTTATTCCCTTTGACCGTGAGATCATGTTTAACCACTACCACGTAAGGCTGCTTTGACTGTATCAACCGTCACACCATAGCATGGTGATCATAAAGGTGTATGTTGGATATTCCATAGGGGTATGTTGATGCGTATGCATCAAGATCGGTATTTGCACATTCGAGTGACGGATGGATACCCTAGGCACACTCGGTGAGATTACATCTACAAGTTTGCAAACATGTGACTAGGTCATGGGGATGTAATATCATGGGAACAATTAAATGTGTTTGTCGGTAACTGGATAGAAATAGGTATGTCAATACCAAAGATTAGGTCTTGTACAAACTAGGTACGATACAGAAACAGGAATGAGACTCGAAGTTCAAGGTTCAAGCGATTAAGTTATTCATAGAACGCACGAGGGCCATTATGTGCTTCTAGGCACCACTGTTGGTCATTGATTCGAGAGGTGTATCAATCATGTCTATGTATTCCCGAACTGTAGGGTTTCACGCTTAAGGGTAGATAATGCTTAAGGATTGATTCGAGATCATAGGAGAAAAGAGACATAACACTAGAATTGTTTCGGGGAGATACCAGAAGTGTTCCGGAGATATGCGTTGATGATCGGAGGGGTACGAAAGAAGTTCCAGAGTGATAGGTATTACATACTATGTATTTAATATTAATTAGATGAATTAATATTATAAAATATTTTTAATAGAATTTATGGGGCAGCCCACCTAAATGGGCCTCACCAAAGGAGGCCCAAGAGGGGGTCGTGCGCTAGGGAAGGCCAAGGGAGGCCGGCGGCCACTAATGGGCCACACCCCACGTGGGGCCCATGTCGGGGGGCTATACGTAGTGGGAATAGTCCCACCCTGCCCCCTCCCATGTTGTGGTTCCTTCCCTTCCACCTATATAAAGAGGGGACCCCCTCCCCTCGATCTGACTTCATCAATTGGCTTTGCCTTTCTCTCTCCCTCTCCATCATGTGTGTTTCCCATGAAGGGAAGTGCATATGGGGATAGGGGTTTCTCCACCATACGCACACTGTCATGCACCTAAACTCTCGGTCCGGATCAATATTCTTCAACTACTTTGCTAGAAGGGATCCCAGGAGACGTCGCTACAATGGATGCGTGTAAAGCAACGAGGCACTACCATTTATGGTGCTAGTCGCTTGGATCTTGGAACTTGGACATCTACATGACCTTGAGGTCAGCTATGTCATATGACTACATCATCCATGTTTCTCATGGAACATTAACCGCTTTCGGTCTTCAAGGTATGAACGCCGAGTACCTCTCATTACTTTACATCTGCATAGAGAGATCTTGGCTATGGTGTTCCTGTCGTTAGGATTTTTTTTCTTGCTACAGAGCCCTTTAGTGGTATCAGACTTGATCTATGCGTAAATATGATAGTACGAGTAGAACACATTGAAATATATGGGCATTGATTTTCTAGTTGTTACCCTCCCGCGTGTACTTGTTTGTATCGCCTCATTGTTTGATGAAGCTGCCCGTACTGACCTTACGCGTAATGCTATGCGACACTAGTTCCACGCTTAACATATGGCTTGTACCATATAAGTGGATAACAGGTGTCTGTCTCTCCTACATTAGTTGATATGGCATTTACAAAGGACGATCCTAAAAGGGGATTTAAAGCGACAACTAGTCAATCCATGTTGTGGTTGGAAGTTCGTAGGTCGAAACGATTCTCTTGCAAAATACCTAACAACCACGTAGAACTTGCAAAGGTAAAGTAGAGGTGTCTAACTTTATTTTGCGGGAGGGCATGTGATGTGTATGGTCTAGGTAAGTGTTTATTAAATGTACTACCTACGACATGGAGGCACCATTGACTTGGTGCAATGCCGGTGCACTCAATGGAGATCAAGGCGCGACGACCATATCATACCGCATAACTTATCTACATATGATGTTGATTATTTTATGTACCTTATTTTGCTAGTACTAGACTTATCATAGTAGCATTATAAGCATCTCTAATTAATACCAACCGTAGTGTTCTCCCATTAGTGTGCACCACCAAGAAAGTCCATCGTTAGGAAGCAGTCCGTGACGATTGGGTGCTAGACATATCGATGTTCACATATGGTGGGTCCAAGCCATGTATGCACTACGAATACACTAATGTTGAATTGGTGAGCCTATCATGTACAGACATGCCCTTGAAACACGAGAAGACTGAAAGATCGAGCATGAGTCACGTGAATGTTGTGATCGACACTGTGTTGTCCACCCTTGCAACTATATCAAAAGTTGTGATGATTGGGGATGATATAGTGAATTGGGGTCATGTGATCACTAAACTGTCTTAGGGATGATAGTTTACGTGGGAGTTCTTGTATTGAACTCATATTATGAACTAAACAATCTAAGTGGTGTTGTAGTTGGCATCTATTATATACTACCTTGAATGATAAATGTCCTAAAGCAAACTTTAAAGTAAACCTTACCTACTCCATAAGGTTTAATAAGTGTATTGATCCTAGAGTAATTGATTCCAAAGTTAGTGTCTGAATGATCATGCTTTTCTCCATGATACTTGATATTAGAAAGAAAGTTTTTAGTATCAATATAATCTATGAGCTGAAAGACTCATTTAGAAATCATATTTTGTAAAAGATATTCTGATATCTGAAACACTATATGATTGCAATATGATAAAGTATAATTTAGTTGGAAACATGTTCTCATATTGGATGAGAATTTGAGAATGATGGTGACGCTAAGCATGCCTATCACCCAATAAGTTTGGGAACTAAAATTATCCAAACGTTCGTCCTTGTGAGATATAGTAGTTCATCATGAAAGTTGTCATGATAGGATGGATAAGAGGTATAGGTAAAATGTTTACTATACTAAAGGATCACCAATAGTAGAATCTGGAAGAAGACGAATCATGTGATGATTGTGATCCACTTCAAAAGTGTAAGTTCGAGAGTATTAGTTTTTGACTAGTACACTTGAACCAAGTACCATATTATTGGTACCACTATTGATGTTTATTGATTCTTCTAAAAGAGAGGAAAACGTTGGAAGAGAATCCATAAATGTAATTGGCAGAAATTAAAACATTGGAATTGTCTAGCTTAGGTGTATGCAAGGTACACATGTTATTGATGTATTCTATTCTTGTTAAACCAATGTAATTCTTCGACATTAGATGCTGGATTGGTTCGTATGAAGTAACATGCAAAACAACTCAATATAAGAAATACAATGGAGAAACTAGCAAGAGAATACGGTAATGATGTTCATCGATAAACAAATAAAATGTTATTATGTTTGTCATCTACATCAAAGACCAAGCCGCCAAGATTTATTCTAATAATTTTTATTTGGTTCCAGTATTGTGAGAACAAGTTAGTGTTCAAATAATTACTATATTCCATAGTTGATGGATGAACTATTATGAATCTTGTTGGTGAAATAATATTCATAAAACTAAAAGCTTAAAGCGTCGCAAGACGAAATGATTGGAATTTTACCTAAGTGTGACACCACCATTTAAGTTATATTGGAAAGAAAGACATGAAGAAACTCCATATTAATGGATTTTTAAGTCAAATTTTTTTCAAACGAATTGATGATTGTAAGACTTTCCTATAAATAACTAAAACTCTATTCACAGACAAAATTTGAATGGGCGGCTAACTTATTGAAAGTAATACATATTGATGTATGTGGTCCATTATGTAAAACCGTCTGTGGTGGATTATTCTACTTCGTATACTTCCACCATGGACTTGAATAGATATATGAGTATATTTGTTTAATTAGGAATAAGCATGAAACATTTGAAACTTGTTCAAAGGTTTTGGCATGAAGTAGAAATCATCATAACAAGAAAATCAAGAGTTTATGATTGGATCATAAAAGAAGATATTTGAGTTACAAGTTTAGTAAACATCTTAAAGTTGAGAAATTGTTTCATAGTCTTGAGTTTCCCGAAACACCATAGTAGTATCGAATGTTTTGAGAATATAATAGAACCTAGTTTGACTTGGTGAGATCAAATATAAAACTGACATTATGATTTAAAAGATTGTGCTATAGTGACATACTGCTTTTACACTAGAAAGAACAACATCATGATCCTTGAAATGGCAAGGGGTAAAAACCAATTTGTATTTTCTTGAATTTTGTTATGAAAGGAATATGTAATTTTTTTACAAAACCAAATCCAGATATGCATGTCTTTGTAGGTTATCCCAAAACATTCATTGGGAATTCCTCCATCGTAACACTAAGACAAAAGTGTTTGTCACTAAAACAACGAGTTGTTTGAGAAAGAATTTATCATGAAAAGTTGAGTGGGAGGACAATACAAATTTTGATGAGGTTGCTTGAACCTAAGTGACATGATTAGAGTAGTGCAATGCCGGAAAATGTTTTGGAGGCATCTAGAATGCTCATGGCTACCATTCCTGAAAAGGTTATAGTTCCTGAAATCTAAGTTCCTATCAAACCATATGGATCGGGTAATAATCAATTAAAAAGATTTGAGGACGAGTGTCATTGCTGGACCATGCTACCCCGAATACACGCAAAGAAGTGATGATGAGCCCTGACTCTGTTTTACGGCTAGAAGCCATAAGAATTTGTGATAGTATCAATATACGAATCAAGTTATGAATTTAGTGAACCCTAAGGAAGGCGTGAAGCTTTCCAAAGCGTAAGTGGATCTATAAAGAAACAAACATAGATGTTTACATCTGTTAAATAGTTGACATGTCAAAAGTAAGTTTATGACAAAGATCAAAGAATTGATTGCGGTAAGATTTGATCTTTTGTAGCGATATTTCGTCTACACGGATTATTGTAGCAACCACTACATATTGAGATATGATAGTTGAATAAAAAAACAATGTTCTTCTAATACAATGGTTACCTAGGATGTGTGCATGAAACTATCCAAAGGGTTTTGTTAATTCAAAAGATGCTAAAATATATGCAAATTTCAATGGTTGAAATATGCATAGTGGAGTTGGAATCCTCATCATGATAAAACTATTAAATAGTTTAAGTTCATCAAAAACGATGAAGATTCCAGTGTTTACAACAAAGTAAGTGGGAGCGTTAAGACATATTTCCAATGCTTAATGTGAAAAACATTTTGTTGGAAATGATGTATCTTTAATTTTATGAGAATTAAGAATTTCATTAAAATTGGGTTTTGATGAAAGACTTAGGCAGAACCAAATTATTAGACATCAAATTCTATACAGATAGATTAATATGCTGATATGGTTATGCTAGAATACATACATGAAATATTGAATTAGTTCAATATGGTGGCATATTTGAGTGGGAGCTATGTGAGTTTCCTAGTAAATATTTGACAAGAAAATTTCTTGCCATATGGGAGCAAGATCAATTGTATTGACAATTGATAAGTGAAACCTCATGATTAATTAATCATGAATGCCATAATATGTACATATCTAGATGAGTCCTATACTCTAACTGTTAGGAGCATATACCATAATGATACATAGTATGATCATTGGACAATAGTAATAATATACTTGTGTACTTTGGAATAAACAATAATGTGCTATGTATGTAGAAGTGAAAAAATAGTTCAATGTAATGTGTTACATTGATGCAAGTTTTTGTCACATATACAGATGAAGTTTATCTGAATTTATGCTATGTGTTAAGAAATAAAGTAGCATAGTAAAATGGAAGAAAGTTCCATGATGGATTTGGACTAGTTCCAAAGTTATAACACTGTGATGGGTACTACAAAAAATGTCTAAGTATATGACTGCTCTAGAATCAGCATATAGAGGGTTTTGGTGTAAAATAGTTTTGTTATCAAAACTAGGTGCAGTTCCAAGTGGGCTATACTATAGATCAATGGTACCACAATACTGTCAACATAGTTTTTGCTTAAGGAATTGAAGTCTCACAACAAGACTTAACTTGTACAATGCCTTCTCATTAGAAATGTGTAGGGACGCATAGACATGCAAATACACACAGAGCTGGAAGTGTCATTTCTGTAGATTAGGTTTACCACAAGCGACGCGTGTGGACAACAACGGAATGCCATAGGTGTTAAACGCATTAAGAAATAACTATATTATTAACTCTAGTGCAAGTGGGAGACTGAAGGAGATATGCCCTGGAGGAAAATAATAAAGGTATTTTATTGCCATATCTCATTAGTTTATAATAGTTTCATACCATGCTACAATTGTATCAATCGGAAACATTGGTACACATGTGGTATGTAAACAAACCAAAGTCCCTAGTATCCTCTAGTAAACTAGCTCGTTGGGATTTTGATGATCGAGGTTTCCCGATCATGGTACATTTATGTCAACTAACAACGAGGTCACTTAATTATATGAAAGAAGTGATGGACACACACCCAACCCTAGTATTGCAATATGATCCAATCATCAAGTTCAACATTGTGATATCTAGTAAAGCTTAGTAACTTATTCCTTTGAGCATGAGATCATGCTTAACCACTACCACCCGAGGCTGCTTTTTCTGCATTAACCATCACACCGTAGTAGGGTGATCATAAAGGTGTATGTTGGGGTGTATGCATCAAGATCAGGATTGGCACATCTGAGTGACAAATAGATACCCTCAACCCACTTGGTGAGATTGCATCTACGAGTTTGCAAACATGTGAGTAGTTTACAGGGATGTAATATCACGGATTGAGTAAATGTGTTTATTAGTAACAAGATCGAACTGGGTATTTCAATACTGAAGATTAGGTCTTGGGAAAACTAGGTATCGTAGAGCAAAGTGAATGAGACTTGAAGTTAAAGGTTCAAGCAATCAAGTTATTCGTGGAACGCATGGGGCCATTATGTGTTTTTAGACACCCTGTTAGTCATTGATCAGAGAGGTGTCTCGATCATGTATCTGTATTCCTGAACCATAGGGTGTCATGCTTAAGGGTAGATGACGCTTAGGGATTGATTCGGGATCATAGGTGAAAAGAGAGATAACACCAGAATTGTTCCCAGGAGATATCAGAATTGTTCTGGAGATATCTGATGATGATCAGAGGGGTCTAAAAGGTGTTTCGGAGTGATAGGTATTAAATTATATGTATTAAATATTAACTAAATGAATTAATATTAAAAAAATATTTTAGTTGAATTTATGGGGCAACCCACCGAAATAGGCCTCATCGGAGGAGGCCAAAGAGGGGGTCGTGCCCTAGGGTAGGCCAAGCGAGGCCGGTGGACACTAATGGGCCACATCCCACGTGGGGACCATGTGGAGGTGGTTGGCCGGTGGTGGGAATAGTCCCACCCCGCCCTCTTCCATGTTGTGGTGCCTCCCTTCCACCTATATAAAGAGGGAATCCCCCTCCCCACAATCCGACTTCATCAATTGGCTTTTACTTTCTCTCTCCCTCTCCCTCACATGTGGTTCCCATGAAGGAACATGCAAATGGGGATAGGGGTTTCACCTTAGTTAGGCCCAGTCGGATTAGGTCAAACCCTCCAAAAACTAAACTGATTCGGTTGTAATCCTGTAAACCCTAGCGAGATGAGCCTATATAAACCTACCTATGGCACTCATTGTACTTACGTGCTATTAGCTACCCCATCCAAGAGACTCGCTTCCTAGCTTCCGAGCTCACCCATCTTGTAATCCACTCACAATCAATACAATCAAGAATGAAGTATGTCTTTACCCTAGGGGCAAACCTAGGTAAACCCCTGTGTCTGCCCTCAATCTCGATCCGTAGATGGCGACTCACTCTTGCCCTCAATCAAATCAATTGCTACCCTTGGTAGGGACTGTCGTGGCCATTCCCATGAAAGTGGTTCCCACCGTGGGGCTTGGCCAGTCAAGCCTAGGATCTGCGGCGAGACCCAACACTCTGATCGATCTGCCATTCGCCACCAGTTGCATGGTTGTCAGCGGTGGATTCCTTCAGATCCTGTCGAGCAGCTACGTACCGGCATCGTGCCCGGTCACCTGTGTTGTGGTGATGCCAATCGGCACCATCGACCTCTTCGTCGGGTTCACGGATGTCGTAAACCAGGCGAAAATGGCGGGGTTCAACATCTCCAATGGGTCACTCCCACACGATTTGCTCTCAGAGGAGCAGGTCCGCACCATCACCCTCCCCACCTGAAATGGATCGTATGGGCACCTAGAGGGGGGGGGGTGAATAGGTGCTACTTCAAATTTTAATACTTTTTCAATTTTAGGCTTGACACAAAAGGTAAATTCTCTAGATAAGCTATTATGAAGAATTTCCCTATATGCAAACCTAGCTACTAGCGAGTAAAGGTGAGTGAGATAGAGGAACGAGTAAACCATAGTGGAGCACGCGGCGACACAAGATTTGTTTTACCGCAGTTCCTTCCTTGTTAAGGGAAGTACATCTACTTTGGAGGGGTGGGCGGTACTAAGACCACCACACCACAATAGGCCTCACCCTGTTCTCCGATGGATCCCGCCACCAAAGGCTTGATCCACCTTTCTACTATAGGAACCCTTCAAGGCGGGAACCAGCGCCTTTACACAACTAGCGGGGCACAACTCCACAACCAAATTGGAGGCTCTTGTACTGACAACAAGCTGCCACAAGAATAAGATATCAATAACAAAACACAAGATCTAGATATTAACGAGAATACTAGATCGGGGATTTCTCCAAGTGAATGGAGAGGAGTTGATGCGCTTGATTCGTGATGACGATGTAGATTGTATCCTCCTTCAATTCCACCAAAGATCAAAGCCTTCGGGTGGTTTAAGTGGGAGATCTAGAGAGAGAGAGCTCTTGCAACAGGTCTGGTCTTTTTCGAATGAATCAAGAGTTCTGAATGGAGGGGATGAAGGGGCTTTTATACCCCCTACACCCATTGAGCCGTTGAAGCCATTTGGGGTTGCATTATCTGGCCCAAGTGAGGGCTGGATTATCTGGCCTGGGGAAAACTCCACCCCAGACTCGGATTATCCGGCAAATAATCCACCCTCACACAGAACGACGCGTCGAGCCTGCCCTTGATCGTCTCCTGGGGGCCGGATTTCCGGCCCCTTGCGAGGACCGGATTATCCGGTCAGGGAAGGAAAATCCGCCCCTATTCAGATTTTTCGGGAGGAAATCCGAACCTAGACAGAGCGTCGCGCCTTGCCTGACTTTGATCATCTTCTGGGGGCCGGATTATCCGGCCCAAGGCGAGGGCCAGATTATCCGGTTAGGGGAAGAAAGTCCGTAACTATTCGGATTTTCCAGGAGAAAATCCGTCCCCAAACAGAGAGACGCATCGTGCCAGCCTTTGCTAAATGAGTTAGGCCGGCTGATCCAGCCCTTGATGGGGGCGGATAATCTAGCCCCGAAACACAAAAACATTCCCTGCACACTTAGCACACATGAGAAAACTCCACGGCATTGTTATCTAACACACGAATCATAGGGAACCATGAAATGTTCTTTCGATCTCCCCCTTTTTGGTGTTAGATGACAATACTAGGATTTGCAAGATAGTTCTCAAAACAACAAAAATTAATGAATGAATAAGACTCCCCCTCAATGTGTGCATACCCGAAAAATGCATTTGATTACAAATGCACACAAGAGGGTAAAAGTCTATTTCATTGAAACATATGTGAAAAGCTCATACCACCGGTAGGGAGACATATGCATCCTCAAAACATTATAAGAATATCCAATGATAGCCATAGTGAGTGCCTCCCTTGATAAAGATATCCAATATAGCCATAATAATATCCAATATGATAGATGACTCCATATGAATAGTCCACAAAATAAATCCATAGCCACACAAACATAGTCTCATATGGCACAAAACACACATAAAAGTTCGACGCTAAAAGGGCACAGGCGAGAAAAAAATGAAACGCTAAAGAGCAAGAACTTGTGCCCGACCCATGCAAATCCTCGGAGACCTAATAGAACTGCTTCTCCCCCTTTGGCATCAAGACGCCAAAAAGGAAGAAGAGCAATGCTAACGCCCCAAGGGATCACTCGAAGTCCTCATCCTTTTCCTCGTCCCCGTCCTCAAGCTCCTCGGTGTCATCCTCCTCATCATCAGTAGTGTCCGTGGAAGGAAACAGGTGGTTCTCTAGCTCTCCATAGTTAAGCCTAGAAGAAGAGTTCCACCGAGCATATGGTGTGGGAGGAGTAGGAGCAGGGGGATCGCCTGAAGCACCGGACACATGGTGAAGGATGAGCTGCTGATAGTGAGCCATCTCATGGCGCTGCTTGTAAGCCTCATACTGGCCCTTGCGGGTGTCCACGCCCATGCAAAGAATGTTCCACTAGAACTAGTTCAGCTGCTTGATCTCACGAGCAATAGGAGGCATTGGGGGCCTACGAGTACTAGCACGAGCATCCCTCATGAGTCCCTCAGGAGCAGAGGAGGGGTGAGAGGTCTTCCTAACCTTGGTGTAGATCTTCTTGGCCTTGTGCACAACATCAAAGTTGAACTCTTCAGTGGGGAGCAGGTGCTTGATTAGCATCATAATGTATAGATCATATGGGATGCAAAGCCTATTGAACATGGCATCAGTCAACTCATGGTAAATAAAATCCATCACATCCAGCTGGTATGACACGGACTCATCCTCACAAGACGCCACCTCATGAGAGAAGGCAAGAAGCTGAACTAGGTGACCACAGATGCTGTCATTGTTTCCTCCACTTGGAGTGATATAATCACGAAAGAGACCCACCAAACTAGCATATATGGGAGACATACTAGCAAGGGTGCCCACAATACCATTGTCATCGGTGCACGGAGAGAGGGCAGCATCTTTATTGGGCTTGAGTTGGGTGATGATGCGGTGACCACTAGCACGGTCCCTGTGGCGGAAAGTATAACCAAGAACCTCAGCAAAAATACGGAAATCAGCTTGCATAGGCCTGTCACGAGTCATCTACTTCATGGTACGGTGCTCATCACCACAAATGACCAAGGTGGAGAAGAACTGCTTCACAATCTCAGAATCATAGGAGCATTGGAGGGCCATGAGATGGTGCAGCCCCATCCTCTCAGACACATACATGGCATCAACAAGGTGAGGCTTCTCCAAGGCCTCAGCAAGAACCATAGGATGCATAGGCCGAATCTTCTACTGAGAATACACATATGCATAGATGCCCTTTTGTTCAGTGCACCAAACACGAGAGTCACCCAGCTCAGTATCATGCGGCACTTCATCAAACAGATCCCGATGACGAATGGAGGAGAAGGTAATAGGATCCATCTTCTTATAGTTAATCTTGGGACCTTTGCCCTTCCTCTTGGACACACCCTTCCTATCCCTCTTTGCATGTTCAGCCATGCTCTTCTCCTCATTCTTCCTTCTCCTCAGCTCGGCCTCGTCCACTAGGTTACCTTGTCCGTCATCCCGAAATATTTAGCACGAGTATGGCGCTTGTAGGTCTGGGGAGCACTAGAACCACCTGTGCAGGGAGCAAGATGGATAACATGGGGATAAGAATACACACAAGTCCAAGATAGAGCATAGAAAAAGTATTCAAACAGTTCATAGTCCAATACTACTCAATGTACATATCTATACAAAACTGAACTAGTTGTGACTCTGTCAGGCCGGATTATCCGGCCTGGCTAGGGGCGGATAATCCGGTCCTGGCAGAAAATTTCAGTATCGGTTAGATCGAATGCATAAGAGTAGATCGAGCCTAGATACTTCAAGACTACAAATTCAACGTGAAACAACACCCTTCTAGACAGCGTTCCACCTAACAAGTAACACATCTAGCCAAAGATGGGGACAGAGGGAGTTACCCTCACTCATTGGAGGAAAAACGCGGTGGAGAAGGTACCCGGAGGCGCTGAGAAGAAGATCCGGGGAGGCCCGGAGAATTCGGCAGCCAGAGAGGCTCCGGGGAGGGTGGGGGACGGCAGGCGGCGGTTGGGAGAGGGAGAGGGTCGGGGGAGAAGTGCTACTCGTTATGAGCCCTTTCCCCCCAACCCCAACCCTTAAAGGCTGCATCCGCCAGGGCCGGATTATCCGGCCTATACTTGGGCCGGATTATCTGGCCTCAATTCTGAATTTCTGTTGGACACACATTCAGGCCCGCGCATCCCCAAACAAAACCCCCACAAGGTGTACAAGGGACTTGTGTGCAAGAAAAGATGGCTTAGGTAAAGGCTTACAATTAAGAGTTCCAAACTAAGATGGTACTACACACTCAAAATTGCAAGAACGAAATCAACTAAAAGCCAAGATTGAGTGTGATTCCCATAAGAACATGATATGAGCTAAAAACAATCAAAAAGATCCAAATAAATCCAACTCTTCTCATGGAAGAGGGCGGTGGCCGAAGCCACCTTGTTGGAGTGTATGGTATGACACCACGAAGATATATCTTGGTTTCATGACCAAAACTCATCAATAAGCTCACATATCACAAAATGATATTAAGACAAATGATTTGACTTGCTTTCGGCATTATGGGGGGAGGGTAAGCCCAATAAATTAGGACCATGCTCCCCCTATATCCATGCCCGCACCTAGACCAAATAAGACTGAGATGTAAGAGTGAGTGCATGGGTAATCAAGGCAAGCTCCTTGAATCAACGATATTTAGCTCATTCCTCAAGTAACAAAACCTTGCTTCATCAAGTGGCTTCGTGAAAATATCAGCAAGTTAGTTCTTCATGCTTACAAAAGATAGGTCAATATCGCCTCAAGGAACGTGGTCCCGAATAAAATGATTCCGAATCTCAATATGCTTCGTCCTTGTGTGTTGTACCGGATTGTACGCAATTTTGATTGCACTTTCATTATCACATAAAAGAGGCACTTTGTTACAATTGACACCGTATTCCTTTAAAGTTTGCCTCATCCATAATAACTGAGTGCAGGCACTAGCAGCAGCAATATATTCAGCTTTAGCGGTGGAGAGAGATATACAATCCTGCTTTTTAGAAGACCAACAAACTAGAGACCTTCCCAAGAACTGACAAGCTCCGGAAGTTGATTTCCTATCATCCTTATCACCAGCCCAATCTGAATCAGTGTAACCACGTAGAGAGAAATGGGAGCCCTTGGGATACCATAACCCAAAGTTAGGGGAATGAACCAAATATCGGAAGATCCTCTTGACCGCCACTAAGTGGCTTTCTTTAGGAGCTGCTTGATACCTTGCACACACCCCCACACTCAACACAATATCGGGTCTAGATGCGCAGAGGTAAAGAAGAGAGCCGATCATGGACCGGTATACCTTTTGGTCCACATCTTTACCGTGGGGATTAAGTTCAAGGTGATATTTTGTTTGCATTGGAGTGGCAACTCCATTAAGATCCATCATCTTGAATCTCTTGAGCATGTCTTGGATGTATTTTGCTTGATTGATGAAGTTTCCTTCTCTAAGTTGCATGATTTTGAATCCAAGAAAGAACCATAACTCCCCCATCATAGACATCTCAAACCTGTCAGTCATATGCTTTGAAAATTCATCATTAAAAGCTTCATTAGTAGAGCCAAAGATGATGTCATCTACATATAGTTGGCATACAAAGATCTCCCCCTTAACCTTCTTAGTAAAAAGAGTGGGTTCGATTTTCCCAACTTCGAAGCCATGGTCTAGCAAAAGCTCTTTAAGGTGCTCATACCACGCATGTGGGGCTTGTTTAAGGCCATAGAGTGCCTTATCGAGTTTGTAGACATGGTTCGGGAAGTTAGGATCCTCAAATCCTGGGGGTTGCTTTACATATATCGACTCATGTAGAGGACCATTAATAAAAGCACTCTTAACATCCATTTGCTAGAATTTAAAATTATTATGAGTAGCATAAGCAAGAAGGATACAGATGGACTCAAGACGAGCCACAAGAGCATAGGTCTCGCCGAAGTCAATGCCCTTAACTTGGGAATAGCCTTGTGCCACGAGTCTCGCCTTGTTCCTAACAACAATGCCATTCTCATCTTGCTTGTTTTTAAAAATCCATTTATTGCCGATAACATTGTGGCAATCCTTGGGCTTCTCTACTAATTTCCAAACCTTGTTGCATTCAAAGTTGTTCAACTCCTAATGCATAGCAACAACCTAGTCCGGATCATGAAGAGCTTCAAACACTTTCTTGGGTTCCACCATTGAGATGTGAGCTTGATGCTCACCAAAACTTGCCAACTCCCTTCTTGTGGAAGCCCTTCGTCGAAGATCACCTACAACTTTGTCTATAGTATGACCCCTTAAATCAAGGTTCCTATCGGCACGAGCTTTGCGACGAAGTTCAATTAGCTTGTTGTCTCTTGGTGGAATAGCTTCATCAATTGAGTCTTCATTGGAATCATTGGCTTGGCCTTGATTAGTAGGAGTAGGAGATGAAGAACCTTGCCCTTGACTTGAATCAACAACCGTAACAGGAGGCTGCTGTTCTTCAGGAATTTCAAGGCCGGATAATCCGGCCGAGGGTGAGGCCGGATAATCCGACCTGGCAGAACCTGAAGCATCTTCGCTAACTTGACTGGGACGTGCTCAAATTGGGGAGTGGCCGGATAATCCGGGGTCAGCCGGAAAATCCAGCCTGGGGCTTGTAGCTATTTCTTCGATATGATGTCCACTGTGGTCGCAGGTACAGGTATGGCCGGATAATTCGGTGTTGACCGGATAATCCGGCCTGGAGCACTCAGGAGCAAGTTGACCTTCAGCATTTGGTGGAGTTGGTTTAGAAGTTTCTCCCATGGTTGGAGCATGTTGAGCATGTGTAGATGAGGGCTCTACATGAGTAGAGCATTGTCCTTCCCGATCCGCCAAAAGGTGTTCCTCAATGGCGCGAAAAAATCCCACGCCCATTCTTCTTATGGCATCTTGGGGTATTTCAACATCTGCATCACAAACATCAACTTGCCCCGCACGGGAGCCATCATTTTCCTCGAACACCACACTACAAAATTCTACAACAGTTCCAGAGAGCTTATTGTAGATTCTATAAGTGTGGGATTCGGCACCATAACCAACAAAAATGCCTTCTAAAGCCTTAGACTCAAATTTAGATAAACGAACTCCTTTGATGAGAAAGAAACACTTACAACCAAATACCTAGAAGTATGAGATGATTGGCTTGTTACCGGTAAGTATTTCATACAGAGTCTTATCCAAGATTTTGCGGAGATATAGCCGGTTGGATGAATGGCAAGCGGTAGAGATTGCTTCATCCCAGAAGTTATAAGGAGACTTGAATTCAGCTAGCATAGACCTTGCCATATCCATTAAGGTCCGGTTCTTCCTCTCAACAACACCATTTTGTTGAGGGGTGTACGCAGCGGAATATTGATGTCTTATCCCCTCTTCACTTAGAAATTCATTTAAGGTGTAGTTCTTGAACTCAGAGCCGATATGACTTCTTATTGCTAATATAGGGACATTGTGTTGACGTTGAACCTCGTTGGCGAAGTCGATGCCTGTTTGTTGAGTCTTGCTCTTCAACTTGAAGAAATAGACCCAAGTGTATCTTGAGTAATCATCAACAATCACAAGGCAGTACTTTTTCCCACCGAGGCTTGCATGTGATGGAGGACCAAAGAGGTCCACATGAAGGAGCTCCAAGATCCTCTTTGACGAAATAATAGTCTTCCTTCGATGAGGAGAGTCATGCATTTTCCCTTCAACACAAGCCCTGCAAACATGATCTTTGGCAAAGGAAACATTTTCTTTTAGTCCAAGGATGTGGCCACCCTTGTGGCGACTTTGCAAAGTTCTCATATTGACATGGGCTAGTCGGTGATGCCATAACCAACCCGCGTTAGCCTTTCCGAAAAGACACATCGGGCCTGTAGTGGTTTTACCCGAAAAGTCCACCACGTACAGGTCATTTTTGACATATCCCACGAAAACGACTTTTAGAGAGTTGATCCACAAGAGTACCACCAAATCAGCATCAATAAAAACTGCAAAGCCCATCTTACCAAGGGCGCGAACTGAAAGTAAATTGTAACTGAGGGTCTCAACAAGCATGACGTCCACGAAAGAGATATCATGAGCAACCACAACTTTGCAGAGACCCAATAACTCAGATTTTGACTTGTCATGTGACTTGTCCACAAGGAGATGGTTAGATGATCATGATTTGGCGGCATCTCCGTGATGATCTCCTTGCTTCCGGTCCTGTGACTTGTGCACCCGCTATCGAGTACCCATTTGGACCCACCGGAAGCATAGCCCTGCAAGAAAGTTACTTCTTGGTTTTAGGTACCCATTTTCAATGGGTCCTCTCATGTTAGTGACAAGGGTCTTGGGGACCCAAATAGACCAAGGAATGTAACAATCATAAGGACCTTCACAACTAGCATAAATATCACCATAATAATCACAATATAACTCATAATTATTAGCCCCTGCAAAACCATCATAGTTAGACTTGTCATTGGTGGTGGTGCTAATCTTTGGTTGAGAAGTTTTGCTCTGCTTCTTCTTGTTCTTCTTGTTCTTCTTGTTCTTTGTCTTGAGAACATAACCAATACCCTCTTTTCCAATGTTCGTCCTTTGCTTGCTAAGCACCTCATCTAGAACTTCTTTACCTTTGTGTTGAGATCCCTTTACAAGTTCTTCTTATCCACGAGATGGAGTAGAGGTGCTAGGCAAATCATACTTCTCCAATTGAGTTTGGAGCTGGTCACGAGACTCATTTAGAGTAGAGTGTTCACTCTCCAATGCCTTGTGAGCAATGTCAAGTTTCTCAAACTTCTCTGAGAGTCTAGCATGAGCAGCCCCAAATTCAATCTTTTCCTTCTTTAGTTTCTTTACCTTAGCAAGAGAGTTATCACGTTCTTTGATCAGCTGAGCAACAATCTCTTCATGGGACTCCTCAATTGACTCGAGTCTCTCTTCCAAGGATACTCGAGCTTCCTCTTCTTCTTCCAAGGCATTCCTCAAGGAAGCTATCTCCATGGAATTTTCTCTTTCAGTTCTGCCCTTTTCTTCGAGGAGATCTTTGGCTTGGGCAAGTTGACTCATAATAGCATATTTATGTTAGCCTTAGTAAATGAAGACTAGTATGATCATCCATATCCATATTTATGTTAGTCTTAGTAAATGAAGAACTAGATGATGATACCTCGGACCCTCTTTCCATAAGACAAGTGACGTTGTTGTTGATGACGTTCTTGTTTGGAGAGTCGAAGAGTGATGATGGAGTCGATGTGGTGGCTATAGCAGCCACCTCATGAGAACTATCTTCATCCTCTTCATGTTCACTTGCAGAGGAATATTCTTCTTCTGCCACCAAGACAATCTTGGGTTGCTTCTTGTAAGGGCCATTCTTTTTGATAAATGGCTTCTTTCGAGGGGCCTTGGATTTTTCTTTAAGGATAAGCCTGCCACCACTGTCTTTTCTATTTTGATACGGACAATCAGCCACAAAGTGTAACCTATCTCCACAATTGTAGCAAGCTCTCAACTTTGGGCCATTCTCTCTTTTTCCACTCGGCCCATTCTTGCGCTCTAGTTCCGACTTGGACTTGGCTGGATCCTTCCAAAAGTTCCTTTCATAGAATTCCATGTACTCACCATAAGCACGCTTGAATTCCTCAGGGCATCCCATCGAGACACTCTCGAAACCTCTTTCATCCTCATCTTGCTCAACAACATTTTCCTTTAGAGCAACATTGACCCCTTTTTGCATTCCAATGGCTCGAGCACGGGCATCTTCCGCATTCTTAGCTGCAACCTTGAATGATGCCATTTCTTGCATGACTTCATTGGAAGTCATTTGATGGTAGTTGTGTCTACCTTGCAATCTCTTCAAGTCCGTTGGCTCAAAAGGCATTAGAGCACTCACATATTTCCTTTTGATCCAAGCATCATCAATGTGAGTGGCTCCATACTTTCTAAATGTTGTTGCAATGCCCTTGAGTCTTCTATACATATCTTCATGGTTTTCACCATCTAACCTGTAGAATCCTTCAGCTTCATTGCTAAGGGCATCATACCTATGCCTCCTCATGCTTTCATTTCCAATAAAGAGATCAGTGAGGGCATCCCAAGCTTCTTTAGCGGTGTTGAAATGCTCAATGTGGGGCATGTCCTTGGGACCCACTCCGAGATGTATCATATGGAGAGCCGTTGCATTAAATTGACTATCCACCACTTCTCTTCTTGTCCGGTTGGTGTGATCTCCAATATGAAGACCCTCTTCGATAATCCTCCAAAGTTCAATTGACGAACTGTAAACATGTGACTTCATTAAGAATTGCCATTGATTAAAAGAAGATGCAGTAAGCTTGGGTGGGTCACCCATATTGTTTATATGAGGATGAGGAATAGGTGGGCCAGGGGAATATAGGTGATGAACCTCACTATAGTCCTCCTTACCACTTCCCTTCTTGGAGGCAAAACCATTATGTTTTTCACCTATCACTTCATCTTCCTTAGATCCGGTGTTAGCCTTATCCTTGGATGATGGAGTGGGATCCTCAGAGGAAGATGGAGATGGGGCTGCGGATGATGTGAGGCGAGCAATCATTTGTTGCATCTCCTCCATCTTGGTCTCAAAGGATTTCAACAAGGTTTTTTCCAACGTCTTGAGGTCATCCATTGTGACCTTGTCCACAGCCTCATTCCCATTCTCCTTGGTACACATACTTCTCTTAGGCGGTTAAGCCCGAATAAAGAGCCGGTGCTCTGTTACCAATTGAAAATGGATCATATGGGCACCTAGAGGGGGGGGGGGTGAATAGGTGCTACTTCAAATTTTAATGCTTTTTCAATTTTAGGCTTGACACAAAAGGTAAATTCTCTAGATAAGATATTATGAAGAATTTCCCTATATGCAAACCTAGCTACTAGCGAGTAAAGGCGAGTGAGATAGAGGAACGAGTAAACCGTAGTGGAGCACGGAGACACAAGATTTGTTTTACTGCAGTTCCTTCCTTGTAAAGGGAAGTACATCCGCTTTGGAGGGGTGGGCGGTACTAAGACCACCACGCCACAATAGGCCTCACCCTGTTCTCCGATGGATCCCGCCACCAAAGGCCTGATCCACCTATCCACTATAGGAACCCTTCGAGGCAGGAACCGGCGCCTTTACACAACTAGCAGGGCACAACTCCACAGCAAAATTGGAGGCTCTCGTAATGAGAACAAGCTGCCACAAGAACAAGTTATTAATAACAAAACACAAGATCTAGATATTAATGATAATACTAGATCGGGGATTTCTCCCAGTTAATGGAGAGGAGTTGATGCGCTTGATTCATGATGACGATGTAGATTATCTCCTCCTTCCATTCCACGAAATATAGAATCCTTCGGGTGGCTGAAGTGGGAGATCTAGAGAGAGAGCTCTTGCAACAGGTCTGGTCTTTTTCGAATGAATCAAGAGTTCTAAATGGAGGGGATGAAGGGGCTTTTATACCCCCTGCACCCACTGAGCCGTTGAAGCCATTTGGGGCCGGATTATCTAGCCCAAGTGAGGGCCAGATTATCTGGCCTAGGGAAAACTCCGCCCCAGACTCGGATTATCCGAAAAATAATCCGCCCTCACACAGAACGACGCGCCGAGCCTGCCCTTGATCGTCTCCTGGGGGCGGATTATCTGGCCCCTTGCGAGGACTGGATTATCCGGCCAGGGAAGGAAAATCCGCCCCTGTTCGGATTTTCCGGAAGAAAATATGAACCCAGACAGAGCGTCGTGCCTTGCCTGCCTTTGACCATCTTCTGGGGGCCGGATTATCCGGCCCAAGGCGAGGGCCGGATTATCCGGTCAGGGGAAGAAAGTCCACCCTTGTTCAGATTTTCTGGGAGAAAATCCGTCCCAGACAGAGCGACGCGTCGTGCCAGCCTTTGCCAATTGAGTTAGGCCGGATTATCTGGCCCTTGATGGGGGCGGATAATCCGGCCCCCAAAACACAAAAACATTCCTTGCACACTTAGTACACATGAGAAAACTCCACGTCGTTGTTATCTAACACACAAAACACAGGGAACCATGAAATGTTCTTTCACCGCCTTCGAATACGACCTGGCCGCGAGCGATGTGGCGGGGAGTGACGCGGCGCACCGTGATGACACCAACTCGATGACCCCATCTTTGGTCGCCGGATCCATTACCATCTTGTCACACGAGGACTCCATCACACGAGTCTCCAACACTGGTGACTTCGAGGATCCATCCTTCCTCGGGACCTTTGAGTCTGACTCCGGATCAGAGTCCCCCGACGAGGTCCGCGCTAGATCAACCGCTACAATCCCATCTACCTGGAGGGTAACAGTGCGTCGCTAGACCCCTTCAGCACGCCCCTTCCGCCAACAACAATAGTGCTGGAAGTCGAAGAGCACCGCTAGCAACTGGAGGCGGCAATGACCAAGGAGCTCCCCGAGTGTGAGAAATTTTGCCTTGAGCAGTGAACGGCATGAGAGTTATCGCTCTACCACCAACGCTGCATCAGGAGTCGCCTCAACCCTACCATCCAAGGCCGTACCCTAAACTTCGACAACGAGTGTGACCACGCACGCATGGCCGAGCTTGAACACTGCTGCAACGTGCCACCAGGCAGCAGTCGACCGATTGCTGGGGTGACTGCACATGGAGCTCCACCACCACCCGTCGCTCTCCTCCTGTGGAGAAGCCGTGGACCATGATCGTGCCATAGGAGCTCGACGCCAAAGGGCTACCACTCTACTCCACCTTGATGGACAATTTCATCATGGGATAGGCCGCAGTCGCCAACCTCCACCTCATGGGAGAGGGTGCGCTGCAGGTCAAGTATGCACAGGACCTACTCGCCAGAGCGGTGCAGTAGCTAACCACGGGAATCGCCCCAAAGGGTCAAATGTACTTCCGCTTAATTGGTAGTCATACGGATCCTAACAACCACCTCGGCAAACAAACGGTCACCAATGCTGTCAATTGCCCACCACCCGAGACGTAGCAGCTCCAGGCATAGGTAGCAAACCCCGCAAGATCCACCAACAAGCAGCGACCGGTACACAACACGATCACCGCCAATGGCCAGCCGATTAATGCACGAATCCTTATCGTTGCCAACTAGGCCTGGCGAGCTCGCCAGATGCATGATGTGTGTCACACCCTCTCCAACTGAGTGACCGTGAGCCCGAGGTGACAGGCTCCCTTAGCTGGATCAGCCTGCAGTGCTTCGAACCAATGGTTCGAGGCAAAAGGTACCCCGACAACTTCCGGGGGCCAAAAGAAATCGAGAAGTACAATCCCACATACGACCCAACAGTGTGGATCGAAACATACCTCATGGCGATAGGAATCACCAGTCACACAGACCTACTCGCTGCCCGCTACCTCCCCGGATGATGGAGGGGCAACTCGCCAATGGATCAACACCCTCCCAGAGAACAACATCGACTTGTGGGACGAGATGCAGGACACCTTCATCAAGTACTTCGAGGGTTCCTACAAACGTGCCACCACCATCGAGGACCTAGAATGCTGCATCCAGAGACCGTGCGAGTCGACTCACCACTGGTTCCAGTGCTGGCAATACCTGTGGATCAATGCCTCCGGAATCTACCCGGACACCGCGACTGCTTCAAGAATGCATTACGGTAAGAACCTCTGGTCGCCAAGATCAAGAGGGTATATTGGACGCTCAAAAATATCCCCGACCTCCTCGAGATCGCCAAGCGCTACGCGGAGGAAGATCTGAACCAAGACTCAGAAGATGTGTCAGGTGGAAGACGCTGCATCGGCGTCCATGATGCCAGCGGGCACCACGAGCTACACTACATCAACACTTGCCACATGGGAAAATGCCGTGGTGATGGTGATGTCCACGCATGCTTCTATTCTTGTAGACAATGTTGGGCCTCCAAGTGCAGAGGTTAGTAGAACAGCAACAAGTTTCCCTTAAGTGGATCACCCAAGGTTTACTAAACTCAGGGAGGAAGTGGTCAAAGGTTTCCCTCTCAAGCAACCCTGCAATCAAGATACAAGAAGTCTCTTGTGTCCCCAACACACCCAATACACATGTCAGGTGTATAGGTGCACTAGTTCGGCGAAGAGATAGTGAAATACAAGTAATATGGATGATTATAAGTGGTAATTGCAACCTGAAATAAGAGTGGCAACAAGCAAACATGTAACAAGACTGATTGTAAACGGTGTTTCAATGCTTAGAAACAAGGCCTACGGATCATACTTTCACTTGTGGACACTCTCATATAAATATCTTCTCTTCATTATGCTACCCTGAACTACTCTCCGGTTGGACGATGTAGGGCTATAATAGCACACCTTAAAGTTCGCATTCCCCATCTAGATAACCCCTCACTGTCACCTTGAGCACTAGATGGTTCCACAAAACACCACAATCTCATAGAGACATCCAACTCAAATTATACTTTTTTTTGGAGGTGAAATAGTAGGGAGAATCCCCACTGCAATTTTTATTATAAGTTATCAGTATGTTACAAAGATAAACTACAGATAGTCTATTGATCTAAGGTAGATCAAAACAGGAAGATAAATCCACCTCTAAAGTGGGTAAATCTACTCTATCCCTGATCTAATTGTTGATTCAGCCAGGTTTTGAATTTCTCCTTGTACTTTCTTTTGATTCTGAACTGTAACCATCTCATCTCTTGATAGAAGATTGCTTTCCATCTTTCAAGTGTGGGCTCTTTGTCATTAAATATCTTCTCATTTCTGCATATCCATATACCCCAGGTAGCCATGACTATGATTTCCATTGCAAATGGCAGGTGTAACTTTTCTTTGATGTCTGAAATAGCTTCCAATCCTGATAAGTTTGCAGCTCTGTTTTTGTAAATATGGTCCTAGCATTTGTTTGCAAAAGAACATTCCCAGAATAGATGGTTAACTGATTCTTCCAAGTAACAGTTGGCATTTACACAGTTGTAGTCAGGCATGATGAACTGCTTTCTTTTCAAAAGATTCCTTGTATTCAATCTGTCCAGAAGCAATAGCAAGAAGAAGAATTTGTGTTTATTTTGGTAAGAGGATGTCCATATCCAAGAGAAGTGTGGTGGTGATGGGGAGTAGCCAATCATGGATGAGTAGGCCTTTTTTACTTCAAATTTATCTGACCCCCAAATATAGCTCCAGTTATCATGGATATCCTCATGAGTGGTTTGCATGATTTCCTAGCATCTTTCTTCCATGATTAAAAGCTCAGAGTAGGCTTGTTGAGAAAGTGGTAGGTGAAAATTATCCTCCATGAAATCAACATGTAAGAAATCATGTACACTGATATTTGAAGACTTAGCATAGGACAAAAGATGTGGTAATTTATTCATAAAGCACTCATCTTGCCAAAGGTCAGAACAAAAATAGGCAGACTTTCCTGAATTTAGATGGCACTTAGCCATCCCTTTAAAATTGTCAATTAACTTGATATGAGATTTCCACCAGAACGATCCTTCCATGCTTCTTCCAGGTAATTTTCCATTTTTGTAGTAAGTATCCCATATGAGATGAACCCAAGGGATGTCATGGTGATTGTAGAATTTGTCCAGGTTCTTTAGAAGGAGGGCAGTATTTTGAATCTGTAGATTTAGGACTCCTAGACCCTCCTAATTTTTAGGACGACAGATTTTATCCCAAGATACCAGTGCCTGTCCTTTTGCTTGAACATCTTCAGTCTTTTTTCTCCAAAGACAATGTCTCATGTATTTTATAATTTGATCCTTGATGGCAATTGGTACCTCCAAACAGCTCATGAAAAATAGAGGGAGTGAGGACAATACTGATTTTACCAGTTGAAGTTTTCCTCCATAGTTCAAGAAATCAACAATACCACATAATCTTCTTTCATCTCTTTGAACAATAGGCAAAAAGTGTTCCATGTATGGTTTTGAAATGCTTAGTGGCAATCCAAGGTAGGTGAAAGGGAGGCTGCCAGTTGGACAATTGATTGTCTGAGCAAAATGCATCAACCTATCATTACATAAGTTAATTGGCATCATGCTAGACTTAAAGTAGTTGACTTTGAGCCCAGTTTAGTTTGCAAATCTTTGAAGAAGAGCTTTCAAGCACAATAATTGAGTAGCATTTGCCTTAAGTACCACCAATGTATCATCAGCATATTGAATTACAGGGAAATCACTGTTGGGAGGACCATCTATTGGGGGGGGGGTAGAAGATTCATGTGCATGGCCTTATTTAAGACAGATTGTAGAAGGTCAGCAGCAAGAACAAAAATTAGTGGTGAAAGGGGGTCTCCTTGTCTCACACCTCTCCTGTAATAGAATTTTTTCCCAAGCACCCCATTTAGAAGGATTTCAGAGCATCCAGATTCAAAAATTATTCCTATCCATTTGATCCATTTCCTGCCAAATCCTCTAGCTTTGAGTATATTTATGATGGCAGAGTGATCAATTGTATCAAATGCCTTCTCAAAATCCAGTTTTACAATTAGGATTTCCTCCTTTGATTTGGGGCATTGGAATAGGTATTCAAATGCCCATCCATGGCAATCCTGAATAGATCTATTATTGAGAAAACCATATTGATTTTTATGCACCAATTCCAGAATAACAGATTGCATTCTGTTTGCAAGAAGTTTGGTAATGATTTTGAACACACATTTTAATAAGGATATTGGCCTGAAATCAACAGAGGTAGAAGGGCATGTAATTTTAGGGATGAGAGTAATGTAGGATGATTTGATTCTTTCAAGAGAGACTTTCTCACTGTAGAAGTCATGGATCAGCAATTTGATATCATTCCCAATGATTGACCAGCAGCTTTTGATAAATCCATTGTTAAAACCATCAGGCCCAAGGGACTTGTCATTTGGCAAATCAGAAATAACCTCCTCAATTTCTTTGTCAAGAAAAGGTCTTTCAAGTGAACTCTTCATCTCATCAGTCATACCATTTCCATAGAAATCTGCAAGGTTGAAATGCATCTCAGTTTTGTTTGATGTACCCATTCTTGCTTTGAAATCATTCCATAGAATATCAGCCTTGTCATAGTGGTTAAAAATTCATGCCCACAATCATTCTTGATCATTGATATATAATTGTGCCTATAACTGATGGTAGCTTTGGAGTGAAAAAACTTTGTGTTCTCATCCCCTAGTTTTACCCATTTAATTTTCCCCTTTGTTTCCAATAGGTGTTTTGATTCTGGAGTAGAGAGATAATATGGGATTTCAGAATATCTCTGAGGTGCCATTCATTGATGGTTAAGGTTCTAGATTCTTCCAGTAGATCCAGAAGGTCAATTGTGTCAATCACCTTATCAATTTGGTCCTTTAAGCATGGTAACTGTTTGGCCCATATCTTGATGCCTCTCCTCACATTTTTCAACTTGGCACAAATCCTTTTTGCCAAGTCCTGATGATTCACTGGTATATTCTAGGCATTTTGCACAATCTGCTTAAAATCAGAATGATGAAGCCAGTAATTTTCAAATCTAAAAATTTGTGTCTTGGGAATGTTAGTTCCAATAGAGATGACACAAGGTAGGTGATCAGAAGTCGGCTTGGATAAGGGGGTAACCAAAGTATATGGATATTTGATTGTCCATGAGCTAGAAGTAAAGAACCAATCAAGTCTTTCCAAAAGGGGGTCTTTCTGCATGTTACTCCAAGCGAATTTCCTTCCTTTCAGTGGTAGTTCAATAAGTCCCAGGTTGCTGATAGCATCATTAAAAAGCATAGTATCATTAACATCCCCCACTTTTATTTCTATCAGTAAGTCTTTTGATAAGATTAAAATCTCCTAAGACAAGCCAATCCACATTTACAGACATAATGATGTTCGTAAACTAGTCTAAAAAGTCAATTTTCCTATCAGCTTGACATGGGCCATAGATATTTGTAAGAGTCCAGGAGTCATTAGATAGCTGGGAGGTGAAAGTGACAGAAGTGGAGAATTCATTTTGGAATGCTCTAGTTCCATTAAATAAAGTGTTGTTCCATATGATGATGATCCCTCCAGAAGCACCAATTGAAGGAAGGAAGTCAAAGCTATCAAAATTATTTGGACATAATTTCTTTAAATAATTTATATCAAAGGTTTCTCTCTTGGTTTCTTGGAGACAAATGATATCACATTCAGATTCAATGATTTTACTTTTTAATGCCAGCCATTTCTTCTCAGAGTTAATTCCTCTGAGATTCCAGTTCAGAATCTTCCAATTTCTGTTGTTACTCATTGATAAACAGATTGCGAGAGTATTGGGGTGAAAAAAGATTTGTAGTCACACAAACAAGCATGCAAATATCATAAGGTGCTGAATTCATAAACATGCACATCAGCATAATGGTTCTAAGCAACTCATACCAGACTCCAAGGGTCATTGATCTAGTCACAAAAGGACAATATTTTGCAAACATTTAAAACATTATTTAGGTGCTTTCTTCTTAGACTGCTGTCCAAAAGAATCAGCAGCTCCTCCTTTCTTCTTGCTTGGAAGGTTGGTGTCAGAACCAATCTTCCTTGGTCCAGGTTTTCCAGGTGGCTTGATGGTCAAATCATTGACCCTGCTCTTCTTCAACAGCCTTTTCTCAAGTTCTCCCTCTTTAACCTTGCAAAAAGAATCAGCAAGGTTCTTAACCACTTTATTACTGAGACAAGGTGGTGCAGCATTGCAAGAGAGACAATTAAGATCAGAACAACTCACATGGCTTTTAAATCCCCCATTAAGTTCCACAATTCTGGGGCTCCTTCTCACCTCAAAGACCACCAAAGGTTCTTTACCCCTCCTTTTTTGCAGGTGCATTTGGCACCATCAAGTTTGATGGAGATTCATTCAGGCGGTGAGGAGGCATATGTCCAACACATTCATCAGGGATAATGAAAGTAAAAGTATTTTCTTCTTCAATTGGCTTCTTTATAATATCCCAAAGGGGGGAAGTAAGAAAGTGTCTTGCCCAACTGAATTTTTCAGGAGTGATGAGAATGAGGGTGATAAAGTTAAACCAACTTACAGGGCTATCACATTGCAGTTTGCCTTTGCTAGGTGAGGGGTTGTTGATGTGTGGAGCAAAGAATCTGTCCCAGAGTTCTAGTCCTTGTTTGGAGAAGGACTGCCTAGCAGATAGCATCTCAGAGGAGTTGACAAAAGGAGTGAGGGCCATTCCAACTTGCAGGTGTGCCTCATTGGGAGATAGAAGGTTTGTGTCTTCAATCATCCAGTCATCCTGTTGATTCCCTTCATTAGTATGGTGGCTCTCCTCCTCATCATCCTGGTAATTCTGCAGAATATTAAGCAGTCCCTCACCCATGCCCACACCCTGGGTTGCTGGAACAATCTGTTGTTCCACTTCAATATCATCAGCTCCATGGACAGAAGCCTTGTCATTGTCAGATGAAACATTGGCCACAGGAATGGAACCAGTAACATCACTGTCAGCCTCCTGACGTGGCAAATCCAGGTTGTCAATAGGCATGTCAACACCCTCAGCAAACACAGGTCCTTGAACAGCATTCCAATTACCCCAACCATCATTATTCTGTTGAGGAGCAGGATAAACCCATTGGTCCCATCCACCAATGTCCCCTTCAGGTTGTGGAGGACGTGGTGGAGGAGGGGGCCAAAAATGGGTCCCACCACAGGCAAGGGATGAGGGTCAGCATCAACATCAGGTAGTGGGTCCTCATCAGGTGGGCCCCCTCCCAGGAGGTTGCTGTTTAAAAGTTCCACAGAGAAGGTCCATGATTCTGTTTCCACAAGGTCTCCAATGGTGAATCTAACACATTTAGGCACATCCAAAAGATCAGTGACTCTGAGTTTAGCAATGATCCTGCCCTTGTGCGCAGGGTCCCTTTCCCAAAGTAACACCTTTCCAATATCAGAGAAGATAGCATTCAGATCATCAGTATGCCAATGATCAAGTGGAGGACCCAGGAGCATGACCTAGCATTCATTTTTAAATTGAGTCTTACGCCAGTTAATGCCCTCATTGTGCCTAGCAAAAGATATTGCAACATCTTGGAAAGGAATTGGACCTGCAGCAATTAAACGGTCCCGGTCACTGACATTGGTAAATTGAACATATACAGAGCCAAATGGACAAACTTGGATGTCACGGAAATCAACACGAGCCTCATTGAAAAAGAAATCTTGCAACACATCTCTGATATTATAAAATGGAACTGGACCAGGGGGAGGGGATGAATGTGCGCAATAGCATATTGTTCATGTGCACTCGGTCGACGAGGAACCACCACCCTCTTGACCCGATTTCGGCCAGCCACCTGCAGAATCTCAAAGCCATGGGGTAGGAAAGGCTGTGGGTCAAGTGGAATGTTTGCCATTGCGGCCGCGGTTGCCACCGGCGACGAGCAGAGCAGGGAAGTTGGGGTTTCTGCGGGCGCGGGAGTTGAGGAGGCACGGGGTTCGGGAAATTTCTTTTTTTGGGCAAGAGAAAAATCTTTAAGACAAGCAAACACCCTGGGCCGCGATAATTGCGGCGTGACATGGGCCTTGAACCAATTAAGGTAAGATTTGTCGGGCCAGG
This sequence comes from Avena eriantha, assembly GCA_910589775.1. Lineage (NCBI taxonomy): Eukaryota > Viridiplantae > Streptophyta > Magnoliopsida > Poales > Poaceae > Avena > Avena eriantha. The sequence goes on along the minus strand of OU342742.1, from coordinate 454,157,497 downwards.
GACAAGAAGGGAAGGTTGGGAATTTCAAAAATGGTAAAAGGCCAGGTAGAATAACTGAGGTTGATTTGCTGTCTGTAGAATATTTCGCACCCTCATTAACTTTACCATTAACCACTATTTCCGCAAATGATGTGCCCGGTACAACTCGTTTAATATCACCTTTGATTTGACCGTTATTGCATGGGTCCGTTGACGAGGAAATCGGCGAACCAATACGATCAAAAACTAAAGTCTTTTTTTTCTTTTTGTATGAAACAAAAATCCAATCCTTGTCCAATTCTTTGTAATATTCTTTCTCTTCAAATTTCCAATTTGGACCTCCATCACCCCAAAAGTTGATCTTCAAGACAAATGGTTCATCTGAGAAAGTACCAGAATTATATATTTCAAAACCCATAGTACGTGATGCAACAGAGAATCTAAATGTTTTATCTTGGAGGATCTTGACTTGAAAGTTTGAAGATAGGCCACCAAAACAAGCTTGGAGTGCAATACCAATAGTATGAACATCAATCTTAAAATTTGCACGACCAAATGAGCCAACCAGGAAGAAAGGCCTTCTATGCAATCCTCCAGAGAAATTGATGTGATGGCCAATTTTTTTGAACATGTTTGTCTCAAAAATCTTCCCTTTAGAGAAATCCAATGAAATGCATTTGTTGATCTTGTCCGATGAAGCTAGAGTCTCATCGGCAATTTGATCACCCAGCACCACTCTTTTGTTTAAAAGATACAAAGTCACACCAGAGAAGGTCTTTTCATTTTGAAGAAGGAATCTAGCATCAATCACCACCATGTCATGATTAAGCAACACAACTCGCTTAGCAAGAGAATAAAGGACCAAAAAAAACAGGGGCTTTGTCCAAATCATCAGATGGCAAGGAAGAACTTGTAACGTGCCACAGGAGTTTCAAATCATCAACGTTGTCTTCAATAACATGAGAAATCCCAAGAAAACAAGAAGATGGTGCCGAAATATCATTGATTCTTGCAAGATGAGAGGGGAACCTCACCACTGAACCAATCATGAGAACCTCCCCATTTTCCATGCATCTACCCTCAAGTGGAGAGACGTTGGCATTGAGAATGACCAACCAGCGATTAGCCGAGAGAATCAGAGATCCAACAAGGAAATTACCATCGGTGGAACTTCCAGAATAGGTAATTTTCCAATCACCACCAGAATAATCAAGTGAAGAAGAGCCCATGATTTGGTGTGCGACAGCGCCGAAGTGACACCGGCGAGAGCCGGTGGAAGGGGCCTCATAGAGGCATGCCTCGGAAATCGTGCGGGTAAGGGGTCGTAGGTAGATCTAAATCAGAGTTGGAACCTTACTCAAATTATACTCATGATAAATATTTCTGTAGCCTTATCTAAAGTGCCACACGGTGTGCACACTCTCAACTTCACACACGTGGGGATAAGCAGAGATTAATTAAAGCACTTGAGTAGCAGAATAGATCTACTTATTCAACTAGATTACAAAGCTCATGATCTCAATAAGATCACGCATAGAGAGAGAGATGAACACATAGCTACCGGTAGAGCCCTTAGCCTCGAGAGAGAACTACTCCCTCCTCATCATGGGAGTCAGCAACGACGATGGAGATGGCGGTGGAGTCGATGGAGATGGCTCCAGGGGCACTTCCCTATCTCGGCAGGGTGCCAGAACAGAGACTTCTTTCCCCCAAATCTCCTCTTCGGTGGCGGCGGTGTTGTGGAACTTTTCGTGGAATTCTGATCTTGTATCTAGGGTTTTTGTCTTGGGGGACTTTTATAGGCAAAGGGGCAAGTTCGGTGGAGCTCCAGGGGGCCCACACCACCTGGTGGCGCGCCTAGGGATGGCGGCGCCACCATAGGGTGTGGCCGCCTCCTGCCCCCCCTTCGGCTGCCCTTCGGACTCCGTCTTGCTTCAGGTAACATATTGACTTTGGCTTTTGTTCCATCGAATTCCGAGAATATTTCTTTACCAGCTTTTCTGAAACCAAAAATAGCAGAGAACATGCAACTGGCACTGTGGCATCTTGTTAATTGGTTAGTCCCAGAAAATGTATAAAAATACCTCAAAGTGTAAACAAAACATAAGAAAGTTGATACAAAACAAGTGGAGCATAAAAAATTATAGATACGTTTACGACGTATCAATCATCCCCAAGCTTAACACCTGCTCGTCCTTGAGTAGGTAAGTGATAAAAAGAATGATTTTTGAGGTGACATGCACTATCACAATCTTGATCAAGGTATTTGTAAAGCATTGATATTCGGGATCAAAGTACTCTAAACATAAACGTGAAAGATATATTTCTAATAATAAGACATAACAACTATGTTGTAACATGAAAAGGTACAAACAAAAGATCATGATTAACAATGCATTGAAAGACGTTTGTTTGTTTCACATATAGCAAACATAATAAGAGTGGTATTCTTCTTATCCCTCATAGTATAGCAAAACATAAATGCATAGGACACCTTCAAAGTTCATAAGGGTGACTAGATACAAATAATTTAAGAACAAGCAATATCAAAGTTATGAATTAATCAACAAGTTTTGGGACAATGCACATTAAACTAAGAATGACCACTATGCTCTCTCAATTGGTGCATAAAGATAGAATATGGAGACTCAACATAGAAGTAAAGAGAAAGGCCCTTCATAGAGGGAAGCAGGGATCTCAAGTTTCATAAAGAGCTTCCGAAAATTATGGTACTTATTAGCTTTCAACTCTCATTGCCCGTATCATAAGCATCTCGAGGTGATTAAGGTTAAAGTGACACAAATATTAGGATATGCTTGACAAGTTATAAGTTGAAATCTCATGCCCCTTGCTTACGAGTACCGAACCTCATGCTACTCAACTTTAGTCACACGTAAGTTCTTTTCATTGTAAGTACATGTGTATCATGGAGAACCGCCAACGGGGTACCCCTTTCCCCAGGACACAGGAGCTTTCCTATATCAAAATGACAAGGCAACAGACAATTAGCATCTCAGCGATCTTTTTATTTGCTATCTGAATAGGTTTTTATTGAGGATGCTTTACAAAATGTTCGCTATGGTTATGCTGCAAGTTTCCACCATGATTAGGCATGGCTGAGGCTAGCCGCCCTGGCATTTCTCTGACACACATACAAACTCCATGAGCTTACAAGCTCCCTTTTTATTTCACACCGCCGGTATCCATAAACAAAAGAACATGATATCAGTTGAATAATAAGTGCAATTTTGAAAGCGTTCCCGATGGTAGCATGGTTCTGCTAATTCACAACTTATAAAGTGCCAGCATATACGCAACATAGATGGACACAATGGTTCAAGTTTATTAAGTGCAAGAAAATAAAGTGTGCCATTAAGTTTGTGAGAGCTTTAATCACTAATTTTCACATAACAAGTTTAATTTGGAAGATAGATAAAACCATGGATATATTTGGAATGGTGTAACATTCCATGCATAGGAATTTATAGTGGACTCTTTGGAATAACTTGGTTTTCTTGGAGGATGGATGCATGAGTGGAACTCATACTTGGTACAGGTGGGGGCTAGCAAAAGACTGGGAGCGACCAACTAAGAGAGCAATAATGGCCATAATCATGCAAAGCGACAAGACATTATTAATTAAAGCATAAAGTGATATTACAAGTCAAAAACTAAATGATCATAGAGGCTAAGGTTACTGGTTCATAGTCTTAACATGGTGTAAGCATGTGCCAAGTCCACCCAAATAAAGCATCAAAGGAGAATACCACAATATTATGTTTTTGTATGCTAAAACAACGCATGATTCTTTCAAGGAAAATTAAGCAATCTCAATTTTTTGAAACAAGTCATGCTACAACAATAATCACAAAGCATATGGTCAAAGCAACATCTGGCATGACATGATAAAGTCTAAGTCACAGTCAAAACAAGCTTCCTTTTGTACCACTATAAGCATGAAACTTCCTACTCTTTTCCAACACCAATCGACTTATTTGAAACAACTCTCAAAGATAATAATCAATAAAGACCAGAGAGCATGTCTCACCCATCTACAAAGAAAAACTAAAAAGTTCTAAGCCAAAAGAATAAGAAAACTAAAGCTAAACGCAGTGCTAGCAAAGGAGAACACTCACAAAACAATAAGAGTCAAAACTAGAGTGTTCTAGGCAATGAATAACGGGGTGTGTATCTCTCCAAAATAAGTGTGTTGGGATCCAACCAACTTATTGCGGAAAACAAAGAAAAAAAAAACTAAAAAAAAAGACGCTCCAAGAACAACACATAGTGCATAAGGTAATAAAAATAAAGTGTCTTGAGAGAAGACCTGAGATTATTGATTAAGAAGGGAATGCCTTGGGCATCCCCAACCTTTGATGCTTTTACCTCTTTGTATATTTCTTGGGGTGAGACGGGTGGCATCCCCAAGCTTGATCTTTTGTCCATACTTCATCTCATCACATTATTCTTCCCTACACTTGAAAATTTCCTTCATACAAAACTTCAGACAATCTTCATTAGTAACATTAGTGTATTCAAGATAATAAGTCTTTGGGTTTAGTTTCAACACAAGTAAAACTTCCATTAAAACACAAGATACTGTAGCAATTCCTTCTAAAAGGTCAAGTGATCAAAGGAACTCAAAAGAAGCCGATTAAGAGGCAAATGCAAATAATGGCAGAAATATATCAAAACAGACCAGCAGGTAAAGACCGATTTTTTAGAAAATCTTCTGTTGCTCAAATATAAAAGTGCAAAACTAACTAAATTTGGGTAATAACTTGGGGAATAAGAACAAAAATTTATAGCTGAATCCGATGTACTGAGATTTTTCACGATTTTTTTACACTGACGCACAGAAATCTGTTTCGGGACAGCAACTTCCCCATATCTTACTTCCCTCTCATTAGAGGTTATTCTTGGCTCAAAAACCAAACAAAAAATGATAAGGAGAGGTTATTACATACTCAATAACTTTCAAGACTAAACAAAACAAAAATAAACTGAAAGTAAAAATATAATGGGTTGTCTCCCAAAAGCTCTTTCTTTATACCCATTAAGATAGGCATGATAATTTCGATGATGCTCACATAAGAAATATGAATTGAAGTAAAAGAGATCATCAAGAATCAAATATGGAACAAATTTAAGTCTAACCCACTTCCTATGAAAAATAAACTTGTAAAGAAACAAGTCATGAATGCACAAAGCAACGAGCATAGGAAAGCAAAACAAGTGCAACCTCAAAAAATTTAACATAAAGAGGGGAAACTTAATATTGTTGAGATACATAAAACCATGTTTCCCCCTCTCATAATAACTTTCAATAGCATCATGAATAAAATTAACATTACAAATATCACATAAAACATTCTTATCATGATTCACATGCATAAAATAATTATTACTCTCCCTATAAGCATAGTCATTTTTATTAATCGTAGTGGGAGCAAATTCAATAAAATAGCTATCATTATTATTCTCATCACCATAATCATCAAATATAGGAGGCATATTGTAATCATAATTAACTTTCTCCTCAATAGTAGGTGGACTGAAAATATCATATTCATCATTGTAATCATCATATATTAGAGGTATAGTATCATCAAAGTAAATTTTATCCTCCGTGATTGGGGGACTAAAAATATCATGCTCATCAAAACCAGCTTCCCCAAGCTTAGACTTTTCCATAGCATTAGAAATAATGGTGTTCAAAGAATTCATACTAATAACATTGCTATTAGCTTGCAAATAAAGTTCCATAGGTTTTTTAATTTTCTGTTCAAATACTTCATGTCCTAACTCAAGATAAATACTATAAAGCTCTCTAGTTTTTTGTTGTTTTCCATTCAGCCTAACTAGTGAAAATAAAAACAAAAAACAAAAAGATATAATTCCAGAATCTAAAGGGAATAACTTTGAGCACTCACACACCAGCAACAGTACTAGAAGATAACTTAGTAGCCAGAGGATGTGAGTACCTTTTATCTTACCTCCCCGGCAACGGCGCCAGAAAATAGCTTGATGTCTACGTACTTCTATTCTTGTAGACAGTTATTGGGCCTCCAAGTGCAGAGGTTTGTAGAACAGAAGAAAGTTTCCCTTAAGCGGATTACCCAAGGTTTATCGAACTTAGGGAGGAAGTGGTCCAAGGTATCCCTCTCAAACAACCCTGCAATCAAGATACAAGAAGTCTCTTGTGTCGCCAACACACCCAATACACTTGTCAGGTGTATAGGTGCATTAGTTCGGTGAAGAGATAGTGAAATTTAAGTAATATGGATGATTATAAGTGGTAATTGCAATCTTAAATAAGAGTGGAAGCAAGCAAACATGTAACATGACTGATTGTAAATGGTGTTTTAATGCTTATAAACAAGGCCTAGGGATCATACTTTCACTAGTGGACACTCTCATATAAATATCTTCTGTTCATTATGCTACCCTGAACTACTCTCTGGTTGGACGATGTAGGGCTATAACAGCACACCTTAAAGTTGCATTCCCCATCTAGATAACCCCTCACTATCACCTTGAGCGCTAGATGGTTCCACAAAACACCACAATATCATAGAGAAATCCAACTCAAATTATACTCATGATAAGTATTTTTGTAACCTTAGCCAAAGTGCCACGCGGTGTGCACACTGTCAACTTCACACACGTGGGGATAAGCAGAGATTAATTAAAGCACTTGAGTAGCAGAATAGATCTACTTATTCAAGTAGATTACAAAGCTCATGATCTTAGTAAGATCATGCATAAAGAGAGAGATGAACACATAGCTACCGGTAGACCCCTTAGCCTCGAGAGAGAACTACTCCCTCCTCATCATGGGAGTCAGCAACGACGATGGAGATGGCCGTGAAGTCGATGGAGATGGCTCCAGGGGCACTTCCCCATCCCGGGAGGGTGCCGGAACAGAGACTTCTGTCCCTCGAATCTCCTCTTCGGTGGCGGCTGTGCTGCGGAACTTTTCATGGAATTCTGATCTTGTATCTAGGGTTTTTGACTCGAGGGACTTTTATAGGCAAAGGGGCAAGGTCGGTGGAGCTCCAGGGGCACACACCCCCTGGTGGCGTGCCTAGGGCTGGCCGCGCCACCATAGGGTGTGGAAGCCTCCTGGCCCCCCTTCGGCTGCCCTTCGGACTCCGTGTTGCTTCGGGTAAAATATTGAGTATGGCTTTTGTTCCGTCCCATTCCAAGAATATTTATTTACTTGCTTTTCTGAAACAAAAAACAGCTGAAAACAGGCAAATGACACTATGGCATCTTGTTAATAGGCTAGTTCCATAAAACGTATAAAAATACCTCAAAGTGTAAACAAAACATAAGAAAGTTTATACAAAACAAGAATGGAGCAACAAAAATTATAGATACGTTTACGACGTATCAGACAGCAGAGCCGACTTCATCACCAACGCCAACTACGGGCAGCGTGACCCCAAAAACTTCCACCGCGACGGAGGCAACTACCGCAGCAGCAACCCTGCGAGGCCAAAATTCGACCCTGTGGCACTCCTCAACTAACCATGTGTCTACCACACCAGGGAAGGGAAGCCTGCCACCCACACTACCGCCGATTGCCACTCTCTCAAAGATATAGAGAAGGGAAGGCGTAGTAAGGAGAACCCCAACAACGAGCCACCAAGAGGCAACGGCAATGACGACGGGTTCTGCAACACGGTCGGCTTTCTACACACATTCACCAGACTCCGCATGAAGCACGAGAAGAAGGTGCTAGCCCGTGCAATCACCATCACTGCAGTGACACAAGTGGACATCCCGCGCTGGCTTAATTGGTCAAAGCAGAGCATCACCTGGAGTCACGAACATCACACGCCCAGGACCGAGTACCCAGGGCGAGTCACCCTAGTTGTCAAGCCCAAAATGGCTGATTATTAGCTCCCCAAGACCCTGAAGGACAGGGGAAGCTCCATAAACATCATGTACCTAGAAACCTTTAGGCGGCTGCATCTCCCGCAGTCGATGGTCGAGTTGACCCTCTGCACCTTCCACAACATCGTCCTGGTTCAGAAGGCATACCTAATCGGCAAGGTGACATTGGGAGTCACCTTCGGCACCCCCGACAACTACTGCATCGAGCGAATCGTCTTTGAGTTGGTGTACTTCTGAAGCCCGTACCACTGCGTGATGTGGCGGCAGGCATTCGCCTAATTCATGGCAGCACCCACTACGCCTACAGCATCATGAAGCTCCCGGGGCCACGCGGCATCATCACCATCCATGGCAACCCCGACATGGACGTGGAATGCGAAACAACAGCGCCAAGCCCGCCGATGATGTCATCGCCGAAGAGATGAACCACGCTGATAAACTCGCAAAACATGCGATGACATTAACAAGGACGACCCGACGATCCTACAGAAGCCCACCACGGTAGGATCCATGCCAGTAGTCTTCGAGGCCTCTGTGCACACTCGAACCGTCAAGATCCTCCTAGGCGACTTGATCCAGAAGGTGACCATGGGGACCAACATGAGCCCTGCATAGTAAAGCATGCTCATCGAGTTTTTCCGTGAGAATAGCGATATCTATGCATGAAAGCCATCTGACATGCCTGGTGTCCTGAGGGAACTTACTGAGCACAAACTTAACACCGACCCCAAGGCGTGACCTATCAAGCAACCACTACGGCCCTTCAATGATGCCCGACGCTGCGCAATCGCCGAAGAGGTACAATGGCTACTCACTGCAAGGTTCATTCGACCCATCAAGTACTCTAAGTGGCTGGCAAATCTAGTCCTAGTACTAAACAAGAACAATACCTGGAGGATGTGTATCGACTACATTAACCTCAATAACGCTTGCCCAAAGGAGGGGTTCATGCTCTCGCGAATTAACCAAATCATCAACTCGACTGCGGAGCCCGAGTCATTGTTCTTCTTTGATGCATACACCGGCTGCAACCAGATAAAAATGTCCATCGACGACGAGGAGAAAACGGCTTTCATCATGTTGTTCGGAGCCTTTTGCTACACTGCAATGACTTTTGGCCTCAAGAACGTCGGGGCAACCTACCAGCGGTGCATGTAGGAGTGTCTAACGAGCCAAATTGGCCGCAACATCCACGTCTGCATCGACGACATGGTGGTGAAGTCGACTTGCCAGAGTGACCTGCTCACCGACCTGGCCGGCGAATCTGCGGAAATACAACATCAAGCTTAACCCAGAGAAGTGCATGTTTAGCGTACCCACTGTTAGCTACTGGGGTACGTGGTCTCCAAGCGAGGAATTGAATCAAACCCCTCCAAGATTGTAACATCCCAGCATTAGGATCCAACGAAGAGTAGAAATAGGAATATAAGTTTGTGCATTCATGCATCTGTAAAATCAAGGTAAATTTTTCGCCAAACAAAACACTAAAGGGATCAGAGTTTCTTTCACTAACTGGAGGTAGGAATAGTTCTTGTTAGTGATTGCTATGAATTTGACACGACCTTTACGCAGTATTAAGATTTTGGGGAAATTACTTTGAACTCAAATTTGAAATTCAAATCAATTTGAAAATATTTGAATATTAGAAGTTATTAATATTGAAGGGTTTTCCAAAAGAAAAACCTTATTAACATTGTTTGATTATAGGATAGAAATAGTAATCAACAATAAGGATTAAAGGCAAGGAAAATTAAATAAGAAATAAATTCTTATTTCTTTATTTCATAATAAGGTTACAGCTGGTGATAAATACATCAAAAGTATAAGATTACTAAGAACAAAAATTAAACTTTATTAACTTGTAATAATATATTTACAAGATCTTTTACAAAAAAGTACAAAGAAGGTTACAGTTAAAACCTATACTACCTATCTACTCCTATACTAAATCTTGTATGTCCAGATCTTGATCCTGCAAATAAGATAAACAACTAGGAGAAAAATAAGGGGTTAGTTAGATAATTTTACTCTCAGTGATGAACAGTGAAATGCACTGTTCATATTACATCATTGAGTAAATAAAGGAGAAAGTTTCACCAATGGTGAAGTATCTGTTCTTTCAGTAAATAGTCAGAGACTACAGTAGAAGCCGAGTGGATAGAAGTAAGTTTCACCAGGCTATCAACCAGTAAACAGGTAATAGTAAAAGCCAAGTTACTTGAGCTGATCCACATGCACAGCTCACACAGACACACATCTTAGTCACCAAACTGCATGGAGTGTGATGTCAAGCCAACAACAGCAGTACAAGCACCCATATAGAGCACCAGTCGAAGTATAGTACAGGAACTCATTTCTCCTTCTCAAGCACACACTCAGAGCTTTTTGAGCTTGCCAAAACCATCAGCCAGATTACCAATCAACCACCAGTTCATCATTAAATGGTAACATAAGGAGGGGGTGGAGCAGGTGGATAGCAAGGCCAAGCACAAAATCACAGCAGCAACACCAAGAGGTGTAGAGCTAGATCAAGTCTGCAAGCAACACCACAATCTCATCAGCCATCAAGTTATCTGGTGAGTACAAATAAAACCATCACATGACCAAGTTATCATAGATTCAATGGAGCATGTGTTGTTTTATTTGATCTTCTCAGAAAAACACCCAAGTGAGGTGTATATCCATCCTAGAAGAAAGATAAAAGAGCAAATGATAAAACTTTACCATCCACCACCAAGATCTCAGCTTTTGCATCACTGATCTTGGAGAGAAATCTATAGTTTCATAACTAGATACACAGGCATGCTTGGATAAACATTTTTGGGCACATCCTATGGATGGTAGCACCTCAGAAATGACATATCTTAAATCGTTATCTTAAATATAAAGGTCCACCTCAATCTTCTTATAACAGCCTAGCCATCACAGATCATCAAAGAAGTAAAGCAGCAGGTAAATATAGATACTTTCCTGTGGTTTAACCTTAGACCAACATCATAGGCTAATCTATTCAATAGGAGGATCTGCAACTCCCAGGTACAATAGAACATAAATGAAAAACAACCAGTACTGAGATAAAGCCTGTCTGCCACTCAATTGAGGGTATCACAAGAGCTTATCTTAACCAAGTGCTTTCTACCAGGGATTCCATAATCCAATATTGCAACAGAACCTAATCATTTTCCTAACATAACAATTAGGAATCATATTTGATTTATCTGAATCTTGTAATAGGCAAATATTAGAGAGTAATTGGATTAAATATCCAACTACAATTCTTTCATACCAAAGTATATCAATAGGAGCCAGAGATTTAATCTCAATCAGATCATAGCTATCATACAGAGTAGTAAGTAAAGTTCAGTTAACAGACTACATACAGAAACCACTATCAATAATGAACATCATAGTATAACAGTGAGTCATTCACAGCTAGATTCAGTAAGAACGGCCTTAGACAAACATGACATCAAGGGATGAACCCTAACACAGAGGGACGAACCCTAGCATCGTGAACTGAGGTAATTAGGGTTCATACATGAACAACACTCAGAGATTAGTAAGGTAAACAAGAGATTTAGAGAGGGAGAGAAAGGCAACTCACCCGTGGTCCTCACTATAGATTAGAAGAGGAAGCAGAGGGGCTGACGAGCGCACGGTAGCACGGGGAGCACACGAAGGACGCTGCAACCCGCACCGAGCCGAGGCGGCGGCCACAGTATCGTTTGCGGAGGCACAACACCACCACAACCATACAGGAACACCCCACAACAACGCTAGAGCAGCGGTGAAGGCATTCCTGGCGGCACCCCAAACCCTAGGGTTCGGAGCGGAGCCAGCCTCGCCGAAGAAGGGCCCTAGAGCCAAATCGAAGTGGACCAGGTGAAGGAGAAGGGTCCATAATCTCGCCATACACCACGGCGGCGACCCGGGAGGTCCAGGGCGGTGGCAATCGAGCGGCAACGACGTCGGCAACACCCGCCACAACAGATCGAGGAAGAACACGAGGGGGCGAGAGATGGGTGGAGTGCGTACTGGGCCGATATGGTCCAGTACCCTTCACGGGTAAGGGTTTACCAGCCCAGATGGGCCGGGTCAGGGTTGGGCCAGCCCAACGGGCCAGGTCCAGGTTTTTAAAAAAGAAACATCCAATTAAATTGCTAAATGACCAAAATACCCCTAGGATTAAATGGCTCTAAGAAACAAAATAAAAATCTGAAAAATATAAATAATGTATCTATGAACTCACAAAAATATTCTCTATTGAGTAAAAATAATCGATAGAATTTTTGGTAACAAAAAAATTAGCTCCATTAATAATTTCGCCAATTACTTTTGAATTTTATGAAAATAGATGAAACACTTAAAATTGAATAAAATTCATTTTTAAGATCTTAAATGAATATATTAATATAGAAAAATACTAGTTTGTATTTTTGAAAAGTAAATTTGGAGTGATAAAAATAAATCTTATTTCTTTAAAGAAATTTCAGAAAATATTTTAAAAATTAATAAAAATTAATTAAATTTTAACTCTTAGAATAATATTAGAGAAAATAGTAAACTTTTACTCAGAAGGTAAAACATGCAAAGAAGCAAATAATAAATCATTGCATGACATTACTATGCATTGCATATTGTTTCTTTAAATATTGTCCTTATCAGGCAATAATGATTCTTTGTAGAAACCGGAGCTCGAGGATAGGTGGAAGCATCCGACTTCACTACCTTGCAGTCACAAGGCAAGTTCATAACTTGCTCATGTCCTTTGAAGAGTCTTTATCAAAGATATTGCAAATTGAGTGTTATCACCTATGATTTGGAGGAAGAAAATATTATCTTCTTTAATAAAATAAGATATAGTTATTATCCTAAGTGATGATAAAGATGAGCAATGAAACTTAGGGTTCCAGGTGCATAAGATACCATAGGATTAATAACCCATGACATCAGTGATTCTAGCACTATATATTACGCATTAACCATGAGATTCGGAATGGGACAGAGAAGTTGGCTGTATCTTCTTCCTTTCATATGGAGGCAAGATGACCTTATCGTGATGTTGGGATTCCTGGTATGGATCCAACATATGGGTGGGCACCCTTAGGACCCATGATTTTGGTATCTAGACTATTTATGAGTGGTTGCCGGAGGTATAGTCGGACCTTTTAGGGAGCTTGCCAGGGCATCACCAACTCATAGAGTCTTCGGAACTCACCAGGGTTATAACTTTCCCTAGCTGGAGGCTTAACGAAGGTGTAGTTAGCCCCGTAGGATCGTGTAGACATATGGGGTCGCGGAGACGGCAGTGATTGGCTTGGATCACCTAGTGGGCCCCACATCATGGAATTTTGGACGGGAAGAGTACGCCCGATTGTGCAACAAGGAGTTGGTCTCTCATGGGTAAAGCAACGCACCTCTGCAGAGTGTAAGAATTGTGACATGTTACTCCCTGTTCCGGGAAGGAGCTATGAACGAGGCAGGAAAGGAACTCCATGAAGTTCTGGTCAACTTGTGAAGGTTGATGGGCATAGTTTTTGATAATAAAATCAATCTTTGAAGAAATGTTTATAAAAAATTGCATAGTACCAAGGACATGTTGTCCGAGGTGGTAGATAGAGCATCAAACTTCCCACCTTGCATATAATGAACTTGCTGGGTAATACTGTTACTCACTCTTTCCTTTGAACCTCTTCTTAGAATCTAAGAATCTAGAAGACACTTCGATGTACGTAGCCGATGGACAAGAGGATGTCTGCTACGAAGAACCAGACCTGTCCAGAGGAGTTGCCGGGGTGGACTACGAGATACGCTATGGAGTGGAGGGCAACGAGTCTAAGTAGTTGGTTTAGTTATTAGTAAATCAATTGAGCCGAGCAGAAGGAACTATATGGAATAAGTTGTTGAGCTCAATTTGAAGTACGAGTTTGGATTTTATGTCTTCCGCTGAAACTACTTAAGTTTGGTTTGTAATTTCGTAACTCTTGAAGTTTGGGAACTCTTGGTTTGTACTACACATGCAGTGGTATGCTGGGTAACCGCAGCTGGTATTAGAGCAATTGCTTTGACCTTAGGTTGGAAACCTAGTAAAGGGAAATAATTGTAGGAGTCTAGGAGCAACGGTAAGAGTTCTCTAGATTATATGATGAATATTCAATTGGGAATATTTCGTTATATTTTTTAGTGCGATAATTCATTATTATGATGCATCATTATAATTAATGGGTAATAATTATATTTATTTCTATACAGTGGAAATGGCACCAAAGTTTCCAAAACAGACTTTGGCAAGGAAAGAAGAGACTCTCGATGACTACCAGGGGGCTTTAACTGAACAGTTTCGAGAACTTCTGAGGATTTTTGGTTGCACAACTAATATCCCAGTCAGTACCATGACATACCATGATGGGCGAATGTTAGCCCAATATCGTGTTAGCATCCAACTACCAAAGAAGCTTGGTTTATATCACAATTTACCTATGGGGGAAGGTAGAAGTCACCTAGCAGGATATCATGTTGCTATTGTGGAGGTGATAGCCAATGTTCGGGAGCACAAGCCAAAAGAGTTAGCTGGAAGCACATATTCTGTGATTCCTCATGACTCTATAGATGAGGAATCGGAACCAGATCATCTTACTTTAGTAAGGAAGCATCCAAAACTAGCTTCTAAGTTTATGGATCTGTATCGACTGATGGTCGGGTCTTTGTATAAGACACATCAGGTTATTGTAGAAGATCAGGTTGATATGTTAGAGGATTTAACGAATCCTAAAAGAAGGGAGAAGTTAGCATCTAAACTGGAGAATGAAGAAGTGGATAGGGTTAACCAAGTTTTCAAGGATATACCTATAGATCTAGCATCTTCTGCACCATATCCTTACTCACCAATACTAGAACCCATTAGATATCCTGGTGAGGGCAGTAGTCATCCAGTACCACAGAGTGCTTGGGGAACTGAGGACTCAGAATTACCTATTGGGAATTCTGAAGGATGGAGGTACGGATCAATGGATGGATCTGCCGGGAATCCTATTCCTGTGGAAGATTCAGTTGGAGATATCGGGCAAACTAGTCGCATGGGCATAAGATCTTATTCCGTTGATGGAAGAGATGTCCATGTGGAGGATGTAGAGTCCGAGGAGGAAGATCTTGAAGAAAGGGTGTTCGAGTCACTAGAAAATTATCCTACTCCAGATAACGTGCACTATCCAATCATAGCTAAGGACTATCGTACCCAGCAGAGTACTTGGGGGGCATCGGAAGGGGAATATTCTGTTGATTCCTCTAGAATCGGGATGCAGGAGATGGATGAAGAAGAAAGTGATGAGGATGATTCGGTAGATACTTCTGATGAGTTGGAAGGTATGGATATAGTTCAGTTGAATGATGTGTCAAGTCCAGAGACTTCTGATACTGAATATCGTCCGTCGAAGAGGCAAGTCGTTCCACAGACGGTGTGTCGTACTTCACGTCAGCACGGTTGTACTCCGGGTATGTATGATGAACGACACAATTTCTAGGGAATGTGACTTTGACTGGGACTATCTGTGCAGGATACGAGAGTTAGAGTCGGAGAACTTGATGTAAATAAATAAGTGGGATAGTACCACATGAGCTTGTAATGCTTAATTAGTAAGGGCTTGTAATCATGTTGTATAAACTATATTATTTGTAATGTATAATATGTGTGTAATGCATATTTGGTTCTTATTTGGATCTTGTTTTTCATTGTGTGACTAGTTCTGTGCATGAAGTTGAGCTCAGAACACATATGCATGATGTAATTATGAGTAATCACTTTATGTTATAGGACTAGGGGGGTATGGAAACGGGTGTAGAAAACGAGACTGAGCAGTAGCGCTTGGAGCGCGAAGCCAAAGAAAAAGCGGATGAAGACGCCAGAATGCAAGCGAATTTACCACCACCACCACCAATGAGGCCATTGATGCAGCAGAACTTTATGCAGTACATGCAAATGATGCAAGAGTCCTAGAACAAATTCATGGAGGGTTTGGTAGACCGAGTGGGACAACAGAGGGCACCTCAAGGACGTGGTGTTAGTCTTTCGGATTTCCAGGATAGCATGCCTTTACCTTTTGCATCCACTCCTAAACCAATGTATGCAGAGGACTGGTTAACAGATACCGAAAGAAAGTTGAGAACTGTAGGATGCAATGAGGAAGAAAAGTTGAGGTACGCAATGCATCTATTGACCGGACCTGCAGGGTCATGATGGGAGAGTCAGCTAGCTATGCAACCTCCATGCAGAGAGTACAATTGGGAGGAGTTCAAACAAAGATTCTGTGAATACCATGTTCCGGAGAGTATCATAGAGTTAAAGTGTAGCGAGTTTGAAGAACTGCAACAAGGATACTCAAGTGTCATGAAGTACATTCGGGAGTTTAGTGATTTATCTCGTTATGCTGCTGAAGTAGTTAGCACGGAGGCGAGAAGGAAGAAGAGGTTCATGCGTGGACTAAATCCATTTGTGAAAATGCAGTTGAGGCTTGCCAATACTCAAACTTTTCAACAGTTACTTGATGCAGCTATAACCTTTGAAGATGATTACAAAAATGTCCAAGAGGACCGCAGGAAGAGAGCAAAGAAGGAAACGAAGAGGATTCAGGCGAGTAAACCCAAACCTAATCTGGATTTTCAACCTAGAAATAGACCCTACAACAACAACAACAACAGGAGTAGCAACAACACTGGAGGACAATTCAATCCTAGAAGGAATGGCATATGTCATAATTGCAAACTTCCGGGACATATCAGCAAGGATTGTCAGAAACTAGTGATAATTTGTTTTGGATGTGGACAAAAGGGTCATATTGAGCTTGACTGCCCAAAAAAACCACCCGGTGGTTGGCCCACAAAAGGTGGAGGACAAGCAAGTGTAGGAGGAGGTGGACAGCCTAACAGAGGGGGAAGCTATGCCAAAAATAACAATGGCAAGAGAGGTAGACCTACTGGAAAGCTGAATTGTCCAACCTTGGAGGAGGTGGATAACTCAAATCAGGCGGTGATAGGTATGCTCAATATTCTCACAAATCCCGGAAAAGTTTTATTTGATACTATTGCAACTACTTCTTTCATATCTGAAGAATTTTGTGATAAATTTGGGATTAGAAGGGCACCGTTAGAAAAACCTATGACCGTAGTCACCGCTAGAGGGATTGTGGTAGTGAGAAACATTAAAGTAAACCAAGTCATTTCCATATGTGGTCAAACCTATTATGCGGATCTTTATGTTATCCCATTAAAAGGAATAGCAGTAGTGCTGGGAATGGATTGGATGACAGATTATGGAGCTCGGATCAATTGTGAAGAGAAAACCGTTTCAATCAAGTCTCCAAGTGGAGGAAGGATAGTCTATCACGCGGATAAACATAGTCATATCATGGTATATCTGTAGTTGAACTCAATGAAGGAGGTCAAATTGGAAGATATTCCGGTGGTGAAGGAGTTTCAAGATGTTTTTCCAGCAGAGTTACTAGGAATGCCACCTGATCGGGAAATATGAGTTCACTATTGACCTGATACCTGGTACAACACCAATAGCTCAAGCACCATATAAGATGGGGCCAAAGGAATTAAAAGAGCTTAAGGAGTAAATTGATGAACTAGCCCAGAAATGATTCATACAGGAAAGTGTATCTCCGTGGGGAACTCCGGTGATCTTTGTGGATAAACGAGATGGTGGATGGAGAATGTGTGGGGATTATAGAAACCTCAACAATGTCACTATCAAGAACAATTATTCATTACCAAGGATACAAGATCTATTTGACCAAGTCAAGGGAGCTGGAGTATTCTCCAAGCTTGATCTAAGATCAGGATTGTTGGGAATATGCCCTAGAGGCAATCATGAATGATGATATTCCTGTGTATTCATAAGGTTATGGTCCATGTATGAACTGCTGATATGTATCATCGAATATGTGATTTGATTGTGGAACTACATATTCATGTTGTTCATACTAATTGTCCTTGGTCATTGAGGTTGTGCCGGACATACAACGTAGACCAATGTGAAAGTCAGCAGATGACTAGGTTCCACTTGTCATGGGCATGGAGATGCTATTTCGACTTACACGGATTTGGCTAAAGAGTTTAGCGAGTCGGACTGACCCATATTGAGATGCAACGAAGAAGTCGTCATTTGCATGTCTCAATCAATGTAATCCTTAGACCTGAGGTTATTGCACAATCCGAGTTGAGGATCTCCGACTTAGGTTCTGTCAAACGCTGTTCCGTCATTGGGTAGTTATAAAGGCGGAGTTCGGGTCGACTGAGAATCAAGCTACGTGATGTGAATAACTAAGACGGGATTTTGCCCCTCCATCCGGAGAGATATTCTCTGGGCCCTCTCGGAAGATATGATTCGGAAAGCATGACCATGTGCGTCACGGTTAAGTGTTAACTGAGGCAACCGACTAAGAGTTAGTCGGATGAATCACTTATCTCGGATCGAGAAAGAGAGTCAGATTTAAGCGATGACGATCATTCGCCTATAGTCCGACAAAGTATATCGTGAGGCAAAAAGGACTTAGACGAAAGTCGCATTGGAAGGTATGTCGTCATGACTTATTGGTACTTGGGAGTTGGCACGTTCTACTAGGAGCCGCTACCAACTGATCGATCACGAGTGAGACTCGGAATCGTGTCCGGGTTACCATGAGCCTGTCGGGTCACACACTTAAGAGCAGGAGCAAGTTTGGGTTAGACCCAAATAGGAAACCTATTTGGGTTGGACTCAAATAGATACATGGACTTAGTCAGCAAGTGAGACTTGCAGTGGCTAATATAGGCCTTTTTAGTGAATGGGCCACAAGTGAGTGGAGCCCACTTTCACTTCCTATATAAGCTGGGGCGCAGGTGATTAGAGCACAAGGTTAGGTCACTCCATGTGCTGGAACCCCAGCCCCAGTCCGTCCTGTCGCCGCCGTACCGGATCTAGTAGTCCATCGCCAGCGCTCCTCCTCGTACGTGTGGATACCGGCGGAGGTGCTGTACGTTCAGCACTTCGACGATCGTAAAGAAAGTACGGATCGTGGATCATGGAACCGGAACGGATCGTGAGGACTACACTGCATCAAGCGACGTGCTTCATCAATTCCGCAACTGCGTGTCTAGTGGTAATCCTCGTGGCCTTCTACCTGAGCTGGATCTTGGGATCACCGTGTAGGGAAAAAGTTTTGTTTATCTCTACGTGGCCCAACAGTGGTATCAGATGGTTAGCTTCTGGTTTTAGGCTCGAGATCGCGCATATGTGATATGCGGTTGGCGTTAGATTGGATCTAATTGCAGTTTTGGTGGTCGATCTATGAGATAGATCGGTTTTGTACAAAGTTGATTGGATCAACTATACTCGGGGGAATGGATGATCTGGTTTCCGTGATCTAACTGCTAAGGTCATGGAACGACATACCCCTACCGGTCGGTTTCCGCCATCGGGGTAGACTGTGACACGTAAACCCAGATGTGGTGATCGAAGATCAAAGGGTTTGATCGAATCAGAGTCCGGATCGGATTTGGGTAAAATTGTTTTATCCGATGATGAAATCCATGTCCGGAATGCAGATGAGATCTGCATTTTTCGGAAAAATCATCCGGCGCTGCCCCTTCGATCCCCGCCCGCTATCCGGCTAGCGGGACCGCCGGCTTTGCCCTATCGTAGCGCCTTAGATGTCATTGCGAGTTTCACAACGCCGGTAGATATCGTATCTATGCATAACTTGTTTTTTGCAGGATGTTGTTATGAATGGTATGGCTTATGTGCATGTGATGTGTGTAATCCATACGTGATCTGCGTATCACGGATTTTGTCAGCCGGCTGGAGCCTAGGTGCTGTCATCTTATTGTATAACGGCCTGCGTGTCGGATTCTATGTGTAATTTGGATTACTAGCTAGTGTAGCTGTTTGGAGAATCCGGATAGCATGCAAGTCGGTGTACATGTCGGCTACATGGTGTAAGACGGCCCGTGACAAGAGTTGACACGAGTCGGATTACAGGCTTTATGGAGATGGAGATCGCCATGAAGAGAGCCATACCATTTCATATTATAATTGCTTTTATTTTGTGTTATTGTTATGTCTCTATTTTACCTCTATTAGACAGTTGGTAGAATATAATCCCTCAAAGAAGGTCTAGTCGGTTTCCCCGCCAGTGCTGCACCATCACAAGTCGGACATTTTTGGTAGTGGGCTCATAAAATTGAGGTGCTATCAATTCTTTCCGACTAGGTGGGTTCGAGTCAGACTCTTACAGCGGAAGCACTTGGTAATCTAGACAGGTCTATCACAACGGTTGTGGGACTTGGGGAAAAGTCGGATAGGAGCCGGGGCATGTGATGCCACCCATCCAACAGGAGTCGTATGAGATACGATTGGCAAGGAGTTGTCTACCTAGATCACTTGACGGCTAGCGGTGATGCTAAAGCTCACTAGTCGACTTGCTTATTTAGGGTCCTAAATCACTAAGTAACCATCGGAGGGGTGTTAGTTCTAGTGGGAGCATAAATATTAAAGTGTTTAATATGCTTTCTCTTTATGGATACATGTCTTAAGTGTTTTGCATATTTTCTGTTGTAGATCAATGGCACCTAGCAGTCTTCCTCAGATTTCCGGTTTTGCTTTGAGAACCATCTTAGAGAAAGATAAGCTGAATGGAACTAATTTCACCAACTGGTATCGCAATTTGAGAATTGTTCTCAAACAAGAAAAAAGGGATCGTGTCCTAGACAACCCACTTCCAGCTGAGCCGGATGAGAATGCGACTGTCGCGGCCACCAATGCCTACCGTCGGATTTGTGATGAATCCACGGAGATTAGCTGCCTTATGCTTGCTCACATGGAACCGGACTTGCAACAGCAGTTCGAGAATGTTGAGGCCTACGATATGATCGAAAGCCTCGAAAGTATGTTCATGGCTCAGGCAAAGACTGAAGGCATCAAGTCTCTCAGGCCTTATTGAGCTGCAAGCATAAGGATGGCGATCCACTGAGTCCGCATGTGATCAAGATGGTTGGTTACGTGCAGTCTCTAGAAAGGCTTGGCTACCCCATTAGCGAAGAGTTCGCTACGGACATAATTCTGAACTCTCTTCCTAGTGCGTATGGCCAGTTCATATCGAACTACCACATGCATGGTATGGATAAGAAGCTCACTGAATTACATGGGATGCTCAAGCAGGCTGAGGCGGATCTCAAGAAAGGTGACAGTCAAGTGTTGATGGTACAAAACAAGGCTAAGTTCAAGAAGAGTTCTTGGACTAAGAAGAAGAAGGCAAAGTCAGGAGGTAAGGCGGAGGACCGAGTCCAAAGCGCTTCCTCAGGGACTAAGCCATCTCCTGCAGCCGGATCCACTTGCTTCTACTGCAAGTGGGATGGCCACTCGAAGAGGAATTGCAGCAAGTATCTGGCTGATAAAGCCAAGAGCGGAGGTGTGACTTCCGGCTCAGGTAAGCTTGTTTGCAATGTTATAGACATTTATCTTGCTGATGCACCTGGTAGTTCTTGGGTATATGATACCGGATCAGTCATTCACATCTGCAACTCGTTGCAGGGACTGGTAAGAACTAGGAGTGTTGCAAGAGGCGAGGTTGACATTAGAGTCGGAAACAAAACGAGAGTCGCTGCGTTGGAAGTCGGCACAATGCAACTTCATTTACCTTCTAGATTCTTAATGGAGCTAAATAATTGTTATTCTATTCCAGTGCTTAGTCGAAACATTATTTCTGCCTCATGTTTGATGAGACAGGGCTATGAGTCGAATATTAAGAATAATGGTTGTTCTTTATATTTGAATGATATGTTTCATGGCTTTGCGCCCGTCCGGGATGGGTTATT
The DNA here is from genome assembly GCA_910589775.1 of Avena eriantha. NCBI lineage: Eukaryota > Viridiplantae > Streptophyta > Magnoliopsida > Poales > Poaceae > Avena > Avena eriantha. The sequence goes on along the minus strand of OU342742.1, from coordinate 454,135,765 downwards.
TATTTTGAATCTTGAGGGTGAATCTGTCTACAACATAATTGTGAAAAGGTTGAAACCAAATGATCTGAATATCACTTAATTTTGGCATTGTTGGATTGGTCATATCAGTTGGAAATGCATGAAGAAGCTCCATGATGATGGACTCCTAACTTCGTTTGACTTGGAGTCGTTCGAGACATGCGAATCCTGCCTTCTCGGCAAGATGACCAAGACACCTTTTGCAAAGAGTTGCGAAAGGGCGTCCGACTTATTGGGACTGGTACATAGTGATGTATGTGACCCAATGAGCACGACAACCAGAGGTGGTTATGAGTACTTCATTACCTTCACTAATGATTTGAGTAGGTATGGTATATCTACTTGATGAAACATAAGTCGGAAGCCTTTGAAAAGTTCAAGGAATTCCAGAATGAGGTACAAATCAACTTGGCAAGAAAATAAAGTTTCTTCGGTCGGACCGAGGAGGCGAGTACATGAGCCATGAGTTTGATGACCATCTAAAGAGTTGTGGAATAGTTCCCCAGCTTACTCCTCCAGGAACGCCGCAGAGAAACGGTGTGTCGGAAAGGAGGAATCGGACCTTGTTGGACATGGTACGATCAATGATGAGTCGGACAGATCTGCCTTTATCATTTTGGAGTTATTGTCTAGAAACTGCAGCGTTCACACTAAACAGAGTACCATCAAAGTCAGTAGAGAAGGCACCGCATGAGATGTGGACTGGCAAGAAGCCGAGTTTGTCTTTTCTTAAGATTTGGGGTTGTGAAGCTTTTGTCAAGCGACTTCAGTCGGACAAGGTTACAACTAAGTCGGATAAGTGTATTTTCGTGCGGTATCCAAGGGAAACCTTGGGTTACTACTTCTACAACCGAGAAGAGGGCAAAGTGTTTGTCGCTCGAAATGACATCTTCCTTGAGAAAGAGTTTCTCAGTCGGGGAGTCAGTGGGAGTACGGTGCATCTCGAAGAAATTCGAGAGATGCCGGCTAGCAGCGAGTCGGCAAATGCCTTAGAGGTTGAGCCGGACGTGGTACCTGAGCCGGAAATTGCACCGACACTGCGAAGTTCGGCCAGATTGCGAAGTGTTCGTGATGTATTGCTGTTAGACTGTGATGAGCCGGCAACTTATTCGGAAGCGATGGTGGGTTCGGATTCCGAGTCATGGCTTGGAGCCATGAGATTCGAATTAAAGTCCATGGATGAAAATCAAGTTTGGAACTTGGTTGATCTGCTAGACGGTGCAAGACCCGTTGAGTGCAAATGGGTCTTTAAGAAGAAAACTGATATGGATGGAAATATTTCTATCTATAAAGCACGGCTTGTCGCGAAGGGGTTTCGACAAGTTCAAGGAGTTGACTACGATGAGACTTTCTCTCCTGTAGCGATGCTTAAATCAGTTCGGATCATGTTAGCTATAGCAGCCTATTTCGACTATGAGATATGGCAGATGGATGTCAAGACGGCTTTCCTTAATGGAAATTTAACCGAGAACGTGTATATGATACAGCCCGAGGGTTTTGTCGATCCGGCTAATGCTGACAAAGTATGCAAGCTTCGGAAATCCATTTATGTGTTGAAGCAAGCATCTCGGAGTTGGAACATTCGCTTTGATGAGGTAGTCAAATCGTTTGGCTTCATCAAGAGTGATCATGATTCTTGTTTATACAAGAAGTTTAGTGAGAGCAAAGTGAACTTTCTGATCTTACTAGTAATGTGCCCGTGCGTTGCTACGGGAAACAAAAATATATTAAAAAATATATATTCAAAATATGACTAAAGGGTATAATATTTCATGAATGTATGTTGAGTTTAATCAATCTAATTTTTTCAACCTCGGCGCTTTGAACATTATATTTGAGTTGTGCATCAACATGTTTGTATGTCAATGTCTCTATTGGAATTCAGAGGTATGGATTTGGAATTCAGAGGTATGGATGAAACACATTGAGCAACTATGGTATTCATCACCCCGGACGGGCTTAACCTCTATGAACCTATACACTAAAAGACATATAGATACATTCGATTCACAAAGCTAAAACGTCTTATATTTCTGAACGGGGGGAGTATATCATAAATTAATTCCTTCATAAAGTCCGCGTCTCTCACTCCCTCACCTAATTTGTTGTCTCCTTCTCCATAGTGTGCAAGAAGTACATCACCTCAACCAACAATTTTAAACATGTTTACGGGAAAAATCATGTTTATCCCTAAAATCAACAGCCAAACATAATCGATACATAATCGAGCGAAGTAATGGCCCAAAAACAAAAGTGAATGCGTACATACACATGCAGGTTAGTCGCCGAGTACTTAAAATCTTGCACAATATGTTGCTAACATCTTATACTGCCTAAGAAGCTTTACAGTTTCAGTTTAAAAGATCATATAGCTCATTGCAGCAATGAAGTTTCTTAGGCTATATCACGACCACAGAATATCACAACACAACAAACATATACTAACATTGCTATAAAGATATGTAGCGGTGATCTCTTACATGTAACATCAGCTCATGATGACGCCTATAAGAAGATGCACGGTTAGCCACTTATTCTTGAACGATCTCCATGAAACTCCACGTGCAATCTTGGTTTCTCTTGTGTACTCCATGCATGAATAAAAATCGAATCTCTCCTAAAGTACAGAAGCTTCAGAGTAGTTGGTCTCATACTACAATATCATCTCACTGATTTTACAACATCAATGTCACCATCATAACATGCAGAAGGAAAAGAGGTCTCAACATTTTAGGATGCCAAAATCATTCCAAATTTTGGAGTAAGCTGAGACAGCAAAGAAAGAATTGTGTGCCAAACATAAGAGAAAAACATACCAACAGTCGACCAGGGCCGGGCCTGAAAAAATGGGGCCCGGTGCAAGAGAAAAAATAGGGCCCCTGCATACAAATAAATTTGTTTGATATTTCAACAGAAACTTAAACATTTAACATAGTTCTCCTTAAATTCTTATTTGATATATTATATAGCAGGAACTGCAGGCTACAGACTACTCATGACCTTATTAGTGACATTATTCATCGCAGAAAGCAACTATATTTGTTAAGGAAATAACATAGCAGCTTGAGCTCTACATCTTGCATAATGCAAGTTTTATTTCAGGTGAAACATCAGCCTCGCATAATGGACAGATTTTATTTGCACTAAAATATTTTTCCAAGTAATACTATCGCTGAAACGTACCTGGGTGGGGGCCCCTAGCGATCAGGGGCCCCGTGCGGGCGCACTGGTTGCACCGCCTCAGGGATGGCGCTGCAGTCGACATGGTGATAACTGCAAAGTGTATAAGCCTTCTTGATTGATATGCAATACCTGGTTTCAAAGAGAAAATAATCAGTGATTAGAAGTCATGTTTCAGTTATCATATGGCATTTCTAAAAGAACACTAAGCAAAAGCTATCTTATAATATGAACTCGTGGGGAGCGGCGCACCGCCTGGTGAAGGTGATGCCGGTGCAGACGGATTTATTTCCTACCAAAGCGATGGCCAGCCATGGCGAATGTAAGTAATTACATGTGTTATTCATAGTGCATAGTTTAAGCTGCTTCCTTTTCATGTTTCTCTACACGGGTATCATGCTAATTGTTTCCCTTTTTATTTACTTTCTTATTTTGAATACTCATGTTCTTCCTGCGAGATTTAATCAAGATTTTCCCATGAGAAGGATGGTTGAACAAGCAAGTTGTCTAAACAAAGTAGACAAAAACTAAATATCTAGGTTATCATAGTTCAAAAAGAAATTAGGAGAACATAGGTTTTTGGGTTAAAAATAAAGTTTATCTAGGTAGATGTGGCCTATAGGCATGTATAAAGTGACCTACATACTTAGCCTAAACACCCATAGTCAGCTTTAGCAGATAAAAATGGAGGTCTGCCTACGCATATTAGTAGATAATGAGCAATAAACATGGGCAACTATATGTGACAATAGTTTTCTAGGCACCATCAAGTGTCAACAAAATTCAATGACAAATCAAAACTGATATATTTGCATCCACAACAGAAAGTAGAGACCAACTCACCCATCCTGCAAGGTAGAAAAGGAACACAGTGAGCATAGGACATATGAATAGAATGAAACACAATCGCCGAATAGTATCAGTACAGTTGCAAAATAGCACATCTCAGACATACACTAATGCAAACATGATACTCTTGCTCTGAACAACGATGTTTGGACTAACCTTCCAAAGTTTCAATAGCAGAAAGTAATCCCCATAAGATTCTCAATTCTGAACTGATATTACCGGATTGTTAATGCTCTGCAAGCCACAGTTGTGTGTAGAAAACAAAAGAGCATGGCAACTCTCCTGATTCGGTAGTTGACTCCTATTTTCCCACCTACCCTAATAGACTTAGGGTGCCAGTTGATTGAAGCTACCACAACAGTTGGCGGTTCAATCCTGTACTTATATGAGCTTTACTTATATGAGCTTCTTCCTTCAACTTGAAAAACCTATCATGCCTCCATGTAGAATCAATGTCGAGCTCCCATTTCCGCTCCATTCTACTTCCTGTTGATACTTGCGGAACTCCACCATTTTTTAAAGTGTCACTGTACTGGCCATCAAGTAGCCAGTTAACCTAGTAAAGATCATAACAATTAAAATGAGGATTACATTTAAAATTTATCGATTTTCTCTGCCAACTCAATATGCATCAAGTTACACAATAAGAAATGTCGATGTAAAGAAAAACTTATCAATTGAACATCTCACCTACTTGGCTAATATATCTTCCCTAGTGTATTTAATAAGTTCCTCGAAGCCTCTAAAAGAATGTCGCTGATAAGAGAAGGTTAGAATCAGTGAATAACACATCTTTTAAAATCCTGATACATGTATTTAATAGACATACTTTCAAAGCAAAAGCTCTAGGGTCATCCATTATTCTAGCATGTAGAAAAGAAAACAACTAAATGTAAAAGGTAGTGTCATAATTATACTTTCAAAGACAATGTTATTCAACATTTGTAAATATTGGCTGGTAACAAACATAGTGTTCAGAAATACTCAACTCCATCATGGTATAAATTAACAACGAGGCAATGAAGCAAACCTAACTCAGTGTCTAATATTTAACCATGCACGATTCATTGTAGAACTTGGACCACGTATATGAAATAGAGACAAGGAAAACTTCAAGGGCCATTCATGCCCACAAGCGGTGTCAACGCCTAGTCGGGAGTTCAAGGTAAACTCACGGAGGACCTAGGCAGCGTAGTTTATGGAATACTATCGAGGGATGAGTTAGACGGTGGCTTCCAACCCAATGCATCTGCACGAGAGGAGTGTGCCAGTTAAGGCTTCTCATGATGGTTCCCACCATCAGGTTTGTGCGGGGAGATGGGATTGCAGTGTGTGGCTAGGCGGGCATCACCATTGGATAAATCATGCGAATCTTAGAATAATAATCTAAGCACATCAAGGGTCCAACCATCCAAGTAGGTATTCATGCATTCATTAAAATAGGAACCCAGTGAATTAAGGTAGAGGGTTACCAAACCTGAGACTGGAGGACCCAAGTTTCTTCGTTGATGGAGCACAACGACCATCCCAGATCCTATGTGTCAGTCACAAAGGCGAGAGGTGGATTGGATCCTTCATTCCTAGTATCGGACTACTCCCAGTGAAGAGGTTCTCCGACCTGGATAGAGGATCCCTGGTTCCGGCTGGGACGAGTACATGGGCGTCTATTCGCTTCATATCCTGTTCATGCTCCATAGGATCCAACAACTTGCTAGTGAGGATGTCCAGCGAAACACATCTGAAACAATGACAATTAAATCTCATCAAATATTGCAACTACAAACATTTTATTTTAGCAAGGAAGGAAGATAAAGTCCATGGGATAATTTAATCTGAGGTGCACAGATGTATTAGTCCTCATTATGGACTTGTGTTTGAAATTCACATCAATGGATACATGAGTCTAACTGGAGGCCACATACTACACAATTCATGGAAGCAATCTATCAAACATGTGTGTTAGCAGTACAATATCTTAGCCTGGACAACAATAATGTAATCTTTCTATAGCTCTATGGATGAAGACTAATACACTCTAATTAGATATGATTTTGACAAAATCTGAGAAATTGGTAAATTTTAAAATCCAAAAGTATATGAAAGTATTCAAAGTTCAGGCATAGTACCTTTTCTGAATCTTGGAAGACAAAATTATTTATACCATGCAGGTAATCTGAAATTTATTGTTCTAGAGATTCCAAAGAAACAACATGTAGCATCCAAATCCTCTCCATAGAAATCGCCAAATCCTCTCCACTGCCCGTGGTTGTGGCTGTTCCCCATCCGACCACCATCTTTCCCATTTTCCAAACATCTTGGACATTCTTATTTGGCTATTGGAAACCTACATCACAACCAGACTAGATCGATTAACCAAGAAAATATTAGAGAAATTACAAAATAAAAATAGGTGGGTTGCATCCCATCGTTCCCCATCACCACCTCCTCTCGCGGTAGCCTGTCCTCGTCGATATGCCAACACGGGGCGACGAGCCTCCTTGCCGAGGCATGGCGGAGGGGAGAGTAGCGAGTGAGGTAGCAAGCGAGGCGAACGATGAAGGAGGATGGTCGGGAGGTGTACTAGATCCTCCGCCATCACTGGATCTTGTATTAGTCCTAGAGTCCCGATTAGTGGATCCATGGTTCAGGCTGGGATGGGTACGTAGGGATCCTAGTGCTGCCGGTCGCTTGGGTGCAGACGTGCGGGCGACCGAAAAGGCAGGCGGGGTGGCTTCATGGCGGCGTGTAGGCGGCGGGCGCGGCTAGAGATGTGGTAGACAACGCCAGAGATGGATGATGGAGGCCGCGGGATGGATGAGGAAGCCGGAGACGCCGGGGGGAGGCAACGTTGTGTGGGCGTGGGTGGGTTTGACTGCTCTATTTTTTGCGACACGCAGTTTGTGCGGTGGTCAACGCGTCGGGAGGGTAGTGGGACGAAAGAGGAAGCGAAATGCGGTCTGGTAGAACACGGAACACTACGGCTTTTTTTAGGTAGTAGAGATATCTGGATGACATATTACTGACTAGAAATGATGTCCAGATGTTTTAAGAGATCAAGGAATCATTGGAAAAGAGTTTTTCGATGAAAGACTTGGGTGAGGCGACTTACATACTAGGAATCCGGATCTATAGAGATAGATCAAGGCGGCTCATTGGATTGAGTCAGAGTATATATTTGGACAAAGTGTTGAAGAAGTTCAACATGGAATCGTCTAAGAAGGGGTTCTTACCGATGTCCCATGGCGTAAAACTTAGCAAGACTCAGTGTCCTTCGACAACTGATGAGTGAAGTCGGATGAGTGCGATTCCGTATGCTTCTGGAATCAGATCCATCATGTACGCTATGATTTGTACTAGGCCGGATGTTTCCTATGCTCTAAGTGTTGTGAGCAGATACCAGGCTGACCCTGGAGAGATCCACTGGGCAGCGGCTAAAAATATCCTCAAGTACTTGAGAAGGACTAAGGATATGTTCCTGGTTTATGGAGGTGAGGATGAACTTAGTGTAAAGGGTTACACGGATGCCAGTTATCTCACTGACTCGGATGATTCTCATTCGCAATCCGGATATGTGTTTGTGATAAACGGAGGGGCTGTGAGCTAGAAAAGTTCCAAGCAAGAAACGGTGTCTGCGTCTACGACAGAGGCTGAGTATATTGCTGCCTCGGAGGCGGCAAAAGAAGCTGTTTGGATGAGGAATTTCCTCATGGATCTTGGTGTGGTTCGGGGCTCGTCCAATCCGTTAGACGTGTATTGTGACAATAATGGTGCTATTGCACAAGCCAAGGAACCTAGACAACATCAGAAGAACAAACATATACTCATGCGGTACCACCTTATTCGCCAGTTCGTGGATCAAGGTGATATCAAGTTATGCAAGGTACACACGGATGCAACCATTGCAGATCCGTTGACAAAGCCACTTCCACAGCCGAAGCATGAGGCGCGCCTGAGAGCAATGGGCATTAGATGCCTAGACATGTGATGTCGGAAGATTAGCTCTAGTGCAAGTGGGTGACTGTTGGGAATATGCCCTAGAGGAAATCATGAATGATGATATTCCTATGTATTCATAAGGTTATGGTCCATGTATGAACTGCTGATATGTATCATCGAATATGTGATTTGATTGTGGAACTACATATTCATGTTGTTCATACTAATTGTCCTTGGTCATTGAGGTTGTGCCGGACACACAACTTAGACCAATGTGAAAGTCGGCAGATGACTAGGTTCCACTTGTCATGGGCATGGAGATGCTATTCCGACTTACACGGATTCGGCTAAAGAGTTTAGCGAGTCGGACTGACCCATATTGAGATGCAACAAACAAGTCGTCATTTGCATGTCTCAATCAATGTAATCCATAGACCTGAGGTTATTGCACAATCCGAGTTGAGGATCTCCGACTTAGGTTCTGTCAAACGTTGTTCCGTCATTGGGCATTTATAAAGGCGGAGTTTGGGTCGACTAAGAATCAAGCTGCGTGATGTGAATAACCAAGATGGGATTTTTCCCCTCCATCCGAAGAGATATTCTCTGGGCCCTCTCGGAAGATATGATTCGGAAAGCATGGCCATGCGCGTCACAGTTAAGTGTTAACCGAGGCAGCCGACTAAGAGTTAGTCGGATGAATCACTTATCTCAGATCGAGAAAGAGAGTCGGACTATTTAAGGGATGACGATCATTCGCCTATAGTATGACAAAGTATATCGTGAGGCAAAAGAGACTTAGACGAAAGTCGCATTGGAAGGTATGTCGTCATGACTTATTGGTACTTGAGAGTTGTCACGTTCTGCTAGGAGCCACTACCAACTGATCGATCACGAGTGAGACTCGGAATCGTGTCCGGGTTACCATGAGCCTGTCGGCGGGAGCAAGTTTGGGTTAGACCCAAACAGGAAACCTATTTGGGTTAGACCCAAATAGAGACATGGACTTAGTCAGCAAGTGAGACTTGCAGTGTCTAATATAGGCCTTTTTAGTGAATGGGCCACAAGTGAGTGGAGTCCACTTTCACTCCCTATATAAGATGGGGTGTAGGTGCTTAGAGCACAAGGTTAGGTTACTCCTTGTGTTGGAACCCTAGCCCCAGTCCGTCCTGTCGCCGCCGTACTGGATCTAGCAGTCCATCGCCGGCGCTCCTCCTCGTACGTGTGGATACCGGCGGAGGTGCTATACGTTCAGCACTTCGACGATCTTGAAGAAAGTACGGATCGTGGATCATGGAACCGGAACGGATCGCGAGGACTGCACTGCATCAACCGACGTGCTTCATCAATTCCGCAACTGCGCGTCTAGTGGTAATCCTCGTGGCCTTCTACCTGAGCTGGATCTTGGGATCACCACGTAGGGAGAAAGTTTTGTTTATCTCTACGTGGCCCAACAAGGATACCATCAGATAAAAATTAAACCTGAAGATGTTCCTAAAACAGCATTTGTATCACGGTATGGACATGATGAGTATTTAGTCGTACATTTTGGTCCGACTAATGCACTAGCAATATTCATGAATTTGATGAACAAAATCTTCATTCCTTGCTTGGACAAGTTTGTCATAGTATTCACTGATGATATTATGATATACTCCAAACATATAGAAGAGCATGCAGAACATTTGAGAGTAGCATTACAAAACTTAAGAGAACATAAGATTTATGCTAAGTTCAGTAAGTGTGAATTTTGGTTGGACAAAGTAGAGTTTCTTGGTCATGTGATAAGTAAGGATGGAATTGTTGTAAATCCGTCCAAAGTTCAATCAATACTGGATTGGGAGGCACCAACCAATGTGAAGCAAATCCAAGGTTTTTTAGGTATGCTCGGTTATTATCAGAGATTCATAGAAGGTTTTTCCAAGATAGCTAGACCAATGACCAAATTATTAAGAAAGAATACACCTTTCATATGGGATGAGAAGTGCGAAGCAAGTTTTTAGGAGTTGAAAATCAGATTAACTACAACACCAATCCTAGCAATTCCAGAACCATGAAAAGATTACACAGTATATTGTGATGCATCCAAGGAAGGATTAGGTTGTGTGCTTATGCAAGATCGTAAGGTAATTGCTTATGGATCTGGGCAATTGAAACCACATGAAGGGAACTATCCAACCCATGATTTAGAATTAGCAGCAGTAGTCTTTGCTTTAAAAGGATGGAGACATTTTCTCTATGGGGACAGATGTGAGTTATATACTGACCACAAAAGTCTCAAATATTTCTTCACTCAAAAGGAATTGAATATGAGGCATAAGCGGTGGCTAGAGTTGATTAAAGATTATGATCTAGCAATCAATTATACCCCTGGAAAAGCAAATGTTGTGGCAGATGCTTTAAGTTGGAAAAGCATAGATATACAACCTTTGAATAGAGAACTGCCGAAAGAACTATAGATGGATTTGGAAAGTTTGGAAATAGAATTTATAAGTACAACAGTTCTTGGAGGATTAGCTAGCATGCGAGTAATTGAAGAACAAAGTAGTGATATGCATCATGAAATTTATAGACATCAAGGTGAAGATCCTTTTATTGGTGAAGAAATTCAAAGAATCTCTCAAGGTCAAACATTACTTTTTCACCTAGGAGATTACGGATCTTTATGGTTTCAAAACCGCCTTTTTGTACCTGATGTGTTAGAGATTCGAGAAGTAATACTTCGAGAAGCCCATGAAACACCATATTCCATACATCCGGGTAGTACAAAGATGTACATGGATTAAAAAGAGTTGTTCTGGTGGAATAATATGAAAAGAGATATTGCAAAATATGTATCAGAATGCCATACTTGTAAAAGGGTAAAAGTAGAACATCAAAGTCCAGCAGGACCATTACAGCCTTTGGAAATTCCAGAATGGAAGTGGGAAGAGATTGGTATGGATTTTATCACAGGACAACCCATGACACCGAAGCGAAAAGATATGATATGGGTAATTGTGGACAGACTCACAAAAAGGGCACAAATTATTCGAGTGAACCAAAAGGATAATGCCGAGAAATTAGTGGAAATTTATGTCAAAGAGATTGTAAGTAAGCACGGGGTACCCAAGACAATTGTGTCTGATAGAGGATCTTTGTTTACATCAGGATTTTGGAAACAATTACATGCATCACTGGGTTCAAAGTTGGATTATAGCACAGCTTATCATCCAGAAACTGGAGGCTAGATAGAGAGGACCAATCAAATCTTGGAAGACATGCTTAGAGCTTGTGCATTAGATTTTGGAGGTCGTGGGAAGATCATCTACCATTGGCAGAATTTTCCTACAACAATAGCTACCAGAGTAGTCTGAAGGCAGCACCTTATCAAGTACTATATGGAAGAAGGTGTAGATCACCTATATGCTGCTATGAACCTGATAGTAGCAAGGAATTTGCATCAGATTATATCAAGGAAAGACAAGATATCATTGATATCATTAGAGATCGGTTGAAGATAGCTCAGAGTCGACAAAAGAGTTATGCTAATCAAAGTCGTAGATCATGGCATCCAGAAGTAGGAGATATGGTATATCTAAAAGTAAGTCCGATGAAGGGAGTGAAGAGATTCGAAGTCAAAGGTAAATTAAGTCCAAGATACATTGGACCATTCAAGATATTAAGTCAGAACAGAACAATAACTTATGCTCTGAAGTTACCAAAGAGGTTAGCTCGGGTTCATAATGTGTTCCATGTTTCACAACTTTAGAAATGTCTTTAAATTCCTGATGATGCTATCACACATCAAGAGATTGAGTTACAAGAAGATTTGACTTATGTTGAGAAACCCTGTAAGATTCTAGAGGAAAACTGGAAAAGGTTGAGAAATAGGGCAATCAAATATTGCAAGATACAGTGGGAACATCACTCAGAGCGAGAAGCCACCTGGGAGAAAGAAGATGACTTGAGGGAAGCATATCCAGAATTATTCAGGTACCCATCCATAAACTTCGGATTGAAGTTTAATTTAAGGGGGCAAGTCTATAACATCCCAGCATTAGGATCCAACAAAGAATAGAAATAGGAATATAAGTTCGTGCATGCATGCATCTATAAAATGAGGGTAAATTTTTTGCCAAGCAAAACACTAAAGGGATCAGAGTTTCTTTCGCTAACTGGAGGTAGGAATAGTTCTTGTTAGTGATTTCTATGAATTTTACATGAGCTTTAAGCAGTATTAAGATTTTTGGGAAATTACTTTGAATTCAAATTTGAAAATATTTGAATATTAGAAGTTATTAATATTGAAGGGTTTTCCAAAAGAAAACCGTATTAACATTATTTGATTATAGGATAGAAATAGTAATCAACAATAATGATTAAAGGCAAGGAAAATTAAATAAGAAATATATTCTTATTTCTTTATTTCATAATAAGGTTACAACTGGTGATAAATACATCAAAAGTATAAGATTACTAAGAACACAAAATAAACTTTATTAACTTGTAATAATATCTTTAAAAGATCTTTTACAAAAAGAATACAAAGATGGTTACAATTGAAACCTATACTACCTATCTACTCCTATACTAAATCTTGTATGTCCAGATCTTGTTCCTGCAAATAATATAAACAACAAGGAGGAAAATAAGGCGTTAGTTAGATAATTTCACTCTCGGTGGTGAACAGTGAAATGCACTGTTCATATTACATTATTGAGTAAATAAAGGGGCAAGTTTCACCAATGGTGAAGTATCTGTTCTTTCAGTAAATAGTCAGAGACTATAGTAGAAGCCAAGTGGATAGAAGTAATTTTCACTAGGCTATCAACCAGTAAATAGGTAATAGTAAAAGCCAAGTTACTTGAGCTGATCCACATGCACAGCTCACACAGACACATAGCTTAGTTACCAAACTACATGGAGTGTGATGTCAAGCCAACAGCAGCAGTACATGCACCCATACAGAGCACTAGTCGAAGTATTGTACATGAACTCATTTCTCCTTCTCAAGCACAAACTCAGAGCTTATTGAGCTTGCCAAAACCATCAGCCAAATTACCAATCAACCACCAGTTCATCACCAAATGGTAACATAAGGAGGGGGTGGAGCAGTTGGATAGCAAGTACAAGCACAAAATCACAGCAGCAGCACCAGGAGGTGCAAAGCTAGATCAAGTCAGCAAGCAACACCACAATCTCATCAGCCATCAAGTAATCTGGTGAGTACAAATAAAACCATCACATGATCAAGTTATCATAGATTCAATGGAGCATGTGTTGTTTTATTTGATCTTCTCAGAAAAACACCCAAGTGAGGTGTATATCCATCCTAGAAGAAAGATAAAAACCAAATGATAAACCTTTACCACCCACTACCAAGATCTCAGTGTTTGCATCATTGATCTTGGAGATAAATATCTAGTTTCATAACTAGATACACAGGCATGCTTGGATAAACATTTCTGGGCACATCCTATGGATGGTAGCACCTCAAAAATGACATATCTTAAATCCCTATCTTAAACAGAAAGGATCCACCTCAATCTTCTTATAACAGCCTAGCCATCACAGATCATCAAAGAGGTAAAGCAACAAGTAAATATAGCTACTTTCCTATGGTTTTGCCTCATACCAACATCATAGTCTAATCTATTCAATAGGAGGATCTGCAACTCCCAGGTACAATAGAACATAAATGAAAAACAGCCAGTACTGAGATAAAGCCTGTCTGCTACTCAATTGAGGGTATCACAAGAGCTTATCTTAACCAAGTGCTTTCTACCAGGGATTCCATAATCCAATATTGCAACAGAACATCTAATCATTTTCCTAACATAACAATTAGGAATCATATTTGATTTATCTAAATCTTGTAATAGGCAAGTATCAGAGAGTAATTGGATTAAATATCCAACTACAATTCTTTCAAACCAAAGTATATCAACAGGAGCCAGCGATCTAATCTCAATAAGATCATAGCTATCATACAAAGTAGTAAGTAAAGTTCAGTTAACAGACTACAGACATGAACCATCGTCAACAATGAACATCATAGTATAACAGTGAGTCATTCACAGCTAGATTCAGCAAGAACCGCCTTAGACAAACATGACATCAAGGGATGAACCCTAACACAGAGGGATGAACCCTAGTGTTGTGAACAGAGGTAATTAGGGTGCATACATGACCAACACTCAGAGACTAGCAAGGTAAACAAGAGATTCAGAGAGGGAGAGAAAGGCAACTCACCCGCGGTCCTCGCTCTAGATTAGAAGAGGAAGCAGAGGGGCCGACGAGCGCACAACAACACGGGGAGCACCCGAAGGGCGCTGCAACACGCACCGAGCCGAGGCGGCGGCCACAGTATCGTTTGCGGACACACAACACCACCACAGCCATACAGGAACACCCCATAGCACCACTAGAGCTGCGGTGAAGGCATTCCTGGCGGTACCCCAAACCCTAGGGTTCGGAGCAGAGCCAGCCTCGCCGAAGAAGGGTCCTAGAGCCAAATCGAAGTGTACCAGGCGAAGGAGCAGGGTCCATAATCTCGCCATACACCACGGCGATAGCCGGGGACGTCTAGGGAGGCGGCAATTGAGCGGCAACGGCGTCGGTGACACCGCGCCGCAACAGATCGAGGAAGAACACGAGGGGGGCGAGAGATAGGTGGAGTGCGTACTAGGCCGGTATGGTCCAGTACCCTTCACGGGTAAGGGTTAACCAACCCAGATGGGCCGGGTCAGGGTTGGGCCAGCCCAACGAGCCAGGTCCAGTTTAAAAAAAAAGAAACATCCAATTAAATTGCTAAATGACCAAAATACCCCTAGGATTAAATGGCTCTAAGAAATAAAATAAAAATCTGAAAAATATAAATAATATATCTATGAACTCACAAAAATACTCTATTGAGTAAAAATAATCAATAGAATTTTTGGTAACAAAAACAATTCGCTCCATTAATAATTTTGCCAATTACTTTTGAATTTTATAAAAATAGATGAAACACTTAAAATTGAATAAAATTCATTTTTAAGATCTTAAATGAATATATTACTATAGAAAAATACTAGTTTGTATTTTTTTAAGTAAATTTGGAGTGATAAAAATAATCTTATTTCTTTAAAGAAATTTCAGAAAATATTTAAAAAAGTAATAAAAATTAAATAAAATTTAACTCTTAGAATAATATTAGAGAAAATAGTAAACTTTTACTCAGAGGATAAAACATGCAAAGAGGCAAATAATAAATCATTGCATGACATTACTATGCATTGCATATTGTTTCTTTAAATATTGTCCTTATCGGGCAATAATGGTTCTTTGTAGAAACCGGAGCTCAAGGTCAGGTGGAAGCATCCGACTTCACTACCTTGCTGTCACAAGGCAAGTTCATAACTTGCTCCTTTGAAGTGTCTTTATCAAAGATATTGCAAATTGTGTGTTATCACCTATGATTTGGAGGAAGAAAATATTATCTTATTTAATAAAATAAGATATAGTTATCATCCTAAGTGATGATAAAGATGAGCAATGGAACTTAGGGTTCCAGTTGCATAAGACACTATAGGATTAATAACCCATGACATCAGTGATTCTAGCGCTGAATATTACGTGTTAACCATGTGATTTGGAATGGGACAAAGAAGTCAGTTGTATCTTATTCCTTTCATATGGAGGCAAGATGACCTTATCGTGATGTTGGGATTCCTAGTATGGATCCAACATATGGGTGGGCACCCTTAGGCCCCACGATTTTGGTATTTAGATTATTTATGAGTGGCTGCCAGAGGTATGTCGGACCTTTTAGGGAGCTTGCCAGGGGTTCTTCAGGAACTCACCAGGGTTATAGCTTGCCCTAGTTGGAGGCTTAATGGAGGTGTAGTCAGCCCCAAAGGATCGTGCAGACATATGGGGTCGCAGAGAGGGCAGTGATTGGCTTGGATAACCTACTCGGCCCCACATCATGGAATTGTGGACGGGAAGAGTACGCTCGGTTGTGCAACAAGGAGTTGGTCTCTCATGGGTAAAGCAACGCACATCTACAGAGTGTAAGAATTGTGAGATGTTACTCCCTGTTCCGGGAAGGAGCTACGAACGCAGCAAGAAAGGAACTCCATGAAGTTCTGGTCAACCTGTGAAGGCTGATGGGCATAGTTTTTGATAATAAAATCAATCTTTGAAGAAATGTTTATAAAAAATTGCATAGTACCAAGGACAAGTTGTCCGAGGTGGTAGATAGAGCGTCAAACTTCCCACCTTTCATATAATGAACTTGTTGGGTAACACTATTACTCACTCTTTCCTTTGAACCTCTGCTTAGACTCTGAGAATCCAGAAGACACTTCGATGTACGTAGCCGATGGACAAGAGGATGTCTGCTATGAAGAACCAGACCTGTCCAGAGGTGTTGAAGGGGTGGATTACGAGATACGCTATGGAATGGAGGGCAACGAGTCTGAGTAGTTGCTTTAGTTATTAGTAAATCAATTGAGCTGAGCAGTAGGAACTATATATAATAAGTTGTTGAGCTCAATTCGAAGTACGAGTTTGGATTTTATATCTTCCGCTGAAACTACTTCAGTTTGGTTTGTAATATGTAACGCTTGAAGTTTGGGAACTCTTGGTTTGTAATAATGAAGTGTGTATGTTTGTAATATGGACCCGCAATATTTCTGTTGTACCACTCTGAGGGATGTGATATTTACGGAACGGTGTTCTGTGAATTTCATGTCAACGACTATAGTGTACTACACATGCAGTGGTATGCTGGGTCACCGCAAAGACCAACACCGTTGTATGACTCGGAACACCCGAATGTCTGTGTGACTCTTGAAACTGGAGCGGTGAGTCATGGCTCTCAGTCGCTTTATCCCCCGACTCGGCGAGATGGCAATATCTCTCTACCACCTGATGCGGAAGAACCCCACATTCGAGTGGGTCAGCGAGGCCGACAACATGCTAACTATGCTGAAAGTAGTGCTACTCGTGGCACCGGTGCTCTCCGTTTCCCTCAACAAGGAGCCAATGCTCATATATGTTGTGGCCTCCAATCGGATCGTTAGTGCTGTTATGGTCATCGAGCAGCTTGAAGAAGGCAAGGAGGGCCCTGTACAATGCCCCGTGTACTACCTAAATGAGGTCTTCACCGAATCGAGGCAATGTACCCGTGGTACTAGAAACTAGTCTACATGGTCTTCCGAGCCCAACATCGGCTCCCTCATCGCATCCTATCATGGTTGTCTCCTCCGCCCCACTACAAGACATCATTTGAAACAACGATGCGATACGGTGACTTGCCAAATGGGTCGTCGAGATCGGCATCAACAACATCAAGTACGAGAAACGCAAGGCCATCAAGTCACATGCCCTAGACGACTTCCTCGTCGACTGGGAAGAGGCGCATCAACCCAAGACGCTGCTATACCTTCACTATTGGTTCCTCCACTTTGATGGGTCCAAGAATCAGGAGGGTGCGGGAGCTGGAATCATCCTCACCTCCCCCAAAGGCAACAAGCTCCACTACGTGCTACAGATCAAATTCGCCCCTACACCAACAACATGGCCGAATATGAGGCCCTCCTCCACGGCATGGGTGATGCCAAGGAGATGAACGTCAACCGCCTCAAGTGCTACCGTGATTCCGACCTTGTCCCTAGCCAGGTTGCTGACTCCTGCGACACTATCTCCCCCAACATGATGGCATACCGCTAAGCAGTGGACTAGCTGGGCGGCTACTTCGCGGGCTACTCTCTCAAATGGACTGATCGGCGAAAGAACGAAGAAGCCAATGTGCTCTGCCGCATCGGGTTGGCCTGCCAAGCACCACCACAAGGCGTCTTCCTCGACATCATCGACAAGCCCTCATTGTCTCCCCTAAAGGAGATAGACATCGGGATCCACTGCAATCCGATCCTGCTCTAGTCGCGATGATCACTGAGTCAAGCGACTAGACCGAGCCCTACATTGCCTACCTCGAGCACCAACTCCTAACCAAGGACGAGACTAAGGCTTGGATGATCGTACGATGTTGCAAGTACTTCGTGATCATAAATGGAGAGCTCCACAAACAAAGAGTGATAGGCGTGTACCAGCATTGTGCCTTGCCAGAAGAGGGTTGGAGGATCTTACAGGAGATCCACGCCAGGGACTGCAGCCATCATGCTGGCGTGAGGTCTCTAGTCGCCAAGGTCATGCTCCACGGCTTCTACTAGCTCACCGCCCATGTCAATGCCATCGACATCGTCCAATGCTGCATCGGATGCCAGAAATACGCCAACCAGATGCACATCCCTGGTTCGGCTCTCAAAACCATCTCCATAACATGTCCATTCGCCATATGGCGCATTGGCATGGTGGGAAGGCTCAAAACCACCACATCCGGCTACACTTATACCTTCTAGTCGTAGTTGACAAGTTCACGAAGTGGGTCGAGGCGAAGCACATCAAGAAGTGTGATGCCAAGACTGCCATGAAGTTTCTCCGTGAACTCATCTACCGGTACGGCTACTCGCACAACATCATCACCGACAATGGCACGGACTTCACCAAGGGCGACATGGCCAAGTTCTGCCAAGAACACGGGATCCGACTCAACCTCGCCTCGGTCGCTCATCCTGAGTTGAACGGCCAAGCAGAGCAAGCCAGCCAGAGCGTCCTCCATGACCTCAAGCCGCGACTGCAGGTCCCTCTCGAGCGAACGCTAGGCTGTTGGGTCGAAGAAGTACCCTCAGTATTATGGGGCATACGCACCTCCGTCAACCGCTCGACAGAGTTTACCCCCTTATTCATCGTGTATGGCGCCAAAGCGGTCATGCCCACGGACCTCGAGCACAACTCACCTCGGGTTGTCCGCTACGCGAAAGAGGACAACAAAGACTCTCTGCAAAACGAGATCAACATACTCAACAAAGCACGTGACCTAGCTCGCTCCCATACCACCATCTACCAACAAGGTATTTGTCGCTACCATAACCGCCGAGTCCGGACTTGCACCTTCTAGGAGGGATACCTCATGCTTCGACTCATTCAGGACAGGAAGGGCATGCACAAGCTCTCTCCCCCATGGAGGGGCTATTCGCCATAGGGTGAGTTCTTGGCAATGACACCTACTAACTCATCCACATCTGCGGTGACGGCAAGCTCGACATCGAGCGACCATGGAATGTGAACCTACTTCGCAAGTTATACACCTAGAACACCAACTTTTACACTGATGTACCCAAAATGAATGAAAAATATTGTGTCCACAAATTGTGTGTACTCGCAATCTGTCGTGATTTTGTCGAGACGTACGCCATAGGGGTATCCCAATGGCGAGTTTAGAGACGTGGTGTAAGACGGAGAGTGCCCGGGACGGCCTGACATAGTTTACCCAGGTTCAGATCTCATGACGGTGGCGAGATCTTACTCCTGCTATAAATCACTATAATGGCAATACGCTGAGTTACAGAGATTCAGGGGTTCGCTGTGTGTGAGTAGTTCTATGCACTTGTTGTTATCTTGTGTGTTGCCCTAAAGGCTCCCATAGGCCGGCTTATAAGGACGCCAGGGCCAAAAGTTACAAGGAGAGTCCTAGCCGGATACGGTTACAGAGTCCTAGACTAATACATAAACTATTGTCTTGTCCTCCAAGGCACTGACTTCCATCTTAGCCGGTGGCACGTCGCCTTCCATCTCCAGGCTGGACCTCCGTCTTGTCTATCAGCAACTGGGTCACCTAGTTAGGCCATAAGCCTAACCACCAACTGTGAGCCACCTGGGCTTGCCGGTATGATACTATGCCGTAGGTATACCCATTTAGTATATCCACAACAGTAGCCCCCGGAGTTCTTCAAGATCCTCATGCTCCTCCATCTACTTTGAGTGTAAGTATCACATCGTCTTCAATTTGTAGGCGGGCTTACGAAGAATCTTGGAGAGCTCCCAAATCATATTCCCATCCGGCTAAGCCTAGCCAGATAGTTGCTTGCATGCTTCTGCAAACGAATCCAAGGCAGATAAATCTCTAACGAATCGTTAGTGATCCTTCCAATCTCTAGGAACGTCTTCAATGTCATCATCCATGCGGAATGGTATGTAAGCCGGAAAAAATCACAGCTACTGGGCCACAGTCGTAAAGGCTGCTAAATTTGCGACTTAGAGCCTGCAAAGTCGCGGACATAGGAGCTTACCGAATTAAGGTCTTAGAGCATCTCAAGTCACGGACGTTTAGGCCATCGAGCCGTGTAACCCAGGAAACTCCCGCGAAGGCAAAGCCGATGTCAAGTCTTCGGGTTTCGCTAGCCGGATTTCTCACCGCCTTGAAAGTTTTCTTGACATAACCATATGTAGCCCCCGAGCATTGAGTCGGCTTCGTTGAAGGCGGTTTGATGCTCAAAAGGATGTGCGTCAGTATATATCAAACGATTGTAGCCCCCGAGCGCCAAGTCGGAAATTCGTCTTGGTGCTCTAGAGTAGCTTCAGCAAAAACGTGAATAGTGTAACCCCCGAGCGTCAAGTCGGAAATTATTTCGGCTTGGTGCTCCAAAGAGAACTTCATAGAAATTCAGCATCGGTGTAGCCCCCGAGCGTCAAGGTGGAATTCACTTGAATTTTCTGGCTTGATGCTCAAAGAGAAATTTCACCATATCTTGGAGATCAATGCACTGTAGCCCCCGAGGATTGTTCCGGCCTAGATGCAAGGCGGGACAAAACCCTTAAGTTAGAGATGTCAAGCCTCTAAGCATCGAGTCGACTTCCTCAAAGACGGCTCAAGTCTTGGTCAACAATTGCGATTGCAACCCCCGGGTGTCGAGCGAAGTGCAAAGCCGAACACCTTAATCCGAGGACCACTGGAACGTCCAAGTGTCATTTACCTAAGCATAAACATAAAAACACAATTGTATTAAATTGTTCCTTTAATCGTGTCCAACGAACATATGTAAGGCGGAACAATCATGGGCTTTGAACAAATGCTTTAAAGCTGAAACAAAGCAACAGCTGGACAACATAAAACTGTTTAGGAGGAAAAAACTCAACTAATTTGAATAGTTTATATAAAATTTTGTTTAAACAAGTGCTGGAATATCCGTTCTTCCGGTGTTATACGCTTGACTTTTCGTGAGACGGTAAAACTTTAAGCACAGAACTTCTGCTGACGCGATAGCGCTTAATAGCAAGACAATCCAAAACCTTAGAAACAAACACTGGCTTTAATTGCTGAAATGTCACTACTCTGAAATCCACATACAAAACAATATAAAATCGTGTAGCTAGAAAACTTAAGCTAACGTCCAAAGACGGGTTTTTTATAGTACTGGGGCCTTAAACGTTCAAAACCAGTAAAAAGTTTATACTCACGAGCACAAGGCAAATCGTGGAAAAGGTATAACCAAAAACGAAAGCATTAAAGACTCAAAATATGAGTGAACCAGTCTTAATCTGATGATTATAAACAATTAAAATAATAAATATAAATAGGTACTTAGTTAAGCGAAGTTGGCGTTGATCACGACGAAGAAGATGTAGTCTATCACAAAGTCGGAACAGTCCGCGGTGACGGCAAAGCCAGACGTGGCGGATTCGAACTTTGCGTAGGTCTGCGTCGTCCCATCCATAACTTGTTGTCGGTCTTGGTCCGGAATCAACGAAGAATTTGATGATTACCCCAGCATGTCCGTCGCAATGACTGCGAGAGATCCATGCAACTAGTGCGGGTCGCCGGAAAAACACGAGGTTTAGCCTCGATCATTGCTTGCACGTGACTATGCATGTCATTAGCATTGTGGCCTTAGATTTCATGCAACGTAATGTACTTTTTCACGTGAGTAGCACTTGATTGATTTTTGTACATGGAAGTAACAACTCCGAGGCGGGGCTAGAGGCACAAGAACTTCCTCCTTCCCCTTCCCCTTCCCCTTAGCCTTGAGAGTCGACTTCTGTCTGCGAGCTCTTCTCCTACCCAAATCCGGCGGCGTCGCCGGCTGGAGGAGGGGTGGAGAAGATGCTCGCTATGTACAGAGTAGTAGTAGGTTTGGCCGAGTGCCGTTGTTGGGCTCTTTTCCCGTAGTTTGGAGCAGCACCTCTGGTCTGTGCGGTCAGATCTGGAAGGTTCTAGGGTCTCTCCCCCCCTTTTCTTCTGCTTGAGAGGTTCGGGTCGAAGATGATGGGGAGAACCACTGTCTACGTGAATAAATCCGCATCCCTTGCTGTGCTCATGCTGATGGCGCGGGTGCTCCTCTCTCTGGCCGGCCATGGTGGCGGGGGGAGAGTTGGAGATGCCTTGTTCTGTCCCTCTTTTCTCTGGCCGGCCGTGGCGGCGGGGGGAGGACGAGGGCAGTGGCAAAAGGGAGTGTGGTGGCAGCAGGGAAGATCTGGCGGAGTCGGCGGCGATTCGGTCGCCCTTGGTTCACCTCGCTCTACTCGTCGTGGGGACGAGAGGGAGAGTGGATCAAGGTGTTGTCGTTCTTTGCGGCTGATTCTGCAGCAGGGGAGAAGCATCGCTTCTCTTGGGAGTTCCTTCACGCAGGCGAAGAGCTCGCTGGCGTATCTTATGGCTGGTTGTCAGCCACTCCCTCCCCTTGCGTCGGCGATGGTTTCCTGCCGGCGATAGATGGGCAACTTCAACCTCCAGGCCTTGATGCCGCGACGGAGGCCTCTGGCTAGCAGTTCAACAGGCTCCCCCCTCACCGCCCCAAGTGGTCTTGTCCCCGGCGGCGATGTGGGTGGCTGTGCTGCGGCTTCGATTCACGGTGGAGAAGGAGCTGGCCTCGATTGCGTTTGCTGTTTACTTTTTGAGGTCCTGTGTGCAAAATGTAGGGACTTGTTTGTAGTTCTTTATTTCTTTTGTGTCCCTTTCTGTAATGTGTACTTCCACCGCTGAGATTTAATGGATGCTCTAGGTCCTTCGGGACCACCCCTGTTCAAAAAAAAGACAACTCCGAGGCGGCGAATACCGATAGAAACCAGACAATTAGCCCCGGTTCGTAAGGACTTTTAGTCCCGGATTGCGAACCGGGACTGCCAAAGCGGGATTAAAGGTCCAAACTTTAGTCCCGGTTCTGTTACGAATCGGGACTAGAGGTCCAACCACGTGGCCCTACGAGCCGTGCTGAGCGGTAGGACATTTAGTTCCGGTTCGTGTTACGAACCGAGACTAAAGTTTCCCTGTCGCGGCAGTATTTTGGGCCATTTGGCTGCCACGGTAGGGGATGGGGTTTTAGGATTTTGTGTTTTTCTTTTCATTTTGTCTTTTATGTTCAGTTATTTTTCAATCTGTGTTTTCATTATAAACAAGTTTTCGTATACATACAGAACGATACTACACAGTACTTGTACACATTGATGCAATATATAATATAATTTCTCTTACAAGCATACATGGAGTCCCAACCGGGTTCTGAACATGTCTATTTGATTACATGGAAATCATTACATAGATACTTTAGGGTCTACGTATAGAGTATTCTCCGCGTGGGTCTATGACCTCGTCAACAAAAAATCCAGCAAATTCCTCTTGTATTGCTATTAGGCGCTCCTCTGGTAGGAGCTTGTCCCGCATCGCGTCCAACTATATAAAAAGGAGATCGTATGAATTAGACTCAACACAACTTTTTGTAATAAAAATAAAGGGTGAATATATTATTTACTTACTCGAACATTTTCCGTGGGCTTCTCAATACAGATGCGAATGAACTCGCACACGTAGAATCCACGTACATTAGTCCCCTGTGGCTGCCTCGCGCACTTTACAAGAATAGAATTCAATCAAAAATAACTCTAGCATGATAAATGCATATAAACTAGAATTATATAGATGCGCGGACTTAGCTCGTACTACTTACCGAGAGTGATTTAAAAAATAGCTCCTCACGCCATTGACCGCGAACATGGTTCTTAAACCGTGTCCAAACCCTACCCGACAAAGAAAATTAATTTATGAGTTAATAACTACTTGATATCCCAGAAAATGAACGAAGTGCGATAATGGTTGAAATTACCTCTAGAGTGTTGGAGATATGCCCAAGAGGCAATAATAAAAGTGGTTATTATTATATCTTTGTGTTTATGATGAATGTTTACATCCCATGCTATAATTGTATTATTAGGAAACACTAATACATGTGTGTTTTAAACATAAAAGAGTCCCTAGTAAGCCTCTTGTTGAACTAGCTTGTTGATTAATTGATGATCATGGTTTCCTGATCATGGACATTGGATGTGATTAATAACAAGGTTATATCATTAGGAGAATGATGTGATGGACACACACCCATAGTAAGCGTAGCATAAGATCAAGTCATTAAGTTCGTATTGCTATAAGCTTTTAAATGCATAGTAACCTAATCCTTCGACCATGAGGTTGTGTTAATCACCATAACCGGATGGGTACTTTGATAACATCAAACACCACTTCGTAACTGGGTGGTTATAAAGGTGTCATTGGGTATTCTAAAAGTATGTGTTGAAGCGCATGGACCAAGATTGGGATTTGTCCATCCATATGACGGATAGATATGCTCTGGGCCCTCTCGGTGGAATGTCATCTAGTTAGCTTGCAAGCATGTGACTGGGTCACAAGGGATGACATAACATGGAACGAGTAAAGAGTACTTATCAGTAACGAGGTAGAACTAGGTATGGAGATACCGACGATCAAACCTCGGATAAGTAGAGTATCGCGTGACAAAGGAAATTGGTTTCGTATGTTAATGGTTCTATCGATCACAAAGTCATCGTTGAGTATGTGGGAACCGTTATGGATCTCCAGATCCCGCTGATGGTTATTGATCGGAGAGGTGTCTCCATCATGTCTGCATATTCACGAACCGTAGGGTGACACACTTAAGGTTCGAAGTTTTTTTAAGTAGATATGGAATGTGCGTTGGAGACCGAATGTTGTTCGGAGTCTCGGATTGGATCCGGGACATCACGAGGAGATCCAGAATTGTCCGGAGAATAAGGTTCATATATTGGGGATCATTTTCTAAGTTAGGAAATGTTCCGGAGTATTTGTATGAGGATTCTAGAAGGTTTCGAAATGTTCCGGAAGGTTCTAGAAGATTTCTTGGAGTTTGCTTGAAAACCAAGAAAGGATCAAGGAGTCCTTGTGGGGCAAGACAAGGAGTAGTGGGGGAGGAGGACTCCTCCCCCCTCCCAATCCGCCGGCCAAGGGAGAGGGGAGTCCTACAAGGACTCCACCTCCCCATGGCGCCTCCCTCCTTTAAATAGAGGGGTGGAGGCGCCACCCCCTGGCCTCCTCCACTCTTGCCCTAGCCGCCTCTCTCCTCCTCCTTTCTTCTGCTTAGGCTTAGGCGAAGCCCTTGAGAATTCTCTACTCCACCACCACCACGCCGTCGTGCTGCTGGGATTCCGTGGAGAAGATCTACTACCTCCGCTACTCGCTGGAACGCGGAGAGGAAGGTCTGCTTCGACTCCGCATGTGTGACCGACTGCGGAAGCGCTGCCGGAACGCGGCGCCGGAAGGATCGTCCACTCGATCTTGAGATCGGCAAGTGATCGACTACATCCACCACGAGATCCAATCTCGTAACGCTTTCGGATCTACAAGGGTTAGTACAGATCTATCTCGTTGCACATGTCTAATAGATTAGATCTTGGCTTTTATCTAGATTAGATCTGGGTTTTGTTCATTCTTACGGTAGAATTTTTTTGTTTTCCATGCTACGAACCCATCAGTGGTATCAGAGCCGTGTCTATGCGTAGATCTGTTGCACGAGTAGAACACAATGGTTTGTGGGCGTTGGTGCTCGTGCCGTCTTTTGCTTTGTGTACTTTGCATCTTGCGGTATGGTGGGATGAAGCGGCTCGGGCTAACCTTACATGTCATCGCACATGAGACTTTCTCCATGCTTGACGTGTAACTTGCTTTGCACAAGTGGCTTTGCGGGTGTCTGTCTCTCTCACCATAGTATAGATCCAATTTACACTTTGCACTTGATAGCACTTGTATCAACGTTGTGGTTTAGTTTCGTAGGTAAGATCCGTTCTTATTCGAAAGCCCCAAACCACGTAAAACATGCAAAGAAAATTAGAGGCGTCTAACTTGTTTTTCCAAGGGTTTTGTGATGTGATATGGCCATCATGTGATTGTGATTATATTTGATGTATGCAATGATCCTTGTTGTAATATGGCAACCGGCAGGAGCCTAATGGTTGTCTTTAATTCTGTTAAGACCTGCGTGTCTATTCATCTTGTAATAGCTTTATTCCAAGTAGTTGTAATAGTTGCTAGTGATGATGGACAACCATGAAGCGGCGCCACTGACCTTGACGCAATGCTGGTGATGATGGAGATCATGTCCGTGCTTTGGAGATGGAGATCAAAGGCGCAAGAAGAAAGGGCCATATCATATCACACTAATTATGAATTGCCTGTAATGTTAATCCTTTATGCATCTTGTATTGCTTAGATCGCCACGGTAGCATTATAAGATGATCCCTCTCACTAAATATCAAGTAATAAAGTGTTCACCCTTAGTTGGCACCGTTGCTAAGACTCGTCGTTTCGAAGCATCTCGTGATGATCGGATGTGATAGATTCTATGTGTGCATACAACGGGTGCAAGCCAAATTTGCACATGCGGAAACTAAGATTAATCTTGACGAGCCTAGCATGTACAGACATGGTCTCGGAACACGGAATACCAAAAGGTAGAGCATGAGTCATATAAATGATATGATGAACATGAAGATTGTTCGCTGATGAAACTACATCTTCTCTCGTGAAGATCAGACTTAGTTTAGTGGACTTGGTTCGTGTAATCACTAAGACAATGTGAGGGATGTTGTTTTGAGTGGGAGTTCACCTAGTTAATTTAAGAATTAAATTTGAACTCAATTTATCATAAACTTAGTCTAAACTACTTGAAAATTTGTTGTAGATTATGGCGATCCCCTCCATCAATTTCAATGCGTTCCTAGAGAAAGAAAAGCTTAAGAACAATGGAAGCAATTTCACGGACTGGTTCCGTGGACTGAAGATCGTCCTCAGGGCTGGTCAGTTGACCTATGTGCTCGAAGCACCGCTAGGTGAACCACCTACAGAAGATGTCACCGATGACGTAAAGAATGTTTACGCCACTCAGAAAAATCATTACTCCATAGTTCAGTGTGCCATCTTGTACGGTTTAGAAGCGGAGCTTCAGAAGCGTTTTGAGCACCACGACCCGTTCGAGATCATTAAGGAGCTCAGGCTGATTTTTGAGACTCGCGCGACCATGGAGAGCTATGAGGCCTCGGAAAAGTTCTTTAACTGTAAGATGGAAGAGGGTAGCTCCGTTAGCGAGCACGTGCTCACCATATCTGGGTACGCAAACAAGCTCCAAGAGTTGGGGATATCAATTCCTAATGAGTTAGGGATTCACCGTCTCCTCCAATCACTGCCACCGAGTTATAAGAACTTTGTGATGAACTACAATATGCACTGCATGAACAATACGTTGCCTGAACTATCGTCCATGCTGACAACTGCTGAAGTGGAGATCAAGAAGGAGCACCAAGTGTTGATGGTCAATAAGACCACCAATTTCAAGAGACAGGGCAAGCCTAAGAACAAGGGCAACTTCAAGAAGGATGGCAAGAAAGCTGCCGCACCTGCAAAGAAGCCCAAGGCTGGCCCCAAGCCTGAAACTGAATGCTTCTACTGCAAGGGTGCTGGTCACTGGAAGCGTAACTTCCCCAAGTACCTAGAAGATCTGAAGAATGGCAACATCAAGAAGAAAGGTATATTTGATATATATGTTATTGATGTGTATCTTACTAGTAATCGTAGTAGTGCCTGGGTATTTGATACTGGTTCGGTTGCTCATATTTGTAACTCGAAACAGGAGCTGCGGAATAAGCGAAGACTGGCGAGAGACGAGGTGACGATGCGCGTTGGAAATGGCTCCAAGGTTGATGTGATCGCCGTCGGTACGCTCCCTCTTCATCTACCTTCGGGATTAGTTTTAAGTTTGAATAATTGTTATTTGGTGCCAGCGTTAAGCATGAACATTATATCTGGATCTTGTTTATTGCAAGACGGTTACTCTTTTAAGTCCAAGAATAAAGGTTGTTCAATTTATATGAGTAATATCTTTTATGGTAATGCACCTGAGATGAATGGTTTATTCTTACTGAATCTCGATAGTAGTGATACACATGTTCACAACATAGAAGCTAAACGAACAAAATTGAATGATAATTCTACATACATGTGGCACTGTCGTCTTGGTCACATTGGAGTGAAGCGTATGAAGAAACTCCATTCTGATGGACTTCTTGAATCACTTGATTTTGAATCACTTGAAAGATGTGAAGCATGTCTAATGGGAAAAATGACTAAGACTCCATTCTCTGGAATAATGGAGCGAACTACAGACTTATTGGAAATAATACATACCGATGTGTGCGGTCCAATGAGTGTAGCATCGCATGGTGGATATCGTTATGTTCTCACTTTCACGGATGACTTAAGTAGATATGAGTATGTCTACTTTATGAAACATAAGTCCGAAACTTTCCAGAAGTTTAAGGAATTTCAAAGTGAAGTGGAAAATCATCATAGCAAGAAGATTAAATTTCTGCATTCTGACCGTGGAGGTGAATATCTAAGTTATGAGTTTGGCATGCATTTAAAGAAATGTGGAATACTTTCGCAATTGACACCGCCGGGAACACCACAGCGTAATGGTGTGTCCGAACGTCGTAATCGAACTCTCTTAGATATGGTTCGGTCTATGATGTCTCTGACAGATTTACCGTATCGTTTTGGGGCTATGCATTAGAGACAGCCGCATTCACTTTAAATAGGGCACCATATAAATCTGTTGAAACGACACCGTACGAATTGTGGTTTGGAAAGAAACCTAAGTTATCGTTCCTTAAAGTTTGGGGTTGTGAAGCATATGTAAAGAAGTTACAACCTGATAAGCTTGAACCCAAAGCGGAGAAATGCGTCTTCATAGGATACCCTAATGAAACAATTGGGTATACCTTCTATCATAGATCCGAAGGCAAAGTTTTCGTTGCCAAGAATGGATCCTTTCTTGAGAAGGAATTTCTCTCGAAGGAAGTGACTGGAAGGAAAGTAGAACTCGATGAGGTTATTGAACCTTCTCTCGAATTTGAGAGTAGCGCAGCACCGGAAGATGTTTTTGTGCCGCCTGCACCAATTGGAGAGGAAGCTAATGATGATGATCATGAAACTTCAAACGAAGTTACTGCTGAACCTCGCAGGTCAACAAGGGTTCGTACCACTCCTGATTGGTATGACACTGCCTTGAACGTCATGTTGGTGGACAACGCTGATGACCCTGCGACGTATGAAGAAGCTATGGTGAGCCCAGATTCCGACAAATGGCTAGAAGCCATGAAATCCGAAATGGGATCCATGTACGAAAACCAAGTGTGGACTTTGGTGGACTTACCGGATGGCCGTAAGGCTGTCAAGAACAAATGGATTTTCAAGAGAAAAACAGATGCTGATGGTAATGTTACCGTCTATAAAGCTCGACTTGTCATGAAAGGGTTCCGACAAATTCAAGGAGTTGACTATGATGAGCCATTCTCACCAGTAGCGAAGCTAAAGTCTGTGAGGATTTTGTTAGCAATTGCTGCACATTTCGATTATGAGATTTGGCAGATGGATGTCAAAACGGCGTTCCTTAATGGTGACATTGAGGAAGAGTTGTATATGGTACAACCCAAGGGTTTTGTCGATCCTAAAGATGCTGACAAGGTATGCAAACTTCAGCGCTCCATTTATGGACTGAAGCAAGCATCCCAGAGTTGGAATCAACATTTTGATAAAGTAATCAAAAACTTTGGATTTATACAAACTTATGGAGAACCTTGTATTTACAAGGAAGTGAGTGGGAGCTCTATAGCATTCCTAGTACTATATGTAGATGACATATTATTGATTGGGAATGATATAGAACTTCTTAATAGTGTCAAAGCCTATTTGAATAATAGTTTTTCAATGAAGGATCTTGGCGAAGCGGCATATATTCTAGGCATCAAGATTTATAGAGATAGATCAAGACGCCTAATAGCGCTTTCACAAAGTACATACTTAGACAAAGTTCTAAAGAAGTTTAGAATGGAAGATAGCAAGAAAGGGTTCGTGCCCATGTTGTCAGGTAAGACCTTGAGTAAGACTCAAAGTCCAGCTACGACAGAAGACAGAGAGAAAATGAATAATATTCCCTATGCCTCGGCCATAGGTTCTATCATGTATGCCATGCTGTGTACAAGACCGGATATAGCACATGCTGTTAGTTTGACTAGCAGATATCAAAGTGATCCTGGAATGGAACACTGGACAGCGGTCAAGAACATCCTGAAATACCTAAAGAGGACTAAGGATATGGTTCTTTCTTATGGAGGTGATGAATAGCTTGTTGTAAACGGTTACACCGATGCTAGTTGGAACACCGATCCAGATGACTCGAAGTCACAGTCGGGATACGTATTTATTTTCAATGGTGTTGCAGTGAGCTGGAGGAGTGCCAAGCAAAGCGTTGTGGCGAAATCTTCAACTGAATCGGAATACATAGCTGCTTCGGAGGCTGCACAAGAAGCCATGTGGATGAAGGAATTCAATACTGAACTTGGCGTGGTTCCCAGTGTGTTGGACCCGATGGCTATCTACTGTGACAACACAGGTGCCATAGCTAATGCACAGGAGCCAAGGTCACATAGCAAGCTGAAGCACATCAAGCTACGCTTCCATGCTATTCGCGAGTATGTCCAAGATGGCGACATAAAGATTTGCAAAGTACACACTGATCTGAATGTGGCAAATCCGTTGACTAAACCTCTCCCTAGGGCAAAGCATGACCAACACCAGAACGCCATGGGTGTTTGGTATATTACCATGTAATCTAGATTATTGACTCTAGTGCAAGTGGGAGACTGTTGGAGATATGCCCAAGAGGCAATAATAAAAGTGGTTATTATTATATCTTTGTGTTTATGATGAATGTTTACATCCCATGCTATAATTGTATTATTAGGAAACACGAATACATGTGTGTTTTGTAAACATAAAAGAGTCCCTAGTAAGCCTCTTGTTGAACTAGCTTGTTGATTAATTGATGATCATGGTTTCCTGATCATGGACATTGGATGTGATTAATAACAAGGTTATATCATTAGGAGAATGATGTGATGGACACACACCCATAGTAAGCGTAGCATAAGATCAAGTCATTAAGTTCGTATTGCTATAAGCTTTTAAATGCATAGTAACCTAATCCTTCGACCATGAGGTTGTGTTAATCACCATAACCGGATGGGTACTTTGATAACATCAAACACCACTTCGTAACTGGGTGGTTATAAAGGTGTCATTGGGTATTCTAAAAGTATGTGTTGAAGCGCATGGACCAAGATTGGGATTTGTCCATCCATATGACGGATAGATATGCTCTGGGCCCTCTCGGTGGAATGTCATCTAGTTAGCTTGCAAGCATGTGACTGGGTCACAAGGGATGACATAACATGGAACGAGTAAAGAGTACTTATCAGTAACGAGGTAGAACTAGGTATGGAGATACCGACGATCAAACCTCGGATAAGTAGAGTATCGCGTGACAAAGGGAATTGGTTTCGTATGTTAATGGTTCTATCGATCACAAAGTCATCGTTGAGTATGTGGGAACCGTTATGGATCTCCAGATCCTGCTGATGCTTATTGATCGGAGAGGTGTCTCCATCATGTCTGCATATTCACGAACCGTAGGGTGACACAATTAAGTTTCGAAGTTGTTTTAAGTAGATATGGAATGTGCGTTGGAGACCGAATGTTGTTCGGTGTCTCGGATTGGATCCGGGACATCACGAGGAGATCCGGAATTGTCCGGAGAATAAGATTCATATATTGGGGATCATTTTCTAAGTTAGGAAATGTTCCGGAGTATTTGTATGAGGTTTCTAGAAGGTTTCGGAATGTTCCGGAAGGTTCTAGAAGATTTCTTGGAGTTTGCTTGAAAACCAAGAAAGGATCAAGGAATCCTTGTGGGGCAAGACAAGGAGTAGTGGGGGAGGAGGACTCCTCCCCCCCTCCCAATCCGCCGGCCAAGGGAGAGGGGAGTCCTACAAGGACTCCACCTCCCCATGGCGCCTCCCACCTTTAAATAGAGGGGTGGAGGCGCCACCCCCTGGCCTCCTCCACTCTTGCCCTAGCCGCCTCTCTCCTCCTCCTTTCTTCTGCTCAGTCTTAGGCGAAGCCCTGCATAATTCTCTACTCCACCACCACCACCACGCCGTCGTGCTGCTGGGATTCCGTGGAGAAGATCTACTACCTCCGCTGCTCGCTGGAACGGGGAGAGGAAGGTCTGCTTCGACTCCGCACGTGTGACCGACTGCGAAAGCGCTGCCGGAACGCGGCGCCGGAAGGATCGTCCACTCGATCTTGAGATCGGCAAGTGATCGACTACATCAACCACGAGATCCAATCTCGTAACACTTTCGGATCTACATGGGTTAGTACAGATCTATCTCGTTGCACTTGTCTAATAGATTAGATCTTGGCTTTTATCTAGATTAGATCTGGGTTTTGTTCGTTCTTGCGGTAGAATTTTTTTGTTTTCCATGCTACGAACCCATCATAGAGCGCATCGATAATATTACGGTAGTCTTCAATGTCTTTGTTTAATGAGTCCATGATGTGAACTCTTCCCAAGTCAACTGAAAATGCTTAGAAGAATCTAGTGGTACCTACGCAAGGTTTACATACGTCAGTAACTCATCATTTACACTAAACATCGAGTAAGCAAAATTTAATGTGTACAAGAACTCACTTGCCGTCATGGTAAGAAAATAGTATTTCATTACAGAAATGCTAGTTCGTGAGAAACCGGAACAAGTTGTGCTTGGTCTCCAGTGGTTTATCCTTTAGTATAGCTCCATGAACTCGATGTGGGTCAATGAAACCAAATCCATTGATAGCCTTTCTTTTACAATCGAGCATCTTCTTTCTGCATCATCATATATAGCGTACAAAAGAATATAGTGAGTATACTTACCGGCAATGAATTAAACAAGCTGAGATAGAGACTTAATTACATAAATAAAGTAGTCACTTACAAACAATAGAAACTGAGGATAGTTTTGTCGAGTTCCTTTAGATTGAATAACTGAAATAATTCTGTAAATTCAATAGGGACCTCGTCTACAGCGAAGTAATGCGATTTTCGAACTTTCATTAAGAGCCAATATTGATGTTCTTTTGTTGCTTTCATGTACCATTCATGGAATCATCGCATTTTTGTTGGCATATCCCAAAGCCTCTTAGAACTGACCAGAGGCTCCCCGTGAACAAATTTGGGTGATACCTCAGCCTTGGGCATATCGCTGTGAAGAATTTCATGAATAGACATATTACATTGCTCGGCCAATATCCTAGCCATTTCCGGATCTATAGGTTCTACCTCATATAGTTGAGGTTCGGGTATGTTCACCTGGAGTGGGGGGAGCGATTGATTTGCTTGTTTCCCTAGCTGGGGAACATCTCTTTTGGTTCTTCGGCTACCACTCGATTGTTTTGCTTGTTTTCCTAGCTGTGGGACATCTGTTCTGATGCTTCCGCTACCACTCGATTGTTTTGCTTGTTCCCCTGCTGGGGAACCTCTTTTGTGATGCTTCCTCTACCACTTGATATCTTCTGTTTCAGTGTCTTATGAAGACATCGTGTATAGTCATCTGGCGCATTTAACTGAGCTTGGGATGGCTGCGTCAGTAATTTCCTAAAGTGCTCCTTGGTTTCCGGTTTTATTTGGACCTATAGCTCAGGTTGTTTCTTTTTAAAATGAGCATCCACTTTGGCTCGTACGACCGCATCGGTCTCCTCATCAGTTAGGTCGTAAGCCCTCTTGGGAGGAACCAGTGGTACTCTTGGGAGGGACGACAACTGTTGCTTTGGGCGTCGGTTATCGCTCGACGGAGCGGTGATATTCTTCCGCTTTTGGCCCTTAGTGGGTGGAGGCGGCTGCGTAGATTGAGATGGACTCTTGTTGGGGTCATGGATTGGACTTGGAGGTGGTGGACTTTTACTGGGAGGAGACGGTGCACTGGGAGGTGGACTTTTACTGGAAGGAGACGTTTTCCTTGGAGGTGATGAATTGTTTCTCGGTGGAGAAGGTGGCCTTGGTGTCGAGCCTGGAAACTTGATGTATTATTTTTTCCAAAGAATGAAGCCACTCGTGACTTCTCCCAGTGTCGTCTCCCCTTCACCTCTAGGGATGTCAAGCTGTAGTGACTGACACATAGGTTGAATTTCATCCACACCGACACGAGCATAGCCAGCTGGAATCGGATTGCTATGGTAGGTCGCTCCCGGTGCAGAAGGTAAAGCAAAGCTGACCGCCACCTTCATGGATATATTTTTCAGTTCAATATGCAGCTCACAACTAGTCTTCTCCTTAATTGCATCCACGGGGTACACATCCATCGTTGCATCATTATCGTGACCCTCCGTGGAAGCCACACTGATTTTCCGTTGCCATGGGCCGACCGTACTGTCTGGTGTAGGATCTTGCTGTCCGAGTCCTTTAAGTTCATTAAGCTCTTGGCGATGCTCCTGCAGCATGGCTTCAAACCTAGCAAACCGCTCCGTATCCTCCTCTTTTTGCCGCTTTGTTTTTCTCAATCGGCTTCTGTACGTGTCAAGGTGCTCGGGAAACCCGATAAGCCATGGATAAGAAGGTCCGAACCCTCTGGTTCGTCCAGCCTTTTTAGGATTCCCGAGAGCCTATGTCAGCTCATCATTCTCTCTGTCGGGGAAAAACGTTCCCTCTTCAACCTCTTTTATCACTTTAATAAGTTCATTCTTGGGTGAAGAAACTTCTTCGGCTGCAACAATCTCGCCTGTTTCTGGGTCTAACGATGCCCCATGCCCGAGTACCCAATTTCTTGACCTCCTGGGCCAACGAGACATAGCTGGAGTGACCCCTTTAGCCTCCAGGTCAGCCTCAGCTTTATCCCACTTAGGCATGGCACTCCTTTAGCCACTTGTGTCCATATGATGGTGATATTTCTTTTTGGCTGCATTTAACTTATTCTTTGCTGACATTGCCTTAGCTGGTGGCGAGGTCTTGTATTCCACAAATGCGGCCTAGTTATCCTGCTACAACTCTAGTGGGCCAGTGAATGGAGGAGTTTTTTTTCTTCAAGACATACTTGTGGTACAATTTTTTTTCCATTCCTTGAATAGTTCGGCCATCTCTTAAGAGCAAAGTGCTTGACTTTCCTCGTCATTTGCTGTGTGAGCTCATCAGTCTCCAAGACTGATAGGGTGAAATGTGTCATGAGAGAATTCCACATCGTATCTCTCGCTCTGTCATCTACAAAACTAGCCCCATCTGGATCCTTTTTGTTTCCTGGCTTACTCCAATTTCGCGTGGTGATCGGGATAGTGTCTCTAACAATCACTCTGCATTGACTTGTAAATGCATTCGCAGATTCTTTGGGCTCCAACGATTAACCCAGCGGAGAGACTAAGTCAATGCTAAAACGGACATCAGCGGGCAACTTGTGTGTCGGGCCTCTGGTCCTTGCAGAAGATTGGCCGGAAGCAGAGGTCTAAGATAAGAAACATTCATCAGTACATATATACGAATCAATTGGTGCATCTATACTAGTAAACGATCGATTTAGGCTTTATATACCTCGACGGAGTTTGTTATTATTATGGTGTCTTCACGGTCTCCACCATGGTCAGCACCATCGTCTCCACTATCGTCTCCACCATCGTCTCCTCTAGACAAATTAAGATATTTGGAGCCATCGTAATAAGAACCCCAGTACCCTCATCTATCATGTTAAGAAGCTCCTCTTCATTATGTCTACCGTCCATAGCTTAACTAATACGGAAAAAGAATATTGCATTAAGTAAAAGAATATTACAATTGTGACAACTCGGATACAGTACTTAGTGATTAAGATAAAGTACAAATATAAGATAAAGTACATTATTAATATATCTCGCTCATATCTCGCTCATAATATAAAGTACATTATTAATACATCTCGCTCATATCAAACTAGCAAATGCGGCTGCCGCGTTGTGTGCTACGGGAGCTCTGCAGCCAGAGAAGAGGAACCATCACCGGAGAATAGCTCGGGTGAGATCCGTGAACCTGCCAGATATTGGAGAACCTAGTCTCTAAAAGATACATGTATCGTCGTACGTGCTCGTCCTCCTCCCTGATACAACGCGTACCACCTCCTCGGGGGCCGGCTCCCTCTGAACCGCTCTTGGACTTCGTGGACGCCACCAAAGAAGCTCTGGGTCGACGATGATACCCGAATTCCTCACCAAGGTACGAGTCCCGAGAGGTAGCACGTCCCAGTGCCAACCTAGCGGAGCCCAGACTCGGACATCCCCGGAACCGACGGAGTCTAGTAGGCTCGGACGAGGTGGACGTGACATAACTAAATAATAGCAATAAACAATCATAAAATATAAACAGTAACTAAATCACTAAGTATTGCCCTAATAACACTAACCCTAAACCTAACATCTGGGGTGGAGGTGGGGTTATTTATACTAACTAATAACTAAATTAACCTAATACTTAACCTATATACTAAATTAACCTATATACTTAACCAATATACTAACTATATACTAACTTAACCTAATACTTAACCTATATACTAAATTAACCTATATACTAACTATATACTAACTTAACCTGATTAATCTACTAATACTAATTAACCTATCTAATACTTAACCTACTAATACTAATTAACCTAGCTAATACTTAACCTACAAATACTAATTAACCTAGCTAATACTTAACCTATTAATACTTAACCTACTAACTATATATATATATACTAACATAATACTAATTAACCTACTAATACTAATTACCCTAGCTAATACGTACTTAAATCGACCTCACCTGCAGGGGCGGCGGAGGAGGTGCGGCGGGGCGGCGGCGCGTCACGGCAGCTCGGCGGCTTGGGGCGGCATGGAGACGTGGCGGGGCGGCGCGACGCGGGGCGGTGACGGGGCGGCGCTCCTCTTCTCACGGGCACGGATGGCGGCGCGGCGGACGGCGTGGAGACGTACGCGACGGGGCAGCGGGGAGACGCGATGGGGCGGTGTGATCTGGGGCTCTCCGGGTGGTGGCACGACCCGTGGTGGGGTGGGGTATTTATACCACCGCCCTTTAGCCTCGGGTTGTAATACAAACCGGGGATAAAGGTTCCCCTTTAGCCCCGGTTTATGTTACAACCTTGGGCTAAAGGTGTTTTCGGCCAGCGCAATTTCCGCGCGCCACACCCCTTTAGCCCCGGTTTGTAATACAAATCAGGGCTAAAGGTATTTTTGGCGCCAAAACCAAAAATGGTTTATAATTTTCAGAAAATTATGTATTATATATCAAATTTTTTAGAAAAAGAAGATCTATAATTTAAATCTATTATCATACTTTATTATACAACTTAAATGAAATTATCTATTGTTTAACAAGTATTATATTTAGTACAAATGTTGGAAAAATATAGTTTATTATTTAAAAACAGAAAAATACATATAATATACCAAAATATTTACAAAAATAATCTACTCATTAGAAATATAATATTTATTACCAAAACTAGTAACTAGGACTAAAACATATTTTCCCACCATTTCCCCTGCTTTCCGCCATGTTTTCCCGCCATTTCTCCCGCTTTCCGCCATGTTCTCCCGCCATTTCCCCCGCTTCCCGCCATGTTCTTCTGCCATTTCCCTCTATATCTATGCCGACTGCCATGTCCATCCACACATCCACACCTTCTCTCTCACAACAATGGACACCGCTTACTGGGCCTTTCTGACGCTCGAGGAGACCGAGGCGCTATGTGCCTCCAGCTACCCATGCCCGTCGGGGTACCTGCTACCCGCTGGCTGGATGCTGAGTGCTGGAGGGGTTCCTATTCCTCCTGTGCCTCAAGGTTCGGCCCACCAGGCGGCCATCACGGACCACTTCTACCTCGAGCTCACGCCGGAGCAGCGGATGGATCCCCATTGGGATCCCGACAACCTCCACACCTGGAATGCCTTCTCCGCAAACCGACAGGAAAGGGAGCTCGCCATGTACGAGGGTGACGACCCGCCCTAGTGAACCACAACGAGGAAGGTCACTGCCTATGGTGGGCGAACCGGACTATCGCTGGCGTGATGCGCTACATCGCCATGGAGACCATCATCGCCTGAGGTACCCGCACTTTCACAAGCCGCATAGCCACAAGAATGGTGGTGGTGGTGAAGGCCTAGGGCGTACTGGGTTCGTCATCCGGGAGCCCCCTCCCCGGCGCGTCGTGGATCCGAGGCCAGAGGATCCATCCACGTGCTACGAGGAAGGGCTGAGGATCCATCCGCGTGCTACGAGCGACGATGATGACGATGACGATTCCGAAGACGACCCTGAAGCTGTGTACTACATGGCTAGATATGATTATGACTAATTTTTATGTTTTAATATTAATAAATGTCTGGCCACAGCAAGTTGCAATACTACCTATTGAGATCAAGATAGTTCATATCCATATACATATAAGAAGATCATTAAAAACAAAAGTTTAATAATATTGTACATCACCAACATCCACACATGTTAGGGTTTTCTTCTAATCCGTAACCATGGAGCATCTTCCTTACTTAACGGGATGCTTGGGTCATCCTTAACAACGAAGGGCGGAATTTCATGAAATTTATCATAATCTTCGGACATGTCTATCTTATCCTCCACCCCCACAATGTTTCTTTTTCCTGAAAGAACTATGTGGCGCTTTGGCTCATCGGATGCTGTATTATTTTTCTCGGTTTGGTAGACTTGTCCTTCACATAAAAAACCTGAGCCACATCATTGGCTAGGACAAATGGTTCATTTCTATACGCAAGGTTGTTGAGATCCACTGTTGTCATTCCGTATTTCTTGTCTACCTCAACCCTGCCTCCTGTTAGCTTGACCCATTTGCACCGAAACAAAGGAACCTTAAAAAAAGGTCCATAGTCAAGTTCCCATATCTCCTCTATGTAACCATAATATGTATCCTTTTGCCCATTCTCGTCTGTTGCATCAAATGGGACACCACTGTTTTGATTGGTGCTCTTTTTATCTTGGGCGATCGTGTAAAATGTATTCTCATTTATCTCGTACCCTTGGAAAGTCAATATAGTCGAAGATGGTGACCTATCCAACTAGTACAACTGCTCTCCAACATTTATGTCATTCATGAGATGTGTCTGCACCCAACCGTCGAAAGTCCTCATGTGTTCATCTCTAATCCAGGAGCCAGGCTTCCCCGGGTTGTTGGAATGTACAATATTCTTGTGTTCCTCGATATACGGAGCCACCAAGGTGGAACTTTGTAGAACTGTGTAGTGTGCTTTAGTGAGAGAATGTCCGACCATACATATCCTTGCTTTCTTTCCTAGCGTGCCTTTTCCACTAAGTCTACCCTCATGCCGTGATTCAGGAACACCGATGGGCTTAAGGTAAGGAATAATGTCAACACAAAACTCAATGACCTCCTCTGTTCCATATCCCTTTGAGATGCTTCCTTCTGGCCTAGCACGGTTATGAACATATTTCTTTAACACTCCCATGAACCTCTCAAAGGGGAACATATTGTATAGAAATACAGGACCAAGAATGTTAATCTCTTCGACTAGGTGAACTAGGAGGTGAGTCATAATATTGAGGCCTCTTTTGATTCACAGGGTAGGAATAATAAAGGAATGGGAATTGTGTAGGATTTGCTTGTCCTATCCAGTGGATTCCTATGGACATAGGAACTCTCTTAGATGGTTGTTTGATTGGAGTAAAGGAAAAGCACAGGAAACCAAGCGACGAAGCTGTCGGTTTGGCAGGCGTGTGCGTTTTCTTCCCGACTGGATTTTTTCCTGAGGTCCGAGCTCATGCTACTTTTCCTATAAAAATACACTATGGAATTCCTATAGGAAAACTTCCTGCAGGTTACAATCCCCTGAATCAAACACGTTCGGTAGGAAAAATTCCATAGGATCTGATTCCTACCAAATTCCTTAGGTAATCCTAAGAATCAAAGGAGGCCTGAAGAAGGATGGTGGGAACACCAACTCGAAGCTGACAAGACATTGGAACACATCTTTCTGTACCCTTGGTAGACTATCTAGACTGATTACCTTCTGAGAAATTGCATTGAGAAACGCACATAGCTTCACAATGGGTACTCGAACCTTTTCTGGCAGGAGTCCCCTCAATGCAATCGGAAGCAGCTGGGTCATAAGCACGTGGTAGTCATGAGACTTTAGGTTTTGAAATTTTTTATCTGCCATATTTATTATTCCCTTTATGTTCGACAAGAAACCAGACAAGACCTTGATACTGTAAAGGACTTCAAAAAAGATTTCATTCTCTTCTTTGGTAAGATCATAGCTAGCAGTACCTTCAAACAGCTCTGGATGCATGCCATCTCGGTCTTTTATACGTTGTTGGTCCTTCTGTGCTTCAGATGTATCTTTGCTCTTCCCATACACGCCCAAGAAGCCTAGCAGTGTCACGCAAAGATTCTTCGTCAGGTGCATCACGTCAATTGCAGAGCGGACCTCTAGGACTTTCCAGTAGGGTAGCTCCCAAAATATAGATTTATTTTTCCACATGGGTGCGTGTCCGACATTGTCCTTCGGAATAGATTGTCTACCAGGACCCTCTCCAAAGATTACTTTTAAATCCTTCACCATATCAAATACATCATCACCAGTACGGCGGATAGGCTTACACCGGCTGTCTGCCTCACCAGTGAAATGCT
Source organism: Avena eriantha (assembly GCA_910589775.1). Lineage (NCBI taxonomy): Eukaryota > Viridiplantae > Streptophyta > Magnoliopsida > Poales > Poaceae > Avena > Avena eriantha. Next base: position 454,095,022 of record OU342742.1, on the reverse strand, counting down.
TACCTTTCTTTCTTAGGGTGTGCGTGGGCGGAAGAAAACAACGATTCCCCGGGTACACATTCTTCTTACATTTATGCAAATGTATACTTTCAGTCTCGTTTAAACAGTTTGTGCATGCATTGTATCCCTTGTTTGTCTATCCTGAAATGTTACTAAGAGCAGGCCAATCATTGATTTTTATGAACAACAACGCTCATAGGTCAAATTCCTCCTGCTTGTTCCCATCCCACACACGTACACCTTGTCCGTGCCACAACTGTAAGAGTTCTTCAACTAATGGCCCTAGATACACATCAATGTCATTGCCGAGTTGCTTCGGGCCTTGGATGAGCACTGGCCTCATAATGAACTTCCACTTCATGCACAACCAAGGAGGAAGGTTATAGATACACAGAGTCACAGGCCAGGTGCTATGACTGCAGCTCTGCTCCCCAAAAGGATTCATGCCATCTATACTTAGACCAAACCATAAGTTCCTCGCATCACCTGCAAAGTCCGGAAACTCTCTCTCGATTTTTCTCCACTGGGACCCATCAGCGGGGTGTCTCAACATCTCGTATTTCTTACGGTCTTCCATGTGATATCGCAACAACTTGGCATGCTCTTTGTTCCTGAACAAACGTTTCAACCGTGGTATTATAGGAGCATACCACATCACCTTGGCAGGAACCCTCTTCATGCAGCGCTCGCCCTCAACATCACCAGGGTCAACTCGTCTTATCTTATACCGCAATGCAGTTCATACTGGGCATGCATCCAACTTCTCGTACTCCTCGCCGCGGTAGATGATGTAGCCATTAATGCATGCATGTATCTTCTGCACCTCTAATCCTAGAGGGAAGACAATCTTCTTTGCTTCGTAGGTACTAGCGGGCAGTTCGTTATCCTTTGGAAGCAACTTCTTCATTATTTTCAGCAACTTTTCAAATCCTTTGTCAGTCACACCGTTCTCTGCCTTCTATTGCAGCAATTCCAGTGTGCTACCCAGTTTTTTGTGCCCATCTTCACAATTTGGGTACAATAATTTGTTGTGATCCTCTAACATCTTCTTGAACTTCAACCTCTCCCTTTCAGTTACGCATTCTTCTTGCGCATCAGCAATGGCCCGACTAAGATCATCATCGGGCAGATCTGATGCCCGTTCTTGATCTTTTTCTTCATCAATGTCTTCCATTGTAGTACCATCGTATTCAGGGGACATAGTAGGGTAGTCATTATCATTCTCTTCTTCTTCGTTGTCTTCCATCATAACCCCTCTTTCTCCATGCTTGGTCCAACAATTATAGCTGGTCATGAAACCGGACCGAAACAGGTGGCTGTGAAGGACTCTTGAGGAAGAGTATTCCTTATGATTCCGACAGACACCACATGGACAAGACATAAAACTATTCCGCTTGTTTGGCTCGGCCACAAGAAGAAAAGAACGCACGCCTTTAATGAACTCGTTAGAGAGTCGGTCAGCGTACATCCATTGCCAGATCATCTGCATTATATAATTAAATAAGTACATCAAACATAATCATAATTAATTAGTACTAATCTAAAAAACAAAATTAAAGCCAGCAACCGGGACTAAAGATATGATGAACCTTTAGTCCCGGTTGGAGGCACCAACCGGGACTAAATGTGGATGTGGAGACAACATGTCGACACTATGTCCTCAGTGGGCAGCACTAAGACAGTAAATTAAATGAAGACACTATTTTGGGTGGGTGGCAGCATAATCATAATTAATTAGTACTAATCTTAAAAACAATATTTAAGCCAGCAACCGGGAGTAAAGATATGATTAACCTTTAGTCCCGGTTGGAGGCACCAACCGGAACTAAATGTGGATGTGGAGACAACATGTCGACACTATGTCCTCAGTGGGCAGCACTAAGCCAGTAAATTAAATGATGACACTATTTTGGGTGGGTGGCAGCACTGTGCCAGGGGTGAGTGTGTCGACATTATATCATCAGTGCCCGACACTATGTTGTGTTGCTTAATCTATAAATAGGTATGCATTCTTGTGAAGAACTGCAAGATGGTGTGTGAGACCAGGGACACCACTACGGCGGAGCTTCTCGAAGATGTCTTAGGACCTCGTCCTCAGACATCTTCGAGGAGCTCGCCGTAGAGGCACTCTCTAATATATGAAATTAGTTAGCTCCACCAGCATACTAATCTAGCTAGAGAAGATATAAACTGAAAGATGGTGTGCAAGAGCAGGGACACCACTATGGCAGAGCTTCTCGAAGATGTCTTAGGATCCCGTCCTCAGACATCTTCGAGGAGCTCGCCATAGAGGCACTCCCTAATATGTGAATTTTTTTAGTTACCCGGTGTATTAATCTATAGCTAGAGAAGTTATTAACTCTAAGATGGTGCCAGAGGGACACCACTACGGCAGAGCTTCTCTCGAAGATGTCTTAGGATCCTATCCTTAGACAACTTCGAGGAGCTCGCCATAGAGGATCTTCTCGAAGATGTACTGTGATGTATTCTTATCAAGATTTTATTAATTAACCCTATCTTTTTTACAATTTTTTCAGTTTGAACGCAGATAGACGAAGAAGGATATTTTGTCCATCTAGTTAGAATGATGAACTCACGCATGTGTGTGCTTCTAAAATCAAATTTCGAGACTATGGCCAAAACAAGATATATATAGATAGAATCCACATATTGTGATATTTACCTTAGAGTTCCTTACATTAATACAAGATAGATAGAATCTAAACATCGATCTCATGCTATCATTATAAAAATTACTACCAAACTAAATCTACAAATCCATCTACAAGATAGAGCATGAAGTGAGCTAATATAGCAATGAGAGTTCAAAGGATGAAGTTGCTCACCTTTTAGAACCTTTGGATAGATGGGGAACCACAAAATATAAACAAATCTTGAGAAAAAAGGGCATGAACTCGAGCTTGAAGCAAGAAAGAGAGAGAGAGTAGAGCCACCAGCTTGAATGGTGGCTCGAGCAGGGGAAGAAGATATAGCCAGACTTTTAGTCTCGGTTCATGTCTAGAACCGGGGCTAAAGGTCAACCTTTAGCCCCGGGTCGTATAACAAACCGGGACTAAAGGATCTGGCGTCCGACCAGGCCTGCCTGAAAGCCTTTAGTCCCGGTTTGTTACACGACCCGGGGCTAAAGGTCCCGTTCGACAGAATTGACAACATTTTCTACTAGTGCTACAAGAACTCGACAAATATGGTTACAAAGTCCTAGACTAATACATAAATATTGTCTTGTCCTCCAAGGAGCCGGCTTCCATCTTAGGCGGTGGCACGTCACCTTCCATCTCCAGGCTGGACCTCCGTCTTGTCTATCAGCAACTGGGCCTCCCGGTTAGGCCATAGGCCTAACCACCAACTATGGGCCATCTGGGCTTGTCGGTATGAGACTATGTCATAGGTATACCATTTAGTATATCCACAACACAATATCTTGTGTCGGTCGCACTCGTATAACATAGGAAAAATGCTAACACCGGACATCAAGCCTTGGTAGAGCGACTCGATACGGCCAAGTATTGTGGTCCAAGGGTACCTAGGTCACTCGGGCCTTGCATCATCCACGAAAAACGCCAAACTGGGAGCCACCATCAGAGTCGCCTCTCTCAATTGGCCCTTCAAGCCAAGACAACCGATCGTGCTTCCCACAACACCCCGTCCCCTCATCCTTGGACGTAGCGAGTCGAACGGTTAAGTACCACGCTCGGGGACTCGTCAAACATGAACCCGCATGCGACTGGGGAAAACACCACGTATGAGAGCGCGCCTCAGAGTCACCGTGCGACTGGCTCCTCGGGTCAAGAATGGAGACATGCTACACAATATAAGCGCATTACGTCTTTCCCTACCATGGGCATACGACGCGAACAGTTAAGTACCATGCTCGGAGACTCGCCAACACAAACCCACACATGAATCAGGAGAACACCAAGTACACAGTACCCCATGGAGTCACCACGCGACTGGCTCCACGAGCCACAAAAAGTTTACTTAAGCTACTCGAACAACTTCCAAATATAACATCCCCGCTAACCACGCACGCACGACTGCGAATAAATACGCTCGGGGACTTGAGCATAAAAACTCCAAATGCATCGAACTAAACTACTAACCCACACCGCTCAAACAAATTGATTGAAACAAAACTAATCGGAATTAACTCGCAAATTGCAAAATACTTCATCCATTCAAATTATACCAAGTATCTTTACAAAAGGCCAGTGGGTGATGAAACTATATTACAAGTGCATCTATCATTCTGTTGATGAAGAAGCCTCCTCCGTGCCCATGACCGTCGCAAAGGGCTTCCGCGGGTTGTTCAGATAGGTCATCAGCGACTTCGCAATCAGCGATTGGAACCGCCGCTCTGACGGAAGGTCGTGGTGCTTCGGCTCAGCATCACCCGACGCCACTTGGTTCTCCTGGTACGGTAGGAGGTCGCTCATCGCCAACACGCTATCCATGTATGAAGCGGCCTTCGCATTTAGTGCAAGGACATCCGTGATCTCCACCTTCCCAGTCGCCGAAGGGAACCCGCTGGTGATGTCGTCGAGTTTGAAGTCCTCCAGGAAGTGGGCGAACCCGAGGCCTAGTGCCGCAGTCACCACACAACGGAACGCGGAGCACATAATCCACTCCACAACCACATGCACTTACTTGAGGTACTTCCACATCGGTAAATCCTGAGGAATCACCTCGGTGGGGGTGATTCCTTGGAGGATGGCGCAAATGCACATCGTTGATGCCGTGGCCGTGTTCAACAGTATCGTCATGCACTACCCGGCGTCAAACCCTTGCACCGCTGGATCTTTTTGGCCTATGACATCTACAAGGTGTAAACGCATCAGGGACTCACCCGCTCGGGTACTCGACCCACGGGCAGACTCGCCACTTGCAAGGAAATGCATAAAAAGGGGGAGACATACCAAGGAGCTTGCGGCAATTCTCCATGACAAACTTATCCAGTGAGGAGAGTTTTCCTTGTAGCTTCATGATGATGGGGTCAGAGGCCTTATGATCCTCCTTCGCCACCGTGACGGCTGCCTTGGCCTTTTCTTCCGACATGGAAGCCGCAGCCTTATCCCACTCCAGCTCCGCCGCCATGGCCTTCTCCTTCTCCTCTGATGTGGTCGCCAATGACCTGGCAGCATCCATGTCGGCAATGGGAACATAACCCTCACGGGCCTTTGCAAGCACGGAGGCATGGTTATCTACACAAAGAAAACACCATGTCAGCACCCACCATAATATTGGCTAGAGATATCCCAAGACAACTACTTACTCGCGGTACTCCAAAGCTGGTGATTGGCCTGTAGAGCTGCCTTTAGATCCTTCTCCAGCCGCTCCATTGCGGCTTGACGTTCAGACGACTTGTGCGGCAACTACAAAAAAACAAGTTTGCTTCAGCAACATTTTTGAAAGACTTACCTCACTAGTTCCTAGCGACTCGACCCTCGAGGAATAGGGTAATTTAGGTTCTAGAGTGTCCAGTCGCTAAAATTTAGCGCCTAGACCCTCGAGGACTGGATATACCTAGAGGATTTCACCCAGCAAGCGATGGAGATTGATCGCATCCACGGAAGGCATCTGGTATGCCTTGCCACTAGGGCGCTACAACATCAACCCGACATGGCCGTCGATGACCTCAGCCATGGTCGGCGGTTGCGTATCAACAGCCGCGGTCGACTCCTTCATGACGAACCACGAGAAAGTTGTGGCCGTCTCCCAGGGCACGCCGGCCGCTTGCGAGGACGCCTCTAGTGGTGGATCGGCCTTCACATGCTCCTCTTCCTTCTCAAGCAAGCCACCCTTTGAAGGGGCTGCGACGTTGCCCTTCTCCGCGGTCACCACGTCTGCCTCGGCAGGACTGGCCTTCTTCTTCTTAGCACTCGTGTCGGGCGCCTCGATGGTCTACCCATTCTTATTCTTGGAAGGGTCATCCCCAACCTCGACATGGCCCATTGGGACCTTCGCCACTATGGCACATTTGATCTTCTTGGGGCCACTCCTGCAAACATGTGACGATTAGTGACTCGGAAATTCTGAGACAAGCAACAAAACAAGCAAATAACCAAAAGAACTCACTTGGAGATGGGGAGAGCCCGCAGTCCCGTGTTGACATGCGTGGGCTTATCCAGTTCGGGCCCCATCCGCCGTGACAAGCCTAACTATATCAGGATAGCTTGTCGTCGTGTCTTCGGGGGATTTCGGCTCGACGGTGGCCTTAGACGGCATCGGGGATTGCTTGGAGCTCTCCTCCCGATGATGTCCAGGTTGCTCTCCTCCTCTTTGAGTTTGTGACTAGCTTCGGCTTCGTGGCGTTTCTGGCCGTGCGTCCTCTGACTCGCCAAGGGAGCATTGTGCTCCTCCTCGACCTCCTCCTCCTCTTCATTGTTTGCCCTCATCCTTGTAGAGTAGCTCCTCCGGCACCTCCTCGTCTAGCGGAGGCAGCCAATGCTCCAGGATCTAGAAGGTCTTCAAACAATACAACGTGTGGGTCAGATAAGTGACTCGAGAGTGCGATTGAGAAATTAAATGGCGTCGAATGAGTGAAAACACTTACCGTGGGAGTCGGCCTACCGTTCGGCTTATATGGACTAAGCCCATCTTGGAGGTTAGTGAAGGTCGCCTCTGTGATCTTCTTCAGGGCATCGGTGTAATCTTCCGCGACCCAAAACTCTGAGCTCACCCTGGAATGGTCGGATCGCCCAGTGTACCCATACATCCAGTGGGCTCGGGAAACGAGCGGCACTAGCCACCGCCCGGCCCATTAGTTCAAGAGGTTGATCGTATTTAGCCCCTCCTCTTCAAGCTCGGTCATCCGAGCGAGCATCTCGGCCATGACCGTGTAGCACCCTCTGGTAAAACCACTACTAGAAAATCACTTGATGTTTTTATTTTGTGCATCATCATGATAGCATGCTCATGTCATCATGCCACATTGGATTTGATCATAATCATCATCATGCATATGTTTGCTAAAACTACTTTCTAAAAGCCTATCTTTGTTTTCGAAATATCCCCTGTCTTTATTTCAAATCAAAACCCCGGTCTCTTCCGGATATTTTGTTTGTCTAAAAGATATTTGCAAAAATGCTTAAAATAAAAAGAAATAAAGAAAGAAAACTATTTTTGTCCAGGGAGGTAGTCTAGCTAGCCAGGCCAGAGGCCCAACCAACCAGACCACCTACTAACTGGACCAACTAAACCCTAGCTACACCCTGCAGCAAACCCTAACCTACCCAACACACCCGCACGCCGCAGGTCACACACACCTTGGCATAGATACACTACACGCCAACATGATGCACACACACCCTCGCTCATCAGTATGCACACAACACACGCTACATCCCCGCTCCCGCATGTGGCACACCTCCCATAGCCACTCACGCACGCCGCAAACCACCACCCCCACACACACGCGATCAACGCGAGCCCCAGCCCACCCCGTGACCCTGATCTCTCGATCCCCGTCTCCCACACCTACCCCGGCCCCATCGCCTGCCTTCCATCCCCAAATCCAAAAGCGTTCTCCATCGCCGCCTCTCTCGCCCTCTGTAGGCCTCGCCGACGCCTCACCGTCCCCGCAGCTACATGCTAGAACCTGGGCCCCCCCCCCGCTCATCCTCACCGGCTCTGCCCTTCGTCGTCCCCTCCTGTCGCCCCCACTTGCTGGCCTCCCTCTGCCCCGCCACTAGGGATGCCGCCCTGAGCAGAGCCACCACCAGGAGCCCACCGACCTTCCTCGGTCGTGCCACCTAGCTAAGCGCCACCGCGACCTTCCTCTTCCCCACGATCCGGCTCCGTGCCGCCTCCTTTGGTCTCGCCCGGAGCCAGCGACCGCCACGCCGAGTCGCTCTATCACCTGTCTCTTTGCACTTTCCCCCAAGACGAACGGCCTCGCCCTGTCCCCGGCCCCACACGCAGCCATCCTCCTCCTCCGCCCTACAGCACAGACACTGGCCATGCTCCATGACGGCCGGTTTCCCACCGCTATCTCCTCTGGCTACTGCCCTCCGCCCACGCCCAGGCATCGACGATCCATTCATTCTCTTCAACATATGTGTGCTCTCATTGCCCTCTAGGTTCTCTTTCCCTTGTCGTGCTCTATTGCTGCTCGACCCATGCATCCACGCACCGCTGCTACCACTCCATAACAGGTCCAGGGGATATTCTCCTCAGAGAGTTCCTATGTATGAGCTGAGAAGGATCTCCATGTGGACAAGTACCAAAGCCTAGCGATGACCACCTCGACTATTTCCGCATCGGCGATCTAAGATGTACATGGTCTCACTCGAAGGCCACCGACACTGAAACTTTAGTACGTACTCAGCACATCCAATCGAGCTGAAACCCCGAGTATGCCGACACGGAACTAAAGACCATAAATTCCATGATCTCTAACACTTGAACCCGGAGCCGATGTAGCGCTCGAAGGCCTCTGTCATGGAGAATCAAGTAGTCCTACATGGATGCTAACACCTCAGATCCGAAGATCCGAAGACCAAACCCTGAAGCCCCGATCCCGGAGACCGAACTGAACCCTCAGAACCAAGTTCGCCGAACCCCCTAATGTGTGACCCCGATCCGATATCCCTAGTTTATAAACTGCCATCTATATACCTTGTTGTATTAATTGAACATGCTTGCATACATACTTTGTCATTTGGGGTATTTTTGTCGATTCACCTAAATATGGAGACTATATATGGGATATTCTCGTCTTATATCGCCTCCATTTCATTTTGTGTAGCAAACCAGTGCCATGTTTGGCATCTAAACAACTAGAACCATATAATTAATTGTCGGGAGTTGATTCCGCTTAATATTGCCTAGTTGCATCGCATCTTTGTCATGTCATGCATCATATCTTGAACATGCCGGATGTTCTACCATAGTATTAAATAGTGCATCCGGTGTTCCTTTTAGTGCTTTGCTTATTCGTGGATTAGGTCGTTGAGTTGATGCGAGCTTCGACCCGTTCTTCGGATGTATCTTCAGAAGTGTTTCCTAGGCGAGCATTCACCCCCTTTTAGACCTATTTTGCATTTATAGTCTTTACTTACTCATGTTGATCTATTCCTATATGTGTTGTGATGCTTTACTTTCTGTACCATTTATATTCCTTGCAGCCTCTACGTTGTGTTGGACACCTCCTATTGCTTGTTTTTTGGTAGATAGTTGGCATTGTGAGTCGTAGTTGCTTACTCAGGTGTTGCTTCGCGTCTTCGAGTTCAACCATTGTTGGGTGGTTGGCACATGCTTAATGGTGGATACGATCATGGATTTTGTTATAACTTGTTAATTAAAATGCTGGAAATAGATATAATGCAAAGGCACAGGTGGGTAATAGATGTTATTCGGTTTTTACCCACCCACTTGTGTCCACCTAGGACCCGATTTTTTGACACCTGCTCCGAGATCGAGCGTGCTAACCACAAGTGGGGTGTGTGGGCACCCTTATTGGCATACTACCTGATTTCAAAGTACTGTGCTAGCAGCCACAAACTAGTTTGGGGCGTTATTAATATCCTGTACTTATGCCATGCTTTAATACTTTATTTACTATTGCACGTGGAGCACCTGTACTGTTTAGGTACAAATGTGGAAATGTTTTTGTGGTATCGACAAGTCTAGTCACACTTTTGGGTTCCTAGTCGTTTACAACCATTGGCACAAACCCTGGGTCCATCTCGGAGCTGGCCAACTTTGTTGCGGGTAGCTTAGTGGGGTGGCCCCCATGTACTTTCTTTGGGTCTGGAAACATCGTGTTTGAAGCCCCATCGACATACCGGTGGGTGTATGTTTCATGATCTTGCACCTATCTGATCTGACAAGAAGGGTTGAAGTGCGTGTGGATACTTTGATACACCCCTGCAGGGTTAAATATTTTCGAAAAGCCGTGTCCGCGGTTATGGACGAATTGGAGCCTAGTTTATCGACCATAGACAACTATAACTAAAGAATTACTATTATAATATGACTTGAATCCAATATGACTAGTAAGTTGGATAACCACCATGGAATGAATGAATAAAATTGCCAACTGTGTGAGTTTCCTCATAAGGACTTCCTCGTTTGATCTCGAGAGGGGAAATACCATGATGGCTACGTTTGGTGTTAGTATTAGATTAGTTCTAAATAGTTCTTTCTTATCCCTCTTTGCTGCCACTGAGCCCACCATACCTTTTTAGGCGAGATCCGCCGAATTCTAAGACTCGTAGTGTACTAGCCTCAGTATTGACGCTCCCATTTTTCTTTGCCCTTTGCCGACACCCCTTTTTTTAACAGGTATAAGTTCGTCGTCGTTAGCAGGGTTACCCTTTTGGCTTGGCCTGGTTAGGGTTATGGACACCTCTGATTATTCTTCAGGGCTCTTAGCCCAATTTGCATCTTATCCGTACTCGGATGTTGTATCGTTTTTAAGGTGATTTGGATCTTTGTACTGTATATCTGTATTCTTGACTCGTAAAGTCATTGATATATATATATATATACATATATATATATATATATGTGTGTGTGTGTGTGTTTCTATGGGTTCCATCATGAACTATTATCTAATGGTATTACTTCGTTTTCCACCAGCACACAAGTGTCTGGTGGGCATCTTTTAATCGTTTCTATGCGGGTTTGGTGGGAATCGCTAAAATCTGCATAGGACTGATTCGAGGGTGTTACAAAGTGGTATTAAAGTTCAGCAGTTGCGATGCCCCACTGGTCTACCCTGTAGGATAACCTAGCTAATGGCCAATGTAGAGTGTCAAAACTATTTTTCAAAATTGGTTGGGTAGATCTGATTCGGTCTACTTTTACTTCTTACCTCTGTGCCATTCTCCTCTTACCTCTGCGTGTTTTGAATCTGCTCTCTTACCTTTTCTTTGAGTCTAGGAATTTTCGTGGTTGGGTTTTTTGTTTTACCTTCAGGGTTTCGATTCCCTCGGTGTTCTGCTTCTGGTCTTCATCCTATTTGAGGAAATTTTCCTCTACTGTCCCTTTCAGTGGACCACAAATTCACTAAATTTTATTTTGTATCCTCCGGTAGTTTTCAACACAATGACATCATCTATATCAGATCCGATGAAGAACCTGCATCACTCCTATGTTTCCGAACATCGCTTGTGAAGATCTTTAGTCTAATTCTGAGAATGGGTAGCACGCTTTTTCTACTACATGTGCGGAGTAATAGTCTAGGTGCATGATGGATTGGCACCCATGCCGACTACTCATTCTATTCGCTATTGCACACTGAAGTGGATTAGGTTACACCCTTTCCTATCCTTCTATCGAAGTTAGTGGTGGCCTTATATTTTGAGACCTTTACCTTTGTCCTTTGTTTCTCTGGAGTGTTCTCTGAATGAGCGTGAGCAACGACCCTTGTTGGTGGTGTAGACGATTTCAAGACGGAGAAAGAATATTTCTTAGTGGTGTGGCGAGGATCTACCTGAAGCGAGAAGATACAGATCATCAGCCTTCTTCCCTATACCATGAGGCGGATCTCGAGGGTGAGATCCCTTGTTAGTGGTGTCGAATTGTAGCACCCCCGGGTAAAATCACTACTATAAAATCACTTGTTATTTATATTTTGTGCATCATCATGATAGCATGCTCATGTCATCATGCCACATTGCATTTGAGCATAATCATTAGCATGCATATGTTTGCCTAAAACTATTTTCTAAAAGCCTATTTTTGTTTTCTAAATATCCCATGTCTTTATTTTAAATCAAAACCCTAGTCTCTGCCGGATATTTTTTTTGTCTAAAAGATATTTGAAAAAGTTTTTAAAATAAAAACAAATAAATTAAGAAAACTATTTATTCTAGGGAGGCAGTCTAGCCCGTCAGGACAGAGGCCCAACCGACCAGACCACCTACTACCCGCACCAACTAAACCCTAGCTACACCCCACAACAAACCCTAACCTACCCTCACACGCCGCCAGCCTACCTAACACACTCGTGCGCCGCAGCTGACACACACACTGGCATGCATACACTACACGCTAACATGATGCACACACACCCGCGCGTCAGCATGCACACAACACACGCTACCACCCCGCTCCCGCACGTGGCCCACCTCCCGTAGCCACTTACGCACACCGCACACCACCCCCTAACACGTGATCGATGCGAGCCCCGACCCCACCCCGTGACCCTAATCTCTCGATCCCCGTCTCCCTCACCTACCCCTGCCCCGTCGCCCTCCTTCCATCCCCAACCCTGATAGCATTCTCTACCACCATCTCTCTCTCCCTCTGCAGGCATCGCCGCCACCTCACCATCCCCACTGCTGCATGCTACAACCCGGGTCCCCACCGCTCATCCTTGCTGGGTCGGCCCTTCGTCGCCTCCTCCCGTCACCTCCGCACACCGGCCTCCCTCTGCCCCTACACCAGGGACACCGCCCCGAGCAGAGCAACCGCTAGGAGCCCGCCAGCCTACCTCGGCCACGCCACCTAGCCAAGCGCCACCGCGAACTTCTTCTTACCCGCGACCCAGATTTGCGCCACCTCCTGTGGTCTCGCCCAGAGCCAATGACCGCCACGCCGAGCCGCTCTGCCGCCTGTCTCTCTGTGCTCTCCCCTGAGACGAGAAGCCCCGCCACGTCCCTGACCCCACGCGTGGCTACCCTCCTACTCCGCCAAGCAGCACCACCGCTTGCCATGCTCCACGACAACCTGTTTCTCGCCGCTATCTCCACTGGTGGCTGCCCTCCGCCCGCGCCCAGGCGTCACCGACCCCTTTGTACTTATCGACCTTTGCGTGCTCTCGTCGCCCTTAGCGTGCTCTGGCCCCTATTGTGCCCTGTTGCTGCTTGACCTAGGCGTCCATACCCTCCTGCCACCACTCCAGAACAAGACCAGGGGATACTCTCCTTAGAGAGTTCCTATGTATGAGCTGAGAAGGATCTCCATGTGGAAAATTATCAAAGCCGATGGATGACCACCTCCACTATTTCCACTTTGGCGATCAAAGATGTACATGGTGCCACTCGAAGGCCACCGACACCGAAACTCGAGTACATACTCAGCACCACCAATCGAGCTGAAACCCTGACTACACCGACATGGAACCGAAGACCGTAGAACTCCAAGATCTCCTACACTTGAACCCGGAGCCGATGTAGCGCTCGAAGACCTCCATCATGGAGCATCAAGTACTCCTACACGGACGCCATAACCCCGGATCCGAATATCCAAAGACCAAACTCTAAAGCCCCGATCCCAGAGACCGAACCGAACCCTCGGAACCAAGTTCGCTGAACCCCCTAATGTGTGACCTTTATACGATATCCCTATTTTATAAATTGCCATATATATACCTTGTTTCATAAATTGAACATGTTTGCATACATACTTTGTCATTTGGGGTACTTTTGTCGATTCACCTAATAATTAAATATGGAGACTATATGAGGGCTATTCTTGTCATATATCGCCTCCATTTAAATTTGTGTAGCTACCAGTGCCATGTTTTGCCTTGTAAAGCCAACATTTAAATTGTGGGGTATCTAAACAACTGGAACCATATAATTAATTGTTGGGAGTCCGATTCCGCTTAATATTTCCTTGTTGCATCGCATCTTTTCCATGTCATGCATCATATCATGAACATGCTGGATCTTCTACTGCAGTATTAAATAGTGAATCCAGTGTTTATTTTAGTGTTTTGCTTCTTCAAAGATTAGGTTGTTGAGTTGATGCAAGCTTCGACCCGTTCTTCGGATGTATCTTCGGAAGTGTTTCCCAGGCGAGCATTCTCTCCATTTCTACCTATTTTGGATTTACATTCTTTACTTCCTCTTGTTGATCTATTGTTATCTGTGTTGCGATGCTTTAGTTTTTGTACCATTTATATTCATTGCAGCCTCTATATTGCCTTGGGCACCTCATATTGCATATTGTTTGGTAGATAGTTGTCCTTGCGAGTCGTAGTTGCTTGCTTAGGTGTTCCTTCATGTAGGCAAGTTTCACCTTTGTTTGGACATTGGCACATGCTTAATGCTGGAGATGGTCATGGATTTCATTATAACTTGTTAATTAAAATGCTGGAAATAGATATAATGCAGAGGCACCGGTGGGTAATAGATGTTATTTGGTTTTTACCCGCCCACTTGTGTTCACCTAGGACACGAGTTCTTGACACCTGTTCTAAGATCAAGCTCACTAACCACAGGTGGGGTGTTTGGGCACCCCTATTGGCTTACTACCAGATTTCAAAGTAATGTGATGGGGGCCACAAACTATTTTGGGGAATTATTACTATCATGTACTTATGCCATGCTTTACTGCTTTATTTACTATTGCACGTAGAGTGCCTGTACTGTTTAGGAACAAATGTGGAATGTTTTCATTGTATCGACAAGTCCAGTCACACTTTCGGGTTCCTAGTCGTTTACTGCCACTGCCACAAACCTTGGGTCCGTCTTAGAGCCGGCTAACTTTGTTATGGGTAGCTTAGTGGGGTGGCCCCCATGTACTTGCTTTGGGTATGAGAAACGTCGTATCTGAAGCCCTGTCTGCATACTGTTGGGTGTATGTTTCATGACCTTGCACCTACCTGATATGAGAACAAGGGTTGAAGTGCGTGTGGATACTTTGGTGCACCCATGTAGGGTTAAATCTTTTTTAAAATCCGTGTTCACGGTTATGGACGACTTGGAGCACAGTTTCTCGATCATAGACAACTATAACTAAAGTTTACTGTTATAATTTCATTTGTATTTGATATGACTATTAAGTTGGATAACCAACATGGAAAGGATGAATAAAACTGCCAATCGTGTGAGTTTCCTCGGAAGGACTTCCTCGTTTGGTTTCGAGGGGGAATACCAGAATGGGTATGTTTGGTGGTAGTAGCAGGTTGATTTCCGCATAGGTCTTTCTTATATCTCTCCAATAGCCGACAGTTGTATAAAGTCTCTATAGGTTGTTTAGTGCATGTTGTGCTACCACTTCAGTCCACCATACCTATGTAGGCGAGAGTTGCCGAATTCTAGACTCGCCGTGTATTGGCCTCTGTACTGACTGCTCCCTTTTTTCCGTTGCCCTTTTTCGGCACCCCTTTTGTTTAATAGGTATAAGCTCGACATCGTTAGCAGGGTTTCCCTTCCGGCTTGGCCTGGGCAGGGTTATGGACACCATTTGTTATCCTTCACGGCTCTTAGCCCAATTTGCATCTTACGGGTACTCGGATGTTGTATCGTTTTCATGGTGATTTTGATCTTTGTATTGTATATCTATATTCTTGACACATTGAGTCGTTGTTGTATATATATGTTTCTGTGGGTTCCAGCGTGAACTATTGTGTAATGGTATTACTTCATTTTCGACCTGCACGCAAGTGCTTGGTGGGCATCTTTGAATCGTTTCTTTGTGGGTTTGGCGGGAATCGCTAAAATCTTCATAGCACCGATCGAAGGGTGTTTTCGACCGTCTCCTGGGCCTTAGGGAGCTTATTCACTCACAACCGCCATGGTTGATCTGCTCTAGGGTGTATACCGGGATCGCCACCTCTATGGCTGTGGTCTACTCCTTGACATAAAACCAATACTTCTTCCACTCGTTGGCTACTTTCTTGGGCAGCATCAGCTTGTAGAAGATAGCGTGGGGCTTCACCTTGAAGGTGACGCCACCCGCCGCGAGCAAGGACCTGGCTTTCCCTTTGTGACTAGCCCGGCCATGGAACAGATCGAGCTAGAGTGGGAAATTGTAACATCCCAAAACTTTAATCAAGGTTATCAAGGCTTAATCATGTTGGGAATATGCCCTAGAGGCAATCATGGTTGATGATATTTCCCAAAGTATTCATAAAGTAAAGTTGTCCTTGTATGAACATCAGATATGTATCACTGAATACGTGATTCAGTTGTGGAATTATATATTCATGATTATTCATACTAGATTGTCCTTGGTCGTTGAGGTTGTGATGGACACATAACTTAGACCAATGTCCAAGTCGGCTGATGACACGGTTCCACTTGTCATGGGCATGGTGATGCTATTCTGAGTTACACTGATTCGGCTAAAGAGTTTAGCGAGTCGGACTGACCCACTGTTGAGATGCGACGAGCATGTTGTCATTTGCAGTCTCAAGTAATGGAATCCTTTGACCTGAGGTGATTGCATGATCCGAGTTGTAGATCACCAACTTAGGTTCTATCAAACGTTGTTCCGTAAACAGTTATAAAGGTAGAGTTCAGGTTGGTTGTGAAGCAAGCTGCGTGACATGGATTACCAAGAGGGGATTTGCCCCTCCATAATGGAGAGATATTCTCTGGGACCTCTCGTGTGATATGATTCGGAAGCATGGCAATGCGCTACTCAGTTAAGTGTTAACTGAGGAGTCAGACTAAGAGTTAGTCTAGTGAATCACATATCATGGTACGAGAAGAGATTTAAGCTATTAAAGGGATGGCAACTACTTGCCTATAGCTTAACAAATATATCGTGTGGCAAAGGGACTTGGACGAAAGTCACACTGATGGTTTGTCTTCGGACTTTACGACACTTGGGAGTTGGCACTTCTTGCTAGAGGCCGCTACCATCTATCGACTTGAGACCGAGTGTTCATGGGAGTGAGTTGGACTCAAAGCCATGACGGGATATTTGGAGGAGTAGCTCATGTCGTGTCCAGGTATACGTGAACCTACAGGGTCACACACTTAAGGGTAAGGATCCCATGTGCATTAGTTCCATATGAAGATTGGAGTACAGCCTAGATGGGCCTCAAGCGTTGAGCCCAACTAGGAGTGTATATAAGTGGAGTGACAAGGGATAGTCCCTGACCTAGCCGTCACTTCCTCCACTTCCATTTTGGGCTAGACAGGATCTAGCAATCTCTATCCGAAGCTCCTTCCTGTATGTGTGGATACCGGTAGAGGAGTTGCACGTGCGGCACTGGAGATAGGGAAGCTCGTGGGGATCTAGCGAAGGAGTTCGTGGGATCCAGTGTAGCTGTCGTGGGATTCGGAGGGCTGTCCGTGGGATCGTTTGGCACTGCTTCGATGCGCTACATCAACTTCTGCATCTGCGCGTCTAGCGGTAATCTCATGGCCTATAACCTGAGCTCGATCTTGGGAGTACCGCGTTAGGGAAAAAGTTTTGTTTATCTCTGCGTGGCCCAACAGTGGTATCAGAGCGAAAGCTTCTACTTTTAGGCTCTAGATCTATGCATATGAGATATGCATGAGGTGGGGGATGAGATCCTCTTAGGGTTTTGGTGGTCGATCTATGAGATAGATCGGTTTTGTGCAAGATTGATTAGATCAATCGCACTTGGGGTGCATGGAAGATCAGGTGCGGATGATCAATGAGATTGGTCAGATCTGCACAGGGATCAGATTTGGGTAAAAATGTTTTATCCAATGAAGGAATCCATGGTTCAGAATGCAGATTAGATCTGCGATTTCGGAAAAATCATCGGGCGCTGTCGTAGCGCATTAGATGTCCTTGCGAGGTTCACAACGCGGTAGATATCGTATCTATGCATAACTTGTTTTTGCAGGAAGTTGTGAATGGTATGGCTTATATGCATGTGATGTGTGTAATCCATACGTGATCTGTGAATCACGGGTTTGTCAGCCGGCTGGAGCCAAAGTGCTGTCAATGTTATTGTATAACGACCTGCGTGTCGGCATGAGATGCCATCTTCTCGTATATTCCTTAGTGCTAGAGTAGCATGTTTGGAGGACTTGAAGGACATTGTAGCCAGAGACATGACGAACAGGTGCATGGAGATGGAGATCGCCATGAAGAGAGACATACCATTTCACATTATAATTGGATTATTCTGTGTGATTGTCATGTCTCTAGTTTTACCTCTATGAGATAGTGGTTAAACTTTAATCCCTCAAAGAAGGTCTAGTCGGTCTCCCCGCCATCGCTGCACCATCACAAGTCAGACATTCTTGGTAGTGGGCTTATAAAATTGAGGTCCTACCAATTCTCTTCGACTAGATGGGTTTGAGTCGGACTCTTACAGCGGAAGCACTTGGTAAGCTAGACGGGTCTATCACAACGGTTGTGGGGCTCAGTGAGAGGGCGGTCGGGAGCCAGGGCATGTGATGCCACCCGACCAACAGGAGTCGCATGAGATGCGATTGGCAAGGAGTTGCCTACCTAGGTCACTTGACGGCTAGCGGTGATGCTAAAGCTCACTAGTCGGCTTGCTTATTTAGGGTCCTGAATCACTAAGTAACCATCGGAGGGATGTTGGTTCTAGTGGGAGCATAAGTATTAAAGTGTTTAATACGCCTGCCCTTTTATGAATACTTGTCTTAAGTGTTTTGCATATTTCTGTTGTAGATAATGGCACCTAGTAGCAGTCTCCCTCAATTATCCAGTTTTTCTTTGAGGACCATCCTAGAGAAAGATAAACTTAATAGAACAAACTTCACCAATTGGTATCGTAATCTGAGAATTGTTCTCAAACAAGAAAAGAGGGACCATGTTCTAGACAACCCACTTCCAGATGTGCCGGATGAGAATGCGAGTGTCGCAGCAACCAATGCCTATCGTAGTACATGTGATGAGTCTACATAAATTAGCAGTCTTATGCTTGCTCACATGGAACCGGACTTGCAGCAGCAGTTCGAGATTGTTGAGGCCTACGATATGATCAGAAGCCTCAAAAGTATGTTCCAGGCTAAGGCAAATACCGAGAGATATCAAGTCTCTCAAGCTTTGCTGAGTTGTAAGCTTAAGGATGGTGATCCACTGAGTCCACATGTAATCAAGATGGTTAGTTATGTGTAGTCTCTCGAAAGGCTTGGCAACCCCATTAGTGAAGAGTTCACTACGGATATAATTCTGAACTCTCTTCCTAGTGTGTATGGTCAGTTCATATCGAACTACCACGTGCATGGTATGGATAAGAAGCTCACTGAATTACATGGGATGCTTAAGCAGGCAGAGGTTGATCTCCAGAAAGGTACTAGCCAAGTGTTGGTGGTACAAAATAAGGCTAAGTTTAAGAAGAGTTCTTGGACTAAGAAGAAGAAGGCTAAGTCAGGAGGTAATGCTTAGGATGAGATCCCAAGCGTTTCCTCAGGGACTAAGCCATCTCCTTCAGCCAGATCCGCTTGCTTCTATTGCAAGACGGATGGCCACTGGAAGAGGAATTGCAACAAGTATTTGGCGGATAATAGCGAGACAAGACCGCGCGATGAGAGAGTGTGGACTAATAGATCTACAAGTTGGTGGAGAGGAAATTAGTAAACAAATAGACATGTGAGAGAGAAAAGTAAGGAACTTTTAGATCTACAAGTTAGAGGGAAGCTTCCACTTACCAATCTATGGACTAAAGTAGGTTTAGTTACAAGAAAATGGAGAAACTATGGGCAAAATGGGGTGTGAGGCAGGAGGAAGACGAGTTGGGAGGAGGTAGAAATGAAGAGATGTGAAATGGGTGGTTGTGGATAGATAAGGTGGGAGCTTTGTCACCTTTTTAACATGGATCTAGACGACCTCATCTGTTGCGCATATGGAGGAAATGCACCATAGAAGCTCAAACTTCTGTGGAGCATAAGTCCATATGCGCCACAGAAGTGGGTGAATTATATTCCGTGTGGTGGGACCCTCCTCCATGTTCAGTGGCGCATGTGAGGATATGCACCATAGAAGTGAAACATATCTGTGGCGCATATCCGCAAATGCGCCACAGATCGTGGGTGAATTAGATTCCGTGGTGGGGCCCTCCTCCATGTTCTTTGGCGCATAATAAAATATGCGCCACAGAAGAGGCAACTTCCGTGGCGTATATCTCATTATGCGCCACAGAACTTGGATCTACCCACCCCAGCTGGCGGGTCCCACCAATCTTCTATGGCGCATATTGTACAAAATGCGCCACAGATCTTCCAGGTTTCTGTGGCGCATGCTTCCTAGTGCTCCACTAGCAAGTCCCTATGGCGCATGGATTTACATATGCGCCACAGATTGACTTGTCTACCTATAGGCTGTTTCCTAGTAGTGTGTGTTAAGATCACACTTTTTCAAAAACACATCAAATGAGTTCACCTTGACTTGTTCCCTTAACCAAATGGTACAGTGATTATCGACAAAATGGTTCCCTAGTAACTCCCTTGTTCCGTCTAACCTAACCCAGCCCCAGACCAGCTTCCCCCTTCGCCGCTAGCACAGTGGAGCGCCGCCCGAAAGTGGTCATCGCCGGCCGACCATGGCCAGCTCGCACCAGACAGCCCTGCGCCCAACCAGCATGTCCACTAGCACCACCGCAGCCTACCACCACCGCATGTCCACCCCACGATCGAAGCCCATCCCTGGACCACACTAACACCGTCTCGCACCGCCTATCTGTGCCATGTCTAGAGCGCGCCAGTGCGCCGCACCCGACCAGCTCGCACGTACCGCGCCTTGACCTCCCCTCACGTGCATAGACCCGCCATGATCCCAACACCCCGGCAGACACCCCCGTTCGCCCCTGCGTGACCCGTAGCTCCCGTGCGCCATCTCGAACACCGCTGCTCCCGCATAGAGCATCACACGCGCCAGACCAAACCAAGCCACCCCACGTCACGCCATTAAGTCCGAGAGAACCGCCAGGGAGCACCGCACTGTCCTACACCCTCGCCCATGCCAATAGATGCATGTAGCCACGCCACCATCGAGCTCACCGCCACACCGCTCGGTCCCCTCGCCGAGCTATAAAAGGAGGCCACCCCACCCTCCATTCCTCACACCATTGCACTCCCCACTCTTCACTGACCTTCCCCACCTCTCCACGGAGCAAGGCGAGCACCACTGTGCCGGAATTTCACCAGAGTCCACCGCTACTTGAGGAGAAGGGCGCCATTGATTCCGACCACCCCTCACCTCCCCATGACCACACCTCGCCGTGCCGTCGTCTACCATGTCAATCGCCTCCGTCGCCGAGCATAGTTGGAGCCCAGGTGAGCCCCACGAGACCCCCACCGCCGCGCTATGGTAAATTCCTCGTCGGAACTGTTCGTCGTCGACGACGACCCTCAGCCGTTGGATTAGATTTAGATCGTAGGGATCAAATCAGTAGATACTGTTTAGCGTTAAATGTGGCACTGACCAGTGGACCCCCTCTGTCAGCCGCGCGCTGCGCTGTGCTGTGTAGCTGGACCAGCCCGTTAGTTTTCTCGCGCTGGCCCAAAAATTCAAATAAGTGATTTTCCAATTTAGTTGAAATCATATTTTGTCCACTTATTCAAAAATATGTGATTTTCCAGCGTGCCGAGATCGCCACCTCTATGGCCGGGGTCTACTCCTTGACATAAAACCAATACTTCTTCCACTCGTTGGCTACTTTCTTGGGTAGCATCAGCTTGTAGAAGCTAGCGTGGGGCTTTACCTTGAAGGTGACGCTGCCCGCCGCGAGTAAGGACCTGGCTTTCCCTTTCCGACTAGCCCGTCCATGGAACAGATCGAGCCAGAGTGGGAAATTGTAACATCCCAAAACTTTAATCAAGGTTATCAAGGCTTAATCACCCAATTTAGGGTTAACAAAAACTTTTATTAAGAAAAAACATATGAATGCATGTGTGTTTGCATTAGTGTAGAATTGAGTGTATATGCCATGCTTGATTGTTCTAAATGTTATGAAATGGATTAAGGTGAATGCCACATCATCTAGACCATTTACAAACAAAATCCAAAGAAAAAGAAATAAAAAATGATTAAATAAACCAAATGTTCATTTTGACCATTTTAAACCACTAGGTCACTTTAGGTGTTCCTAGAAGACAATTCTTAACAGAAACAATTCTATTTCTTTTCACCCCTTCCTAGACCAAGTAAAAGTGTATTAAGGCCCACTTTAGAAACTTACAAAAACATCTAGCAAATTAATTTAAACGACATTTGAAAATTGAATCAAGTGTATGTGTTAAGATCACACTTTTTCAAAAACACATCAAATGAGTTCACCTTGACTTATCCAAGAAAACCTAGTCTCTCGATCTTAATCTAAGATCACTCAAAAAAATTGAATACAAAATTCAAAACTAAAGTTCATGCGGCCATTAACACAAACACTTGGCATGCACAGAATAATCCTTATACTAGCTTCACTATTTGGTACAGTGATTATCGACAAAATGGTTACCTAGTTACTCCCTTGTTCCCTCTAAGCCTAACCTAGCCCCAGACCAGCTTCCCCCTTCGCCACTGGCACAGTGGAGCGCCGCCCGAAAGTGGTCATCGCCGGCCGACCACGGCCAGCTCACACCAAACAGCCCCGCGCCCAACCAGCATGTACACTAGCACCACCGTAGCCTACCGCCACCCCCTGTCCACCCCACGGTCGAAGCCCATCCCTGGACCACACTAACACCGCCGCGCACCGCCTTTCTATGCCGTGTCTAGAGCGCTCCAGTGCACCGCACCCGACCAGCTCGCACGTACCGCGCCTTGACCTCCTCTCGTGTGCATAAACCCACCATGATCGCAGCACCCCGGCAGACACCCCCGTTCGCCCATGCGTGACCCGTAGCCGTGCGTCGTCTCGAACACCGCTGCTCCTGCGCAGAGCATCGCACGCGCTAGACCAAACCAAGCCGCCCCACGCCACGCCATTAAGTCCGAGAGAACCGCCAGGGAGCACTGCACCGTCCTACGCCCTCGCCCATGCCAATAAACGCATGTAGCCACGCCACCGTCGAGCTCACCGCCACAGCGCTCGGTCCCCTCGCCGAGCTATAAAAGGAGGCCACCCCAGCCTCCATTCCTCACACCACTCCACTCCCCACTCCTCACTTACCTTCCCCACCTCTCCCCGGAGCAAGGCGAGCTCCACCGTGCCGGAATTTCACCTGAGTCCACCGCTGCTAGAGGAGAAGGGCGCCATTGATTCCGACCACCCCGAGCCTCGCCGTGACCACGCCTCACCTCGCCGTCATCTACCACGTCGATCGCCCCCGTCGCCAAGCCTAGTTGGAGCCCAGGTGAGCCCCACGAGACCTCCACCGCCGTGCCAGGGTAAATTCCTCGTCGGAGCTATTCGTCGTTGACGATGACCTCAGCCGTTGGATTAGATTTAGATCGTAGGGCTCAGATCAGTAGATATCGTTTCGCATTAGATGTGTTGCTGACCAATGGACCTCCTCTTTCAGCCGCACGCTGCGCTGTGCTGTGTAGCTGGGCCGGCCCGTTAGTTTTCCCGCGCTAGCCCAAAAATTCAAATAAGTGATTTTCTAATTTAGTTGAAATCATATTCTGTCCACTTATTCAAAAATCAATTCAGGGAGTTTCACTCAACCAAATTGCGTGATTCAATTTTTTCTAGAATGGAAATTAAAATATCTATCAAAGCACGTTGGATTTAAATCATTTGGAGTTAGAGATCACATATAGTAAAAATAATAAGACAGAGACTTTTGCAACTTCAAACATTTTTCAAAAATCAACCATAATAGCTTTTGAGTTGATTCAAACTCACAAAAATCACATTTGATAATATCTATCCCAATATGTAAATATATCTAGGATTGCATGCAGTGACATTGGACTAGTACCAAATAATGCTATTAGGGCATTTCTAGTCACTTTAAATCTATGAAATAATAGTCTTAAACTTTATAAAATGTGACCAACACTTTAAATCACATTCCCATGTATTAGAATATGTGGTGATGACCTGTGTCGACATGATCCCATATTTTAATTAAAGAATATTAAATCTTAATTAATTTCAATGAGTAGAAATTACTTTTATAAAATACAATGAATAAAACTAGTTATTTATTGCATGTGATGTTTGTGATGATGCTAAATCATCAAGTGTGTGCATTAGTGTGCAATATAGCATATATATATATATATATATATAGATGATAGTACCGACAAAGTCTACGAGGAGGAGGGAGTTCTACGCCGAAGAAGACGAGGAGAATTTCAATCACTGCACCAACCAAGGCAAGCCACCACTAGATTCAAGCTAACCTAAGAAAGATGCCTTAGGCATGCTTGGGTTATATATATTTTTATTTATACCACCCCAAGATTTACTTGCAAGCTTTACTCTCTTACTTTACCAAAGTAATTTACTTTTAGTATAGATAGCATAAAGAGTATAAAACTTGGCCTATCTAGTTATACTTAGATGTCATTCTATGGCATGATATTGAAGATTAGCACCCCTCTTTAGTGAACACCCTTAACCTTAGTGGCTAGTGCTAAGCATAAAACTTGATCACTTTAGATATGAATGCTTGGTGAAAATGATTATGAAAACCTTGGAATGATGAGTCATTCTATTGAGATGTTTTAACATGTGTTGAGAAACACAAATGGTTTGAGGATGAAAATGTTGAGGCATGAGGCTTAGCCCTTTTACCAAAAACTGATGGTTGGGTTCGGATGCGATACCATTCCAATTTTACCGTACAACCATAATACCTGAATTGGGTAAGGCTTAGCCGGAAGTTTATATGCATTAGTATGGGTTCCCTTGCTGGAGAGGTTTGAGCTGAGGCTACCTCTTGATGTGTGTCCACCTATGTAGCGCCCAGGATGGCAGATGGCCATGGCTGGGAGGCCAAGCTCATAGGGGAGGTTCCTATACTAGAGTGTGTAATTGAAAGGTTATGATTGATTATCCGCATACTAAGTATGGTTGATTCAGGGTTATCCATGATGGATGTATCGAATTTTGTGGTGAAAGTGTACCACCTCTACAGACTGTCAAACTATTCGAATAGCCACGTCCGCGGTCATGGACAGTTGGAGTGGCCATACTGTTCCGTCGTCAGATGTTTTCAAAATGACTTGTGAAATGAATTATGACTTTGACTTGACCAAAACAGGGTTGTGACTATAAAAACTAAGTTGCCACTTAGGTGATTTTAGAACATTAAGTTAGCTTTCTTTACTTCTGAACTCAGCTTAAGATAAATATAGCTTTTGCAAATAAACCTAGAGCTTAGTATTCCTACTAGCATTACCTTACTTGTTAGTGATAGTTTGCGAGTACTTAAATAGTACTCATGGCTTTGTCCCTAGATATTCCCGTGGCTAGACTATGAGGAGGACTATCAGGAAGATGGACAGCAGGACGGCTACGACAACTAGGATCATCTCCCATCATTAGCATTGCCTGTGACCCTGAAGTTGGAGCCCGCTGCTATGCTTTATTATTCCGCTGCTTGATTGTATTAAGACTGGATCATGAGATCATTTATTTGTGTAAAACCTTATTATGGTTTGTAATGGATGATGTACTATGATATCCAATCTATTATGTCTTGCAAAATGGTAATCCTGTGATTGCGAGGTATGGCATAACAGGCATCTGGGATTAAACATCTGGGTGTTGACAAGTTGGTATCAGAGCCATCCTGACCATAGGAGACCCTAGTTATAATGGACATCCGAACAAAAACTTAGTCTCAAAACCAAAGAAGTGAGTATTTATGAAAACCTATTCCCACTCTTATCCTTGATTCTTTCAAAAAAAATCATGTTCCTCAAAAATTCTTACATTCCTACATAAAATTTGACACACGTGATCACCTCACTAACTTACTCATCCTAAATTCTTATAGATGGAAGTCCAGTATTGCAAGTTCTACCAGTTGGGAAATGGAGGCCAACTGATCTTTGAGAGGGATCTTGATGCACTGTCAGAGTATTTGGAGCGCCCGCATCCGGAATTCTGCGGAGCTCAACTCAACGATCACTCAGGAGGAGATCTATAGTGGCTGATAGTTGCAGACCTCCGAGGCAAGATGGAAGCCCCCCTTTCTGAGAAGATTCAATTCACCGTGCGAGAGAACAACTAGCTAGATGGATTATCCAGGGCAATGCATGAATATCTCGCCCGTCTTTGCGGACAAAACATCAACTTGATCCAAGGAACTCGCTTTGCGCACTTCGCAAGGCGTGATTCTATGGGAAAGCCATTGGAGATGCCAAGTCACCCAGAGATGAACCGCCAAGTGGAGAACCTTGACTTTCTGCTGGATGATAGGAAGAAGGAATTGGACAATGCTCGAGCCTACACCAACCACAACCCTGCCATTGCCGCCCAGAAGGACCAGACTCTCACCATGCTCGTCAAGGATCGCAAATCACTTCATCGTCAACGCGAGAAGAAGGATTGAACCATCGCTCGTCTTCACAAGAAGGTAGCCGACCTCGATAAGACCATCTGTGAGCAGGAAATCCAACTGGAAGCGAAGGAAGAGGAAGAAGGTGAAGACATCCAGGGTGATCTTCACTCGTACCTCAGTGATGACAACGACTACCTGGAGGTTGATGCCATGGATTTCTACACCGATGATGATGATTCAGACTTCATTGATGATGAGTAGATGCACTTGATCACTACCGTAGGAATGAGTTGTATCGGTCCCACTGTATCGTAGTTTCACAGAATGGTTCTTAAAACCATCTATTTTCCTTTGTGTTGTGATGTGTGTTGTATTGTGTGCTTGAATGAATGAATGAGGAGACGAAGTTAGTTGGCCAAACCCGAGTCAAACTAAAAGTTTAAAGCTTTTGAAACAAAACCATGAACCTTAGAAATTTCCCTCTTATCTCATTATCTATCTCAATCTTCAGATGACTCGTGGAAACCCCAGAGGAAGCAGCTCATCGTAGGACCCCAATGTTGCAGATTCTACAGATGCTAGTTTCCGACCGTGAAGCTAGTAGAGCAGAATGTGAAGCCAATCTAGCCACTCTTCAACAG
The DNA here is from genome assembly GCA_910589775.1 of Avena eriantha. Lineage (NCBI taxonomy): Eukaryota > Viridiplantae > Streptophyta > Magnoliopsida > Poales > Poaceae > Avena > Avena eriantha. The sequence continues at coordinate 454,068,330 of OU342742.1, read as the reverse complement.
ATAGCTTAGATGGCCCACAATAATCAAGGCCATGGAAATCGGGATCATCATGGATCCAAGCTTAAGAACTTTCAGAATACCTATCCCCCTATCTTTAGCAAGTCGGAAAACCCTTTAGATGCTGATGATTGGTTGCAAACCATGGAGAACAACCTGGAAGTCGCTGGAGTTGAAGACAACGAGAAAATATTGTTTGCCACCCACTATCTGGCAGGAGATGCAAATACCTGGTGAAATAGCACCCGTACTATGAACCACGGTCAAGTGATGACATGGGAAGCTTTCAAGCTCAAGTTCAGCCGCACCCATGTGCTGCAAGGTTTAGTCACCGGAATGAGAGATGAGTTCAGAGAACTGAAGCAAGGAAGGATGAAGGTAGTTGAGTACCGTGAGAAATTTCTATCACTAGCTAGATATGCCCTTGATGAGATCAACACTGAAGCCAAGAAGAAGGAGAGATTTCTGAACAGATTGCATGATGATATGCAGACTGTCCTAGTCAACATCCGTTTTGAAGATCTTGAAAAGCTTGTAGATTCTGCCATCCAGATGGAAGGGAAGATCAACCAAGCCAATGAAAACTGCAAGCGTAGAATGATGCACCAAAGTGGATCCAACTATACTCAGAAGTATCGCCCCAACCCGTCTGCAGGATATGCCCCAAGAAACAATAGACTCCCGATGTCCTACCCAAGCTACCCCCATCATAGTGGAGGAAACTTGAAGTCTGGAGGAAATCACAACAACCCCGGCAACTCCAACAACTTCAATCGTGCATCGCCCAAGTCCAACAACAACAGTACTGCCCCAAGGACTGGAAGCAATGATGTGCATGTTGCAGCAAAAGACAAGTCCCAGATTACTTGCTTTGAATGTGGAGTCAAGGGTCACTACTCCAACGAGTGTACCAAGAAGCTTGCAGCAGCCACCAATGTGAATGCCCCAGCTCAGTAGCAACGCCGTGTTCAGCCTGGAAGGAGATTTGCCCCAGGGAACTTGCTCAACCGCAATGGCCATCTATTCCACATGAATGCTGAAGAAGCCCAGGAAGCGCCAGATGTTGTGCTGGATATGTTTTCTGTCAACTCAGTTTTAGCAAGAGTATTGTTTGATTCTGGAGCATCGCACTCATTTATTACCAAAGAATTTGCATGCACTAGTAAGATTCAACCAACCAAATTGAAGCATGTTATGATAGTTCAAATACCTGGTTCAACCACCAAAGCTAGAAAAATTGCAAGGCTATACCTATAAGAATCCATGGGATAGATTTTTATGCCAATCTAATAGTACTTGGAACCAAAGGTTTGGAAGTAGTACTAGGAATAGATAGGATGTCAAAACATAAAGGATTGATCAACTGTGCCAAGAAAGCCATAACCATGACCAGTAGCTCTGGAGTATCAGTAGAGCATGTATCTGAAACCTTGCCCCGTCAATTCAAGTGCAACAAGAGTCTAGCCCAACCAACCATATACCAAGTTAGAGTAGTCATTGAATACCCCAACGTATTCCCAGATGAATTGCTCGGTATGCCCCCGGATCGGGATATCAAGTTCATTATTGAACTGATTCCTGGAACTGGACCCATAGCGTAGAGACCCTATAGCCTGAACCCCTCTAAACTAGTGGAGCTGAAGAAGCAACTTGATGTTATGATGGCGAAAGGTTTGATTCAACCAAGCGCGTCGCCATGGAGATCACATGTTTTGTTTGTGGATAAGAAAGATGGAGGTAACCATTTGTGCACATATTACCGGAAGCTGAATGACGTCAGCAAGAAGAACAAGTACCCACTACCCAAGATCGAGGATTTGTTTGACCAGTTGACTGGTGCCAGAGTGTTTTCTAAGATTGATCTTAGAACTAGTTATCACCAACTCAAGATTCGTGCAACAGATATTCCAAAGACCGCCTTTACCACCAGATATGGATTTTATGAGTATACGGTCATGTATTTTGGATTAACCAATGCCCCCGCTTATTTCATGAATCACATGAATAAGATCTTTATGAACTTCCTAGATAAGTTTGTCATTGTTTTTATCGACGACATTCTTATCTATTCCAAGTCAGAAGAAGACCATGAGCAACACTTGAGAACCATCCTTGAAACCCTTAGAGAACATCAGTTGTATGCCAAGTTTAGCAAATGTGAGCTTTCGTTGAAGTAAATAGGATTCCTAGGACATATTGTGTCGGAAGGACGATTCACTGTTGATCCCGCCAAGATCAGAGATGTTGAAGCATGGAAAGCCCCAACCACTCAAACCCAAGTCCATGCATTTCTCCGATTAGCGGGATATTACTGCAAGTTTGTTGAATGATTTTCGAGCATCGCAAGACCGATGACCCAGTTGTTGAAGAAAGATAAGAAGTTTGAATGGACAGACAAATGTGAAGCAAGTTTCCAAGAGCTCAAGAAGAGATTGATTTCAGCCCCAATTTTGATTATGCCGGATATCAAGAAGCCATTTGATGTGTATTGTGATGCATCCAAGATTGGTCTCGGATGTGTGTTGATGCAAGAAGGCAAAGTCATAGCATATCTGGCCAGACAACTGAAGCAGCATGAGCAAAACTACACTACCCATGATCTTGAACTGGCAGCTGTAGTTTTAGCATTGAAAACATGGCGTCATTACCTTATGGGTAACCGCTGTGAGATTTATTCGGATCACAAGAGTTTGAAGTATATTTTCACCCAGAAGGAGCTGAATATGGGGCAAATGAGATGGATAGAGTTAATAAAGAATTATGACCTTGACATTCAGTATCACCCCGGCAAAGCCAATGTGGTAGCAGATGCTCTTAGCAGATTGCCGTGTAGAGTAAACACCATGATCAAAGAAGACCAGCCAAGTTTGCATGAAGAGTTGGAGCAGTTTGGAACATAGCTAGTTAGCAAAGGATTTTTAGCTAGCATAGAACTTCAACCCACTTTGATTAGGCAGATCAAGGAAGCCCAGAAGGGAAATGCAAGTATCAATGGAATCAAACATCTTATCGGTACAGGAAAGGTACCTGGATTCACCGAAGATGAAGAAGGAGTTTTGTGGTACAAAGGACGTATCTGTGTGCCAGCAGATTCGGAGCTGAAGCAAGTTATCATGCAGGAAGCTCATGATACTCTTTATTCTATCCACCCCAGAGGAACAAAGATGTATCAGGATTTGAAAGAGCAATTTTGGTGGCACAAGATGAAGAGAGAAATCAGAAGCTACATAGCCAAGTGTGATATCTATCAGAGAGTCAAAGCGGAACATCAGAGACCCGCAGGACTATTGCAACCATTGCAGATTCCGGAATGGAAATGGGATTCTATCGGAATGGACTTTATCACCGTTTTGCCTACTTCTAGTAGGGGAAATGACTCTATTTGGGTCATAGTTGATAGACTGTCCAAGGTAGCCCATTATATACCTGTCAAGACTACCTACCAGAGTTCGAAGCTAGCAGAGTTGTACATTGCTAGAATCGTCAGTTTGCATGGAACCCCCAAGACCATAGTATCGGATTGAGGAACCCAGTTTACCTCAAGATTTTGATAGAAAGTCCAAGAAGGATTGGGAACCAAGTTGAATTTCAGCACAACTTATCACCCGCAAACCGATGGAAGAACTGAAAGAGTCAACCAGATCTTAGAAGATATGTTGAGAGCTTGTGTTCTAGAGTATGGATCAAAATGGGAAGATTGTCTACCTTTCGCAGAATTCTCATACAACAACAGTTATCAAGCCAGTTTGCAAATGGCCCCATTTGAGTTTCTGTATGGAAGAAAATGCCGTACCCCCTTGAATTGGTCGCAAGTAGGAGAGAGTCAGATTTTCGGACCCGACATCCTACGAGAAGCCGAAGAGAAAGTGCACAAAGTCCGTGAGCACCTCAAGACCGCCCAATCTAGACAAAAGAGTTATCATGACAAGAGACGTTGAGACCTGACCTTCAATGTCAGAGATTTTGAGTATCTCAAAGTGTCGCCTTTGAAGGGAATGCAACTTTTTCAACTAAAAGGAAAGTTGGCCCCTAGATATATTGGACCCTTCAAGATTCTGAATCGCCGAGGAGAAGTATCATATCAACTGGAACTGCCAGAGGAGATGTCAGCCATCAATAATGTGTTCCATATCTCGTTACTTCACAAATGCCAACAAGGTCCAGAGAAGACCGAATTTTTCAAGAACATCGATCAGCGAGCCATTGATATCAACAAGGATCTGACGTATTGTGAAGTCCCATCCATATTCTGGAAGAAGTCTTTAGAACCACCAGAACCCGGAGTATCAAGTTTCTCAAGATTCAATGGAGCAATCATATGGAAGAAGAAGCTACATGGGAGCGGGAAAATTACAATAGGAGCAACCATTCTACAGATATCTTTAGTTCCTAGTTTTTCTTAAATCTCGGGACGAGATTTTGTTTAAGGAGGGAAGGTTTGTAACATCCCAAAACTTTAATCAAGGTTATCAAGGTCCAATCACCTAATTTAGGGTTAACAAAAACTTTTATTAATAAAAAGCATATGAATGAATGTGTGTTTGCATTAGTGTAGAATTGAGTGTATATGCCATCCTTGATTGTTCTAAATGTTATGAAATGGATTAAAGGTGAATGCCACATCATTTAGACCATTTACAAACAAAATCCAAAGAAAAAGAAAAATAAATTAAATAAACCAAATGGTCATTTTGACCATTTTAAACCACTAGGTCACTTTAGGTGTTCCTAGAAGACAATTCTTAACAGAAAGAATTCTATTTCTTTTCACCCCTTGCTAGACCAAGTAAAAGTGTATCAAGGCACACTTTACAAACTTACAAAAAGATCTAGCAAATCAATTTAAAGGACATTTGAAAATTGAATCAAGTGTATTTGTTAAGATCACACTTTTTCAAAAACACATCAAATGAGTTCACCTTAACTTATCCAAGCAAACCTAGTCTCTCAAGCTTAATCTAAGATCACTCAAAAAATTTGAGTCAAAAATTCAAAACTAAAGTTCATGCGGACGTTAACACAAACACTTGGCATGCACAGAATAATCCTTAGACTAGCTTCACTATTTGGTACACTGATTATCGACCAAATGGTTCCCTAGTTACTCCCTTGTTCCCTCTAAGCCTAACCCAGCCCCAGACCAGCTTCCCCCTTCGCCGCTGGACAGTGGAGCGCCGCCCGAAAGTGGTCATCGCCGGTCGACCACGGCCAGCTCGCACTAGACAGCCCCGCGCCCAACCAGCATGTCTACTAGCGTCGCCGCAGCCTACCGCCACCCTCGGTCCACCCCATGGTCGAAGCCCAGCCCTAGACCACACTAACACCGCCGCGTACCGCCTCTCTGCACCGTCTCTAGAGCGTGCTAGTGCGTCACGCCCGACCAGCTCGCACGTACCGCGCCTTGACCTCCCCTCGTGTGCATAGACCCGCCATGATCGCAGCACCTTGGCAGACACCCCCGTTCGCTGCCGCGTGACCCGTAGCTCCCGTGCGCCGTGTGGAACACCACCACTCCTGCGTAGAGCATCGCACGCGCCAGACCAAACCAAGCCGCCCCATGCCACGCCATTAAGTCCGTGAGAACCGCCAAGGAGCACCGCACCGTCCTACGCCCTCGCACACGCCAATAGAGACCTATAGCCACGCCACCGTCGAGCTCACCACCGCACCGCTCAGTCCCCTCGCCGAGCTATAAAAGGAGGCCACCCCAGCCTCCATTCCTCACACCACTCCACTCCCCACTCCTCACTGACCTTCCCCACCTCTCCCCGGAGCAAGGCGAGCACCACCGCGCCAGAATTTCACCGGAGTCCACCGCTGCTGGAGGAGAAGGGCGCCGTTGATTTCGACCACCCCTCGCCTCGCCGTGACCACGCCTCGCCTCGCCATCGTCTACCACGTCGATTGCCCCTGTCGCCGAGCCTAGCTAGAGCCTAGGTGAGCCCCACGAGACCCCCACCGCCGTGCTAGGGTAAATTCCTCGCCGGAGCTGTTCATCGTCGACGACGACCTCAGCCGTTGGTTTAGATTTAGATCGTAGGGCTCAAATCAGTAGATATCGTTTCGCATTAGATGTGTCGCTGACCAGTGGACCCCCTCTGTCAGCCGTGCGCTGCGTTGTGCTGTGCAGCTAGGCCGACCCGTTAGTTTTCCCGCACTGGCCCAAAAATTCAAATAAGTGATTTTCCAATTTAGTTGAAATCATATTCTGTCCACTTATTAAAAAATCAATTCAGGGAGTTTCACTCAACCAAATTGCATGATTCAAATTTTGGTAGAAAGGAAATTAAAATATATATCCAAGCCCGTTGGATTTAAATAATTTGGAGTTAGAGATCACATATAGTAAAAATAATAAGACATACACTTTTCCAACTTCAAACATTTTTCAAAAATCAACTATAATAGATTTTGAGTTGATTCCAACTCTTAAAAATCACATTTGATAATATCTATCTGAATACTAAAAAATATCTAGGATTGCATGCAGTGACATTGGACTAGTACCAAATAATGCTATTAGGGAATTTCTAGTCACTTTAAATCTATTAAATAATAGTCTTAAACTTTATAAAATGTGACCAACACTTTAAATCACATTCCCATGTATTATAATATGTGGTGATGACATGTGTCAACATGATCCTATATTTTAATTGGAGAATATTAAATCTTAATTAATTTCAATGAGTAGAAATTACTTTTCTAAAATAAAATGAATAAAAGTAGTTCTTTATTGCATGTGATGTTTGTGATGATGCTAAAACATCAAGTGTGTGCCTTAGTGTGCTAAATAACATATATAAGTATTGTTTGGTGATTGTGTACCCCGTATTTATTTATAGATGATAGTACCGACCAAGTCTACGAGGAGGAGGAGTTCTACCCCGAAGACGACGAGGAGAATTTCAATCACTGCACCAACCAAGGCAAGCCTCCACTAGATGCAAGCTAACCTAAGAAAGATGCCTTAGGCATGCTTGGATTATATATTTGATTTATACCATCCCAAGTTTTACTTCCAAGCTTTACTCTCTTACTTTACCAAAGTTGTTTACTTTTAGTATAGATAGCATAAAGAATATAAAACTTTGCCTATCTAGTTATACTTAGATGTCATTCTATGTATTGAGATTGAAGATTAGCATCCCTCTTAAGTGAACACTCTAAACCATAGTGGCTAGTGCTAGCATAAAACTTGATCACTTTAGATGAGAATGCTTGGTGAAAATGATTATGAAAACCTTGGAATGATGAGTCATTCTATTGAGATGTTTTGACATGTGATGAGAAACACAAATTGTTTGATGATGCAAATGTTGAGGCATGAGCTTTAGCCCTTTTACCAAACACTGATGGTTGGATTTGGATGCGATACCATTCCAATTTTACCGTACAACCACAATACCTGAATTCGATAAGGCTTAGCTAGAAGTTTATATGCATTAGTATGGGTTCCCTCGCGGGAGAGGTCTGAGCTGAGGCTACCTCTTGATGTGTGTCCACCTATGTAGTGCCCAGGATGGCAGATGGCCATGGCTGGGAGGCCAAGCTCATAGGGGAGGTGCCTATACTAGACTGTGTAATTGAAAGGTTATGATTGATTATCCGCATACTAAGTATGATTGATTCAGGGTTATCCCTGACGGATGTATCGAATTTTGTGGTGAAAGTGTACCACCCTAGCAGAGTGTCAAACTATTTGAATAGCCGTGTCCGCGGTCATGGATAGTTGGAGTGGCCATACTATTCCGTCATCAGATGTTTTCAAAATGACTTGTGAAATGAATTATGACTTTGACATGACCACAACAGGGTTGTGACTATAAAAACTAAGTTCCCACTTAGGTGATTTTAGAACATTAATTTAGCTTTCTTTACTTATGAACTCATCTTAAGATAAATATAGCTTTTGCAAATAAACCTAGATCTTAGTATTCCTACTAGCACTACCTTACTTGTTAGTGATAGTTTGCGAGTACTTAAAGAGTACTCATGGCTTTGTCCCTGTCTATTCCTGTGGCCAGACTATGAGGAGGACTATCAGCAAGATGGACAGCAGGACAGCTATGACAACTAGGATCATCTCCCATCGTCAGCATTGCGTGTGACCCTGAAGTTGGAGCCTACTACTACGCTTTATTATTCCGCTGCTTGATTGTTAAGACTGGATCATGAGATCCTTTATTTGTGTAAAACCTTATTATGGTTTGTAATGGATGGTGTACTATGATATCCAATCTGTTATGTCTCACAAAAATGGTGATCCTGGGATTGCGAGGTATGGCGTAACAGGCATCTGGGATTAAACATTCGGGTGTTGATAGAAATATGGGCGACAACTCAAGTAGCTCTCTCAGAAGGCGACAAAGACCGCCAACTGCTCGATACAATGTGGCCCTAAATCAGAGGGTTTGATCTAGTAGAAATGAAGGAACTTTGATCAAACTGATCAAAGTTACCATTAGGACTTACCATTAGGAATTACCTAACGGCTAGTTTGACCGTGATGATGGTCCAACTTTGATCAAACTGATCACTCAACTTGCCCATTTCACTCGCTCATTCCAATCACGACTCGAGCACTAAATGACTCGCCTAAATTGCGACTAAGAACATAGTCATGCATCTCCCTTCATTGGAGGATTTCATCACCGATTCGACTGGGCTCCTACTTAGACTCGCCTATTCCAACTACCAAGTTGACACCTTCGCTGAACCCGTGACAAACGCGGGGACTATAATGGGGATATACCAATCTCGATGTCTATTCCAACTACCAAGTTTACCCTACGAGGGGCCAAACAAGGGTAAACCTCTGTGTCTTCTCTGAATCTCGATCTGCAGATTGCGACTTGCTCTTTCCCTCAATTGACTCAATCGCTACCCCTGGTAGTGACTACCATGGAAATTCCCATGACATGTATTGATTATTTGCATAAATTAACCGATTGAGATCCCATGATTATTCGCATAAATTAACCAAGTGGGTTAAATTCCCAATCCACAAACCTGAAACAAAATCGAATACTGATTCCAACTAAAGATTGGAGCTAGTATTAACTAGGGAATCCCTTAACTACAACTCGAAGCACAAATAAAATAGGATTGGAATGCAAAGAGGCATATTCATTGAAACACTAGATCAAACACAACATGATTAGCTAATGTAAGAAGATCGATCTAGCATCCAACAATTGAAATGCGAACAGCCATACCCTAATAACACAATCTAGCATCCAACGATGGGAATGGGAGAAGAACAAGGGAAGGGGAGAAAACCCTAGTTACCTCCAACCATGGGTCGATGATGCTGGTGTCGTAGGGGTTATCTGGAAGATGTACTACTCCTCCTCATAGGGGTTCCAGTCAAGCGGGATCTGGCCGTGACTGGCGGGGCCTCCTCATCGGAAGCGGAGAGGGGAACCTGGACGGGGACGTTGGCTGCCTTTGATGCCTCTACGAGGGCCTAGACAGAGCCGAGGGCCTCTTCGCCAGCGGCCTTGGAGGCGACGATGGCCATCGTATCCTTCTTCTCCATCTCCAGCGTGGTTGTGGTTTTCTTCAGGGTTTGTAGAAGGTGATGGAACAATGGAGATGGTTGCGTGAGTGAGTGAGTGAGTAAGTGAGAGTGGGTAGGTTGAGAGGAAGATGGAGAGGGGCTCTATAATAAAGGTGAAGGGAAGGGATGTTTCATTGCACCACCGTGCATGACGTACTAACCATGTCCTCTACTGCACCATGCACCATGACACGCGTACGGTAAGCCACGTTTTTCCCTCAAGTCTAATCCTAGCGCGTTAGGAATACTCATTTATCCCCTCGAGAGTAACAATGGCGCGTTTGTTGTACTCACTTTTACCATCGGATACTAACCCTGGCGCGTGCAATATACTCAGGTTTACCCACGAGTGGCTGGTCAACACAGAGTCAACGAATGGGGTTTAGTTGATAATTGGGTCATTTTATACACAACTAATTCAAAAAAAAGATCAAAACATAGTGGCACCTACTAATGGAGTCTTCTTATGTGACCTTCCACCTAGGAAACCATAAGAAACATAGAGAAATCAAGTTTTACCCTAAACCACCAATTCTCAAATAACCTACTAGCTATGAAGGTGCATGGCTTTCTACTCAAACCCCTTCCCAAAACATTCTTCCCAAAAACATAATTTGTCTAAATGAGGCCATAATTGGCACACTCATGTATATTTGAATTGCAAATAATTTGATGTAGGCCAAGATGTATTTCATTGTATAAAACGCGCATTTTACATTTTAAGTTTGTTTCTATTTTCTATTTGAATCCCTTAGTCTATTTTGCCCTTGGTATTTTGATACTACTCAGTTTTGCCCTCTCTCCTAGTCACAAACTCTCACAAAAGCCCAAATGTGTTCTCACTGTGGCTGCTACACCCTGACTGGTCGACACAGTTGTCATGTGGATTGTGCCTACCAACCATTGAACCTCTATGATCAAACGGGCGGGATAACCCCTCCCTATCTGTGCCACCTCTCTATCTATGACACCAATACTTTACCTCCATAAAGAAATGAAAATAAAGGGAACGTTGATACATTGCAAATATATCTATAATTTTTGGTGTTCCATGCTTGGTTTTATCTACTTTCTTGTGTTTTGTCCACACTTTGGAGTACTTTTCATATGATTTCTTGGACTAACCTATTAACAAGAGCCACAGTGATAGCTGCCTGTTTTCTGCTGTTTTTGGTTCTAGGAAAGTCAGAAAATGAATATTCTCGGAATTGGACGGGACAAAAGCCAAAAATCCTATTTCACCAGAAGACTCCTGGAGCCAGAATATGAGACGGAGTGGGACTGGGGCCTAGCCACACCACCTGGCCGCGCGGGCTGGGCCTGGCCGCGCCAGGGGGTGGTCTGGCCGCCCCAGACTGCCCCTCGGTCTCCCTCTTCGCCCATCAGTTGCCTTCTGACCTAAAAACTCAGGGGGGTCGACGTTTTTCCAGAAGGAGTTCCGCTCCGCCGCCACCACTAGATCCCACGAAACAGCACCAGAAACTCCGTTCTGGCACCCTGCCGGGACGGGGAATTGGAGGAGATCATCGCCATCATCATCACCATCGCTTCTCCATCAACCATTCATGTTTCCCCCATCTATGAGTGAGTAATCCCCCGCTGTAGGCTATGGGGATGGTAGGGATTGGATGAGATCGTTCATGTAATGGCATCAGATTGTTAGGGCATGGTTCCTAGTATCTTCTATTAGTGCTTTATGACTTTGTTGCGACTTGTTATGCTTAATGCTTGTCACTAGGACCCAAGTGCCACGATTTCAGATCTGAACATCTTATTGATTCATTATGATAGTATTATTTATGGTCTTACCTGCAAGTTGTATACACACATTGTTGTCCGGAACCAATGGCCCCGAAGTGACAGAAATCGGGATAACTAGAGGGAATGGCTTTAATGTGAGGATCACATGTGTTCACGGAGTGTTAATGCTTTGCTCCGGTGCTCTATTAAAAGGAGCACCTTAATTGCCAGCAGTTCCCTTGAGGCCCCGCTGCAAACAGGCTGGCAGGACAAAATATGTTGTGCGAGTTCTCATTGCGAGCACGTATGACTATATATGGAACACATGCCTAGGATTATCTAGTACTTGGATGCTTTATCTTATTTATCTGCAATTGCCCTGTGTTCTGATTGCTATGTGAATTATCTTGTCCATGCAACGCCCGTCCATCCATCCCTATGGCTACCACACTTGAATCCCACTGTTTACTGCTATTGTTACTGCTGTCTTTACTTTACTACTACTGCTACTCTACTATTCCTACTACAAAACTGTTGCTACTGATAAACTGCTATGAGCAAGATTGTTTCCAGGTGCAGCTGAATTCACAACTCAGTTGTTAAGGCTTATAAATATTCTTTGGCTCCCCTTGTGTCAAATCAATAAATTGGATTTCACTTCCCTCGAAAATACTACGATACACCCCCTATACTTGTGGGTCATCAAGACTATTTTCTGGCGCCGTTGCCGAGGAGCATAGCTTTATTTATCAAGTTCACTCGGATTCTCTATTGTTCGCTGCTATCCATCCATCATGGGTAAGTCTCGTGATGGCAAGTTTCCTATTTTACCATCCACTACAAGAAGAGGTACGGTTCTGAACACCTCTGCTACTCTTGATTCACCATCTGTTATAAGTAAGCTCGTTACACCACCACATACACATGCTACACACGCTGCTACTACTACTGAATCTAAAACTTCTGATGCTTATGATACTGCTTCTACTGTGCTTGATAAGAGTGGTTCATTAGGTCCTTTCCTAGATGCTACGATTGCTAGAACTATAGCTAGAAATACTGAAACTCCTAATGAAGGCACTACTACACTTGTTAGTTCACCTGAGTCTAGTGAAAGTTATGATATTGAAGATGGTTATGTTGAGATAACCGATGACCTTATTAAAGAATGTAAAAACACCCATGATAGGAGCGCTGCTAAGAGTCTCCTTGAGAGGCGTACTATTAGACCCAAATTGTCTCCTATTGCTAAGTTTGTTGCTTCTCCCATAAACATTATAGATAAAGATTATGATTTCTCTCTCGATCTATCTTACATAGCTATTGTTGATAAAGAACCTTTTTGTGGGACTAAGAATGAAAGTGCGGTAGCACATATGAATGAACTTTCTACCACGAGTGGCTTGTTTTCTGATGATATTAAGATGCGTACTTACTTTGTTGCTAAGATTTTCCCCTTTTCATTGAAAGGATAAGCTAAAACTTGGTTTAGTAATTTACCTCCTGGATCTATTGATAGCCCTAATTGCTTGATTACTACTTTCCTGCAGAAATATTTTCCTCCTAGTGCTAGACATGCTATTTTGCAGGAACTTTTTGATTTTAAATAGGGAGAAAAAGAGATATTGCCCCAATCTTGGGCAAGGTTTTGTGCATTGATTCATGCACAAGCTGGAAGTCCATTACCTAAGAATGAGCTTCTTGATATATTTTATAATGGACTAACTGAAGGATCTAGGACATACCTAGATAGTTGTGCTGATTGTGTTTTCAGGAATAGGACTCCTAAGGAAGCTGAGGAATTAATGGCTAAAATAAGCAAGAACTATGAAGATTGGAGTCCTCCTGAATAAGCTATACCTGAAGTAATTGTACCTGAACCTATTATACATTTGCCTATTCCATCACCTAAGAAGAGGGGAATTATTTAATTGAATGATGAAGTAATGAAGGAAGCTAAGAAATGTCTTAAGGAGAAGGGAATTAAAGCTGCAGATGTCAAGAATTTACCTCCTATAGAAGAATTATGTAAGCCTATTCCCTACTCACCCACTATTGAGGTACACTCTCTCCAACACTTTGATGAAGGTGATATCCCTTACTCTAAACCTCCTGATCAATGCTTAGAAGAATTTGATATCTTTATTGTTAAGCTGGATAATTTTAATAAAAGGGTGCAAGATCATCTAATGGAAAACACTAGAGCTATTGTTGAGTTGAAGGATATTGTGGAAAGAACCACTAATGATGTTAAAATGATTGTTAAACACTTTCAAATGGTTCAAACTCAAATAGGTCAACTCATTAAAGTGCAAAAAGTCTTGCTAGTTAATGCTGCTAAAGAAAAACATGCCTATGAAATTAGAACTAGAAGTGGTGCTGCTACCTAGGATCCTCTATATCCTGAGGGGCATCCCAAAAGAATTGAGTAGGATTCTCAACAAGCTGAAAATAGTGGTTCTACTCATATGAAAAGGAAAAAGAAACATAAAACTATTGTAGAACCCTCTAAACATGCTATAGATCCTAATATTATACCTATCTCTGATGCTGAAACTGAAAGTGGTAATGAAGAAAACGAAGTTCCTAATGAAGAAAAAGTTGAAGAAGAACCTGAAAACCACACTAAGAGTACTTTACACCAAATAATATTTTATTGCTAAGAAACATGGTACTGAAAGAGAGCCTTGGGTCCAAAAACCTATGCCTTTCCCTGATAAGAAACACAAGTCAAAGGAAGATGAACACTATAATATGTTTTGTGAGGGGATGAAACCTTTATTCTTGCAAATTCCTTTGACTGATGCTATTAAATTGCCTCCTTACTCAAAGTATATGAAGGATATTGTCTCGAATAAAAGAAAGATCCCTAATGAAGAAATTTCTACTTTCCTTGCTAATTATTCCTTTAATGGTAAGGCTCCTAAGAAACATGGAGACCCAGGGATTCCAACTATTCCTTGCTCTATTAAAAATAGTTATGTTAGAACTGCTTTGTGTGATTTGGGAGCTGGAGTTAGTGTTATGCCTTTCTCTCTCTATAAGAGACTTCAACTTGAAAAACTGATACCAACTGATATATCTTTGCAAATGGCTGATAATTCTACCACTATTCCTGTTGGTATATGTGAGGATGTACCTATTCAAGTGGCTCATAATTGCTTGATATTAACTGATTTTGTTGTGCTTGAAATGCCTGAAGATGATAATATGTCTATTATTCTTGGGAGACCTTTTCTTAATACTACAGGAGCTGTTATTAATTGTAATCAAGGAAAGGTGACCTTTAATGTTAATGACAAGGAACATACTGTCTATTTCCCCAAGAAGATTGAAAGTACTTATGGTTTGAATTAAATTGAACATGTTGAGGGCATACAAGTTGGAGAAATATATTGTCCCATACCAAGAGAAAAATTTGAAACTATTATGATTGGGACCATTGCTATCAAAATTGAGGTAACATAATCACTAGTGAAATACAAGTTCTGTCTCATATGAAATTGTTTTGGTAGCAAGACCTGATCAACCTTGTTAACAAAAGGATTTCATTGAACAGAACGATGTTTCCACCATGATTATCTCCGCTTACTTCAATTCTATCCATTTTAGTTTTTGCTTATACCTAACTTATAGGCATTAAAGAAAAGTACTTATTGGGAGATAACCCAAAAGTTTTAGATGTGTCTTGGAAGTTATTACTTCAGTAATAACCGCTCCTTATCCTTTTTATTTGCTTTTTGTGACAAGAGTAACCTCTAACGAGAGAGAAGTAATGGTTGGGAAAGTTGTTGTCCCGAAACAGATTTCTGGGCTTCACCGTAAAAATTTGTGTAAAATCTCTCTATGTCCTTTTGAGGCGTGAATTTTTGTGCTTCTGCCCCAGGTTGTTATATAACTTTCTTTAGATCAACACTTTTTGATTTGAGCAACAGAAGGGCTTCAAAAAAATCGTCTTTACCTGCTGGTCTGTTTTGACAGATTTCTGCCATTTTCTGCATTTGCTTCTTGTTGGTTCCTTTTTTGAGTTCTTTTGGGGAATTGAGCTTTTTTAGGGAAGTACTTCAGTAGCTAGTGTTCTAATGGAAGTTTATTGGTGTTATAACTGAATCTAAAGACTTATTATCTTGAGTGCACTAATGTTGTTAATAAAGATTGTGTGAAGTTTTGTATGAAGGAAAAATTTTAGGTGTATGGAAGGAATGAGTAATGAGATGAAGAATGGACTAAAGCTCATGCTTGGGGATGCCACGCGTGTCACCCTAAGAAATATCCAAGAAGTACAAGCTTCAAATCTTGGGGATGCCCAAGGCATCCCCCTCTTCATCAATAAAAATCCAAGGTTTCTTCCAAACGCTTCATTTTTATTGTCTCATGCACAGTTGTGTTGTTCTTGGAGCATCTTCTTTTTCGTTTTCGTTTTGGTTTTTCGTTTGATTTGTTTGCTTAGTTTGTTGAATAAATTGGTTGGACCCCTCTTTCATACATTGGTTTTCAAATAGGTTGGTTTGGTTTGGAAAAGAGTAGGAAAGTTCATGCTTAAGTGGTAAAGAGAACTTGTTTTTGACCGTGGCCTATGCTTTGTCATGCCATGATTGATATTGTTTTGTCTTTATGCTTAGTATTCTTTGTTGTATCATGACTTGTTATAAACAATTGAGATTGCTTAATGTGCCTTGGATGAATCATGCGTTGTTTTAGCATAGTATAGTGGTATTCTCCTTTGATGCTTTATTTGGGTTGACTTGGCACATGCTCACACCATGTTCTGACTATCTCAAGTCACCATAAGCCTTTATGATCCTTTAGTTTTCAACTTTTAGTATCACTTTATGCTTTGATCAATGATGTTTTGTCGCTCTACAGGATTATGGCCATTATTGCTCTCTTAGTTTGTTGCTCCCAGTCTTCTGCTAGCCTCCGCAACCAAGTATGAGTTCCACTCATGCATCCAACTCCCTAAACCAAGTTATTCCAAAGAGTTCACCATACCTGCCTATTAGCATATGCTATTCGAAGTATATTCATGTTTTTGTTTACCTTCCAAATTAAACTTGTTATGAGAAAACTAGTGATTAAAGCTCTCACAAACTTGATGGCACACTTTACTTTTCTTGCCCTTAATAAACTTGAACCATTGTGTCGTCTATGTTGTATATGCTTGCACTTATTTTTTGGGGATTAGCAGAACCATGCTATCATGGGGAACGCTTTCAACACTGCATTGGTACTTTGTACTTAGTTGATATCATGCTCTTTTGTGTATGGATGTCATCGGTGTGAAATGAAAGGGGATCTTGTAAGTCCATGGAGTTATGTATATGTGTTAGAGAAACGCCTGGGCTGCTGGTCTAATCCATGCTGACATGGTGGAAACCTGCAGCATAACCATAATGAGCTGTCTATGAAGCATTCTTCTTATAAAAAAAGAGTCTTATATTGAGAAAAAGAGAAAAAGAAAAAAAATATTATGAAAAGAGGAAAGAGAGAAAAAAGCACCATATTCCCATGGTAAATAAGAAGATTGCTGAGATGCTCGTTGTCTGCTTGCCTTGTCATTTTGATATGAGGACTCTTCTCTATCATCGGGCAAGGGGTACCCCGTTGGCGGTTCTCTATGATACACATGTACTTACGATGACAAGAACTTACCGGTGACTAAACTTGAGTAGCATGAGGAGCGGCCCTCGTATTCAAGGGACATGAGCTTTCTAACTTATACTTCATTAAGCATGTACACCATTGTTTGTTCACTTTAACCTTAATCACTTCAAGATGCTTATGATAGGGGCAATGAGAGCTAAAAGCTATTAAGTACCATAATTTTTGGAAGCTCTTTATGAGACTTGAATCCCTACTTCCTTCTATGAAGGCCTTTCTTCCACTTATATATTGAGTCTCCACCTTCTATCTTTATGCACCTACTTTGAGAGCATAGTGGCCATTCTTAGTTCTATGTGCATTATCCCAAGACTTGTTGATTGATGCGTAGCTTTGATATTACTTGTTCTAAACTATTTGTATCTAGTCACTCTTATGAACTTTGAAGGTGTCCTATGCATTTATGTTTTCTACTTTATGAGGGACAAGCTGAATGCCACTATGCTATGTTTTCTTTATGTGAAACAAACAAACGTCTTGCAAAGCATTGTTATTCATGAATCTTTTGTTTGTGCATTTTCATGTTGCATCATAGTTTCTTTGTGTTATTGCTAGAACTTTGTCTTTCATCTTATGATTGAAGTACGATGATCCCAGCTTTGAATGTTTTACAAATACTTTGATCAAGTTTATGATGGTGCATGTCACCTCAAAAATTATTCTTTCTTTTGATCACTTACCTACTCGAGGACGAGCAGGAGTTAAGCTTGGGGATGTTGATACATTGCAAATATATCTATAATTTTTGGTGTTCCATGCTTCGTTTTATCTACTTTCTTATGTTTTGTCCACACTTTGGAGTACTTTTCATATGATTTCTCGGACTAACCTATTAAAAAGAGCCACAGTGCCAGCTGCCTGTTTTCTACTGTTTTTGGTTCCAGGAAAGTCAGAAAATGAATATTCTCGGAATTGGACGGGACAAAAGCCAAAAATCCTATTTCACCAGAAGACTCCCGGAGCCATAATATGAGACAGAGTGGGGCTAGGGGCCCAGCCACACCACCTGGGCCTGGCCGCGCCAGGGGATGGTCTGGCCGCCCCAGACAGCCCCTCGGTCTCCCTCTTCTCCTATAAGTTGCCTTCTGACCTAAAAACTCAGGGGGGGTCGACGTTTTTTCCAGAAGGAGTTCCGCTCTGCCGCCACCACCAGATTCCACGAAACAGCACCAGAAACTCCATTCTGGCACCCTGCCGGGACGGGGAATTGGAGGAGATCATCGCCATCATCATCACCATCGCTTCTCCATCGACCATCCATGTTTCCCCCATCTATGAGTGAGTAATCCCCCGCTGTAGGATATGGGGATGGTAGGGATTGGATGAGATCGTTCATGTAATGGCATCAGATTGTTAGGGCATGGTGCCTAGTATCTTCTATTAGTGCTTTATGACTTTGTTGCGACTTGTTATGCTTAATGCTTGTCAGTAGGGCCCGAGTGCCATGATTTCAGATCTGAACATGTTATTGATTCATTATGATAGTATTATTTATGGTCTTACCTGCAAGTTGTATACACACATTGTTGTCCGGAACCAATGGCCCCGAAGTGACAGAAATCGAGATAACCGGAGGGAATGGCTTTGATGTGAGGATCACATGTGTTCCCAGAGTGTTAATGCTTTGCTCCAGTGCTCTATTAAAAGGAGCACCTTAATTGCCAGTAGTTCCCTTGAGGCCCCACTGCAAACGGGCTGGCAGGACAAAAGATGTTGTGCAAGTTCTCATTGCGAGCACGTTTGACTATATATGGAACACATGCCTAAGATTATCTAGGACTTCGATGCTTTATCTTATTTATCTGCAATTGCCCTATGTTCTGATTGCTATGTGAATTGTCTTGTCCATGCAACACCCGTCCATCCATCCCTATGCCTACAGCACTCGAATCTCACTGTTTACTGCTATTGTTACTGCTGTCTTTACTTTACTACTACTGCTACTTTACTATTCCTACTACAAAACTATTGCTACTAATAAACTGTTGTGAGAAAGATTGTTTCCAGGTGCAGCTGAATTGACAACTCAGTTGTTAAGGCTTATAAATATTCTTTGGCTCCCCTTGTGTCGAATCAATAAATTGGCTTTCACTTCCCTCGAAAATACTGCGATACACCCCCTATACTTGTGGGTCATCAAACATGTTCAAAGGACAAAATTATCATGTCTAGAGTGTAATTTCAAAGTGTTCAAGAGTTGTATAATATTGGTATATGCATGATTGCACTCGAGCTGATGAATCAACTTGATGCAACCAAATACCTCAAGAGGTTTAATAGAGGATTCATCAAGGAATTCCCGAGGGGAAGCAAAGAAGAATATGAGGTTAACCCTCATTTATGCCTTACAGGGGAATAATAAAGGCCGTATATTATCATATTTTATTAGTTCATAATAGTTTTGTAACATGTTATAACTGTATCAGTTGGAAACATTGGTACACGTGTGGTATGTAAACAAACCAAGTCCCTAGTAGCCTCTATTCAACTAGTTTTTTTGTCAACTGATGATCAAGGTTTCCTATTCATGGGAATTTAAGTCAATTCACAATGAGGTCATATCATTAGATGAATGATGTGATGGACACTGTACCCAATATAAGTATTGCAACATGATCAAGTCATAGAGTTCATCACTGCAATAATTAGAAACGTAGTATCCTACTCCTTATATCGTGAGATCATATATAACCACTATCACCTGAGGCTTCCTTGATTGCATCAACCATCACAACATAGCAGGGTGATCATAAAGGTGTATTATAGGTATTCCAAAGGTATAGATTGAGGTATGCATCAAGATCGGGATTTATTCTCCCGTGTGATGGGATACACCGGGTCCACCTAGTGAGATTATATCCATAAAGCTGCGCGGTGTATGACTAGGACATCAGGATGGAATATCATGGGAATGAGTTAAGTAGTACTTGTCGGTAATGAGATTGAACAAGGTATGGTGATACCGATGATCTGATCTCGGACAAGTCATGTATCGAAGAAACAAAGAGAACTAGTCTTGATGTTTATGGTTCAAACAACATTAATATTGTGGAATGCACATGGGTCATTATGAGTATCCATATCCTGCTGATGATCATTGGTCAGAGAAGCGTCTCAATCATGCCTTTGATTATCCCGAACCATAGGATAACACTCTTAAGAGTTTTAGGATGCTTGGAGATCATTTTGGAATTATCAGGATCACCGGAAGAAAGAAGAGAGAAAGCCAGAACTGTTCCATTAGAGTCTGAAGGATGTTCGGAGTGATCCGAAAGGAGTCTTGGGTCATAGGGAATTTAATAATAAGTATTTTATATTGATTATTGGAATTAATATTTAAGTGGGAGCCCACCTTAATCGGCCAAAGCGCGGAGAGAAAGGCCCAAGAGGGCTAGCCTCTCCAAAAGGCTACAGGTCGCTAGCTGACCTAGGGCATGAGGGCACGCGGGGTGAGGCCCACTCATCACCGACCGCCTCCCCTCCTTGGCACCACCTCCCACCTATCCTTTAGTCCCACCTAGGGACTTGCCTTGTGGGAGTCCCTCCCTTTCCCCTATATAAAGAGAGGCATATGGGAGGGGGAATAAACAATATTTCGTAAGGAATTTCCTTAGGGAATCTCTCACTCTCTCTCTCTCTCTCTCTCTCTCTCTCTCTTGTTGGCTCTCGTGTTCGCGGTTCCAAGAATAAATGTGTGCATGTGAGACGATGTTTCTTAAGAACGCAGTTGCACCGATGGGTCTCCCGTTCCAGAAGGTCTACATCCGCAGTCTTGGCTGGATCTGGGAGACTGGGAGTCATTATTGAGCAACGAACATGTGTGGAACCACGAAGGTCTTGGTACTACATTGTTCGATTACATTATCCATGTTCATCATGAACGTAAACGCTTTTGTCTGCAAGGGTATGTCACTTAAACCTTATATATTATATTTCTCCTATATAGATCTGCCATTCAGCGTTACGCTAGTCATGAAAAATTAATGTTTTCTGCTTTGAACCCCTTTAGTTTTATCAAAGGGGATCTATGTGTAGTACTACTTGCATGATTAGAAAAAATGTTGAATGTGGGCATTGATCCTATAGTTGTTACCCTCTCATGTACACTTGTTCATATCGTTGTACTATTTGATAAAGTGGGCCGGATCAACCTTATGCATAATCTTACGTGAGACTGGTTACGCACTTGACATATGGCATGTACCCTATATGTGGCTAGTGGGTGTCTATCTCTCTCACGGTAGTTGATATGGCATTTGGAACGGAGGGCCCCTAAAGTGGTGTCATAGAAACAACTATTTGATCAATGTTGTGGTTGGAAGTTCGTAGGTAGAAACTGTTCTATCGAGAAAACCCTAATAGCCACATAAAATATGCAAAATACAAAGTAGAGACATCTAACTTTATTTTGCAAGAGGCATGTGATGTGCTATGCTCATGGTTGTGGTCAAGGTAAAGTAGTTTACTTTTGTGTTGCTAAGTTGTAGTAGTAGTCATCGTGTTGATGGACGACCAACTGGTGGTGTCATGAACTTGGCGTCGTACTGATGTCTACGCACTTCTATTCTTGTAGACACTTGTTGGGCCTCCAAGTGCACAGGTTTGTAGAACAATAGCAAGTTTTCCCTTAAGTGGATCACCCAAGGTTTATCGAACTCAGGGAGGAAGTGGTCAAAGGTATTCCCTCTCAAGCAATCCTGCAATCAAGATACAAGAAGTCTCTTGTGTCCCCAACACACCTAATACACTTGTTAGGTGTATAGGTGTGCTAGCTCGGCGAAGAGATAGTGAAATACAAGTGGTATGGATAATTATAAGTGGTAACAGTGCCAACAAATAGCTTGATGGCGTGGAAGAGACTAAAGGCAAACTGAAATAAAGATGGAAGCAAGCAAACATGTAATAGATCTAATAGCAAACGGTGTTTCAGTGCTTAGAAACAAGGCCTAGGGATCATACTTTCACTAGTGAACACTCTCATATAAATATATTCTCTTTATGATACTACTCTTAACTACTCTCCGGTTGAACACTCTAATCATTGGTAGGGCTATAACATCACTCCTCAAAGTAAGCTTTTCCCATCTAGATAACCCCACACTGTCACCTTGAGCACTAGATGAGTCCAACAAACACCACAATTTCATAAAGACATCCAACTTCAAATATAACTCATAACAAGTTTTTGTAATCTCAAGCCTAAGTGCCACCATGGTGAGCATGCTGTCACTTTCACACACATGGGGAGAGCAGAGATTCATTAAAGCACTTGAGTAGCAAGGTAGATCTAATTGATTACAAAGCTCATGACCACAACAAGATCATGCATAGATAGAGAGATGAACACATAGCTACCGGTAGAACCCTTAGCCTCGAGGAAGAACTACTCCCTCCTGATCATGGGAATCAGCAACGGTGATGGACATGGTGGTGGAGATCGATGGAGATGGCTTCGGGGGCACTTCCCCGTCCCGGCAGGGTGCCGGAACAGAGACTTTCTGTCCCCCGAATCTCCCCTTTGGTGGCGGCGGCGCAGCGGAACTTTTCGTGGATTTCTGATTGACCATCTAGGGTTTGGTATCGGGAGGCTCTTATAGGCGAGAGGGGAGACCGAGGGGGTGCCAGGGGCCACCACACCATGCCCTGGCGTGGCCTGGGGTGACCCGCGCCTGGGGGGTGTGGCTAGGCCCTGGCCCTCCTTCGTCTCGTATTCTAGCTCCGTGAGTCTTTCGGTAAAATAGGAACTTTGGCTTTTGTCCCGTCCAATTCCGAGAATATTCATTTTCTGACTTTCCTGGAACCAAAAACAGCAGAAAACAGGCAACTGGCACTGTGGCGTCTTGTTAATAGGTCAGTCCAAGAAATCATATGAAAAGTACTCCAAAGTTGGAACAAAACACAAGAAAGTAGATAAAACCAAGCATGGAACATCAAAAATTATAAATACATTTGCAATGTATCAACATCCCCAAGCTTAACTCCTGCTCGTCCTCGAGTAGGTAAGTGATAAAAAGAAAGAATAATTTTTGAGGTGACATGCACCATCAAAGACTTGATCAAAGTATTTGTAAACATTCAAAGCTGGGATCATAGTACTTCAATCATAACATGAAAGACAAAGTTCTAGCAATAAGAGAAAGAAACTATGTTGCAATGTGAAAAGGCACAAACAAAAGATTTATGAATAACAATGCTTTGCAAGACGTTTGTTTGTTTCACATAAAGAAAACATAGCATAATAGTATTCATCTTGTCCCTCAATAGAGTAGCAAATATAAATGCATAGGACACCTTCAAAGTTCATAAGAGTGACTAGATACAATAGTTTAAAACAAGCAATACCAAGTTATGCATCAATCAACTAGTCTTGGGACAATGCACACAGAACTAAGAATGGCCACTATTCTCTCAAAGTAAGTGCATAAAGATAGAAGGTGGAGACTCAATGTAATGGTGGAAGAAAGGCTTTTATAAAAAGGAAGTAGGGATTCAAGTCTCATAAAGAGCTTCCAAAAATTATGGTACTTATAGCTTTCAGCTCTCATTGCCCCTATCAGAAGCATCTTGAAGGTGATTAACGTTAAAGTGACACAACTAAGAGGATATGGTTGACAAGTTATAAACTGAAATCTCATGCCCCTTACTTACGAAGACCGAACCTCATGCTACTAAACTTTAGTCACAATTAAGCTCTTGCCATTGTAAGTACATATGTATCATAAAGAACCACCAACGGGGTACCCCTTACACATGATACAAGAGCTATCCCATAATCAAAATGACAAGGCAAGCAGACAATGAGCATCTCAGCGATCTTTTTATTTGCTATTTCCATAGGTTTTTATTGAGGATGCTTCATAGAGTGCTCATTATGGTGATGCTGCAAGTTTCCACCATGATTAGGCATGGCTTAGGCTAGCGTCCCAGGCGTTTCTCTAACACATGTACAAGCTCCATGATCTTACAAGTTCCACTTTTATTTCACACCGCCGGGATCCATAAGCAAAAGAACATGATATCAACGGGGTACAAAGTACAAGTGCAATGTTGAAAGTGTTCCCCATGATACATGGTTCTGCTAATTTCAACTTATAAACCACAAGCATATACGCAACAAAGAAGGACCCAATGGTTCAAATTTACTAGATGCAAAAAAATAAAGTGTGCCATCAAGTTCGTGAGAGCTTTAATCACTAGTTTTCTCATAACAAGTTTAATTTGGAAGGTAAACAAAAGCATGAATATACTTGGAATAGCATAAGCTAGTAGGTAGGTATGGTGGACTCTTTGGAATAACTTGGTTTAGGGAGTTGGATGCATGAGTGGAACTCATACTTGGTTGTGGAGGCTAGCAAAAGTCTGGGAGCGACAAACTAAGAGAGCAATAATGGCCATAATCATGCAGAGCGACAAAACATCATTGATCAAAGCATAAAGTGATATTACAAGTTGAAAACTAAAGGATCATAAAGTCTATGGTGACTTGGAATAGTCATAACATGGTGTGAGCATGTGCCAAGTCAACCCTAATAAAGCATCATAGGAGAATACCACTATACTATGCTTTAATATACTAAAACAACGCATGATTCATCCAAGGCACATTAAGAAATCTCAATTGTTTATAACAAGTCATGCTACAACAAAGAATACTAAGCATAAAGCCAAAACAATATCAAGCATGGCATGACGAAGCATAGGCCACAGTCAAAAACGAGCTCTTTTTACCACATAAGCATGAACTTTCCTACTCTTTTCCAATCCAAACCAAACTATTTGAAAACAAATGTATGAAAGAGGGGGTCCAACCAATTTATTCAGCAAACTAATAAAACCAAGCAAACTAAAAACCAAAATGAAAACAAAAAAGAAGATGCTCCAAGAACAACACAACTTTGCATGAAACAATAAAAATGAAGCGTTTGGAAGAAACCTGGGATATTTATTGATGAAGAAGGGGATGCCTTGGGCATCCCCAAGCTTTGACGCTTGTACTTCTTGGATATTTCTTGGCGTGACACGCGTGGAATCCCAAAGCTTGAGCTTTAGTCCATCCTTCATCTCATTACTCATTCCTTCCATACACCTAAAATTTTTCCTTCAGACAAAACTTCACACAATCTCATTAGCAACATTAGTGCACTTAAGATAAATAAGTCTCAAGGTTCAGTTATAACACCAAATAAACTTCCATTAGAACACTAGATACTGTAGCACTTCCCTCAAAAATCTCAATTCCCCAAAGGAACCCAAGAAGGAACTAACAAGAAGCAAATGCAGAAAATGGCAGAAATCTATCAGAACAGACCAGCAGGTAAAGATGAATTTTTTAGAAGACCTTATGTTGCTCAAATCAAAACGTGTTGAACTAAATAAAGTTAGAAAACAACCTGGGCAGAAGCACAAAACATTACAGCTCAATCCTACATACAGAAATCACTCACGAATTTTTATGGTGAAGCACAAAAATCTGTTTCGGGACAGCAACTTTCCCAATCATTACTTCACTCTCATTAGAGGTTACTCTTGGCACAAAAAGCAAATAAAAAGGATAAGGAGAGGTTATTACAGAGGTATTAACTTCCAAGTCTCATATAAAACTTTTGGGTTATCTCCCAATAAGTACTTTTGTTTAATGCCTTTAAGTTAGGCATGATAGTTTGAGAAGATGCTCACATAGGAAATATGAATTGAAGTAAAAGAGAGCATCAATAAGAAAATTCAAAGCACATTTAAGTCTAACCCACTTCCTATGCATAGGAATATTGTAAATAAACAAGTCATGAAAGCACAAAGCAACAAGCACAGTAAAGCAAAACAAGTGCAACTTCAAGACTTTCAACATAAAGAGGGGAAACTTAATATTATTGAGATGCATAAAACCATGTTTCCCTCTCTCATAATAACTTTCAGTAGCATCATGAATAAAATTAACAATATAACTATGACATAAAACATCCTTATCATGAGCCACATGCATAAAATGATTATTACTCTCCACATAAGCATGGTCATTCTTATTAATTATGGTGTGAGCAAATTCAACAAAATAGCCATCATTATTATTCTCATCACCATAGTCATAAAATATAGGTGGCATATTGTAATCATAATTAATTTTCTCCTCAATAGTAGGTGGACTGAAAATATCATATTCATCATTGTAATCATCATATATTGGAGGCATAGTATCATCAGAGTAAATTTTCTCCTCCATGCTTGGGGGACTAAAAAGATCATCTTCATAAAAACAAGCTTCCCCAAGCTTAGACTTTTCCATACCATTAGCAATAATGGTGTCCAAAGAGTTCATACTGACAACATTGCTATTAGAATGCAAATAAAGTTCCATAGGTTTTTTAATTTTCTCTTCAAACACTTCATGTCCTAACTCAAGATAAATACTATAAAGATCTCTAATTTTGTTGTTGTTTTCCATTAAGCCTAACTAGTGAAAACAAGAAACAAAAAGAAAAAATTGCAGAATCTAAAGGAAATAACTTCGAGTATTCACACCAGAAAATAGGCGTTTGTCGTGGGAGGTTCTTCTTATTTAATCCTCCGGTGTGAATACCTTTTATCTTTCCTCCCCGGCAACGGCGCCAGAAAATAGCTTGATGTCTACGCACTTCTATTCTTGTAGACAGTTGTTGGGCCTCCAAGTGCAGAGATTTGTAGAACAACAGCAAGTTTTCCCTTAAGTGGATCACCCAAGGTTTATCGAACTTAGGGAGGAAGTGGTAAAAGGTATTCCCTCTCAAGCAATCCTGCAATCAAGATACAAGAAGTCTCTTGTGTCCCCAACACACCTAATACACTTGTCAGGTGTATAGGTGCACTAGTTCGGCGAAGAGATAGTGAAATAAAAGTGGTATGGATAATTATAAGTGGTAACGGTGCCAGCAAATAGCTTGATGGCGTGGAAGAGACTAAAGGCAAACTGAAATAAAGATGGAAGCAAGCAAACATGTAACAGATCTAATAGCAAACGGTGTTTCAGTGCTTAGAAACAAGTCCTAGGGATCATACTTTCACTAGTGAACACTCTCATATAAATATATTCTCTTGATGATAATACTCTTAACTACTCTCCGGTAGAACACTCTAATCATTGGTAGGGCTATAACATCACTCCTCAAAGTAAGCTTTTCCCATCTAGATAACCCCACACTATCACCTTGAGCACTAGATGACTCCAACAAACACCACAATTTCATAAAGACATCCAACTCCAAATATAACTCATAACAAGTATTTGTAATCTCAAGCCTAAGTGCCACCATGGTGAGCACGCTGTCACTTTCACACACATGGGGAGAGCAGAGATTCATTAAAGCACTTGAGTAGAAAGGTAGATCTAATTGATTACAAAGCTCATGACCACAACAAGATCATGCATAGATAGAGAGATGAACACATAGCTACCGGTAGAACCCTTAGCCTCGAGGAAGAACTACTCCCTCCTCATCATGGGAATCAACAACGGTGATTGAGATGGTGGTGGAGATCGATGGAGATGGCTCCGGGGGCACTTCCCCGTCTCGGCAGGGTGCCGGAACAGAGACTTTCTATCCCCCGAATCTCCCCTTCGGTGGCTGCGGCGCAGCAGAACTTTTCGTGGATTTCTGATTGACCATCTAGGGTTTTGGTATCGGGAGGCTCTTATAGGCGAGAGGGGAGACCGAGGGGGTGCCAGGGGCCACCACACCATGCCCTGGCGCGGCTTGGGGTGACGCGCGCCTGGGGGGTGTGGACAGGCCCTAGCCCTCCTCCGTCTCGTATTATGGCTCCGTGAGTCTTTTGGTAAAATAGGAACTTTGGCTTTTGTCCCGTCCAATTCCGAGAATATTCATTTTCTGACTTTCCTGGAACCAAAAACAGCAGAAAATAGGCAACTGGCACTGTGGCGTCTTGTTAATAGGTTAGTCCAAGAAATCATATGAAAAGTACTTCAAAGTAGGAACAAAACACAAGAAAGTAGATAAAACCAAGCATGGAACATCAAAAATTATAGATACATTTGCAATGTATCACGTACCCTTGGGCAATATGGAGATCATGTTGACGTGCTCGATGGAGAGCAAGGCGCACGAAGAAGGACCGTGCCATGTCACATACATTATAATTGCATGTGATGTTGATCCTTTATGCATCTTATTGATGGCTAGTATACGATACTTGACGGTAGCTTTTATCAGATGATCACTTAATTAATACCAACAATAGTGTTATCCCTTAGTGTGCACCACTAAAAAAGTTCTCCATTATGAAGCACGACGTGGCAATGGTGTTGGGACTATGCCCTAGAGGCAATCATATATGATGTAATTCCCAATGTATTCATAAAGTTATTAATATGTCCTAGTATGAACTTTTGATATGTATCACTGAATATGTGATTCAGTTGTGGAACTATATATTCATGTTGTTCATACTAGATGTTCTTGGTCATTTAGGTTGTGCTGGACACACAACTTAGACTAATGTGAAAGTTGGTTGACGACAGGGTTCCACTTGTGATGGGCATGGTGATGCTATTCCGACTTACAGTGACTCGTCTAAAGTGTTTAGCGAGTCGGACTATCCCACCGTTGAGATGCAACGAGCATGTTGCCATTTCAGTCTCAAGTAATGGAATCCTTTGACCTTAGGTGACCGCATGATTCAAGTTATGGATCGCTAGTTTAGTTTGTATCAAATGTTGTTCCATAAATAGGAAGTTATAAATTTAGAGTTCGGCCAGTTGTGACTCAAGCTGCATGACATGGATTACCAAGATGGGATTTGCCCTTCCGTAATGGAGAGATATTCTATGGGTCCTCTCGTGTGATACGATTTGTAAGCATAGCCATGCGCGACTTGGTTAAGTGTTAAAAAAGAGTGGAACTAAGTATTAGTCCAGTGAATTGTATATCACAGAACGAGAAGAGAGTTGAGCTATTGTAGGGATGGCAACTAGTGACCTATAGCTCAACAGGTATATCATGAGGCAAAGGGACTTGGATGAAAGTCGCATTGGAAAGGTTTGTCTTCTAACTTTATGGCGCTTGGGAGTTGGCACATCTTGCTAGAGGCTGATACCCGCTATCGACTTGGAGTGGTGACTCGTGTCATGTCCATGTGTACGTGAACCTGCAGGGTCACACACTTAAGGGAAAGGAGCCCATGTGGAATATATCCGTGTGGAAATTGGGTACAACCTAGGTGGGCCTCAAGTGTTGAGCCCAACTACAAGTACTTATAAGTGGAGTGACAAGGGATAGTTCCCTAACCTTGCCGTCACTTTCTCCACTTCCATTTTGGGCTAGACACGATCTATAAATTCTCTTCCCAGAGCTCCTCCCCGCATGTGTGAATATGGGTAGAGGCGTTGCACGTGTGACACTGAAGACGAAGGAGTTTTTGGTGGACCCAAAGGAGTTCATAACATATTTGAAGGTGTTGTTCATGAGATCATACTACACTGCATCCACTGACGCGCTTCATCAATAATCTGCACCTACACATCTAGTGGTAAATCTTGTGGCCTTCTACCTCAGCTAGATCTTGGAGTACCGCATGGGAAAAAGTTTTTGTTTATCTCTATGTGGCCCAATAGTTGTATTAGAGAGATAGCTTCTAGTTTTAGGCTCGATATCATGCATATGTGATAAGCAGTTAGCATTAGATTAGATCTATTGCTGGTTTGGTGGTCGATATATGAGATAGTTCGGTTTTGTACAAGATTGATTGGATAAATCATACTCGGGGAAATGGATGATCTTGTTTCCGTGATTATACTGCTAAGGTCATGGAATGACATACCCCTATCGGTCGGCCCCCGCAATCGGGGTAGGCTATGACACATAAATCTAGATGCGGTGATCAAAGATCAAAAGAGTTTGATCGAATCGGAGTACGAATCGGATTGGGTAAATTTGTTTTATCCTATGAAGAAATCAATGTTTGGAATTAAGATGAGATCTGATTTTGGACCCCCGGCTTTGCCATGCTGTAGCATCTTAGATGTTGTTGCAAGTTTCACAACGATGGTAGATATCGTATCTATGCATAACTTGTTTTTGCAAGATGATGTTGTGAATGGTATGGCTTGATGTGTGTAATCGATATGTGATGTGCATATCATGGTTTTTTGTCAGCCGGCTAGAGCCAGAGTGCTATCATTTTATTGTATAACGACATGTGTATAGGATTCTCTATGTAATCCTTATTTACTAAGCAAGTGTAGCTTTTTGGAGAACCCATATGGCACGCAAGTCGATGTACAAGTCAGTGACATGGAGTAAGTTGACACGTGACAAGAGTTGGCACGAGTCGACTTACAGGTTTCATGGATATGGAGGTCACCATGAAGTGAGCCATACCATTTCACATTATAATTTCTTTATTTTGAGTTATTTGTTGTCTCTGGTTTTACCTCTATTTGATAGTTGGTAGAATTTAATTCCTCAAAGTAGGTCTAGTCGGTATCCCTACCGGTGTTGCACCATCACAAGTCGGACATTCTTGGTAGTGGGCTCACAAAATTGTGGTGCTATCAATTCTTTCTGACTAGGTGGATTCGAGTCAGACTCTTACAGCGTAAGCACTTGGTAAGCTAGACAGGTCTATCACAACGGTTGTGGGACTCAGGGAGAGGTCGGTCTGGAGTTGGGCCATGTGATGTCACTCGACCAACATGAATCCTATGTGATGTGATTAACAAGGAGTTGTCTACCTAGGTCACGTGATGGCTAGCGGTGATGCTAAAGCTCACTAGTCGGCTTGCTTATTTAGGATCAAGAATCACTAAGTAACCATCGGAGGGGTGTTGGTTCTAGTGGGAGCATAAGTATTAAAAGTTTGATATGCTTGCTCTTTTATGGATACATGTCTTAAGTGTTTTTCATATTTTTCTATTGTAGATCAATGGCACCTAGTAGCGGTGTCCCTCAGATGCCTAGTTTTGCACTGAGAATGATCCTAGAAAAACATAAGCTTAATGGAACTAATTTCACCAATTAGTATCATAATCTGAGAATTGTTCTCAAACAAGAAAACAAGGATAATGTTCTAAATAACCCACTTCCAGATGAGTCGCATGAGAATGTGAGTGTCGCTGCAACCAATGCCTATCGTAGGACAAAGGATGAGTCCACAGAAATTAGCTATCTTATGCTTGCTCACATGGAATCAGACTTGCAGCAGCAGTTCGAGGATGTTGAGGCCGACGATATGATCAAAAGCCTCAAAAGTATGTTCCTAGCTCAGGAAAAGACCGAGAGATATCAAGTCTCTCAAGCTTTACTGAGTTGTAAGCTTAAGGATGGCGATCCACTAAGTCCGCATATGATCAAGATGGTTGGTTACGTGCAATCTCTAGAGAGGTTGGGCTACCCTATTAGCCAAGAGTTCACTACTAATATAATTCTGAACTCTGTTCCTACTACATATGGCCAGTTCATCTCAAACTACCACATGCATGGTATGGATAAGAAGCTCACTGAATTACGCGCTCAAGTAGGTAGAGGCTGATCTCAATAAAGGTGATAGTCAAGTGTTGATGGTATAGAATAAGGCTAAGTTCAATAAGAGTTCTTGGATTAAGAAGAAGACTAAGTCAGGAGGGTGATGCTTAAGATTCGATCCCAAGTGTTTCCTTAGGTACTAAGTCATCTTCTTCAGCTAGTTTCAATTTCTTCTATTGCAAGTCGGGTGGCCACTAGAAGAGGAATTATAGCAAGTATTTGGCTGACAAAGCTAAGAGTGGAGGTGTGATTTCCAACTCAGGTACGCTTTTATGCCATGTTATAGACATGTATCTTATCGATGCACCTAACAGTTCTTGGGTATATGATATCAAATCAGTAATTACCATATGCAACTCATTGCAGGGATTGGTAAGAACTAGGAGCATGACAAGATGTGAGGTTGACAATCGAGTCGGCAAGAAAGCAAGAGTCACTGTGTTGGAAGTTGGCACGATGAAACTTCCATTAGCTTCGGGATTCTTAATGGAGCTAAATAATTATTATTATGTTCCAGTGCTTAGTCGAAACATTATTTCTGCCTCATGTTTTATGAGACAAGCCTATGAGTCTAATGTTAAGAATAATGGTTGGTCTTTATATTTGAATGATATTTTCCCGACTTTGCACTCGTCCAGATGGGTTATTTATTTTGAATCTTGATGGTGAATCAGTCTATAACATAAATGTGAAAAAGTTGAAACCAAATGATATGAATATGACTTACTTTTGACACTGTCGTCTTGGTCATATAAGTTGGAAACACATGAAGAAGATTGGCGTATCTTGATTTTCGACACCGGGGGTATGAGTCCCCCTTTTTTGTTGGCTAGGGGTGCAATGTCCAGCGAGTTCGATCGGTGATCTAGACAAACACAATCACACAGAGAGGCACAAGTTTTTTTAACCCAGGTTTAGGTCTGCAATGAGCAGATCCCTACATCCTGCAACTATGTACTATCTGATTATCACAAGGTTACATTGGTTTCCTCCTCCGAGAAGGTTCTCTGGTCCCCCTCCCCAAGTCTGACCTGGGCCTCCTTTTATATGGACAAGGGGACATCACAGGGGTCAGATCACATGTGTCGGTGCGAGCTTATTAGCCACGTAGTGGGCCGCGGCCTACAACATGGCTTAACAATCATGTCTGGGTGTCGCATGTTGTTGACTGCACATGGAAAACTGGCACCAGACTAGTTATGTCAGCTCGATTCATGTCTTCGGGTGGTCTAGCCATGCCGGGGCCGCTGGCGGGATGCTGTCGGGCCCTGCAAGGACACCCCGGCAGAACCCTCATGTGTCCACGGCGAGGCGCGGCATGCATGAAAGCCACACGTTGTTTGAGTGCTGCCAGTGGTCGACACATGGTGTTTGTCCAACCTCTGGTCCAGTATGTAGTGTGCACATGGTGCAGTATGTGCTTGGGTCAGGCATCGATTTCTAGTTGTCCAACCTTTTCCTATGGTAGTTTTCGTCCTTTTGCACCGGGTAACAAACCTGAGTATCTACCCTAGGGGAGCTCCCCGGGTCTCCCGCCTCAGTAATTCACGGGACGCCCGGCCCGGAGCCCGTGGTCCCATGACTCGTGGGGAGCACAGGACCGACAGTAGCCCCCGGGTGAGGTGTCGTGTCGTGTCGCCCAAGGCCCGAGGCCTCGGTCAGAGTAAGCCGTCCGTGAAGCTCCCCAAGATCCAACTGTAGCACATGACGGAGATCTTGGCATAGTGGATCACTATCTAGGGAACCCATAGGATTGTCCTAGCAGTAACTCCAAACTTCTGCACGTCAGGTGGGGCCTCCTCCCCCGGCATATGTAAATGGCTTCAAGGAAGGAGGACACATCTAGCACTCATTTCTATTACTTCGTGCTCTTTGCCTCTTGTAGAGTCATGTCCACCACCCATATCTCAAACCATGCGCTGGCCCCGGGGAGGTTCCTCCTGCCAGCTTCGGAGGTGAACCGAGGGTGCAGGCGGCGAAGTGGCGGACGAGGTCGTTGCTTGGAGATGGATTGTTCCCCCACGGCGGTGGCTCCTGAGGACTCGTGGACAGACTTGTCTGTCTTTGAGTTCTGTGCAAGGGTGCATCGTGAGAATGTAGGAACGACGCACCTCTACCACTTCTTTGCTTGGTCCTTTGGCAGCTGCCATCGTCCTTGCAAGCTAATGCTCTAGCCTGTCGGATGCTGCAACACCATCTGGTGGGCTCACGTCTTCTCCGAAGAGGGTGGGACATGTGTCTCAGGAGGGGGTGGACCCGCTTCTCCAAGACCCACAGCCTCTAGAGGGGATACATCCGCATTCTCATGTTCGATAGGGCGAAGACGCTTTCCATTAAGGTGTTCAACGGCAACCAGCGTCGCGTTGAGTACTTTCATGAGGAGGCGCTCTGATCCCACAGAGATCCCTAGCCGACTTGTTGCTCGAGACCCCCCATCAAGCGAGTAGGTTGGACCTGCGTATGTTTCAACAAGGCATACGACATGTAAGGTCCTAGAAGGAGTGTTCTGTTTACCTTTCTTAGTTGTAACTTTGAATTTACTATCTCCAGAATAAAAGAGGGTACTTATCTGACGTCATGGTCTTCTTCCTTCGTTTCTATTGCCGGTGTTCTGAGGGTGACAAGGTTTGCTCCTCGGTCCCTCCGAATTGTTTCTTAACGCATCTCCCCATTAGCAAAAATCCCTTGGGTGAATGATCACCAAAACGAGTGTGTGACAAATCACTTAATTTTTATCCATCAATAGGAGCAATACTAGGTACACTTCTAGTGTTATGGCACCCAGCTGGCGCACAAGGCTTTTAGGTGCTCGGGGACAACCTCGGAAAGTTTCTGCTCTTCTGGTGACTCGATAACCGTCAAAGACCAACCGCGGACAAGCCCGGCTTTGCCCACTCCACCGATGGCGCATCCATCATTGCAGTAGGCGAGACACGCGGGGTGATCTCGCCTGGACTCACATGTTGCATAGCTAACTCGGTAGTGCACAAAATTATTCTGGAGCATGTTATGGGTAGAATTTGCAAAGATGGTATTCGTGCAAGTGCTCAATATTCCACGAGTTCTCCACGGGGATACCATCTTCGTCTCTAGGTAGACCGCTCCGGGCCTAGAGATTTGTACCACCCGGTAAGGGCCCTCCCACTTTGGTTGCAACTTGTTGCTACCCTTCCCGGGACGAGCCCGGTGAAGGACCAAGTTGATGTCCGCAAGTGCACAGATCATTTGTAGCTAGTTTCCAAGTATAGATATCGATCCCACATGGAGCCCAAAGGTAAGTGCTTATGAATGAAGTCTCTATCACACTCAAAGTTGTCATAGGTCTTCAAGTGAATTGACTGCAAGTGTGGAAATAAGAATGAATTTTCGATTAAACTGGATGTATTTAAATAAAAATAAAATGTAAACTTCAGGAATAAAAATCATAAAATTAACGAATGATTCAATTGTTGTGGTTTTCTGTAGATGACAAAGAAGGCGCGGCGAGATACAGTTCATGGCGATAGTGACTATGCCAGGTCGACGAATGATGAGTGTAATAATTATAATCTTATAAGTATATGTGTAGGCGAGCAACCCATAATTAGCCGGAACTCCTCTTGGTTGATTTTATCCAAACTTCAATAATCCTACTAGTCTGTTACCAAAACCATGGTCAGTCACTAGACGATTAAGATCCTCCAGGTTGCTTAGCAATTAAGCTCCTTGGATCGGACTAATGCAATAAGCACAGTGGTTCCTCGTGATCCTCAAGTCAAACTAGATTCCCATTGATATCCCCGTGTCACACGGGGGTGACCGGTCTGCTAGCGAACAAGATCCTATCTATGTAGAACAAAGCATCATGTTGTTTGGGCCCTTAATTGGACAACAAGCATTAGGCATCCCACAAATAGTCAAGCACACATAATATAGTAATTAAAATCAATCAAAAGCTAATGGAAAATATATGGAGGCGTATCACATCTCACCAATCCCTTACATCTCCCACGCCCAAGGAACTTACTCACACATGAGAGAAGAAAGCATCATCGATATAATTAAATAAAGGGAGTTCTTCTCGATAATACCGGGGAGATCCAGAATAAGAATAGAAAAGTAATCCAACACAATTCAAGATAGGAAGAAACAATCTCAAACCCTAATCTTGCAAAGTGAAGATCTCTCTCTCTCTCAAGTACAAGTAATGGCTATGAGGGTGTGATGGCTAGGAGGTTGAAGATCGTGGAGAGAGATAAAGAACGTCTTCCCCTTCTTCTCTGGTTCTCTTCTTCCCCTTTCTTATCCCCTTTTAAAATTACCTAACGTGATAGATCAAAAGGAAAAACAAAATAAGCTTGAATTCATCCACTAGATCAATGTGAGAGTTTCAACCATGGAATCCTGAAAATAAAGATGGATAGGGAGAGAAAATACCAATATGTTGATTCCCCAACACAAATGAATGAAATCCATGAAGAATCAAGAATGCTAGGTGGGTTTTGAGGGTTTTGAAGAGAGAATATGAGAGAAAAAGTGAGGAGGAGGAAGAACCCTAGCCGCCCTAGTGCGATTAAGTGGTCGCGCCGAACTATATGGCCACTACTATATGGGCGGGAAAAGAAGTTCCCGCCGTATAGTTGCGGCGGCGTCGACAATTAGGGTTTCTTTACGCTAAATCACAACTATACGGGTGCAACTATACGGTCAGATGAAAATGGTCCCACCGTATAGTTGGTCGCCAAACCTTCTGTGTCCCCGAGATAAAATTTCTGAAACAAGCATTGACAACTATACGGACGGAACTATAGGACTAAAATTTCTATTCCCACCGTATAGTTGGTCATTAAACCTTTAGTATCCGGGAATGACAATTTACGAAGAAAATGATAACTATATGGCTGAATTTTTTTATTCATGGCGTATAGTTGGTCGTTAAAACTTCTATGTGTCCTCGAAAAGAAAATTTACAAAGGCAATGATAACTATATGATCGGACTATACAGCTGGAATTTTTTATTCCCGCTATATAGTTAGTTGTTAAACCTTCTGTGCCAAGCTTTTTTGCCCAATTTTTTTTGAGATTCACCTTTTACTCTCGACAAAATGATTAAGCCAGTTTTGTAGATAAAACCCAAACTTTTATTTTTATACTTATTCTACGCTTGTTCAATCGATATTTCTACTACTTTTTGACCGCTGCATCTTCACAGGCGCGCTTCCACAAGAATGTCTATGAAAAAGTTACAGGAATGCGATGAACATTTTATTCTTTATTTTATTTTATTAATGTGATGGGTTAACTCCCATTATGCATTTTATTAAAAATGGTTTAATAATTCAACCCCTTCTTTGTTCTCGAATTCTTACCTTGGGTTGCCCCTTATCAAAGGTACTTACCACATGAACTCGTTTTGCCGGTGGAATATATCTTTCTCCTGCTTCCAGCTTTCTTGGAAAATACCGGATGATTTCAGCATCATAAATGTTGAAGATTATTTTTCCCTTAGCATAATCAACTGACGCTCCTGCAGTACTAAGGAAAGGTCTTCCAAGTATTATGGATAATTTTTCATCCTCTGGCATTTCAAGAATAATAAAATCAATGGGAATAACATGCTCATCTTTTCTAAGTAGAACATCCTCAATTATAGCAATGGGTTGTTTCATGGACTTGTCAGCCATCTGTAAAGTGATAGTAGTAGGGGAATACTCCCCTAATCCTAACCTTTTATAGAGGTAATATGGCATTACACTAACTCTTGCACCTAAATCACACAAAGCATTGTGAATATCTGTTTTGCCAATTGAGCATGAAATAGTTGGTATTCCGGAATCTCCCGATTTAGCAAATAGCTTCCCATTGGCAGGATAACTAGTCACCATGGCAACAGTTTCATTTATTTCTTTCTTTCTACTAAAAATATCACAGAGGAATTTAGAATAGGTTGGAACTTTTATTGCATCCGAAAATGGAATTTCTAGACGAAGATCACCAAGTTCCTTTTTGAAAGAATCATAGATTACCTGATCCAGTGCTTTGTTTTTTCGATCTAGATAAGGAACCTTTTGCTCACCTTTCTTATTCTTGTCTTTTACCTTTTGTGGGGGATTAGGCTCTTTTGTTGCTTTCTTTTGTTGTTGCTTATCGTTTTTCTTCTTTTATACTACAACGACTTCATCTTCATTGCTCATATGTTTTTCTTCTCTTGGATCAACTGTCTATGCATCAGAGTCATAACGCTCATCCTGTGCATCATTTTGGTCCTCCATGGTTTGATCTTGTGTTTCTTGAGAAGTTTCATCTTGAGGACCCACCAGTGTATCATCTTCTTGGCTTGCTTTGAGAAAGGCTTTTTCCTTTAGATCTTTTTCAGCTTCATATTCTGGTGGTCCTAATGGTCCTGTAACAACTGCACCTCTCCTTGTAACAGCATTAGTAGAAACAGGAATATCTATATCATCTTGAAGAAAAAATTTATAACCAGATGCAATATTTGTTCACATTGGGTTTCAATCATACTAAGGTACTTGTGAAATTACTTTATTTCTTGGCCAATCTCACCATAATTTTCCGTGAGTTCCGCCAAAATCTTCTTATGTCTTTGAAATTTCTTATGCAGGTTATTATGAGATTTTGCATGTCGATGTTTTAATTCTTGAAACACTTTTCTAGTTTCATCTTATTCAGTAAAAACTTATAACAACTCTACTTTGTTTTGCTTAACAAGTTCAGAAGGTATACCTTGTTCTTTCATTGTTTTGCATACTTTAGGCATAAGATCAGGAGTTATACGAAGTATTCCTTTTTCCAGCTTAGTACCGAAATCAGGATTATATAAAGAATCATTCTTAGCCCTAGTAGACATCAATTCCAGACATGCTTTATTAGTTAAAGTATTTATCGATCCTCCTGCTGATAAGTCAAGCAACTCTCTGCATTGGGTGTTAAGACCCTGTTAAAATAAATGGCAAATAGTTGATTCAGAATAGCCATGATTAGGAATACTATCGATCATTCCAAAGAATCTATTCCAGGCTTGTGGGTAGTTTTATCCCACGTTTTGACTAAAGGTTCCCATATTCTTTCTAAGTTCAGTTACCTTTTAAAAAGGATTAAACATGTTTATGAATTTAACAATACAGTTGTCCCAACATTTAATGTAATGACGAGGGAGAGAATATAACCAGTCTAGAGCCTTACCTTCAAGAGACCAACGAAATAATTTTAGATGAGAGAAGTCTCTTGGCAAACCTTTTGGTCCAAGTGATGTTATCACATCGTTGTACTCTATAAGATGTCTTCCTGGGTCTTCATCTTCCCTTCCACTGAAAGCTTTTTCCTACAATTTTTTAATAATTCCACCATCAAATCGATATTCTCTAACTCCAGGATTAGGAAATTCTATTGGTTGAAGCAGAATTCGAAGCACTATATTCTCTGAGAGTTTTCTCAGGCTTCTTGGGAGTTGTCCTATAAATGGACATGATTTCCATAAAATAACTCAGGTTTTAAAGTTCAACCTTATTTGATCTTAAAAGTTTTTCAATAATTTCCCCACGCCTTTGAATAGGCATGCTCTCAATATAATCTACTAAATAGGTCCTACCAGAGCGTGTAGACCCTTTGTCTCCTAGGGAGACCATTTTGTATTAGTAACACATGAAATGTCAACAGACAAACACTTAGCGCTTAGCTCCCTAGCAACGGTGCCAGAAAATAGCTTGATGTCTGCAAGTGCACAGATCATTTGTAGCTAGTTTCAAAGTATAGATATTGATCCCACAGGGAGCCCAAAGGTAAGTGTTTATGAATGAAGTCTTTGTCACACTCAAAGTTGTCACATGTCTTTGAGTGAATTGACTGCAAGTGTGGAAATAAGAATAAATTTTGGATTAAACTGGATGTATTTAAATAAAAATAAAATGTAAACTTCAGAAAAAAAATCATAAAGTAAAGAATGATTCGGTTGTTTGTGGTTTTCTGTAGATGACAAAGAAGGCGCGGGGAGATACAGTTCATGGTGATAGTTACTGTGCTAGGTGGACGAAAGATGAGTGTAACAATTATAAACTTATAAGTATATGTGTAGGCGAGCAACCCATAATTAGCCAGAACTACTCTTGGTAGATTTCATCCCAACATTAATAATCCTACTAGACTGTTACCAAAACCATGGTTAGTCACTAGACGATTAAGATCCTTTAGGTTGCTTAGAAATTAAGATCCTTGGATCAGACTAATGCAATAAGCACAATGGTTCCTCATGGTCCTCGAGTCAAACTAGTTTCCCATTGATATCCCCGTGTCACTCGGGGGTCACCGGTCTGCTAGCAAACAAGATCCTATCTACGTAGAACAAAGCATCATGTTGTCTGGGCCCTTAATTGGACACCAAGAATTAGGCATCCCATAGATAGTAAAGCACACATAATATAGTAATTAAAATCAATTACAAACTAATGGAAAATATATGGAGGCACATCACATCTCACCAATCCCTTACATCTCCCACGCCCAAGGAACTTACTCACACATGAGAGAAGAAAGCATCACTGATATAATTAAATAAATGGAGTTCTTATCGATATTACCGTGGAGATCCACAATAAGAATAGAAAAGTAATCCAACACAATTCAAGATAGGAAGAAACAATCTCAAACCCTTATCTTGCAAAAGTGAAGATCTCTCTCTCTCAAGTACAAGTAATGGCTATGAGGGTGTGATGGCTAGGACGTTGAAGATTGTGAAGCGAGATGAAGAACGTCTTCCACTTCTTCTCCGAATCTCTTGTTTCTCCTTTCTAGATGGGATGGTGGCTGCTGTGATATGATTTCGCGTCCTGTCTCTTCATGAAAGTTGTCCCTTTTGAAAAAATATTTCCTCTGTATAGTTGCTCGTTAAAGCTTCTATATGCCACTCTTGATTGCTTCCAAAAAGAGACTTGCTTGTTTTCACCTGAGTATTGTTTTTCTCTTATTAAAACCTTTTGTTGATGTTCAAAACCTAAAACACACATTAAAAACCAAGTTTTCTTCGCAACCGAAGTATTAGCGTTAGGTAAAGCTACAAAACGATCAAATCCAGAAGAAAAGCATCAATAAAAATCATCAAAAATATTTCGAATCTCACAGCTATCGCAAGTCACCTGCTTCTATGGTTCGAGGATGGACCTAGCGATAGTGGTAGCGCCATAAGCTCTATTGATAGTGAGCCACACACATAGCCGCTAGGTTGCGACCCTATTTGAGGAAGTTTATGTCGTCGATTTGTTGTTGCCCTGGAGGGTCTCTCGGTGAGCTCGCACCCAGGGGATCCGTACTACAACTCGGTGGGAAGCACGACTTCATCTCCATAGAGCAAGGAGAAACGAATTTCTCTAGTGGCCCTGCTCGTGGTGGTATGGATTGACTAGAGGACGGCTAAGATCTGATCGATCTATCCCCACCCGCTAGATTTGAATTTATCGAAGGTTCGGATTTTGAGCCCGTGCAGTACCTCCGCATTGAGGTTCTCCGCTCGCCGGTTTCTCTGGGGTGGGCCACCGAGGCGAAGCAGACTTTGTGTCAACACCCAAATTTTTAATCCAAGATGCTTGTTATGCCATACCTCGCAATCCCAGGATTACCATTTTTGCGATACATAACAGATTGATATCATGGTACATCATCCATTACAAACCATGATAAGGTCTTACACAAATAAAGGATCTCATGATCCAGTCTTAATACAAACAAGCAGCGGAATAATAAGCGTAGTAGTGGGCTCCATCTTCAGGGTCACAGGCAATGTTGATGATGGGAGATGATTCTAGTTGTCATAGATGTCCTGCTGTCCATCTTCCTGATAGTCCTCCTCATAGTCTGGCCTCGGGAATAGCCAGGGACAAAGCCATGAGTACTCTTCAAGTACTCGCAAACTATCACTAACAAGTAAGGTAGTTCTAATAGGAATCTTAAGCTCTAGGTTTATTTGCAAAAAGCCATATTTATCTAAACTGAGTTTAGAAGTAAATAAAGCTAATTTAATGTTCTAAAATCACTTACTAGTTTTCATATTCACAACCCTGTTGTGGTCAAGTCAAAGTCTCAATTCATTTCACTAGTCATTTTGAAAACATCTAACGACGGAACTGTATGGCCACTCCAATTGTCCATGACCGCGGACGCGGCTATTCGAATAGTTTGACACTCTGTAGAGGTGGTACAGTTTCACCACAAAATTCGATACATCCATCAGGGATAACCCTGAATCCTCATACTTAGTATGCGGGTAATAAATCATAACCTTTCAATTACACACTCTAGTATAGGCACCTCCCCTATGAGCTTGGCCTCTCAGCCATGGCCATCTGACATCCTAGGCACTTCATAGGTGGACATCATCAAGAGGTAGCCTCAGCTCAAACCTCTTCTACGAGGGAACCCATACTAATGCATAAAAACTTCCGGCTAAGCGTTATACAATTCAGGTATTATGGTTGTACGGTAAAATTTGAATGGTATCGCATTCAAACCAACAATCAGTTTTTATAAAGGGCTAAGGCTCATGCCTCAACATTTTCATCATCAAATCCTTTGTGTTTCTCAACACATGTCAAAACATCTCAATAGAATGAAGCATCATTCCAAGGTTTTCATAATCATTTTCACCAAGTATTCGCATCTAGACTGATCAAGTTTTATGCTTAGCACTAGCCACTAAGGTTAAGAGTGTTCACTAATGAGGGGTGCTAATCTTCAATCTCATGCCATAGAATGGCATCTAAGTGTAACTAGATAGGCCAAGTTTTATACTCTTTATGCTACCTATACTAGAAGTAAAGAACTTTGGTAAAGTAAAAAGAATAAAGCTTGCAAGTAAAACTTGGGATTGGTATAATCAAAATGGTATAACCAAAGCATGCCTAATGCATTTTGCTTAGGTTCTCAAGCTTGCAAGTATTATCTTGCACTGTTAATGATGGCTTGCATGGTTAACTTGTATAATGCTAGCTTTCCTTGGTTGGTGCAGTGATTGAAGTTTTCGTCGTCTTCTTCTGGGTAGAACTCCTCCTCGTAGACTTGGTCGGTAATATCGGCTATAAATGAAATACGGGGTATACAATCACCAAAAAATACTTAACTAAGTATACTTAGCACACTAAGGCTCACACTTGATGATCTAGTATCATCACAAACATCACATGAAATAAGGAACTAGTTTTATTCCTTTTATTTTAGAAAATTAATTTCTACTCATTGAAATTAATTAAGATTTAATATTCTCCAATTAAAATATGGGATTATGTTGACACATGTCATCACCACATATTCTAATACATGGGAATGTGATTGAAAGTGTTGGTCACATTTTATAAAGTTTGAGATTACTATTTAATAAATTTAAAGTGACAAGAAATGCCCTAATAGCATTCTTTTGGTC
This sequence comes from Avena eriantha, assembly GCA_910589775.1. Classification (NCBI taxonomy): domain Eukaryota; kingdom Viridiplantae; phylum Streptophyta; class Magnoliopsida; order Poales; family Poaceae; genus Avena; species Avena eriantha. The sequence continues at coordinate 454,025,458 of OU342742.1, read as the reverse complement.
CTAGCCCAATGTAACTGCATGCAAACCTAAATGTTTTTACATATTAAGATATATATTGTCAAATGTGATTTTTGAGAGTTGGAATCAACTCAAAAGCTATTATGGTTGATTTTTTAGAAAAATGTTTTAAGTTGCAAAAGTCTCTGTCTTGTTATTTTTACTATAGATTATCTCTAACTCCAATTGATTTAAATCCAACGGGCTTGGATAGATAATTTAATTATCTTTCTAACAAAATTTGAATCATGTCATTTGGTTCAGTGAAACTCTCTGAATTGATTTTTGAATCTAGGCACCGAATAGGGTTTAAACTAAAATGGAAAAACATCTATTTGAATTTCCAGGCCAGCGCGGGAACTTAAACAGGCCGGCCCAGTTACACTCCATGGCACAGAGGGCTGCTGACAGGTGGGGTCTACTCGTCAGCAAAACTAACTCACCAAAACGGTATGGGCGAATCTAAGTGGTGCGATCTAATTCTAATCCAACGGTCGAGCGTCATCATCAACGACGAACAACTAAAACGAGGAAAGTGACCTAGCGCGGTGGTGGGGGTCTCGCGGGGCTCACCTGGGCTCCAGCTACGGTCAGCGACGGGGGCAATCGACGTGGTAGACGACGGCGAGGCGAGGCGCGGTCACGGCAGGGCTTGGGGTGGTCGGAATCGACGACGCCCTTCTCCTCCAGCAGTGGCGGGCTCCGGTGAAATTCCGGCGAGGTGGTGCTCGCTTTGCTCTAGGGAGAGGTGGGGAAGGTCAGTGAGGAGTGGGGGGTCAAGCGGTGTGGAGAATGGAGGCGGGGGTGGCCTCCTTTTATAGTGCGGTGTAACACCCTCGAATCGGCCCTATGCAAGTTTCAGCGATTCCTGCCAAACCCGCATAGAAACGATTCAAGGATGCCCTGGGGAACAAAGTAATACCATTACACATTAGGCCACGATGGAACCCACAGAACATTTATATACAACAACGACTCCATGAGTCAAGAATACAGATATACGGTACAAAGATCCAAATCACCTTGAAAACGATACAACATCTGAGTACGGATAAGATGCAAATGGGGCTAAGAGCCCTGAAGAATAACCAATGGCGTCCATAACCCTGCCCAGGCCAAGCCGGAAGGGTAACCCTGCTAACGACGTCGAACTTATACCTGCTAAAACAAAAGGGGTGCTGACAAAGGGCAAAGGAAAAAGAGAGCAGTCAGTACTGAGGCTAGTACACAGCGAGGCTAGAATTCGGCGGCTCTCGCCTACATAGGTATGGTGGACTAAAGCGGCAGCGAAGCATGCACTAAATGTCCTATAGATACTCGGTACAACTGTCGGCTATTAGAGAGGGATAAGAAAGACCTATTCGGAACCAACCTGGTACTAACACCAATCATACCCATCTTGGTATTCCCCCTTGAGACCAAACGAGGAAGTCAAACCGAGGAACTCACACAGTTGGCAGTTTTATTCATTCCATTATAGTTGCAGCACTTACTAGTCAGATATAGATATCATGAGTCATCCTGATAGCATAAGTAGTGGGCAGTTTTAGTTAACCATTCAGTTGTAGTTGCAGTACTTACTATTCAGATACAATTAGCATGTGACATCCCAAACCAAGCAGTTGTTGGCACATTTATTCCATTCCATTGGAGTTGGGATACTTACTAGGCAGGTATAACATGACATGATACACCCCAGTTCCACCAATTTTTGGCACTTTTATTATCCATTCCATTGTAGTGAAGCTGATTACTAGTCACACATTAAGTCAAATTTATAGCACTACTTTAGTTATGCTTGTCTATGATCGAGATACTATGCTCCAAGTCGTCAATAACCGCGGACACGGCTTTCATAAAGATTTACCCTGCAGGGGTGCACAAATAGCAACACACACACGATCAACCCCGAAAAAACCAAATCAAAACCCAACGAGCCTTTCACGACAAAGCAATCACAGGATTCATAAATTATTTCAGGGGGCCACCCCTAATAAGCTACTCGTTATGAAGTCGTCCGCCTCCGCGACGGACCCAGGGTGTGTGGCAACGACTGTAAATGACCGGGAACCCGAAAGTGTGACTGTGCTTGTCGATACAGCGTAAACGTGGCACACGGTTCCTAAACAGTACAGGCGCGCCACGCGCAATTGTAAGCAAAGCAGCAAAGCATGGCATAAGTACAGGATAGTAATAAAGCACCAAACTAGTTTGTGGCCCCAAGAAATAAGAAATGAATCAAGCTCTGGCTAAGAGGGATCCATAGGGTCTCACGGATGTGGATAGTGCGAATAAACAAGGAACAGGTATCAAGTACTCGGGGCCTACGAGACACTAGTGGACATGAAAAATGAAATAGCATAGATTGCCCACTGGTGCCTCTTTTATTAGTTATCCCAACAATTTAATAGTTGTATTTAAAGTCATGATCCTCTCCACCGTAAAGCATATGACAACATTTCAACAACTGTGTGGTACTTCATGACACGGGATCGCACCTGAGCGAGCGACTACGACTCGCAAGACCATCTATCTACCAAACAACGTAATAGGAGGTGTCCAAGGCAATATAAAGGCTGCACGGAATATATCGGGTACGGAACACTAAAGCATCGCGACATGGATAGCAATAGATCAACCGGAGGAAATAAAGACTATAAATGCAAAATAGGTAGAAAGGGGGAGAATGCTCGCCTGGGAAACATAGCCAAAGGTTCATTATCCGAAGAACTTGTCGATACTCGCATCAACTGAACGGCCTAATCTGCGAAGAACCAAAACACTAAAAAGAAACACCGGATGCACTATTTATTACTACGTTAGAAGATCGAGCATGATGCATGTATGATATATGACATGGCACTAATGCGATGCAATTAGGCAATATTAAGCGGAACCGGGATCCCCGACAATTAATTAAAAGGTTCATGTTGTTTAGATACCCTGCAATTTTAATGTTGTATTAATATGGCAAAACATGGCATCGGTTTGCTACACAAATTTAAATGGTGCCAATACAAGACTACAATAGGCCGCATATGGTCTCCATATTTAATATGAGGTGAAACGACAAAGTACCCCCAAACAAATAAACATGTATGCAAGTATGGATAATTTAATATGTAACAAGTATATGTCAATATTATAAAAATAGGGGTCTCGAATAGGGGTCACACATCAGGGTTCAGCGAGGATCAGTCTTCAGGGTCGTGGCCATTGGTTCCGGGAAGGAGGACTCGATGTTCCGTGAAAAACTTTGGGTCATCAGCTTCGGTGAACCTTGGAGTCCATGTTGGAGTACTTTGAATCCATGTCAAAGTTCTTGGGATCTAGGACAGAGAACTTGGGATCGATGTCGGGGTCTTCGAGTGCCGGTGACCTTCAGGAGATCTTGTAAGATGGCGGTGGCCCTCCCCAGGATCTCGACTTGGTAAGCCAAGATGATGATGAGCCGAACTTGTCCTACAGATAAGTCACGAACATGCGGTTGTACTTGGTGTTGGTGTTGCACTTGACCGGACAGATGTGTTGTTCACCTAGGCACCGATCTAATAGGGACATGGCCCAAACGAAAGGGCAACAATGACTTGGGGTGGATGCAGGCATGGCAAAGGTGGGGCATTGTAACCACATGCGGGCCGAGGGCGTCAGAGGCGAGCATGAGGACATGGAGGTGCTCCTGGGAAGCAAGCTCTCGAGGCGAGGCTACCGGCCTTGGGGATGTGTGGCCTTGGCATCAGGCAGGGATGGCGTGGTGGACGGGCGGAGCTCTCTGCCGACGGCGGCAACCGGGTCGAGGAAGGACTCGCCAGGGAGAACTTGGGGAGGGGACGAGCATGCAGAAGGGGCAGCCGGCGAAGATGCCAGTTAGGCGAGGGAGCGAGCTCGCAGGATGAAGGGAGCAGGGCAGGCGACACTGAGGCTTGTTGCCGGCAAGCGACTTCATGGCGTGGGAGCTCTGGTGGCGGGGACGCGGCTCGACGAGGCAAGCTTTGGTGGAGGGCGGCGAGGGCGTGGCCGGCGAAGAGGCGGGTCCACGGGTGTAGACGGGAACCAGGGGAGGAGCGGCACTTGGTCGCAGAGAGGAGGGCGGCCAGCGGGGTCCCGAGGCAGCACGTCGAGGGAGGTCCCTGGCAAGGCCGGCACGTAGACGAAGTGGCTCGAGGGGAACCCTGCGGCGGCGGCAGAGAAGCACCAGGGAAGGTGGACTCAGCGACGCGTGCTAGGATAGGAAGGCGGCGGCGATACAGTGAGGCGAGCGGTTGGACGCGAGCGAGGTGGGGATGGTTCGAGGGAGAGAGGCGACATGGGTTCGCGTGTGGGCTGGGTACGAGACGGTGGTGTGTCACGTAGTAGACGTGTCGGGGTTGGGTCTGGGCGTACGCCGGGGTGGGTGGCTGGCGTGACGCGGGTTGGGGCTGGCTCGCGCGTCGTGTGCTGCACGTGAGCGAGTAGGGACGCGGGATGGGACTAGGTGGAGCGGGCGTTAGCGGTAGATGAAGGTGGTTCTGACGGCAGGGAAAAGAAGGACTAGCATTAGATTTAGGTAGGTAGTTAGGGTTAGGGTTTGGTACTAGAGGGATCTAGGGTCACGATTTAGCCGGGGTGGTAGGATGCTGCCAGCTGGGGTTGGGTCTGGCCGGTGGCGGCCTCCCCAGGTAAAAATAGTTTATATTTTTATTTAATTTAAAATATTTGTTTGGAAAATAGTTTAGACAAATAAAATATCCGGACGGACCGAGGGTTTTTATTTGAAATAAAGACGGGGATATTTATAAAACAAAGATAGTCTTTTGGGAAATAGTTTTAGACAAACAAATGCATGATGACGACGATGCTCAAATGCAATGTGACATGATCACATGAGCATGTGGTCATGATGATGCATAAAATAAAAACAACATGCAATTTTCTAGTAGTGGTTTTACCGGGGTGCTACAATTCGACACCACTAACAATGGATCTTGACCTCGAGATCCGCCTCATGGTACGGGGGAGAAGGCCGATGATCTGGGTCTTCTCGCTTCGTGTAGATCCTCGTGACACCACTAAAAAAGATCCTGCTCCATCTTGAACTCGGTGACACCACCAACAAGGGGTCATTGCTAACGTTCGTTCAGAGAGCACTCCGGAGAAAACAAAAGGCAAAGGTAGAGGTATCAATAGATAAGGCCACCTCAAACTTCCATGGAAGGAGTAAAGTTGCATTGATCCACCAATTCAATGTAAAAAGTGAATGATAAGAGTAGTCGGATGGGGATCAATCCATCGCGCACCCAAAGAATTACTCTACACATGAATACGAGAATTATGCAACCAACTCTCAGAATCAGACTGAAGATCTCGACAAGCGAGGTTCGGATCAAAGGATTGATACAGGCTGTTCATACGATCTGATGTAGGTGATGTCGTCGCGCTGGTAGACACCGGAAGATACAAAGAAAGGTTTTAGTGGATTTTGGTCCACTGAAAGGTACATAGAGGGAAATTTTCCCAGATAGCATGAAGACCGGATGTAGCAACACTGTTACAAGAGGAAGGAATCGAAACCCTGAAGCTACGATGGAAACCCAACCACGAGAAATCCTGGACTTGAAGAAAAGGTAAGAATAGATTCAAAACTCGCAAAGGTAAGAGGAGAATAGCATAGGGGTAAGGAGTAAAAATAGACCAACTCAGATCTATCCAACCGACTTTTCAAAATAGTTTTGACACTCTATATCGGACGTTAGCTAGGTTATCCCACGGGCTGGACCAGTGGGGTATTGCAACTGTTGGTCTCTGATACCACCTTGTAACACCCTCGAATCGGCCCTATGCAAGTTTCACGATTCCCACCAAACCCGCATAGAAACGATTCAAGGACGCCCACCAGGCACTTGTGTGCGGGTGGAGAACGAAGTAATACCATTACACATTAGTCCACGATGGAACCCAAAGAACATTTATATACAACAACGACACCATGAGTCAAGAATACAGATATACAGTACAAAGATCCAAATCACCTTGAAAATGATACAACATCCGAGTAAGGATAAGATGCAAATGGGGCTAAGAGCCCTGAAGAATAACCAAGGGCGTCCATAACCCTGCCCAGGCCAAGCCGGAAGGGTAACCCTGCTAACGACATCGAACTTATACCTGCTAAAACAAAAGGGGTGCCGACAAAGGGAAAAGGAAAAAGAGAGCGGTCAGTACTGAGGCCAGTACACGGCGAGGTTAGAATTCGGCGGCTCTCGCCTACATAGGTATGGTGGACTAAAGCGACAGGAAAGCATGCACTAAACGTCCAATCGAGACTCGGTACAACTGTCGGCTGTTAGAGAGGGATAAGAAAGACCTATTCGGAACCAACCTGATACTAACACCAATCATACCCATCCTAGTATTCCCCCTCGAGACCAAACGAGGAAGTAAAACTGAGGAACTCACGCAGTTGGTAGTTTTATTCATTCCATTATAGTTGCAGCACTTACTAGTCAGATATAGATAGCATGAGTCATCCTGATAGCATAAGTAGTGGGCAGTTTTAGTTAACCATTCAGTTGTAGTTGCAGTACTTACTAGTCAGATACAATTAGCATGTGACATCCCAAACCAAGCAGTTGTTGGCACTTATTCCATTCCATTGGAGTTGCGATACTTACTACATAGGTATAACATGACATGATACACCCCAATTCCACCAGTTGTTGCCACTTTTATTATCCATTCTGTTGTAGTGAAGCTGATTACTAGTCACATATTAAGTCAAATTTATAGCACTACTTTAGTTATGCTTGTCTATGATCGAGATATTGTGCTCCAAGTCGTCCATAACCGCAGACACGGCTTTCAAAAAGATTTACCCTGCAGGGGTGCACAAATAGCAACACACACACGATCAACCTCGAAAAAACCAAATCAAAACCCAACTAGGCTTTCACAACAAAGAAATCATAGGATTCATAAATTATTTTAGGGGGCCACCCCCAATAAGCTACCCGTTACGAAGTTGGCCGACTCCACGACGCACCAGGGTGTGTGGCGACGGCTGTAAACGACTGGGAACCCGAAAGTGTGACTGGGCTTGTCGATACAGCGTAAACGTGGCACGAGGTTCCTAAACAGTACAGGCGCTCCACGCGCAATCGTAAATAAATAAGTAAAGCATTACATAAGTACAGGATAGTAATAAAGCCCCAAACAAGTTTGTGGCCCCATGAAATAAGAAATGAATCAAGCTCTAGCTAAGGGGGATCCATAGATAAACAAGGAAAAGGTATCAAGTACTCGGGGCCTACGGGACACAAGTGGACATGAAAAATAAAATAGCATATATTGCCCACCGGTGCTTCTTTCATTAGTTATCCCAGCAATTTAATAGTTGTATTTAAAGTCATGATCCTCTACACTATAAAGCATATGACAACATTTCAAAAACTGTGTGGTACTTCACGACACAGGATCGCACCTGAGCAAGCGACTACGACTCGCAAGACCATCTATATACCGAACAACAGGTAATAGGAGGTGTCCAAGGCAATATAAAGGCTACACAGAATATATCTGGTACGGAACACTAAAGCATCGGGACACGGATAGCAATAGATCAACAGGAGGAAATAAAGACTATAAATGCAAAATAGGTAGAAAGAGGGAGAATGCTCGCCTAGGAAACATAGTCGAAGGTTCATTATCCGAAGAACTTGTCGATACTCGCATCAACTCAACGGCATAATCCGTGAAGAACCAAAGCACTAAAAAGAAACACCGGATGCACTATTTATTACTATATTATAAGATCGAGCATGATGCATGTATGATATATGACATGGCACTGATGCGATGCAATTAGGCAATATTAAGCGGAACCGGATCCCGACAATTAATTAAAAGGTTCATGTTGTTTAGATACCCCGCAATTTTAATGTTGTATTAATATGGAAAAACATGGCATCGGTTTGCTACACAAATTTAAATGGTGCCAATACAAGACTAAAATAGGCCGCATATGGTCTCCATATTTAATATGAGGTGAAACGACAAAGTACCCCCAAACAAATAAACATGTACGAAAGTATGGATAATTTAATATGTAACAAGTATATATCAATATTATAAAAATAGGGGTCTCGGATAGGGGTCACACATCGGGGTTCGGCGAGGATCGGTCTTCAGGGTAACGGCTATAGGTTCCGGGAAGGAGGACTCGATGTTCCGTGAAAAACTTCGGGTCATAAGCTCGAGTGTAAGAACCTTGGAGTCCATGTTGGAGTACTTGGAATCCATGTCAAAGTTCTTGGGATCTAGGACAGAGAACTTGGGGTCGATGTCGGGGTCTTCGAGTGCCGGTGACATTCAGGAGATCTTGTAAGATGGCGGTGGCTTAGCCCTCGCAGGATCTCGACTTGGTAAGCCAAGATGATGATGAGCCGAACTTGTCTTGCAGATAAGTCACGAACGTGCGGTTGTACTTGGTGTTGGTGTTGCACTTGACCAGACAGATGTGTTGTTCACCTAGGCACCGATCTGACAGGGACATGGCCCAAATGAAAGGGTAACAACGACTTGGGGGGGGGACGCAGGCATGGCAAAGGTGTGGCACTGCAACCACGTGCGGGCTGAGGGCGTCAGAGGCGAGCTGGAGGACATGGAGGTGCTCCTGGGTAGCAAGCTCCCGAGGCGAGGCTGCCAGCCTTGGGCATGTGTGGCCTTGGCATCAGGCAGGGATGGCGAGGAGGACGGGCGGAGCTCTCTGCCGACGGCGGCAACCGGGTCGAGGAAGGACTCGCCAGGGAGAACTTGGGGAGGGGACGAGCATGCAGAAGGGGCAACCGGCGAAGATGCCAGTTAGGCGAGGGAGCGAGCTCGCAGGACGAAGGGAGCAGGGCAGGCGACACTGAGGCTTGTTGCCGGCAAGCGACTTCATGGCGGGGGAGCTCTGGTGGCGGGGACGCGGCTCGGCGAGGCAAGCTCTGGTGGAGGGCGGCGAGGGTGTGGCCGGCGAAGAGGCGGGTCCACGGCTGCAGACGGGAACTAGGGGAGACGCGACGCTTGGTCGTAGAGAGGAGGGCAACCAGCGGGGTCTCGAGGCAGCATGGCGAGGGAGGTCCCTGGCAAGGCTGGCTCGTAGATGAAGCGGCTCGAGGGGAACCCTGCGGCGGCGGCAGAGAAGCACCAGGGAAGGTAGACTCAGCGACACGCTCTAGGAGAGGAAGGCGGCGGCGATGCAGCGAGGCGAGCGGTTGGACGCGAGCGAGGTGGGGATGGTTCGAGGGAGAGAGTTGACACGGGTACGCGTGCGGGCCAGGTACAGGGCGGTGGTGTGTCACGTAGTAGACGTGTTGGGGTTGTGTCTGGGCGTACGCCAGGGTGGGTGGCTGGCGTGACACTAGTTGGGGCTGGCTTGCGCGCCGTGTGCTGCACGGGAGCGAGTTGGGATGCGGGATGCGACCGGGTGGAGCGGGCGTTAGCGGTAGATGAGTGTGGTTCTGGTGGCAGGAAAAAGTAGGACTAGGATTAGATTTAGGTAGGCATTTAGGGTTAGGGTTTTGTAGTAGAGGGATCTAGGGTCACGATTCAGTCAGGGTGGTAGGCTACTGCCAGCTAGGCTTGGGTCTGGCCGATGGTGGCCTCCCCAGGTAAAAATAGTTTATATTTTTATTTAATTTAAAATATTTGTTTGGAAAATAGTTTAGACAAATAAAAGATCCGGACGGACCGAGGGTTTTTATTTGAAATAAAGACGGGGATATTTATAAAACAAAGATAGGCTTTTGGGAAATAGTTTTAGACAAACAAATGCATGATGACGACGATGCTCAAATGCAATGTGGCATGATGACACGAGCATGTTGTCATGATGATGCATAAAATAAAAACATCACACGATTTTTTAGTAGTAGTTTTACCGGGGTGCTACACGTGGCGAGGGGACCAAGCGGTGCGGCGGTGAGCTCGACGGTGGCGTTGCTATAGGAGGCTAACGGCATGGGCGGGGGCGTAGGACGATGCAGTGCTCCCTGGCGGTTCTCATGGACTTAATGGCGCGACGTGGGGCGGCTAGGTTCGGTCGGAAGCGTGCGGCACTCCGCACGACGGTAGAAGTGTTTGCGGCGGTGTGCGGCAGCTGCGGGTCGCGCGGCGGTGAACGGGGGTGTCTGCCGGGGTGTGGTGATCATGGAGAGGTTGCGCGTGCGCGGTGAGGGCAAGGCGCGAGCTGGCGGGGCTGGTCAGGCACAACGCACTGGCGCTCTCTGGACACGGTGCAGAGAGGCGGTGCGCGGCGATGCTAGTGTGGTCCAGGGCTGGACTCCGACCGTGGGGTGGACAGGGGGTGGCGGTAGGCTGCGGCGATGCTCCTAGACACGCTGGATGGGCGTGGGGCGGTCTGCTGTGAGCTGGTCATGGTCGGCCAGTGATGACCACAAATGGGCGGCGCTCCACTTTGCTAGCGACGAAGGGGGGAGCTGGTCTGGGGCTTGGTTAGATGCTAGGGTGACAAAGGAGTGGAGAGGGGACCAAATGGTCGATGATCACTGTACAAAACAGTGAAGTTAGGCTAGAGATTTTTCTGTGCATGCCAAGTGTTTGTGTTAATGGCCGCATGAAATTTACTTTTGAATTTTTGATTCAGTTTTTTTGAGTGATCTTAGATTAAGCTTGAGATACTAGGTTTGCTTGGAGAGGTCAATGCGAATTGATTTGGTAGGTTTTTGAAAAAGTGTGATACTAACACATACACTTGATTCAATTTTCAAATTTCTTTTAAAATGATTTGCTAGATGTTTTTGTAAGTTTGTAAAATGGGCCTTGATACACTTTTACTTGGTCTAGCAATGGGTGAGAAGAAATAGAATTGTTTCTGTTGGAAAATCTTCTTCTAGGAACACCTAAAGTGACCTAGTGCTTTAAAATGGTCAAAATGACCATTTGCTTTATTTATTCTTATTTGATTTCTTTTTCTTTGGATTTTTTTTGTAAAGTGTTTAGATGATGTGGCATTCACCTTTAAACCATTTCACAACCTTTAGAACAATAAAGCATGGCATATACACTCAATTCTATACTAATGCAAACACACATGCATTCACATTTCATTTTCTTAATAACAGTTTCTGTTAACCCTAAATTGGGTGGTTAGATCTTGACAACCTTGATTAAAGTTTTTGGGGTGTTACACTTTGGTGCCGAGCGTGTCACAGTAGGCGAGGAAGACACCGCTAGTGAACTGTGATCCGTTGTTGGTGATGATCCGATGGGTATGCCAAAGCGGCACATGATGCCCGAAATGAATTTAACAGCGGCATGAGTTGTGATAGCCTGCATTGGCTCCACTTCCGGCCAAGTGAACTTGTCGATGGAGACAAACAGTTATTAGTAAGCCCCCACCCTGCCCGCGGGAGAGGTCCCGCGAAGTCAAGCCCCCACATGGCGAATGGCCAAGATAAGGTTATAGTTTGAAGAGCTTAAGCCGGTTCGTGTGTTTCCTTGGCATGGAATTGTAAAGCATCGCAAGTCCTAGCCAAGTACTCAGCGTCCGACAACACCATTGGCCTACAGAACCCTTGACGAAACACCTTCCCCACCAAGGTCCGCTAGGCGTGGTGACTCGAGCATTCTCCTTCGTGGATGTCAGTGAGGAGCTTGCGCCCTTCTTCTTGTGAGATGCAATGGAGCAAGACACCTTAGTAAGTCCGAGGCCCAGGGTATCCTAGTCGACAGGGAGCAAGACACCTTCAAGGTGTACATCTTTGTGTCAGCATAGTCGATAGGGAGCTCCCAGGCTTGGAGGTACCTTAGTAAGTCCGAGGCCCAGGGTATCCTAGGCATCTCCTCTACCATGACGGCGTGTTTGTCGGGAAGGGTTCCCGTGTCTTTGCTCTCGGGGGCACACATCTCTGCAACCACCACTTCACATACAATGGGTGTGTCCGAGGGCTCACCCCGGGGTCTTGGGCGGGATTGCTTAATTCCCGTGTCTTCGCTCCTGTGGGCACACAATTCCGCACCCATCAATTTGCATATGACGGATGTGGCCGAGGGCTCGCCACAGGGTTCTTCGCATGCTTGCTTGATTGTTGCGTCTTCTTTCTCGGGGGCACACAGCTCTGCACCCATCGCTTCAGATATGATGGGTGTGGCTGAGGGCTCACCCCGGGGTTCGTTGAAGGCCCAATTGATCTTTGCGTCTTTGTTCCCGGGGGCACACAACACTGCACCCATCACTTCGCATATAATGGGTGTGTCTGAGGGCTCACCATGGGGTTCTCTATAGGCTTGTTGGACTCTCGTGTCTTTGTCCCCGGGGGCACACAACTCTGCAACCATCACTTTGCATATGATGGGTGTGGCCGAGGGCTCAACTCGGGGGTTCTTTTCTGACTTTCTCTCGGGGCATCTGGATAGAGGGCTTGAGTAGCCGCTCTAGCATGACTTCCAGGGGTACGCATCCCCTAGACTACATGATGTTTGTGAGCTCGTCGGCGATGGTGTTGGAGCCACATGGGATGTGCTCCATCTAGATCCCATCGAAGTGTTGCTCCAGTTTTCTGACTTTTCCACATAAGGGAACATCCGTGGGGAATCGTAATCTTTGTTGATCTGATTGACGACCAACTTAGATTCCCCACTTATGACAAGGCACTTCATACCAAGATCCTTCACGATCCGGAGGCCGGAAAGCAGGCCCTCATATTAGGCGATTTTGTTGGTCGAATATTCTCCCTGGTAGAGCATTTGGACAACATACTTTAGTTGGTCCCCTATCGGCAACACGAGGAGCACGTGATACATTGCAAACATATCTATAATTTTTGATGTTCCATGCTTGTTTAGTATCTACTTTTTTTGCTTTGTCAACACTTTGAGGTATTTTTTATGTTTTCTGGGACTAACCTATTAACAAGATGCCATAGTGCCATTTGCCTGTTTTCTTCTCTTTTTGGTTCCAGAAAAGGCAGAAAATTAATATTCTCGGAATTGGATGGGACAAAAGCCAATATGCCTATTTTTCCTGGAGCAACACGGAAACAAGAAGAAGAGACGGAGAAGGGCACCAGGGTGGGCACACCATATGGTGGCGCGGGCTAGCCCTGGCTGCGCCACCAGGTGGTGTGGGCCCCCTGGCCACCCACCGACCTTGCCTCTTTGCCTATAAGATGCCTCCCAATGCAAAAACCCTAAATCGTCCAGACCTCCACCCACGAATTTGCAGCCACCAAAGTCACGTTTTTGCCACCCCATTGGATCCCATCTCCATGGGGAAGGGCTCCCAAGAAGCCATGAAGAAAGGGTGCTAAGGGGCGGTGCTCCCCAGTGATACCGGCGGCAGGGAAGGTGTCCTCCGCGCCGCCGCCGCCGCCTCTTCACCATCTTCACCGCCATCTCCATCGATCTCCACCACCATCTGCATCGCCATTGTTGATTCCCATGATGATGAGTGAGTAGTTCTTCCTCGAGGCTAAGGGTTCTACCGGTAGCTATGTGTTCATCTCTCTCTCTATGCATGATCATATTGTGATCATGAGCTTTGTAATCAAGTAGATCTACTTTTCTACTCAAGTGCTTTAATAGATCTCTGCTCTCCCCATGTGTGTGAAAGTGACAGCATGCACACCATGGTGGCACTTAGGCTAGAGATTACAAATACTTGTTATGAGTTATATTTGGAGTTGGATGTCCTTATGAAATTGTGGTGTTTCTTGGAACCATCGAGTGCTCAAGATGACAGTGTGGGGTTATCTAGATGCGGAAAGCGAACATTGAGGTGTGTTGTTATAGCCCTACCATGGATTAGAGTGTCCAACCAGAGAGTAGTTCAGCATAGTATCATAAAGAGATAATATTTATATGAGAGTGTTCACTAGTGAAAGTATGATCCCTAGGCCTTGTTTTTAAGCATTGAAACACCGTTTGCAATTAGATATGTTACATGTTTGCTTGCTTCCATCTTTATTTCAGTTTGCCTTTAGTGTCTTCCACGCCATCAAGCTATTTTCTGGCACCATTGTCTTATATCTATACCACTTGTATTTCACTATCTCTTCGCCGAACTAGTGCACCCATACACCTGAGAAGTGTATTGAGTGTGTTGGGGACACCAGAGACTTCTTTTATCTTGATTGCAGGGTTGCTTGAGAGGGATACCTTTGACCACTTCATCCCTGAGTTCGATAAACCTTGGTTAATCCACTTAAGGGAAACTTGTTGTTGTTCTACAAACCTCTGCACTTGGAGGCCCAACAACTGTCTACAATAATAAAAGTGCGTAGACATCAGCACACTAGCCCCTGAGCCGCTGATGTTGTACAAACCATCGAAGTACATGATATAGTCACGTTCATCGATGATCTCCTATAGGGAGGACAAGGGATCCTCCTAGTCCTCTAGCATTAGAGTACATTCGGCATCGAGTTCGGCCAGAGCCGAACTCTTGATGGTTTGGGTGTGGGAGAAATGGAGGTCAAAGTCAGATAGCTCCATGGCCCACTCCACCACTCATCTGGTAGCTTCTGTATTGCGCAGCATGCACTCTAGTGAGTCTTTGGTCACTATGGTGACTCGATGGGCTTAAAAGTTGTGATGAAGCTTCCTCGAGGAAATGAGGATATCGAGAAGGAGCTTCCGTAAGGTAGAGTAGCGGACCCGAGCATCGCGCAACATGCTGCTGACGAAATACACAGGGTGCTGCACCATACTTTTTTTGGGGGCTCCGGCTGGTCCTCAATGCTCGAGTTGCAGGACCCAGTGGAAGCGCTTTAAGGCATCTAGGGTCGCTTCCTAACTCCCATAGTTTAGGAGGTGTGCTTGGCTTAGTCCTTAGACTAGGGCTCTTAGTGATTACTTCTGAGTCATCTCCCTCCATGGGCTCCACCTCGTAAGTGTCGGGAAGAGGCGCTTCCGGGCATCCAGGGTCGCTTGCCAACTCATAGAGTTTAGGAGGTGTACCTGGATTGGTCCACAGACTGGGGCCCTTGGCAATGACACGTGCGTCATCTTCTTACCTTTCCATGATGAGCACTGTGCTGACCACTTGAGTAGTGGCAGCGACATATAGCAGCAACGACTCCCCAGGTTTGGGAGCCACAAGGACCATAGGGGAGGTAAGGTAGTGTTTCAAGTCTCAAACCGTGGCGTCCGCCTCTGGGGTCCACTCGATTGGTCTAGTCTTCTTCAATAATTTGAAGAAGGGGAGGGCTCGCTCCCCTAGCCAGGATATGAAGCACCCCAGTGCGGTAATACACACGTTAAGGCGTTGCACATCTTTGACCCGCCTAGGGGCTTCCATTTGGTCAATGTCCTTGATCTTGTCGGCGTTGGCCTCGATACCCCGGTGAGAAACTAGGAAACCAGGCAGCTTTCCCGAGGAGACCCCAAAAATGCATTTCACATGGATGAGCTTGAGGTTGATCTTGCACAAGATGTTGAACGTCTCGTCCAAGACCCCGATCAAGGTCTGGTGATGCTTGGTGTTCACCACGACATCGTCGATGTAAGCTTCCATGTTGGGGTTAATCTAAGTCCCGAGGCACGCCTGCATCTCGTGCTGGAACGTCGCGCCGGCATTCTTTAACCTAAAAATTATGCAAGTGTAACAAAAGCATCCCCCGGTTGATGAATGTCGTCTTCTCTTTATCTTACTTGGAAGTCTTGATCTGATGGAACCTAGAAAAGGCGTCAAGGAAGCGTAGGAGGTCACACCCCACCGTGGAATCGACAATCTGGTCGACTCACACTAGGAGGAATGGATCCTTTGGGCAGGCTTTATTCAGGTCTATGAAGTCGATACACAAACTTTTGTTGTTGCTATGGGGCTTGGGTACCATGACGGGGTTCGCTACCCACGTCAGGTGCCTTACTTCCCGGATGACTCGAGCAGCCTTCAGCTTCTGAGTCTCTGAGATGATGAAGTCTTGCTTGTCATGTGCTTGGCACCGAACTTTATGTTGTACTGGGTGGGCTCCCGGGATCAGTGCCACATGGTTCTCGATCACCTCCCTCAGGACCCCGGGTAGACCCGTGGGGTCCTAGGCGAACACATCAGCGTTCTCCCGGAGGAAGGTGACGATTCCAATTTCCTATTTATCTATGAGTCGTGCTCCAATGGTGATGGAGGAGCCTCCCCCTCGAGCAGAGGGATCTTCTTGGTGAGGACACGATCCTCGGTCAGGTGCTTCTTTCGCATTATTTACGATCCCAACACATTAGGGTCTCACGAGCCCTAGGAAACCGCCGATGTGATTTCCCGATATGACTTCTCCATGCAAAAGACAGCATCCCGCAGATCGGCCTTGACTATGATGACCCCTTTCGCAGTCGGGATCTTCATAGTGTTGTAGGTGTAGTATGTGGTTACCATGAACATAGCCAAAGCCGACCACCCGATTATGCTATTGTAAGGTAGAAGGATATCCGCTACGTCGAATGTGATGTTCTCCGTGTGGAAGTTTTCTAGCATCCCAAATGTGACAGTCAGGGTGACCTTCCCCAGCAGTTGGGTTGCCCCCGAGTTGATTCCCTAGAACGCTCTCGTCCGGAAGAGGCGCTTGACAGGAATCTAGAGTTATCTCATGAGTTGGGCGGATAGGAGGTTTAGCCCCGCACCTCTATCCACTAGCATCTTGGTTCCCCTAACATTGTTGATGGTCGGGGAGAGCACCAGGGGTAAGATCCACATGCATGCGCATCAGTCGGGTGATCCTAAGCGTCAAAGGTAACTGGTACGTCCATAACTTATCTATAATTTTTGATGGTTTTATGCTAATAATATGCTTTTGATACTCCTTTTTATATAAAGTTTATGATTTATTTGGACTAACCTACTAATAGTTTAAAAAGTTCACAATTTTCTTGTTTTACACTTTGATGTGTAGGAATTTCAAGAATGCAAGTGGAAACCTTGTTGAAGTCAAATTGAGATTTTCCAGAAATCTATCTCAGAACTATTTTTGAAGATGGTCACGTTTCAGGTCGAAGACGGCGTCAAATGGAAAACTATTCAACTACAAAGTTGTTGGAAATTTTGTGAAAACGTTCTGGACATAAAATTTAGCTGATTCCAAGTCCGGATGGGCCCGATAGGCCTGACTTACTGCAGCCCAAGATGGGGTGACGGCAATCCGACAAGCTATATAAAGGGAGGAAACCTAATTCGTGGGAGACACCTCCACCCACGAATTTGCAGCCACCATGGGAGAGGGCTCCCAAGAAGCCATGAAGGAAGGGGGATAAGGGGCGGTGCTCCCCTGTGATACCGATAGCGGGGAAGGAGTCCTCCGCGCCGCCACCGGCACCGCCACCAACGCCTCTTCACCATCTTCACCACCATCTCCATCGACTCCACCGCCATCTCCATCGCCGTTGCTGACTCCCATGATGAGGATGGAGTAGTTCTCTCTCGAGGCTAAGGGCTCTACCGGTAGCTATGTGTTCATCTCTCTCTCTATGCGTGATCTTATCAAATCATGAGCTTTGTAATCTATAGATCTATTCTGCTACTCAAGTGCTTTAATGAATCTCTGCTTATCCCCACATGTGTGAAGTTGACAGTGTGCACACCGTGTGGCACTTTGGCTAAGGTTACATAAATACTTATCATGAGTATAATTTGAGTTGGATGTCTCTATGAGTCTGTGATGTTTGTTGGAACCATCTAGCGCTTAAGGTGATAGTGAGGGTTTATCTAGATGGGGAATACGAGCTTTAAGGTGTGATGTTATAGCCCTACATCATCCAACCGGAGAGTGGTTGAGGGTAGCATCATAAAGAGAAGATATTTATATGAGAGTGTTCACTAGTGAAAGTATGATCCCCGGGCATTGTTTCTAAGCATTGAAACACCGTTTGCAACTAGATCTGTTACATATTTTCTTGCTTCCATCTTTATTTCAGATTGCCTTTGGTCTCTTCCCACGTCAACCACGCGCCATCAGAGCTCTTTTCTGGCACTGTTACCACTTATAATTATCCATACCACTTGTATTTCACTATCTCTTCGAAAAACTAGTGCACCTATACACCTGACAAGTGTATTGGGTGTGTTGGGGACACAAGAGACTTCTTGTATCTTGATTGCAGGGTTTCTTTAGAGGGATACCTTTGACCACTTCTTCCCTGAGTTCGATAAACCTTGGCTAATCCACTTAAGGGAAACTTGCTGCCGTTCTACAAACCTCTGCACTTGGAGGCCCAACAACTGTTTACAAGATAGAAGTGCGTAGACATCAAGCTATTTTCTGGCGCCGTTGTCAGAGAGGTAAGGTAAAAGGTACTCACATCCTCTGGCTACTAAGCTATCTTCTAGTGCGGTTGCTGGTGTGTGAGTTCTCGAAGTTATTTCCTTTAGATTCTGCAATTATATATTTTTGCTTCTTGTTTTTATTTTCACTAGTTAGGCTTAATGGAAAACAACAACAAAATTAGAGAGCTTTTTAGTATTTTTCCTAAGATAGAACATGAATGGTCTGAAAAGAAAATTAAAAAACCCATGGAACTTTCTTTGCATGCTAATAGCAATGTTATTAGTATGAATTTTTTGAACACCTGTGTTACTAATGATATGAAAATGTCTAAGCTTGGGGAAGTTAGTTTTTATGAAAATTATTGCTTTAGTTCCCCATCTTAAAATAAGAAAAGTTGCTCTAATAATACTTTATCTCCCATATGTGGTAATTCTAACGATACTTGTGATAGTTTAAATCCACATACTGAAAGCGTCCCTTTTAAAATACCTATGGAAATTGTTGAACGTGTTATGAATAACTGTTATTCTGGAGATGGAACTGTTAGTCCTGGTGATCATTTACTCTTTATACATGAATTATGCGAGATGTTCAAGTGTGCAGGTATTTCAATGAACCAAGTTAACAGGAAGCTATTCTCTTTCTCACTTAAGGGCAAAGCAAGGGAGTGGTATGAGCTACTAGATGATCCTCATCATTTGGAGTGGAAGGAACTTGAATCTCTCTTTTACTCTAAATTTTATCGTGCTCATGAAATTCATAATGATATGAATTATATTTATAATTTTCATCCTCATGACGGAGAAAGTATTGCCCAAGCATGGGGATATTGAAGTCACTAATGCTCACATGTCCCATTCATGAGCTCCCCAAGAATATTGTTATTAATAATTTTTATGCAAGGCTTTCAGGACACTACAAGGACTATCTAGATACATGTTCAGAGGGATCCTTCACAAGTAAGGAGGTCAAAGCTAAGTGGGATCTTCTTGAAACAATTAAAAGCAATACCGAAGGTTGGGATAACGACAAAGGTAAAGAACCAGATATAACCTATGAGTATGATTGCATTAAGTCTTTCGCTGAAACTGCTAATTTTCAAGAGCTTTGTGCTAAATATGGTCTTGATTCTCAAATTCTTGTTGATTGTTGTAGAGCCTTTGCTTCTCATATTAATGCTCCTAAAGAAAAATGGGACATGTATCATGAGCCTTTTAAAGACACTTGCATGGAAAATGAAATTGTTATTAATGATAGCAATAAACATGCTCAAACCTCTTAAAGTACTATTTCTTATAAGCATGTTAATTTTTATGGAATACATAGACCTTGTGAGAACATTAAAATTGAAGAAGAATATTGTATCACCCACAGGAATGAAAAAACTAGAACGTGGTTTAGGGCTCTAAATGATCTTGGTAAAAAAAATTGTACCCTCTATCCTTTTATTTGTGAACTTTGCTTTGAAGTGGGTCATTTCAATTTTCAATGCTCAGTCCATAATAATAGCCCTTCTAATCCAATGAGTACTGCAAGTTTGTATTATGATGACATGATCACTCCTAATCAGCATGATGAACTTACATTATTTTTGGGGTGTGAAGGGTTATCAAGAAAAACCTTTTTGATAGATATGGGTGCTTTTGATATGAATAATGTCCTGCATGGTTATCATCTTTATTGTGTTGATAATTTCCACACAAATACTTACATACAAAATATTATAAAAGATGAGATTTTACCAAAATATGACAGGACTAATATGTGTTTTGATCTTATTAATGAAAAGAAGGAATCCTCCAAAGTTTCTTCTATTGTCTCTAACAATAAACCAGGGTATATGGAGAAGCTTCCTTTCAAGCCTCTACCTCCTAAAGATAAGAAGAAGAAAGAAGAAAAGGAGGAGTAAAAGGAGAGAGGAAACGGTATTTTCCCCTAAGCATGTTGCTCCTATTATAGTTTTTGATGAGTCTGAACTCGATGATGTTCCTATGCCTATTACCTATAGCAGTGATCATGATTGGAAAAAGCACACTAATTTTGATATTGAAAATCTCTTTGGTACCAATACTGGAAATGAAGATGTTAATAATTGTTGTACTATTAGTACTATCTATGTTCCTTCCAATGATGATATGTTTCCAAATGAACACACTTTGGAAGATAACTATTCTATTGCTTATGATGATACTATACCTCCAATATATGATGATCACAATGATGAATATGATATTTTCATTCCACCTACTATTGAGGAGAAAATTAATTAAGATTACAATATGCCTCCTATATTTGATGATTATGGTGATGAGAATAATAATGATAGATATTTTTTTGAATTTGCTCCCACTACAATTAATAAGAATGACTATGTTTATGTGGGGAGTATTAATTCTTTTATGCATGTGCCTCATGATAAGAATGTTTTATGTGATAGTTATATTGTTAATTTTATTCATGATGCTATTGAAAGTTATTATGAGAGAGGGAAACATGGTTCTATGCATCTCAACAATATTAAGTTTCCCCTCTTTATGTTGAAAGTTTTGAAGTTGCACTTGTTTTGCTTTCCTATGCTTGTTGCTTTGTGCTTTCATGACTTGTTTCTTTACAAGATTCCTATGCATAGGAAGTGGGTTAGATTTAAATGTATTTTGAATTTGCTTCTTGATGCTCTCTTTTACTTCAATTCATATTTCCTATGTGAGCATTTTCTTAAACTATCATGCCTAACTTAAAGGCGTTAAAGAAAAGTACTTATTGGAGATAACCCAAAAGTTTTAGTTGAGTCTTGGAAGTTATTACCTCTGTAATAACTGCTCCTTATCATTTTTGTGTGGTTTTTGTGCCAAGAGTAACCTCTAATGAGAGAGAAGTAATGCTTGGGAAAGTTGCTGTCCCGAAAGAGATTTTTGTGCTTCGCTGTAAATATTTGTGAAAAATATATGTACGTCGGTTTGAGCTGTAATTGTTTGTGCTTCTGCCCCAGGTTGTTATCCAACTTTCTTAGTTCAATACTTTTCGATTTGAGCAACATAAGGTCTTCAAAAAAATTGGTTCTTACTTGCTGGTCTGATTTGACAGATTTCTGCCATTAATTGCATTTGCCTCTTAATCTCTTTCTCTTTGAGTTCTCTTATCATTTGAACTTTTTAAAGGAAGTGCTACAGTAGCTTGTGTTTTAATGGAAGTTTTACTTGTGTTGAAACTGAACCAAAAGACTTATTATCTTGAGTGCACTAATGTTGCTAATGAAGAATGTGTGAAGTTTTGTACGAAGGAATTTTTTTAGTGTAGGGAAGAGTAATGTGATAAGATGATAATGGACAAAAGCTCAAGCTTGGGGATGCCACCCCGTGTCACCCCAAGAAATATTCAAGAGGTACAAGCGTCAAAGCTTGGGGATGCCCAAGGCATCTTCTTCATCAATAAAAATCTTCGGTTTCTTCCAGACACTTCATTTTTATTGTTTCATGCACAGTTGTGTTGTTCTTGGAGCGTCATCGTTTTTGTTCTTAGTTTTTGTTTGCTTAGTTTGTTTGGTTTGCTGCAATAAGTTGGTTTGGATTAGAAAAGAGTAGGAAAGTTCATGCTTATAAGTGGTATAAACGGAGCTTGTTTTGACTGTGGCTTAGACTATATAATGTCATGCTTGATATTGTTTTGACTTTATGCTTAGTGATTCTAGTTGTAGCATGACTTGTTATAAACAATTGAGATTGCTTAATGTGCCTTGAAAGCATCATGTGTTGTTTCAGCATATTAAAAGCATAATATTGTGGTATTTCCTTTGATGCTTTATTTGGGTTGACTTGGCGCATGATCACACCATTGTATGACTATCCCAAGTCACCATAGCCTCTATGATCCTTTATTTTTTGACTTGTAGTATCACTTTATGCTTTAATTAATAATGTTTTGTCGCTTTGCATGATTATGGCCATTATTTCTCTCTTAGTTGGTCACTCCCAATGACGAGGGTTAAACTCATCAATGCCCATTGTTATGGACTTGGGTTTTGGAGAAGGAGGGAGCGCTGGAGGCATCAGTCAGCTAGCAAACAAGAACACAGGGACGCAAGGTTTATCCAGGTTCAGGCCTCATAGAAGTCCCTACTCCTGCTTATCTACTCTTGGAATTAATGAAGGAATCGAAGATTACAGGGGTGCGCAGATGCAATCTGGCGAGAGTTGTGGAAACTAGGGTTGCGCGTGTCCTCCTCGCCGCCCCCTCCTAGCCTTTATATAGATAGGCCAGATCTCGGGTAGCAAGTCGAGTCGGTTACATATTAGGGTTCTATCTGTAAACTTCTTTTTGTCTCGCAAGTCTTCGAGAGTCAGTGGGCCACTCGAAGTCTTCATTGGGCCGTGGCAACGCCATGGGATTCCACCGTATTTGGATAGTATATACCAAACTCGAGTACCTGCAGGGTATACCCATGTCAGTAGCCCCCGAGTGTCCAGTGGAATCGTAGATTCGACTGGGGACTTTATGAAGCCTTTCGAGTGCATGACTGAGTATTTTTTTTGAGTATTATGTTTATGTCATAGGGATTGTTGATATGTGCACCTGATTTAACCGATGTATCGGTATTAGTTAACTTCCTTAGGGAAAAACAACGCCATCTACTCGAACTCGAGTCCCCGGACTCGAATCCGGAAAAGTGCTGGTGTAATTTGACTCAAGCCACAGAGGTCTTACAGGAGTCGAATTCCAGTATGTGGATATGAGCACTCGACGCGTCCGTCAAGGCATCTTCATCGTACCTATAGGTACGGATATATTTCTGATAGTGCGCAGCAAATGCGTTGCCAGGCCTTATTCAGGTCTTATCTTCACGCTGTAAGCACGACATCCGAATTTTTGTCATCGCGGAGATGATTCGGGTGACCCAGGAGATGCAGTCTCTTTGTAGGGAAAATATGAGGCGGTGTCGCCATAGACTTCGAGTGTGTATGTTTTCAGTACACAGTATGATGTACAGATAATCATAGGGTGCGCGACCAGCGCTCCCTATGGGAGTAGCCCCCGAGTGCCTGGTTGAGTCGAAGACTCAGGCAGGGACTAAATAACTTTCGCGACTGCTGACGTCTTTTATTTGCTTGTTTCAGTCGAATTTGTTTCTAGCGCTCCCTATGGGGGTAACCCATGATCCATAGTCGAATCGTAGATTCGAGTGGTTGGGTATGCTTTTGAATGTCCATATTCCTGTATAAAAAGAAAATCGTAGGGTTCGCGACCAGAGCTCCCTATGGGAGTAGCCCCGAGTGCTTGGTGGAGTCGAAGACTCGAGCAAGGACTAAAGTAGTCGAAGTCTTCTAGTTATCATCTTTGATGACATCAGTGCTGACAATGTGATGACCTCAGTTACCCGCGTGAGCGGCTTTGACGGGACATGACGAGCGGTGGGTCCCATTTCTGACCCTGACTTGACCGGGCATGCGTAATCTTTCGTTTTAACTGCGCCTCCTCGATTTCTGCGTGTAATGGAGGTAGTGGGGGACGGTTCGTGTTTTAGCCGCTCCACGTGTCGATCTCGATGTGCGCCACGCGTCCAATAGGGTTTCTGCTTGGCCGTTGGATTGCATCCATAAGGGGGTTAAGTAGCAGCGCAGCTGCGGTAATTTCTCATCTTCTCTTTCTCTGCTTGTGCATCCATCGCCATTGCTGCTGCGCTCTGTTTCCTAGAGTTCGTCCCCTTCGCGGTGCTGGACCAACTTCGCGTGTTTCCGTGCTATTTCCTCAGCTCGCACCGCCACCGCAAGATGGGGAAGAAGAAAGGAGGCGCCGCAACTGGGTCCGCTGCCGCCACCGTCATCGCCAAGAAGAAAGGTGGCTCCGCCATCGTGGATACCAGCGCCGTTGGCGCCGGCACGAAGAAAGGTGCGGGCACTCGCGTCACCAATGGTGCGTGGTGCGCATCCAGTATCAAGGCCTCTGAACTCCTGTCTTCTGTGCCAAGATGGGGTTCTTCCGCGTGCCGAAGATGATTTGCATGTGCCTGGTGACGAGGCAACCCTTGTCCTCCATTAGGTTTCCGGGTGATGTTCCTCGCATTCATCATTCGTGGTCTGTCTCTGCCCCCGCATCCCTTTGTCAGGGTCCTTCTTTGTTTCTATGGGCTCCAGCTACAGCAGCTGACCCCAAACTCTCTTCTTCACATTGCATCCTATATCACGCTTTGCGAGTGCTGGCTCGGAGTCGAGCCACACTTTGGTCTCTTCAAGAGGCTTTTCAAGCTGAAGCGCCAATCAGCTTCTGGCTCGCTATTCTACGACATAGGCGGCTGCGGGATTCATGTTGACTCCTCTGCCACCTACTTCGATATCAAGCTCACGGCGTCCGTCCAAGGGTGGAGAGACAAGTGGTTCTACGTTCGCGACCAGAAGGCCGACGGAGAACACTACGGACTCGCACCCTTCGATCCCACGATGCTGTGTAAGAGGAGGCGCTCCTGGAAGAACGTAGTGATGCTCGGCGAGTCCGAGGAGACGGAAGTGATGTACAAGCACCTCTGCGACCTCGAGAGCCGCATGGGTAAAGAAGAGGGAGGCGCCGCCCTCATTCGCACATGGTTGCGCCGTCGCATCCAGCCTATACAGGCCAGAGTCTACCCCATGTTCCAATGGGCTGGTGTAGACAATGTCACTCGCGTATCTGGCGATGGCATTTCCGCGGGTGAAGTAGATAAGAGGGTGCGACTGGTGACCAAGTACACCGCCAAGGATGTTCTCCCTAGTGAACCAGTCGTGCCTCCCTTCGATGCCTCTAACCCTCCTCCTGAGGTATGATTGTGCTAAGAAGTAGCTTTATTTGTCGATTGCTTCTGAGTTCGTGACGTATACTGAATTGTTTTCTGTACGCAGGATTGGAAGGTATCTCCTAGTTTGCCCCTCTTCCTGAGGGTATTATCCCTCGCGAAGTAGAGGAAGAGGACGAGTCGGAATCGACCGTCCCACTTGAAGAGGAGGAGGAAGCCCCTGAGTCCAGCGGTCCGGACACTCGCAAGCGTTCGCGCAGCAAGGATTCAGATGGTTTATCTCCTTCGACTCTAGAGGGCCCATCCATCGGTGCAGAGGAGCCGATACCCGCCATTCTTATGCGCTCTATGGATCCTCCTACCCGGAAGAAGCTTCGACTACCAAAGGAATCGTCGGAGTCGGAGGAGCAATCCTTCGATCTTGATAGATTTGACTAGTAAGTCTTGTACTCGCAAATTCATTTTGGTTTCCTTTTCGAGTTGTCATCTGTCTTGAAGCTCTTGTTCGATTGTGTGTTTCAGTCAAGTGGCGACGTAGTCTTCTGATGACGTCCAATTTTTGAAAGAGTCCAGAGTCCGGGACTCCAAGTCCAAGAAGGTGGCCTCGCTGTCTCCTCCTCCACTGGCGGCCCACTCCAGGCATAACTCATCGAGTTCCCTGCATGCTGGGGGGCATCAGATGGTTACCCGAATGACTGTGCAACAGTCTGTGGAGGATCATGTAAGTATCTTGTAGTTGGCAATCTAATTTATTCTTGGCGTGCCTTTACTTGAACTTGGAATGTTTCTGAGGCAGCTCATCGTGAAGGAAGCCACCGCTTGGCGGAGCAGGTTCTTAACATGGGTCGTCAGCATGCGCGACTAGAAAATCACCATCGTATTGTCAAAAGTAAGTTTAGACTTCGTCCTTGTATTTGGCGGATATTATTGATTCGACTTTGGTAACGTTCTTTGTTTGTTTGCAGCTGAACACAATGAATTACTTCGCCATGATGCTACACTGGAGAAGACATTGGCCGCGGTGACGAAGAATCGTGACGAGGCAATCGCATCCTTGGAGGAGTCGTGGAAGCGAGAGCAGGATCTCCGTTCCTCCACTGCTGAGAGGGAGGAGATGTTCGAGGAGCAACTTATCTTGATTGCTAAGTCCCTATCAGGTATGACCTTTGCATCTTGATATGTCTTGCTCTTCTGTGCTTTGACGTATAATTGTTGTACTAATGCTTTTTGTATGCAGATGCTGGCGGCTTGAGTTTCGATGCCCAATCTCTGCGATGTGCGGATGATTTGGCTGGTGCCATCGCCGCAATCAAGGATCACAGCGTTTCCCTCCTAGAGACCCTGGGGAAGGCCCAGGATGTACTCAGTCGCATCTGTGAGGACTTGACTCCGAAGGCTGGGATGATCGATAATCTCGGTGACCTGGTGGAATCCCTGGCTGGAGGAATCCCTGTGGACTTCAAAAATTCGCAGTGCTCTGTCGGCGCCACCATGGCACTCTCAATGGTGCAGGCCCATGGCGTGGAGATGGATCCCGCAGCTATCTCTGAGGCGATGCATGTCGACGCTGGAGGCCAGCAGGTAGTTTTTGCTCCCTATGTTGGTAAATGCAAAAATTACGGTCCCCAGCTTATCGAGACACTCGCCAAGTATTCCGAAGAGTGGCGTCAGGCAAAGGCTGCGAAGGCTGTGACTTCTGGGGGTACTGCCGGCAAGTCCGTGGCGTCGGAGACAACCACGGATGCGATGAAGCCCACAAGGCCTAAGTCCAAGTCGAAGAAACATGCTGCGTCTTAGTCTCCTTCTGTAATAGCTGTAGTGGCTTAGCCTTTTGTTTGATGGAACGATGATTTTGTGGGGATGTTCCAATCGAAACTTTTCCTTCGTCTAAATGCCTATATGCCCTTTGCCAAATGTATTCTTGGTCTCTTGTTTTCTTTTTTGCTTGATTCGTGGTAGGGTATATCGAGTGCTCCTTCGAGTGATCCTTCTGATCCTCCTTCTGTCGAAGAGAACTTGGCGCGGCCTCGTTCGAAGGTGGAGGAGTTGTCGTTGCTTGCGACTACGTGACCGTATTAAACAACTAGAGCGTGAGTTGCCCATCCTCCGTGGTAGCGCCAATGTATGGAAGTTGAAGGCGGAGAAAGCCTCTGCTCGCGAGAAGTACCTATTGGAGGAGGTGGCCCAGCTGAGTGAGTAGTTCAAGTGTTAGCCTTCTATCCTTTTATCTTTTACACTTGTGCTTTTGTGTGGTGTAGTTGTTAGTGCTCGCCATCCGCAGGATGAAAAAGATCGGATCACTGTTCGAATAAATGATTTGACCCAGGAGCAACTGTAGGCGAGTGGGTACTTCTGGGTGGATCATGGCCGTGCAATTACACTTGCGACCCTGCAGGATCGTGCTTCTCGAGTGCTTCATTTCTGAAGAAAGCGCAGTCGTGCCTCAGCCACATCTATCAGACAATGTTTCCCCTGGACGCTGTCCCTTCAAGCCTATTGGCCCTTCTAGCAAGATTCCAGGATTTGAGTGAAGTTCGCGAGTGCGTGCGGCAGCAGTTAGTGGTTGGTGCCAAGGCTGCTTTGTCGCTGGTGCAACTGCACATGCCTGATGTGGAGAATGCAGCTGTTGTTGCTGGGCCTCCGACGCCGCCGGCAGGCTCGACCTAGAACATGGTTCCCCATTATCAGGCGGTGGATCATCCAGCCGAAGATATTGTCGATTTCTTTGAGGAACAGACAAACGTTCTTTAGCTGCAACAGTAGTTTATCCTGTATCTTGCACATAAGTCTACCCGTGTTGTAAAGTTTGTATTTGTATGTTGAATATAGTTGATTGATATTGATATGTAAAGATCTAGCTAGCTTGTATGTTTTGTGAGTGCGTTGCACTATGCGATTCCTTTTCGTTAGCCTGGCGTGTGTTTATCTCAGCACCTTGCCTACCTGCCAGGTGCGTTGCATCTAGGTTGGTGTTTGTCAAGGGTTTGATTATTGCGTCAGCTACTCGGGATATCGCGATTAGTTCGTAGAACAGTTTGTGTAAAGGATGGCGCAGCCCCCGAGTAATAAGATTGCGACAGGTAATAGAAAACACAGAGTTTGGGGTACTTAGCTTTATTTATTCGTAGAACAGTATGAGGTACAATGTGTGGCTAAGTAGCCTGGCTGAAAAAGCCTTATTTGCAATGTAAAGGAAAGAAAAACGACTAGGGGTAGAAGCACCGTAGCTGTGCGACGTTGCAGGGGTTGGAGTATGCGGCTCCTGTCTCGAAATCTTTGAGGCAATAGGCGCCACCTGGGATTACTTCTGTAATCACGTATGGTCCTTCCCAAGGGGACTCGAGCTTGAGGTGCCCTTGCTGTTTCAGTCGCAGGACCAGATCTCCCTCGACGAAGGATCTGGGGCGTAGCCTTCTGCTGTGGTAGTTGCGCAGGTTCTTCTGGTAGATCGTCGATCTTTCTGCCGCGATCTCCTGTGCTTCGTCAAGGAGATTGACGGAGTCTTCGAGTGCAAGTGTTGACTCCTGCTCGTTGTACGCGACTACCCCTGGGCTTTAAAGCATACTTCTGCGGGTAGCACTACTTCGGTGTCGTGCACCATGAAGAACGGGGTATATCCCGTGACACTATTTGGGCTTGTGCACAGGATCCAAAGTACGAACTGCAGCTTGTCTGGCCAACATCCGGCGGCTTGCTCGAGTGGTCGGAGGTATCGTTTCTTGATTCCACTGCAGACAAGGCCATTGGCCTTTTCGACTTGACTGTTGGTTTACGGGTGAGCCATCGAGGCGTAGCTTATGTTGATTCCTAGGTTTTCGCAGAAACCCTGGAACGCCTTGGTGGTGAAGTTCGTTTCATTGTCCGTGATGATGTTGTGTGGCACTCTGAAGCGATAGACAATGGACTCGAAAAACTTGATGGCACTGGCTCCTGACTGGTTTGTCACCAGCATGGCCTCTATCCACTTGGTGAATTTGTCGACTGCGACCAGGAGGTAGACATAGCACCCTCGTGAGGACTTTGGGAGCTTGCTGACCATGTCTAGCCCCCATTGCGAAAAGGGCCAAGACAATGGTATTGGCCGTAGTTCCGCGCCAGGTGCGTGCGGTTTATCCGCGAAACGCTGGCAAGCATTGCAGCGCTGGACGATGTCCTTGGCGTCGCGCATGGCCGTGGGCCAGTAGAATCCAGCTCGTAGAGCTTTGGCGATGAGAGCGCGACTGCCGGCATGGTGCCCACAAGTTCCTTCATGTATGTAGAGGAGGACGACCCTTCCGTCCGCATTGGAGACACACCGTTGGAGTACACCTGTGATGCTGCACTTGTATAGTTCGCCATTGATGACGGCGAATGCCTTGGATCACCGTGCGATGTGTCGCGCGTCAGTCGGGTCATCGGGTAGCCTCTTGCTGAGAAGATATGTGATATAGGGTTGAGTCCAAGATGGCTCGATCATCATGACCCCCATTGTTCCCTCGAGTCCTATGTCGAGTGTCATTGGCTCATTGGGTGGCGTAGCCCCCGAGTCTGTTGTTGCGCTTCTTTTCTTCTCTGTGGCCTTTGGCTTGATGGAGCATTCGCAGATATGCTCGAGAAATACCCCAGGTGGTATGGGGGCGCAAGTGGAGCCAATGTTGGCGATTGCGTCTGCCTCTTCATTGCTTTCGTGGCCTACATGCCGCAGTTCGCAACCGTCGAAGTCCCCTTCGAGTGTGTCGTAGAGGTCGCGGTAAGCGATCATATTGTCGTTCAGTGCGACGCACTCGTGCATTGTCTGGTTGACGACCAGCGTGGAGTCACCGTAGATGATGAGCCTCTTGGCGCTGCAGGCTTTTGCCATCCGCATCCCGTGTAGCACGGCCTTGTATTCAACTTCGTTGTTGGAGGCGGTGAACTGCATTCGCAGAATGTATTTCAGCTTGTCTCCTTGGGGCGATGTCAGTATCACACGTGCGCTAGCCCCGTCCTTGCGCTTTGATCCATCGAAGTGCATCGTCCAGAGGTAAGACATATCTAGCTTTTCGGGGAGCTGGTTCTCCATCCATTGTACGAGGAAATCAAGGAGGATTTGCGACTTGATGGCGTCGCGCTTCTCATTTGTAATGTCTTGTGGAGACAACTCGATTCCCCAAAGCGCGACTCGTCCGGTGGCGTCGGGGTTGTTGAGAATATGTCCAAGTGGGGCGTCGTTGACCACCACGAATGAGTGCTCCTGGAAGTAGTGACACAATCGCCTGGCTGTCATGAAGAAGCCGTATGCCAGTTTCTGGTAATGCGGGTATCGCTTCTTTGTTGGCATGAGCACCTCGATAAGGTAGTATACTGGGCGTTGTACCCCGTGGACTTTGTTTTCTTCGGCTCGTTCCACCACGAGTACCGTGTTGACCACCTGGTTGGTGGCGGAGATGTATAGCAGCAATGGTTCTCTTTTGGGTGGAGTCACCAGTACTGGTGAGGTAGATAGGAGACGTTTGAGATCTTCGAATGCTTCTTGTGCCTCTGCTGTCCACTCGGACTTGTCAGTTTTGCGGAGAAGTTGGTAGAAAGGCAGTGCCTTTTCGCCCATTCGATTGATGAATCGACTGAGCGTCGCGATTCACCCATCCAGCTGTTGGACACCTCTTACATTCTTTGGCTTCTCCATGGCCAGTATGGCTTTTATTTTCTTCGGTTTCGCCTCAATCCCCCTCATGGAGATGAGGTACCCGAGTAATTGCCTCGATGGTACGCCGAATGTGCATTTGCCCAGATTGAGCTTGATCCAGTAGCGGTTGAGGTTGGCGAAGGTCTCGCGTAGATCGTCGATTAGCGAGGATTCCTCCTTTGTTTTGATGACGATGTCATCGACGAAGACTTGGATGTTGCGACCAAGTTGATTCTTGAGGCAGGCTTGCATGCACCGCTGATAGGTGGCTCCTGCGTTTTTTAGCCCGAGGGGCATGGTGTTGTAGCAGAATACGCCAAAGGGCATTGTAAACACCGCCTTCTCTTGATCTTCCTCCTTCATTCGAATCTGATTATAGCCTGAGTAGGCGTCGAGGAAGAAGAGGCGCTCACATCCCGTGGTGGAGTCGATGATTTGGTCGATTCGCGGTAGCAGGAAGTGATCCCTTGGGCAGTGCTTGTTGAGGGAGCTAAAATCCACGCACATCCGTAGGATATCCATGTCTTTTTTAGATACTAGCACCGTGTTGGCGAGCCAAGTGCTTTCCTTGATCTCGCGTATGAAGTTGGCATCGAGGAGTCTGTTGATCTTCATTCCGACCGCCTTTTCCCTTGGCTCGGACAGTCACCGAATTGTCTATTTGACTGGCCTTGCATTTGGGTTGACATTGAGTGCATGCTCGGCGAATTCCCTGGGAACCCCTGGCATGTTTGCTAGACACTAGGCGAAGATTTCCTAGTGCTCACGGAGGAATTCGACAAGCGTGAGTTCCTATGTGGAACTCAAGTTGTTGGCGATGAGGGCCGTCTTGGTTAGGTCTGATGGGTGGACATGGACTTTCTTTGTGTGCACCGACGAATCGAAAGACAGGTCGGGTGAACTTGGCCGGCTCAAGGGAGGCAGACTGTTGTCTGTAGACTCCTTCAATCTCGCGAGCTCCTCCTGCATGCCGAATCACTGGGAGATACTGTTGAATTCCTTGTCGCAGCTGTCAGACCTTTCGAAGCTTCCATTGATTGTGATGACGCTGTTTGGACCTGGCATTTTCATCTGCAGGTAAGCATAGTGTAGCACTGCCATGAACCTAGCGAACGTGATGCATCCGAGGATGTAGTGGTACTGTGAGGGCCAGTCGATGACTTTGAAGTCGATGCGCTCGCATCGAAAAAGTTTCGGCGTGCCGAAGATGACGTCGAGGTTGATTTTTCCCAGAGGATATATGCCCTCCCTGGTACGATGCTGTGGAAAGTTGTGTCCAAGACCTCTAGGCACGTTAGGGGGATCATCATTGCGCGCAAGGTACATGGGAACATGAGGTTAATGCCGCTCCACCATCCATGAAGACGCGACTCCTGTCAAAGCCTCCGATCTGTGCCTCGAGTACAAGGGGACAGTGGCCTGGATGAGGGACTTGGCACGGATGGTCACGCTTGTCGATGGTGATGTAGGAGTCGCTTCCGTTGAGATACTCAGTGGTGGACGGTGGGGATTTTGTCGCCAAGTTGACTTGGCGAGTGATGGCCTTCTGCACCCTATTCGAGGGGCGTCCCTTTTGGATCATGTTTCCCACGGCCCGTGGGTACGGATCACCTCCGTGATGTTGGTCGGGCGTAGCTGCGGGTGGTGGTGGTCCAGGCGGTGGTGGAGGATCTCCATGTGCCACAGCGCCTAGGCGGTTCCATAGCCCCTGTTGAGTGCGTCGCGATTCATCCGAGCCAGGCCCTCATGGAGTTTGAGGAACTCGCGATAGTCCTTTAGGAGGCTGCTAGATTTCTTTTTGCCATCATGCTTGTCGATGTAGAAGTGCACATTGCACGGCCCGGATAGTTTGTCTTCGATGGATGCTGCGGGTGCTTCCTCGCGAGTGCGGCCATACTTGCGTGGTTTTCCCGGAGTCATGGTATCCACCGTTGCGGTAGCCGCTGTTGCGGTCGTCGTCGCGTTTGTCGGCGTAGACGGCTGCAACCATGTTGATGTCATCACGGTCATAGTAGGCGCGTATTCGCCGCTTTCCTCGACGGTCGCGTCTGCGCCCGAGGTCTACATCGTCATCGGAGTAGGTGCGGTTTCTCACCGAATCTTCCCCGTCGGCCCACTGATTCGCGATCTCCATCAGGTGGTCGATTGTTTTGGGCTTCGAGCGGCCCAGCGCCTCTCTGAGCTCTATGCAGCGAATGCCACCATTGAATGCGTCGATTGCGCGATCCTCCGAGATGTTTTCTGTGGAATTCTTGATGATGGACCACCTCTAGATATACGAGCGTAGTGATTCGCCCGTCCTTTGCTGGCAGCTCCTCAATTCTTCGATTGATGTGGGCCTTTTCTAAGTGCCCTTGAAGTTGCGCACAAAGCTGTAGACCAGCTCTTCCCAGCTGTGAATGGATCCACGCGGGAGATTGTTGAGCCATGCTCGGGCGGGCCCTGTAGCTATAGCTGCAGGCATTGCATGGCCGTTCTTCAAATCCCACCATGAAGCTTGACGGAGGAGAAGTGGTCCTCCAGCCAGATTTTCGGGTCCTGCAGACCATCGAATTTTGGGTTCTCTGATGGGAGCTTGAAACCCTTGGGCATTCCCTTCTACCTGATAGCTCTACTGAAGCATCTAGCGCCGCAGAGCTCCATATCTTCGTCCTCTGAATTAGTCGAATGGGCACGTCCTTCCCTTGACTTGTGAATTTTGTGCTACGTGAGGTCATCGTGCACATCATAGTCGTGGTCGTGTCGCAGTGAGCGGCAACGTCAAGACAGATCATGACTGTCGTTGCTGGACGAAGGTGAGGAATAGCGTTTTTCTTGAGCCTTGCCTTTCATCGGCTCCGGCGTAGGCTCTTTGTTGAGAGCAGCCTCGATTAACCCCAAGCCCGCGATCGTAGATCGGTGCATGGCGGCTCGGGGATCCCCAACCGGTGGTTGGTTGTTGAGGAGGTACATGGTGGCCGATGTCACTGCAGCTTGCGGCGTCTTTGGGACCACGTTGCCCTCGTGTCGACTGTCATGGAGCTGAAGTCGAGGACTTTTGCAGCTTCTATGCGTTCCTTCTCAATGAGATAAGCCATTCGAGATCGCCTCTTGTTGGCGATGTACTCGTTTCCTTTGGAGGAGGATCCTCTGTGGGAGGAAAGCCTAGCCTGTCGGAGACTTGATTTATCTGCAGCCTTTTTACGTGCCTCGAGTTGCGCGATTGTGTGCAGCTGGCTTCTATACTCCTCCTTTAGTAGCCAATGGTAGCCCATCAGCAAATCATGTGGCATGTCGGGGGCAGAGGGTTGCCTCGCAGTGCTTCTCGGCAACAGGCCCATTCATTGTCGTTGAGCCTGATTATGACACATTTTCTAGTGTGTTTGTTCACCATGGTTGGTGGTTCGACTGCCCCCCCATTGTTGACAGGCGCGCCATTGCCACCGTTGGCGGTCCGCCATTAGGTGTGCTACCGTTGGACGGATCAGGTCCGTTGCCACCGTTTTCGCGACTGGCGTTGGTTTCGCCAGCGTTGATGACGGCGCACATGAAGTGATTAGGGAAGCTGTTGCTTCCACAACTTTCGGATTCGAAGTCGTAGACTCCATCTTCCGTCGAGTTCACCCAGATCAGATCCACGATTGTTGTCACTGTCCGTGCTCTCAGCTGCTGCTGAGGTGTTGAGCTCGCTGAGGGTGCCGATTGGTGGCGGGAACCACGATGCTGGAGCAATCGCGGGTTCTGTTGGCTGGTTAGGCATGCGAAGCATGCCCATTTGACCAACCTGGAAGCGGAAGCTCCCAATTACCAGGCTGATTCCATCGCCCACGGACTTGAAAGCCGGGCGAAGAGCTGGTGAAGTCGAACGCGCCGAAGAGCTGGTGAATCTCCGCTGTTGCGGAGTTGTAGATCGCGGTTAATGGGGCCGAAGAAGCCGCGACATCAGCACTCCGAATTCCCACAGACGGCGCCAATTGACGAGGGTTAAACTCATCAATGTCCATTGTTATGGACTTGGGTTTTGGAGAAGGAGGGAGCACTGGAGGCATCGGTCGGCTAGCAAGAAAGCACACAGGGACGCAAGGTTTACCCAGGTTCAGGCCTCATAGAGGTCCCTACTCCTGCTTGTCTGCTCTTGGAATTAATGAAGGAATCGAAGATTACAGGGGTGCGCAGATGCAATATGGCGAGAGTTGTGGAAACTAGGGTTGCACGTGTCTTCCTCGCCGCCCCCTCCTAGCCTTTATATAGATAGGCCAGGTCTCGGGTAGTAGGTCGAGTCGGTTACAGATTAGGGTTCTATCTTTAAACTTCTTCTTGTCTCGCAAGTCTTCGAGAGTCCGTGGGCCACTCGAAGTCTTCACTGGGCCATGGCAACGCCGTGGGCTTCCACTATATTTGGATCGTATATACCAAACTCGAGTACCTGCAGGGTATACCCATGTCACCTAGTCTTTTGCTAGCCTCCATACCAAGTATGAGTTCCACTCATGCATCCAACTCCAAATAAAATCAAGTTATTCCAAAGAGTCCACCATACCTACCTATTAGCATTTGCCATTCCAAGTATATTCATGTTTTTATCTACCTTCCGAATTAAACTTGTTATGTGAAAATTAGTGATTAAAGCTCTCACGAACTTGATGGCACACTCTACTTTCTTGCACTTAATAATCTTGAACCATTGTGTCCATCTTTTTTGCGTATATGCTTGCTCTTTATAAGTTGAAGTTAGCAGAACCATGTATCATGGGGAACGCTTTCAACATTGCACTTATTATTCCATTGATATCATGATTCTTTTGCTTATGGATCCCGGCGATGTAAAATAAAAGGGGAACTTGTAAGATCATGGAGTTTGTATGTGTGTTAGAGAAACGCTTAGGCCGCTAGCCTAAACCATGCCTAATCATGGTGGAAACTTGCAGCATAACCATAATGAGCATTCTATGAAGCATCCTAAATAAAAACATATGCAAATAGCAAATAAAAAGATCACTGAGATGCTCATTGTCTGTTGCCTTGTCATTTTGATATGGGATAGCTCCTGTGTCATGGGGCAAGGGGTACCCCGTTGGCGGTTCTCTATGATACATATGTACTTACAATGACAAGAGCTTACTTGTGACTGAAGTTGAGTAGCATGAGGCTCGGTACTCGTAAGCAAGGGGCATGAGATTTCAACTTATAACTTGTCAAGCATATTCTCTTAGTTGTGTCACTTTAACCTTAATCGCCTCAAGATGCTTATGATAGAGGCAATGAGAGCTGAAAGCTAATAAGTACCATAATTTTTGGAAGCTCTTTCTGAAACTTGAATCTCTGCTTCCCTCTATGAAGGCCTTTCTTTTACTTTTATGTTGAGTCTTCATCTCCTATATTTTTGCACCTATTGAGAGAGCATAGTGGCCATTCTTAGTTTAATTTGCGTTGTCCCAAAACTTATTGATTGATTCATAATGTTGATATTGCTTGTTCTTGAACTATTTGTATCTAGTCACCCTTATGAACTTTGAAGGTGTCCTATGCATTTATGTTTTGCTACTCCATGAGGGACAAGTTGAATGCCACTATGCTATGTTTTCTATATGTGAAAAAAACAAATGTCTTTCAATACATTATTATTCATGATCTCTTTTTTGTACATTTTCATGTTACAACATAGTTGCTATGTCTTACTGTTAGAACTCTATCTTTCATGTTCATGTTTAGAGTACCTTCATCCTAGCTATCAATTCTTTTACAATAATGATGATCAAGATTGTGTTGGCTGTGTGTCACCTCAAAAAAATTATTGTTTTTATCGTTTACCTACTCGAGGACGAGTAGGAACTAAGCTTGGGGATGTTGATACATTCATAATGTATCTATAATTTTTGATGGTTTTATGCTAATAATATGCTTTTGATACTCCTTTTTATATAAAGTTTATGATTTATTTAGACTAACCTACTAATAGTTGAAAAAGTGCACAATGTTCTTGTTTTACACTTTGATGTGTACGAATTACCAAGAATACAAGTGGAAACCTTGTTGGAGTCAATTTGAGATTTTCTAGAAATCTGTCTCAGAACACTTTTTGAATATGGTCACGTTTCGGGTCGAAGCCGGCGTCAAACGTAAAACACTTCAACTCTAAAGTTGTTGGAAATTTTGCGACAAATGTTCTGGACATAAAATTTAGTTGATTCTGAGTCCGGATGGGCCTGATAGGCCCGATTTACTGCAGACCAATATGGGGTGACGGGAATTCGAGAAGCTATATAAAGGGAGGAAACCTAATTCGTG
This sequence comes from Avena eriantha, assembly GCA_910589775.1. NCBI lineage: Eukaryota > Viridiplantae > Streptophyta > Magnoliopsida > Poales > Poaceae > Avena > Avena eriantha. The sequence continues at coordinate 453,988,563 of OU342742.1, read as the reverse complement.
AGAGACACCTCCACCCACGAATTTGCAGACATCAAAGCCATGTTTTTGCCTCCCCCATGGATCCCATCTCCATGGGAGAGGGCTCCTAAGAAGCCATGAAGGAAGGGGGCTAAGGGGCGGTGCTCCCCTGTGATACCGGCGGCGGGGAAGGAGTCCTCTGTGCCGCCGCAGGTGCCGCCGCCGCCTCTTCACCATCTTCACCACCATCTCCGTCGACTCCACCGCCATCTCCATCACCATTTCCGACTCCCATGATGAGGAGGGAGTAGTTCTCTCTCGAGGCTAAGGGCTCTACCGGTAGCTATGTGTTCATCTCTCTCTATGCGTGATCTTATGAGATCATGAGCTTTGTAATCTATAGATCTATTCTGCTACTCAAGTGCTTTAATGAATCTCTGCTTATCCCCATGTGTGTGAAGTTGATAGTGTGCACACCGTCTGGCACTTTGGCTAAGGTTACACAAATACTTATCATGAGTATAATTCGAGTTGGATGTCTCTATGAGTCTTTGATGTTTGTTGGAACCATCTAGCGCTCAAGGTGATAGTGAGAAAAGGAGTTAACTAGATGGGGAATACGAACTTTAAGGTGTGCTGTTATAGCCCTACATCGTCCCCAGAGAGTAGTTCAGGGTAGCATCATAAAAAGAAGATATTTATATGAGAGTGTTCACTAGTGAAAGTATGTTCCCTAGGCCTTGTTTCTAAGCATTGAAGCACGGTTTGGAACTAGATCTGTTACATGTTTGCTTGTTTCCATCTTTATTTTAGATTGCCTTTAGTCTCTTCCCATCTCAACCACGTGCCATCAAAGCTCTTTTCTGGCATCGTTAGCACTTACAATTATCCATACCACTTGTATTTCATTATCTCTTCACCGAACTAGTGCACCTATACACCTGGCAAGTGTATTGGGTGTGTTCGGGACACAAGAGACTTCTTCTATCTTGATTGCTGGGTTGCTTGAGAGATATACCGTTGACCACTTCCTCCCTGAGTTCGATAAACGTTGGGTAATCCACTTAAGGGAAACTTGTTGTTGTTCTACAAACCTCTACACTTGGAGGCCCAACAACTATTTACAAGAATAGAAGTGCGTAGACATCAGTAACCAATACACCTGACCACTTGAGGGGTGTTGTGCATCCATGCTTGGAATGTACATCACTAATACGTCGTAAACGTATCTATAATTTTTGACGTTCCATGCTTGTTTTATATCTACTTTCTTATGTTTTGTCCACACTTTGAGGTATTTTTATACATTTTTTGGGACTAACCTATTAACAAGATGCCACAGTGCCTGTTGCTTGTTTTCTGCTGTTTTTGGTTTCAGAAAGCTGGAAAAGAAATATTCTCGAAATTGGACCGGACAAAATCCAAAGTCAATATTTTACTAGAAGACGAGACGGAGAGGGGCCACGAGGTGGCCACACCACCTGGTTGCGCGGGCTAGCCCAGGCCGTGCCAGGGGGTGGTGTGGGCCCCTCGGTCACCCATCGACCTTGACTCTTCGCTTATAAAAGTGCCCCGGGACGAAAACCCTAAGTACAAGATCAAAATTCCACGAAAAGTTCCGCAGCGCCGCCGCCACAGAAGTGGAGGATCGGGGGACAGAAGTCTCTGTTCCGGCACCCTGCCGGGATGGGGAAGTGCTCCCGGATCCATCTCCATCGACTCCACTGCCATCTCCATTGCCGTTGCTGACTCCCATGATGAGGAGGGAGTAGTTCTCTCTCGAGGCTAGGGGCTCTACCGGTAGATATGTGTTCATCTCTCTCTCTCTCTATGTGTGATCTTATGAGATCATGAGCTTTGTAATCTATAGATCTATTCTGCTACTCAAGTGCTTTAATTAATCTATGTTTATGCCCACGTGTGTGAAGTTGACAGTGTGCACACCGTGTGGCACTTTGACTAAGGTTACACAAATACTTATCATGAGTATAATTTGAGTTGGATGTCTCTATGAGATTGTGGTGTTTGTTGGAACCATCTAGTGCTCAAGGTGACAGTGAGGGATTATCTAGATGGGGAATGCAAACTTTAAGGTGTGCTGCTATAGCCCTACATTCTCCAACCGGAGAGTAGTTCAGGATAGCATCATGAAGAGAATATATTTATATGATAGTGTCCACTAGTGAAAGTATGATCCATATGCCTTGTTTCTAAGCATTGAAACAATGTTTACAATTAGTTCTGTTACATGTTTGCTTGCTACCACTCTTATTTCAGATTGCAATTACCACTTACAATCATCCATATTACTTGTATTTCACTATCTCTTCGCCGAACTAGTGCACGTATACACCTAACAACTGTATTGGGTGTGTTGGGGACACAAGAGACTTCTTGTATCTTGATTGCAGGGTTGCTTGAGAGGGATACCTTTGACCACTTCCTCCCTAAGTTCGATAAACCTTGGGTGATCCACTTAAGGGATACTTGCTACTGTTCTACAAACCTCTGCACTTGGAGGCCCAACATTGTCTACAAGAATAGAAGCATGCATAGACATCAAGCCATTTTCGGGCGCCGTTGCCGGGGAGGTAAGTTAAAAGGTACTCACATCCTCTGGCTACTAAACTATCTTCTAGTACTATTGCTGGTGTGTGAGTGCTCGAAGTTATTTCCTTTAGATTCTGTAGTTATATCGTTTTGTTTCTTGTTTTATTTTCTCTATTTAGGCTTAATAGAAAACAACATAAAATTAAGAGAGCTTTATAGTATTTATCTTGTGTTAGGACATGAAGTGTTTAAAGAGAAAATTTAAAAACCTATGGAACTTTATTTGCATGCTAATAGCAATGTTATTAGTATGAATTCTTTGAACACCATTATTGCTAATGCTATGGAAAAGTATAAGCTTGGGGAAGCTGGTTTTGATGAGCATGATATTTTTAGTCCCCCAAGCACGGAGGAGAAAATTTACTTTGATGATACTATACCTCCAATATATGATAATTACAATAATGAATATGATATTTTCAGTCCACCTACTATTGAGGAGAAAATTAATTATGATTACAATATGCCTCCTATATTTGATGATTATGGTGATGAGAATAATAATGATAGCTATTTTCTTGAATTTTCTCCCACTATGATTAATAAGAATGACTATGTTTATAGGGAGAGTAATAATTATTTTATGCATGTGGCTCATGATAAGAATGTTTTATGTGATATTTATATTGTTAATTTTATTCATGATGCTACTGAAAGTTATTATGAGAGAGGAAAACATGGTTTTATGTATCTCAATAATATTAAGTTTCCCCTCTTTATGTTGAAATTTTTGAACTTGCAATTGTTTTGCTTTCCTATGCTTGTTGTTTTGTGCTTTCATGACTTGTTTCTTTACAAGATTATTTTTCATAGGAAGAGGTTAGACTTAAATTTGTTCCATATTTGCTTCTCGATGCTATCTTTGTACTTCAATTCATATTTCTTATGTGAGTATCATCAAAATTATCATGCCTAGCTCAAAGGCGTTAAAGAAAAGCACTTATTGGGAGATAACCCAAATTTTTATTCAGTAAGTTTTTACTTTGTTGAGTCTTGGAACTTATTGCCTCAGTAATAACCTCTCCTTACCCTTTTTGTGTAGTTTTGGTGCCAAGAATAACCTCTAATGAGAGAGAAGTAAGACTTGGGAAAGTTGTTGTCCCGAAACAGATTTTTGTGCTTCACTGTAAACATTTGTGAAAAATCTGTGTGCATCGGATTAAGTTATAATGTTTTGTGCTTCTGCCCCAGGTTGCTATCTAACTTTCATTATTTTATCACTTTTTGATTTGAGCAACATAAGGTCTATGGAAAAATCGGTTTTTACCTGCTGGTCTGTTTTGAGAGATTTCTGCCATTATTTGCATTTGCCTATTAATCTCTTTCTCTTTGAGTTCTCTTTGATCATTTGAGCTTTTAGAAGGAATTGCTACAGTAGCTTGTGTTCTAATGGAAGTTTTACTTGTGTTGAAACTGAACCCAAAGACTTATAATCTTGAATACACTAATGTTGCTAATGAAGATTGTGTGAAGTTTTGTATGAAGGAAATTTTCAAGTGTAGGGAAGAATAATGTGATGAGATGAAGTATGGACAATAGGTCAAGCTTGGGGATGCCACCCGTGTCACCCCAAGAAATATTCAAGAAGTACAAGTGTCAAAGCTTGGGGATGCCCAAGGCATCCCCTTCTTCATCAAGAAAAATCTCAGGTTTTCTTCCAAACACTTCATTTTTATTGTTTCATGCACCAATTGTGTTGTTCTTAGAGCGTCTTCGTCTTTGTTTTTAGTTTTATTTTGCTTTGTTTGGCACAATAAGTTGGTTGGATCCCAACACAGTTCTTTTGGAGAGAGAGACACCCCGTTATTCATTGCCTAGAACACTCTAGTTTTCACTCTTATTATTATGTGTGTGTTCTCCTTTGCTAGCACTGCGTTTAGCTTTAGTTTTCGATTGGTGTTGGAAAAGAGTAGGAAGTCTCATGCTTATAGTTGTACAAAAGGAAGCTTGTTTTGACTGTGACTTAGACTTTATCATGTCATGTTTGATATTGATTTGACTTTATTCTTAGTAATTATTGTTGTAGCAAGACTTGTTCCAAATAATTGAGATTTCTTAATGTGCCTTGAAAGAATCATGCGTTGTTTTAGCATATAAAAGCATAATATTGTGGTATTATCCTTTGATGCTTTATTTGGGTTGACTTGGCGCATGCTCACACCATGTTAAGACTATACCAAGTCACCATAGCCTTTATGATCATTTAGTTTTCGACTTGTAATATCACTTTATGCTTTAATTAATAATGTTTTGTCGCTTTGCATGATTATGGCCATTATTGCTCTCTTAGTTGGTCGCTCCCAGTATTTTAGTAGCCTCCACATGTACTAAGTATGAGTTCCACTCATGCATCCAACTCCAAATAAAACCAAGTTATTCCAAAGAGTCCACCATACCTACCTATTAGCATTATTGTTATTCCAAGTATATTCATGTTTTTATCTACCTTCCAAATTAAACTTGTTATGTGAAAATTAGTGATTAAAGCTCTCAGAACTTGATGGCACACTTTACTTTCTTGCACTTAATAAACTTGAACCATTGTGCCCATCTATGTTGCGTATATGCTTGCACTTTGTAAGTTGTGAATTAGGAGAACCATGTATCATGGGGAACGCTTTCAACATTACACTTTATTTAGTTGATATCATGTTCTTTTGCTTATGGATCCCGGCGGTGTGAAATGAAAGGGGAGCTTGTAAGGCTCATGGAGTTCATATATGTGTTAGAGAAACGCAAGGGCGGCTAGTCTAAGCCATGCCTAATCATGGTGGAAATCTGCAGCATAACCATAGTGAGCAATCTGTGAAGCATTCAAAAAAGGGAAAAAAGAAAAAGAAAAAAGGGGAAAACCCTATGCAAATAGCATACAAAACGATTGCTGAGATGCTCATTGTTTGCTTGCCTTGTCATTTTGATATGGGGAATCATCCGTATCATCGGGCAAGGGGTACCCCACTGGCGGTTCTCTATGATACACATGTACTTACAATGACAAGAACTTACTTGTGACTAAAGTTGAGTAACATGAGGAACGGTACTCGTAAGCAAGGGGCATGAGATTTTCAGCTTATAACTTGTCAAGAATATCCTCATATTTGTTCACTTTAACCTTAATAACCTAAATATGCTTATGATAGGGGCAATGAGAGCTGAAATCTAATAAGTACCATAATTTTTGGAAGCTCTTTATGAGACTTGAATCCCTGCTTCCTTCTATGAAGGGCATTTCTTCTACTTTTACATTGAGTCTCCATCTTCTATCTTTATGCACGTATTGAGAGAGCATAGTGGTCATTCTTTGTTTAATGTGCATTGTCCCAAAACTTGTTGATTGATTCATAACTTTGATATTGCTTGTTCTTAAACTATTTGTATCTAGTCACCCGTATGAACTTTGAAGGTGTTCTATGCATTTATGTTTTGCTACACCGTGAGGGACAAGCTGGATACCATTCTTATTATGTTTTCTATATGTGAAACAAACAAACATCTTTCAAAGCATTGTTATTCATGATCTTTTGTTTGTACCTTTTCATGTTACAACATAGTTGCTATGTCTTATTGTTAGAACTATATCTTTCATGTCTATGTTAGAGTACTATGATCCCAGGTATCAATGTTTTACAAATACCTTGATCAAGATTGTGACGGTGCATGTCACCTCAAAAATTATTCTTTTTTATCACTTACCTACTCGAGGACGAGTAGGAGTTAAGCTTGGGGATGTTGATACGTCGTAACCGTATCTATCAATTTTGATGTCCCATGCTTGTTTTATATCTACTTTCTTATGTTTTGTCCACACTTTGAAGTATTTTTATATATTTTCTGGGACTAACCTATTAACAAGATGCCACAGCACCAGTTGCCTGTTTTCTGTTGTTTGTGTTTTTAGAAAAGCTGGAAAAGAAATATTCTCGGGATTGGACTGGACAAAAGCCAAAGTCAATATTTTACCAGAAGACTCATGGAGCCAGAAGACGAGACGGAGAGGGGCCACGAGGTGGCCACACAACCTGGTGGCACGGGCCAGCCCAGGCCGCACCGGGGGGTGGTGTGGGCCCCTCGGGCGCCCACCGAACTTGCCTCTTTGCCTATAAAAGTGCCCCGGAACGAAAACCCTAAGTACAAGATCAGAATTCCACGAAAAGTTCAGCAGCGCTGCCGCCACCGAAGAGGAGGTTCGGGGGACAGAAGTCTCTTTTCCAGCACCCTGCCGGGATGGGGAAGTGCCCCCGGATCCATCTCCATCGACTCCACCGCCATCTCCATCGTCGTTGCTCACTCCCATGATGAGGAGGGAGTAGTTATCTCTCGAGCCTAAGGGCTCTACTGGTAGCTATGTGTTCATCTCTCTCTATGCGTGATCTTATGAGATCATGAGCTTTGTAATCTATAGATCTATTCTGCTACTCAAGTGCTTTAATTAATCTCTGCTTATCCCCACGTGTGTGAAGTTGATAGTGTCCACCGTGTGGCACTTTGGCTAAGGTTACATAAATACTTATCATGAGTATAATTTGAGTTGGATGTCTCTCTGAGATTGTGGTGTTTGTTGGAACCATCTAGCACTCAAGGTGACAGTGAGGTGTTATCTAGAAGGGGAATGCGAACTTTAAGGTGTGCTGCTATAGCCCTACATCGTCCAACCGGAGAGTAGTTCAGGATAGCATCATGAAGAGAAGATATTTATATGAGAGTGTCCACTAGTGAAAGTATGATCCCTAGGCCTTGTTTCTAAGCATTGAAACACCGTTTAAAATTAGTCATGTTACATGTTTGCTTGCTACCACTCTTATTTCAGATTGCAATTACTACTTATAATCATCCATATTACTTGTATTTCACTATCTCTTCGCCAAACTAGTGCACATATACACCTGACAAGTGTATTGGGTGTGTTGGGGACATAAGAGGCTTCTTGTATCTTGATTGCAGGGTTGCTTGAGAGGGATACCTTTGACCACTTCCTCCATGAGTTCGATAAACCTTGGGTGCTCCACTTAAGGGAAACTTGTTGTTGTTCTACAAACCTCTGCACTTGGAGTCCCAACACTGTCTACAAGAATAGAAGCGTGCGTAGACATCAATCACACACCTCCCGGGATAGATATTTGATGGCACTATGCGAGGGGAATGCCGGGGCATCCCCATGGATGCACATAATGTCATGTGATCTAGGGTGTGTCTGGGCGCGCCTCGCGACGCTTCACAGCAAGCATTCACCCAGGGCCTGGTGGGGAAACGAACAAGGTGTAGGTTTCCTTGCATGAAAGTTTTGGGTCTCCTTCCCTGGCTCGCTATGACGGCTAGGGAACGAGCTCGGTGGGGCATGGGCATGTTGACTGGTGGTGTCACAGGACGTATCCTATGAGATCCACGAGCCGAACAAGACAAGATCCCACCCTAGGGATATCCCCGATAGCCTCGAGCAGGAATCAAAGGAGGGCGTCAACGGCCGCTAGTGCAGCCCCCGGTCCAAGAAAATTCATCGGGGGTGGCACTAGCTCACTAGCAGAGGCGTTCGCCCTGCCTTTGAGGCTTCTCCTAGGAAAGCTAGTTCCCCCCCACCATAGAGGGCAGCAAAGACGCAGGGTGGGTCCCGCCGCGCCTGGTTCGGTTGAGGATATGGGCGATCCTCCTTACTCGCTTGGCCGCACCAATCGTCCATTGTTGGCGCCCCCTTTTACTCCATTCCTCCATGCACGAAGGGAGTGTTGGGTCGCCGACAAAGCTTGCTCGCATAAGTGAGCCCCCTACCTAGCGCATCAAATTTGGTGTCTTGATTTTCAACACATGGGATATGAATCTCCCTTTGTTGTTTCACCAGAGGTGCAACATCTGGCGAGCTCGATCGGTGAGCGGATCTCTACATCCTGCAACTAGCTACTATCTGATTATCACAAGGTTACAGTAGTTTCCTTCTCCAGGAAGGTTCTCTGGTTCCCCTCCCCAAGTACGACCTGGGCCTCCTTTTATATGGACAAGGTGACACAACAGGGGTCAGACCACACGCATCGGTGCAAGCTTAGCCATGTGGTAGGCCGTGGACTACAACGTGGCCTAACAATCCTGTCCAGGTGTCATGTGTCATTGACTGAACATGGTAGACTAGCACTAGACTAGTTATGTCAGCTCGATTCCTGTCTCTAGGTGGTATAGCCATGCTAGGGCCACTGGTGGGGATGCGACCGGGCACTGCAAGGACACCCCGATAGAACCCTCACGCGGCCACACGGCGAGGTGCGACATGCATGAAATCCACGCATCGTTTGAGTGATGCTAGTGGTCGAGGCGTGGTTTTTGTCCAACCACTGGTTCAGTGTGCAGTGTGCCCATGGAGCAGTCTGTGCTTGGTTTAGGCATCGCTGGCCAGTTGTCTAACCTTTTCCTGGGGAGGTTTCCAACCTCTTGCGTCGGGCAACAAATCTGAGTATCTACCCGGGGGAGCTCCCTGGGTCTCCCGACTCAGCAATTCGTGGGACGCCCGGCCCGGAGCCCGTGGTTCCACGACCCATGGGGAGCACGGGATCGACAAAGATCCATGACGATGGACTCCTAAAATCGTTCAACTTGGAGTCGTTCGAGACATGTGAATCCTGCCTACTCGGCAAGATGACCAAGACACATGATGACTGCAAGTGCACGATCAATTGTAGCTAGTTTCAAAGTAAAGATATCGAACCCATAGAGATCTATTGGTAAAGTTCTTTATGCCCCTCGTTACTATCTAGCAAAGGATACTTATAAGCTGCCTTCGATCTCAAGTAAAGGGTGTTTGAAAGGTTTATGGTTGTTTGCAAAAAAGTAATTAAAAATAAGTAAAAGTGAACAAGTAACAAGTTTGTATGAAAGAGTGGTTGAACTCAATAGGGCTAAAACATTGTCAGGGATGTAGGATACACCACTAGCATAGTATTATTGTTATATGTAATCAAGATAACATACTCATTGTGTCATGATATGTGTAGATAGAGCCCCATAATAAGATGTTCACTACAAGGCTCGTAGGAAGCCACTTTGTTGAGCCAAGAGTGAGGTCACCTCTAAATAACCACTGCAATGTCTGGGAGCAGTTACCCATACAAACCACCACAATTAAGGGTTTCCCTGTGGATATCGTAATTAGCTTAGGGAATCCCTCTTTAATCCTCCTTTGACCATGTAGGTTACGAGCCAGCGCCAATCTGCCACGGGGCATTCTTGTATGCTTCCAAGACATGTCCAATGGATTTATCCCTCCCTTTAGTCCCGAGGGCAAATGATATGCGGCCGTCTACACATACCATCTATAGAGAGAGGTCAAACACAAATCATAATTATATCATAGAGAAGAAATTCATATGCACACAAGAATATATCATCTTTATTACAGGTTCATAAGGGTGCTAGGGTTTCTCCATCTCCCCAAGAACACGGGAACTACTCACTCATGGAAGCAATCAACAACATCATCATAATCAAATGAATGGATAAAAGTACGGAGATAGATCTAATGCAAACCACAATTGAATCTGGAATTACAATGAGATCTAATAGATGAAAGATGGGGGTAATGGTGGTAATGGAGATGCAGTGATTGATGATGAAGGGGATGATGCATTGTCCTCCAATGATCCGTGAAGCAGCTGGGATTTTGCCGCAGCCAAGTTCCTCCTTCAGGTCCCTCTCGGATGTGGTTTTTCGTGGTTTCTGGTGGCTATGAATGTCGGATCTCCCTCTCGTATTTTCTAGGAGAAAGTATTTGACAAGGTGGTCACGATGGCGCCTGGTACGGGCAGACGGTACAGGCGGGCTCCGCCCGTACCACTGGTCTTTATCGGTACTGATGCCTCCTCCTCGCTTGGTATTCGCCTAGGTATGAAGGTGAATTCATAAAATGACTATTATCACTTAGAAATATCATATAATTACACAATATGACAGCTCTAATTGATATGTTCACATATGACTCAATGATTTGGGATCCTATTGAAACAAGAACAAAATAGTGTGTGTAGACGCGGTGAAATACAAAGATCCTTACTCTATTTATGCAAAAAAAATGGTAAATATGCTTCAATTTTGGACTCCCCAAGCTGCTCTTGCTCGTCCCCGAGCAAGATGGTGGATTATGGACAAGATCATCATGTTCATGAGACACGAGTTGTTACAATAAATGAGGTGGAAATTAAAACAGGAATACAACATCGGATGTAGAGATACTTCAGGGGTATTACTATACCCTTACACATTACATAACTTAGAGGCTTCCACACCTTTTCTAGTATTAATGAAATCATAACAAGCTGCTAGTGATTTAACATACCATATAATCATAGAGTTTAGAGATATAGGGCACTAAGTTTAGAAGATTCATGATCATTCCTTTTGCTATGTTTGATTCTTTTGATAGCATCTCTCTTATTTTTTCTTTTGATAGCGGTATATCTATATTTTTACCTGCTCCATTTTCTCTTTTTCTTTCAGCATAGCTATTTGATCATGCTCACTACTTCAATGACTTTCAACAACTCTTAATTATAATATGCTACCAGAATTATTCTTCTCGTAACTTAATCAATACTTTCGTTGGTGTGGAAGTCCCTAAAATCATGAGAGTTGTACAAGTATCATAACACTCAACCTAGTTCAATCATCGAATATAATAATCATGAATCAAACACATCTTCAATTATCATAAAGTCTCATAACTCAACAGATATAAATCTTCTCTTGAACAAAGGGAGCTCGAAGTTGATGCAACTAATGCAAATTCGAAATTTAAAGTCTAACCATGCATGCAGAAAAGTAAACATGCTAAAACTGTAAGATAGATTACAAGGTTCTCACAGATCCCCCCAAGCTTTGAATCAAGACGGGTGGATTGAATAATCCCTTGCGATTATTTGATATTGTGGCGTGCTCCTCTAGTTTGCAGGGGAGAAACTCTAGAATCATGAAGACTTGCACGAAGCATATTGTTTGATGTCTCCAAGATCAAGATACGGATCCAGCGTTACTCGCTAACTTTCTCCAACTTCTCAATAAGAGCCTTGTACATCTCTATTATTTGCTTCTGGGTGTTGATGGATCGAAGGCTGATGTTGAGGTTCGCTTCTAGTCGGCCCTTTCATTATCTTCAGGTCCATCTAGTCTAGGTAACGACGCAATAGTTCAATATGTTTAGAAGATCCTGGATATTTTACCTCGATCTTCTTAATGCGGCAGTCGAGCTTGTCCAGGGAGGCTTGGATATCCTCCCTTTTTCTCTTCATTTTCTTCGAGAAGAGTTCCCCATCTCCTTCTATATCAAGTTGAACTTCTTCGAAGTCGCCTTCTTTTCCAATGCCAAGGCTGAACACCTTGCGCCTTTCCTTCAGTGTTTCCATCAGCTTGAATGCATCCTCGTCTTCTAATTCTTTCTCTTCTAGCACAGCAACTTTTTCTTCCCACTACCACAAAATCGGCTCTCAGTGGCACACGGGATTAGCCATGCATGATGCATGGGTGGTGTGCCACTGTCATTATGCCACTGATATTTTTTTATCAATGGCGCATGCCAACATGCGTCATGGATAGTACAAATATCAGTGGCACACCAGCCTATATGCGCCACGGATAGTTCACATCCCATGGATATTGGGGCCTTATCCGTGTCACGCGTAGGCAAATGCACCACTGACATGGTGTGCCACTAATATGTACAAGTGTGCCACTGATGGATCAAAGGTGCGCCACTAATATGTTCTCGATTTTTTAAATGTTGACTTTGTATTTGTACGTGTATTGTACATGTATTGTACATGCATTGTATAGGTATTATACGGGCATATGTACACACAATGACAATGATAATACTTAAATACACTAATTAGAATCCAAGTCCGATTGAGTAAGGAAGAGATTAATCGTTGCACAAGTTGAGTCCCGAGACTGATCTCCGTGTTACTCAAGTTGGTCATCACATTACATATCAAGTGGTCACCTAAATTAAACTACGATCAAATACAGAGAACCGCAACGACGGTGAGAAGGATGGGGACCACGACCAAGGCCTTCATCATGTTCTTCCACCTAGCTTCCTCTCGCAGGTGGCTCCTCCACCTAGCTTCTGCCATCTCTCTAGGCGTGTACCCTTTGTAGTTGTTGCCTCTGAAACCGTTCCCTTGTTTAACCTCCCACTCGTTGTAGACTCCTGGAACAACACCCTTGTACACCACGTACCATTTTTCCATCTGTGTACACCAAGGCAGATAGACTAGTATGCAACGAAAACCAATTAATGATTCACATGATGCATGTTCACAAGAACTACAAAACAACAAAATGAACATCATACAGATCGAGCCATTGCAACAAATATGAACTAGGGCCTCATCATATAGTGGACATAAAAATCATAGGGATGGCGTTAGCAAGCCATGTAGGATTCACAAGATATGTATATATGCATATCACAAAGCTCGCTGACACCACCCCTAGGATCACATCTAAAATCAAGGCAAACCTATAGTTGCGCCATAGCATTTAAATCATTGGCCATTGCAACAAAAACTTAAGAACCAAAACTATATATGAGCATCAAGTACTTTAGGGCCTCATACTTATGTTGGACACCGAAGATCATAGGGATGGTGTCAGCGAGCCATGTAGGATGCATAAGATATGTATATGTGCATATCACAAGGCTCACTGACGCCACCCCCGGGATCACATCCGAAATCAAGGCACACTTGTAGTGGCACTCTAATATTTTAATCATCGGTCGTTACAACAAAAATAAGAACGAAAACTATGAACATCAAGTACTTTATTAGGGCCTCATACTTATGTTGGACATAGAAAATCATAGGGATGGAGTGAGTGAGCCATGTGGGATGCATAAGATATGTATATGTGCATATCACAAAGCTCACTCTCACCACCCCTAGGATCACATCTGAAATCAAGGCACACCTGGAGTGGTGCCCTAGCATTTTAATCATCGGTCGTTGCAAAAAAACAAGAACCAAAACTATGAACATCAAGTACTATATATTGGGCCTCATACTTATGTTGGACACAAAAATCACAGGGATAGTGTAAGCGAGCCAAGTAGGATGCACAAGATATGTATTTGTGCATATCACAAGGCTCGCTCACACCGCCCCAGGATCACATCCGAAATCAAGGCATGCACCTGGCGTCCTTAATCATCGGCCGTTGCAATAAGTAAGAACCAAAATATTATTGAGCACATCAAATACTAACAACCAATTATATAAGCAAGTCTAACGACCGTCGAAACAATATTATACATAGAGAGCTAGGCGCATCGTCGATCACAATAATTAAGTTGAACGACCATACAGATTCAAGCTAGGCAAGTTACTAATCAGTTTACAACGTCACAGACATCCAATGATAGTTTGAAACTACATCCAACTGGTAAATGCAAACATCAATTGACTTCCGACTCGGTGCAGGGAACGGTAGTATGCTGTCTTTCATCATAAACAGCCTATCGTCACCCTGCATTTAGAGGGGTTCTTCTACCTCAACATTTCACAATTTAATGTCGGTGTAGTGCAAGACCCCCCTCCCACTTCTGAGGACATCTTGATTGATGATTTCCGACAACTGAGTCTGGATGCGAAAGAATTGTTCTCTGAGATCATCATCCGCGATGGTCAACATATTTTGGGCCCACTTCCGGAGATGTGATGACAGCTTAAGGAGTTGTTGACCTAGACGAACCCGGTCACGTGATAGAGGACGTACAAGGCCTCCTTTTGACTATATGTCGGCTGCTTGACGCAAGGGAATTTTGTTATGTGGGTAAACACATGTTTTCCTTCCTTTCTAACATATCCCCCCTTTCTGAAGTAGCCTCCATCTAAGGCGTAGGCATCAAGAGCATCGTCCAGAACACTCTTTATGTTGCCATAGTCTTTCTTCTTTATCAAACTTCTCGAGTCGAAATACGTGGCTTGTGAAAGCTTCGGGCAGATGTTGATGAGTGTGCAATATTTGTCTCTGCGCAAAACAATTCAAACGGAAATGTATTGGAAATGAATGATGCAAATCAAAGAAAACATGTTACGGGTGGCCAGCGAATAAGTATTGTACTTACTCGGGAAAGAAAGGCACGAGAAGGTAATCCTTCTTTCTGTTCTTCAGCATGAAGTCTTGGAGGTAATCCCTCATGAGTGACCGGTCCTGAGGGTTCAACAAGATACTTTCACGCATGTAGAAGGGGTCCAATATGGTGATGGCCTCGGATCTCTCTCTCTCGACCTTCATCTCCATGTTGAGCGAGTATAGGCGGACTAGGGTATAGTGCAGCCGTTTCAAGTGAAGCAAATTGAAGATGTCTTCGAACTGCAGGAAGAATAGATCCACGGTGGTGTATCAACAAAGCCCTTTCCCTCTGGCACCTGGACCACGAAAATAGGGTGCAATGGATTTTTTCTTTCAGAAGTTGAGTCTCCAAAAACAGAATAATGTTATGCAGACTCTGCATAGGTGGACTTGCTGCTTTTAGCATCCAATTTTCTAGCATCGGCTTACCCGCTATATGCATTTTCCACAGGACATCCTTGGGTGCATATGGCATGTCGCCGTGAGCCCGGATAGTCGTCCTCACCACCTTTGGAACCGGTTGGCTCGCAGCCTTCTGCTTCTTACTTCTTTTTCGACCCTTCTTGATATCTTGAATAGGGACCACTAACTCCTTACCAGCCACCTGGTGTAGTGTGTTAGGGCTGAAAAAATTTCCACGTGGGGCTTATGCAGCATCGGTGATAGGTGGAGGCGTCTCTTGAAAACTATCGAAGACCAGATGTTGTGTGCACGTCGTACTGGGTCCAGCTAGATCGTCACGAGCGTGGCTGAAGGTCCAATAGAAGGCATGTAATGGTCATCATCGGTGCTAGTGTTGAGGAATGCATCCATGTTGTCATCATCGTTGTCGTCGTGTGGCATATCCACTGTGGTGGTGGCGGCAGTGATGGTGATGCGACGGCCTTGCCATGTCTTATGCTGGTGGCGATGACTAGTGGTGGCGGCGGTGATGGCGGTGCGATGGCCTTGCCATGGCTTATGTTGGTGGTAATGACTGGTGGTGGCGGCGTTGTTGTCCTTGTGGTGGTGCCCCCCCTCAAACGAATCTGGGTCTTAGGCCATACAAAGGGTCAGCCGTGGCATTCTCCGAGGTTCAAGTGTTCGTAGACTACTTCGGGTTGAACAGGTGGTCGACGTCGTTGCAGCGCGGCAACACCGAGCCATCGCAACCCTGAACATGCTAGCAGGCATGGGCTTGTTGTGGAACATGCGGTTGTTCGGTTGAATGATAGTGCCCTTGGCAACATCCTTCAACTCGCCCTCCACGTACTGTAGGAGGGTGCAAGCAACATCCTACGAAGAAACATGCATATTGGGCATCATCGGAGATATGTCCATCATCAAAGGCAAAGGAGATGAGCATCCAAGACGCTTAATTAGTTACCTTGGTGATGGCATCAAGCTCGGTTAGTGTCGACGCACCACCGACGGTGGCGGGCATGCATGTGACAGAGGGGCTGCTTGCATCCGTGGTGCCGACTGGCGTATGCTCCGCCTCCAGCTAGGGTTCACTAGGATGAAGCACCATCAGCGCTGCGGTGTTGTTGGGCGGCGTCATCATCGGTGTGACCGGTTGCGCCGCATTGTTGCTGGGTGGTGTCATCACCGGTTCAACCGGTTGCACCGCGCTGTTGGCGACCGAGGTCAGCACCGCCGCAAAGGCTGGATGCCCCGTGGTGTCCGCGAGCGGGGTCACCAATGCGAACCGCGCCGGTATCTAGCTGGTCATGTTGCTGCCGGTCAAGCTGGGCAGAGGTATCGACCCCTGTCGACCTACCAGGTTCTAAGAATCAAGCCCTTCCAACAAAGAAGGAACAATCTCTATGATTCTCTGTCCCAATCGGTCATCGATCATCTGTGGCATACTATCCATTCTTTTATTGATCTCTTGAAACTCGTGTCGCTCCTCAGCCTCCTTCTGCAACTTTTCTCCCTTCTAGCCTTGGCATCCTGTTTGTAGTAGTCCATCATTTTTGTGGTTGTGCCTAAGCAGGTCACACAACCACCTGACGTCGGTGGCTTCCACGTTTCCCTCTTCTTGCAACGGTCTATCGCCATATTGAAAGGACCGTCCCACGGCTCCGTCGACCTTTGGGAGGAGCCCATAGCTACTTCCATTTCCTCTTTCTGTAGAAGGAAGAGTTGAACGTGTTTAGAAATTAGGCTTCATAATATTAATTATAACTTGAGATCCATGCAAGGTAAATTCCTTACAAGATGTTTCTCGAATTCCTTCACATCGTCATGGTTGGTAACGAATTCCTTCGTTACTGGGTGAAGATAGTAGCGGGCCCAGACAAAGTTCCTCGTCTGCATGTGAGTGAATTTGTGCCACGTGTTTTCTTTACCTAGATGTTGAAGCTTGACATCCTCCTTGTCCCAAATGGGCTTTACTCTTCTATAACCACCGCATCCGCAATGATGGTTGCCCATGTTCCATGCCTGCATCTTCTTCCCCCATGCAGTCCACCATACGCCCAACTCAGAAGCCACCTTCTCCTTGAAAAGGTTAAAGTCTTCTTCATCGACCCTCGGCTCGTGCTTCTTGATCTCCTCGAAGGATTTACCCTTATCAATTCGTGCCTTCACCTGGGTTCTCCAACTGCTCAAGGCGTTGCTCATCTTCGTGAGGGCTATCTAGTTTGCCTTATTCCCTTTGAGATTTAAGTTGTTAAACGGATGTGGGAACTTGTATTGTTGGTGAAGCTTTTGGATGAGGAGATTTGTCAGATGTACTTGCCCAGGTGCCCTTAGGTTTCCCGTGTTGAGCGAGATGGTGTCCCGGATGATGCACCCGATCTGTATGTTGTACCCTTTGACAAGTTCTTCAGGATCCAAGGGTACACCAGAAGGGGACACTTCAGTAAATTCCTCTCGGATGGTGCTGAGCACTGCTGGTTGTCGATCCTTCCTTTTCTTCTTGGAACTATTAGGTTGGCTACCGCCGCCATTTGTGCATTCGCCGGCGGTGGTCTCACCCTCGGCGCCAGTATCGGTGGTGGCTTCATCCTAGCCATCACCACTATCAGTGGTTTCGTCGTCATTGGTGGCATCCTCGTCTTGCCCCGGGTCATACATCTCGTCATCACCCTCGTCCTGGCCAAACTCCCAAAACACCGTGTTGCTCTCTTGGGCTTCTTCTAAGACGTTTGTAGGACGCGATGTGCCGGCCCCATAGTTGCTGTGTCTGCTCGACATACAAAGATGCAACTAGTTACTAGAAAAATCCACGGGAAATCCGGCATGACCTTTGATAATTTATGGACCTAGGAGTGCCCATTTTTCACCGAAACAAAAATGAATGAACATTTCGGCGAAAACGGACAACTCAAATAAATTCCCTACACAAGAAAAATTCCTACATAGGCAAAAAAAACAATCCCACATATCTACCAACATACACCACCATAAACCCACATCTCCGCCAACATATACAATATTTCCCAAATCTCTGCCAACATAAGTAAATAAAGCTACTAAAGCTACTAAAGCAAGGTTCATCAAGAGGGAAAAACAACATTTGGCAAAAAAGCACTGAAGAACTGAATAATACAAGTTAAACAACAGTAAAATAATGTTGCAAACAACCCCCGGGGCTGCTGCATGTTCCATGTTGGTGTTCTATACTGACATAAGGAGGCGAACAAGTACTAAGAAGAAGTGCAACCTGTTTAGAACTGGAGATGGAAATTCATTATTATATTAAAAAAAGGATTCACAAAGATAATAGCACATAGACGGAGCTAGCTCAAAGGCAAGACACAGATGCACATCGTATACACCTGGAGATTAATTCAAGAGTAAGTGGGAGTGGTTCATAACATCCAGAGTCAGAATTATATACAGTTTATAAGTGCAAAAACATAGTAGAAGTGCAAGAAATTTTGGGCATAGAAAATGAAGTGATGAAGCACATGAGTTTTCTAATCTAGATATAATTGATTCACAGTTAAGCAACTAAACATAATTTCTTGATAGACCTTGAGAAAAATAACCTTTTCCTTCTGTCATTTAGTCATTGCAATTTCTTTATAAGGATGAATAATGTGGAACTATCGAGAGGGTTATGCAATTGGATAGAAGAAAATTGTTCTCATCCATTAACAGCTTACAAGAAGCATATTCACTGATGTTTGCAAAATAGGGTCTGGTTTAGGAAAATGTAATATCAGATCCCTGGTCCTGGCAAAGAATAGAAAACTTGATGAGCAGAGGAGCCTATTGTGAGATTAACTAGAAAAATACCCCGCGCTTTGCAGCGGGAAACTCTTGTGGGAAGTTTGTTGCGTTAAGAAAAGGACATAATATAGATGAATGATGAAATGGGAAGTTGTCCACCATAATACAAAGTTTCAATTGGTAGTCAAAACGCTCTCAAGTTAATCAATGCACGTTACTTTAGATGTTTTCTGCAAAGAAATTACAATAAACTTAGCAAAAAATTATGTCAAGAATAGTATGTAGTATTAACCATGTTTTATTCATGAAACCACACTCTTAACATGTATATCTAAAGTCCTCGCAATATACCGTATCCTCTAGTATAAAGTTGTCTGAGATAACACTAATTAGTCTGACTAAGTACGAATAATTGTTTTTTTTAACACAACACTGATTGAAACATGGCTAGCTGATCTTTCTGAAAACTATAGTACGTGCAATCAGTTGAAACAGGTTGGTTGAGATAGACTTACTCAGAAGACCAACATTAATATGAAAAGACTGCAGTCTGCAAGAAAGTGCAAATCATTAGTCATCGTCCTGTGTCCTGTTTCTTCATGTGTATTATGCTATTCCCAACTTTCTCATTTTGTTTTATTACTGATAAATTGCAGATCAAAGAAAGGTAAAATTAAGAAGCACACAAAAAAGAGCCACTCAACTTGAAAGATGTACCTTGGAGGTAAAAAATCAACGATGGAAAGCACCAGTGCAAAAGAACAGGCATGTCAACTGCGGCAAGAACATGTGAACGTGCACTGTGCCACGAGACTCCATGAATAGGACTAAAATACTACCAGTAGGTACGGAAAAATCAAAACTTAAAACTTAGTAGAAACCCAGCCTAAATAACAACATCAAGGATAAGTAGCAGTGCCAAAGGAGCGACGTACAACAATATTAGGATGAGTAGCAGATGGGATAGTGCCAGTGCAACAATATCAAGAAAAAGTAGCACAGGCAAGAAGGCATGGTTTTTTGAAACTCCTTAAGATGATAGTGCCTTGAGAGTATAAAGAGAAACTTTCAGAACTTCCTGATGTGCATGTCATCGGTGAGATCACGGCATGCCAGCACAGCTATCCAACATTGCCGTGATGCCGTCGGCCGGTAAACATACATATTGATCATGTTGTTCTCGCTCTGCGCAATCATCTCGGACTTTCTGAACCGCTGAGACACTGTCGAGAAGGAACATATGGAAGGAGCACTACCATAAGAAGAACGCCATTGTGATGACTGAAACGGCAGCTTCCATGGACACCAGATATGATGGCTGGGTGGCTATTGCAGTGTTGCGCACACGGTGAGATTAATATCGATCCATGACGAGGAGGTGAAAGGAGTGGTTTGGCGGTGTGGTCTGGAAGTGAAGTGGCCGATAGGAATACGTGGTGGCCTGGTGATGGGAATTCAAAATACCTAATCAGAAAAAATAGAGAAAATGAGGATTAATTAAGAGGAGGGCGGCAGGATGATGACATGGCCAGATGCGTGTTTAGAGAAATAACTTAGTGGCCAGATTGACTTAGGTGGGAGGCTACATGTTAAAACACAATGGACGGCCAGATGATTAATCGAATGGCTGTGAATATACGATGATGTGGATAGTCTGCATGCTTAGATAGACAAACTTAAATGACTTTTAGTGGGAGTCTACTTTATAAGAAGATATAGATACCCTGGCTTCTAAAAATGAGATCACCTAACACAAACAATAAAAGTGCATCTTTAATCAATAATACAAATAGCATTTAAGGTCCAACGAATATAGATATCTCTCAGCATTTCAAATACTAACAGATTTATGCACTTTTCATCATAACTGATCCTAGTTAGTGACATGTAAAGCTGGAGAAAGCTCATTATTGGAGTAAAACATACATTCATAAGAAAATGACAAATTGCTACCACCCATCGATATGCTCTGGGGGGCTCAGATTTCTCAACTGCTACATACCAACCTCCCCGCTCAACGAATGACATTAGTACAGGCTCATCTTGAGTTTTTTATTTTTGGTATATGTGGCAGGTGTGGTCATGTGCTACATAAAACGGAATATACATATCTTTATATAAAGTAGTATCAACACACTTTAGCCTTTTCCTGGAGGACACCTCATTTTTCTTAGGGAAAATTTGCTACAAGACACCGTTATTTTCTGTCGTTTGCTAAAACACACCGCTCAATTGTGTCTTTGCCAGGTACCATTACAATTTTACGACACATTTGCCAGAACACACCACACGGTCAAAAAGAGAAAGTTTGGAATATTTTTTTCAAACCTGGCCATAACATGGTCACCGGGCAAAAGTGCCAAAACTTTCTATTTTTGGCCACGTGGTGTGTTCTGGCAAATGTGCCACAAAATTGTAATGGTACCTGGCAAAGACACAATCAGACGGTGTGTTGCAGCAAATGACAGAAAATAACGGTGTCTTGCAGCAAATTTTCTCTTTTTCTTAATGCCTAGACAACACGATTTGGTCATAACTGGAAAGGATACAATGAAAGTGACAAGGCCGCGTTCCAATAGGACTTCTAATTGATAACGAAATAGGAATTCTAATTGATAACGAAAAAGCACAACACGTTGTGGTGAGATCCTTCCCACTGATGTAACATGCATGAAAGCAACACAACACATCACCTAACGAAGGATAAATTACTACATATGTAATGCATTCTGCAGACACATCTTGCCGCTACTCTCTCATGTTCTCTCCCCTTTGAACATTTGTTATTTCTGTCTCTTCTAAAGACTAGTACTTGAACCTAAACCTACACGAACCTGAACCTATTTGCAAAGTTCAGAGGTGCAAACCCTAGCAGGGAGAGGGGACGGGGGAAAGGGGAGGGATAGGGGAGGGGAGTGGGGAAGAGGGGACAGCGGGGGAAAGAGGAGGTGCAACCCTTGACGACGGTCGGATGGCTGAACGGTGGTGGCGACATGGACAGCGGTTACCTCCACAACGGCGCCTCCTCCTCCACCCGTACAGTCTGTGTCGCTGTCAGATTCCGCAGTGGCGACCTCCACAACGGCGGTGGCGGCATGGACATCGGTGCGGCCTCCTCCTCCACAAATGGCCGCCTCCCCCTCCACAGCGGCCTCCTCCTCCATAGCGGCGACCTCCTCCTCCACGGAGCGATTCTACGTGTATGTCGGTGGCGGGATCGAAAGCAGTGACAGTGGGGAGGGTTCGATCTGGACTGAGCCGAGAGAGAGAGAAGAATGGGGGAAAGGGCTCGTGCGTCGATTTTCTCTCAAAGTGTAGAGTATCCATGGCGCATCCATGCGACGTGCGCCACAGATATTAGTGGGCCTAGAAGGGGACACACTAGCAAAGCTTCCACGTATATCCATAGCGCATATGTGTAAGGTGCGTCACGGATATTTATTCCGCTTAGTACAAAACATTGCGTGCTATGTGTTTGACAACAACACCACATAGCTTCTTTGGTAGCTAACACCCTTAACTAACTAGGGCATCCAGGTTTGAATCCTACGTATCTGACTTTTTATTTTTTAATGTATTTTACTTACTCCCTCTAATTTAGTACTAGTTTAGTATATCTAATTTTTTTAAATGTGTTTAAACATATATTTTGGATTTTTTTAATATATTTTACTTACTAGTACTAGTTTACTATCGAACTAGTACTAAGTATACTATATTTTTTAAATGTGTTTAAACATATATTTTAGATTTTTTTAATGTATTTTACTTACTTCCTTCGATTTAGTACTAGTTTACTACCCAAGTAATGCATTGACACATACACACACGGTGCTAGCATTTGACATACACATATACACACACGACGCTAGCGTTTGACACACACATAATTTACGGCCCTAGAATTTGACAATCTTCCTGCCCTTCACTATTTTCTTGCCCTTCTTCGTCGCTGTTGAATAATTGAGCCCAGGAATTTGTAGACTTTTTCTCGTGAACGGACAACCTTTAGCCGGTAGGGTGGTCCTACTTCTTCTTGTCGAAGTATTAGGTATGTCGATGTCCTCTTCCATCTTTGGGTCGCCGTATTTGTTAAAGTCTTGCTCGTTGGCTACTATGTCCATTTCGATGATGCTCATTTTTCCCCTCCTCACGATAACACGACTAGGATTTGTCGGGTCGGTAATAAAACAACATCGGTCCACATGGCTAGCCAATACCCATGACTCATTTTTAGCAATGATGTTTGCGCCGGCAGTTATTGTTTTGGCTTCGGGTATAACCATGGTTGTGAAATACCGATCTTCTTTTTCGACATTCTTGGCCATCTAACACGGAACATCAGCACCTTTCCTCCACAGTAGCCGAGCTCCCATATCTTCTCGATCCTTCCATAGTATCTTTCGTTGACGGTAGTCGACTCGTCCGTGAAGCATTCCATAGTTACTCCTGAGTTCTGATATCCGTTGTTCTTGTCCTTTTCCTCGATGTAGAATGTGTAGCCGTTGATGTCGTACGCCTGGTAGGTCCTAAGGTTGTGTGCAGGGCCCCTGTGACAAGGTGAATATGAGTTTGTCCTATTCCATACAAGGACTCTGGGAGGGATTTTCTAGTAGCTTCTCCTTCAACCACCACGTGAAGGTGGAGTTGAGCTCTCTATTATTTCTCCTTGAGTCTTCGTCTAGCCCAGGTTGTTGTACTTCTTCCTAATAAAGCTTTTGTGCTATGCGCACCAAGGTTCGACCAATTCTATGTGTTTTAGCGCAACTAGGTTCGCCCTTTCAAAGTCGACGCATCGATCGGTGTGGTTGACATGAATAGTGCGATGACCCTCGTGGTGACCACATCTGACGAGCCTGCCGAGGTGCCTGTTGTTGCCTACTAGACTAACAGGGTCCTCATCGACGGTTCCTAAATAATTCTGGCAGAAAGAGATGCACTCGCAGGTCAGAAAGCCCTTGGCTATGCTTGCATCTGGACGGGTCTTGTTGCGGATGAAGCCTTTGATGATTCCATTCATCCTTTCAAACATCATCATGTTGTGAAGGAATGTCAGCCCGCGGTGGATGATATCATCCACGACATGGACTAGCAGATGCAACATGATATCGAAGAATGTGGGCAGGAAGTAAATCTTGAGCTCGCATAGTATCACCATGATCTCTTCCTGTAGCCTTGCGAGCTGCTGGATGCCGATCGACTTTCGAGAGATGACATCGAAAAAGTTGCAGAGGCCAAATAATGTCTCATGGACGTGCTTGTCCATTATCCCTCGGATTGCGACAAGAAGTATCTGCGTCATTAGCACGTGACAGTTGTGAGACTTCATCCCGCTGAACCTTTGTGTTACCGCGTCTATATATCTGCTTGTCTTCCCCGAGTAACCTTAAGGAACTTTCACTCCTAGGAGGCACTTGATAAACTGCTCGATATCTTGCTGACCTAGAGTGAAGAAGGAAGGGGGCAGTAATAGTCGGACTTCTTGGCCCTTTTCTCCTGCGGCGACCTTCAGTCTCCTCCGTCTGATCATCATCATCGTTGTCAAGCCGTCCTCCCTGAAGATCTTCCCTGATGCCAAGATGTTTTAGGTCGCTTCTTGCTTTCGGACCATCTTTGGTCCTCTCTGGCATGTTGAGAAGGGTGCCAACCAGACTCTCGAACACGTTCTTCGTCATGTGCATGACATCAAGGCTATGTGGTGTGTGGAGGATCTTCCAGTACGGAAGGTCTGAGAAAAGAGACCTCGCTTTCCATACATTCATCAGCAGTTTCGGCCTCTTACGCTTCTTTCCCCATGCAGGGCACTCTGTCCAATTATTCAGCAATTTCTTGATTTCTTCCCCGCTCCTTGGACATGGGACTATTCTGTGCTCGGCTTTACCATAGAACAGATCTCCGCATTTTCTCCACGGGTCATCTTTGCGAAGCTACCTTCGAGTCCCGGGGTACATGGTTTTCGATGACCCGAGATCCTTTTTTAGTTGGAGATGCGGCATATGCTCCATGCACTTGACACATGCGTAGTGTTCGTGGCCCACCTGGCATGAGACAAATGTGTAACCATGATAGTCTTGCATCGCCGTGAGCAACGAGGCTCTAAGAGGAAAATATTCTCCTGAAAAGGCGTCCCACGTATTTGCTGGCGTCTCCCACAACGTGGCTAGATCCTCTTTTAATAACTCAAGATAAAGATGGATGTTGATACCTGGTTGTTTCGGCCCCTGAATAAGAATACTCATGTGTATGTACCTCCTCTTCGTGCAAAGCCATGGAGAGAGGTTGTACGGCCATAAAAACACGGGCTAGGTGCTGTGTGTGCCGCTCTGGTTGCCAAATGGATTTAATCCATCGGTGCTCATACCCAGCCTAACGTTCCTTGGACCATCCCCAAAAAAGGGAACTCAATGTCCATTGCATTCCACTGGCAAGCGTATGAATGGTGTTTTAGCATCTTCTCCTTATCCGGATCATCTTTGGGCTTCTGCCTTTCCGCGTGCAAGTGCATGAGCTTTGCTTCCTTAGGGTCTATGAAATACCGCTATAGATGAGGAGTGATCGGAAAGTACCATACCACTTTTTCTGGAGCTTTCTTCCCTCTCTTGTATCGTGCATGGCTGCACACGGGACATGTGGTTCTATCCGCATACTCGTTGCGATAAATGATGCAATCGTTGATCCAGGTGTGGTATTTAACGTGCGGTAGATCGAGAGGGCACATGACTTTCTTTTCCTCCTCAATATTTGTTGGACAACTGTTCGGTTTAGGAAGACGGTCATGCTAGAGTCTAATCATATCATTGAAGCTTGTGTTGGTCCAGTTTTGTTTCTCCTTCATCTCAAGAGCCTTGAGTGTTACATGCAAGCAGGTATCCTCTGGCCGACATCCTTCATACAATGGAGTACTCCCGTCTATCTCCTGTTGCTCCAGCTTGGCTTTCTCTCTAGCGGCAGCTTCGGGGTTGCTCATCTCCTTGAGGAGCAGTTCTTGAACATGAGGGTCCTGCAAGGCTGTTTGCAACGTCTACTGTGTGTCTGCGTCTTCTCCATCATTTTCCCTCGCATCTCCTTCATGATGATCATTTCCAGCATCTCCTTCGTGATGTTCATGTCTGGGAGGCTCTTCGGCTTCTCGCCTACCCTCTTTGTTACTATTGTCCTGTCACCCTTCCTCATTTCATGTAGTCCCATCATTAACGTCATCTTCGTCACTGGTCCAACAAGTAAAGCCAGACATGAAACCATGCATGAGTAGGTAGTTTAGCAATACTCCGGAATAAGGGTCTATCAAGCCCCTGAGTCTGCATTTCTGACACAGTCATCTTATTTGGATCTCATTGTTCTAGATCATTTCGGTCGTCGCGCCTTTCAAATATCTAGCCACGAGGCTTTTTCTCATCTTGATGACCATGATCGCCTGCGCGGTATAGAGCAAGAGAATATTTTAGAACGTGCACACACATACATGCATGGTCGCCAGAAAAATTCGGCATGACCTCTCCTAAAAATAGGACATACGCGTAATGCAAACAATTTTCCGAAACGGAAATTAATCAACATTTCGGTAAACATGCATACACCATGCAACATTTTAGCAAACACATATTGTACCATACCACAAACTGTCACATATACACACAAACATTCATACAACACGCAACAATAACATCTCGCCCATGCAATCATCACAAGCAACTCATCGCATACATATAAACATGCATATGTCCTTCCATACATCTACTCACCTAGTAAATGATCGAGGAGGGAGGAAAGAAAATCGATGGTTTCCGTAGGTCTAGCCTTCCTTTTACAAAACAACAATCCAAAATGGTTTTAGATGGCTAAATGGGTGAATTCATGCAGAGAAATGAGGTGGGAGGAGGAAGAACATGACCAAATCTAGTCTAGAGGGGGGAAAGTGAGTGGATGAGAAAGTGCACCAAGCTAGTGGGAAAAGGTTGTGGCTAGCTATATATATGGTGCCTGACATATCAGTGGCGCACACAGGCAAAAAAAGCCATGGATAACAGGCATGTTAGTGGTGCACCCGACACAATGCGCCACAGATATGTCAGGGGCCATCTATATATGCCAC
The DNA here is from genome assembly GCA_910589775.1 of Avena eriantha. NCBI lineage: Eukaryota > Viridiplantae > Streptophyta > Magnoliopsida > Poales > Poaceae > Avena > Avena eriantha. Next base: position 453,961,637 of record OU342742.1, on the reverse strand, counting down.
TTATGCATGGCCCCTGACATATCTGTGGCACATGCCTGTACGGCGTGCAACATGAATGAAAATATCTGTGGCGCACGGATATTGCATATGCCACGGATATGTCAGGGACCATGCATAAGTCGCAGGTGGGGCTACCCAGAGTTACCTACATCGCACCCTTATACCATGCCCCACGAGTATTTTCCCTATCTGTGGCACATCTCTTTCGCATGTGCCATGGACAGTGTATCTATGGCACACCACTGTAACCATGCGCCACTGGATACCATTCTATGGATAGCCAGATTTGTAGTAGTGTCCTCCGTAACCCTCGAGGATGATCCATAGAGATCTTCCTTCTCTTGAAGTTTACCCCATGTGAAGGACATGGTTCCAAAGCTCTCACAAGGAAGAAGTAATTGTGGAGAATATCTGTATTGTCAATACAAGGATAGAGCCCTTCTGGAAGGCTTATAAAGGATAAGAGGTAGGGTAAAATTCATACTGAGAGGAAAAGGGTTACCCAAGAAAAGAATCCTAACAAGTATGAAAACAAATAAGTGTAAAAGAAGGAAATTGCAATCGTAACGACCAATCGGTACGGGAATACACCCGTACGGTGCGCCCGTACAATGTCGTTTCCAAAAAACACCACGGGACAAAGTCCGTAATAGTCAACCAACTAAGTGGTACGGGCGGGTTCCACCCGTACTACCCGTCTGTATCAACTTTGCGGCTTCATTTTTTTGACAGAAACAAAAAGCAAAAAAGGGTCACCTAACTGATAACAACCAGTCGTACGGGGGGCTATACCCATACGACATGGTCATACCGGTTTTGCAAAAACGACATGAAGTTATTAGCGGGCTTAACGACCAGTGGTATGGGCGGGTCCGGCCATACCGCTCACACATACCAAGCTCGTAAGACCGGCAATGAACTCAGAAAAACAAAAGGAATTCAGATATGCGAAAAGAAATAGCAGAAAATCATCTAGAACAAAGATGTGATCAGGATTTCATAAGCTATGATAATCGTGACAACATGAACTCATTTGAGTATCTTTATCTTCCTCTCTTTGAATAAAGTTGGTCATAGAAAATCACCAAAACCATTGCAAGAAGAAATAGAGAACTTCCTTTTTGGTACTGTGGTTCCCACAGGTATATACACGGATGACACCTCCTTAGGATGAGAAACTTCTTGAGTGTCCATAAATGTTTCCTCCATCTCTTACTTTCTTTGTAGGATCTGTAAATCAAATTCTTCTAGAAGTAAAGTCCAATGGATCATTCTTGGTTTCCTTTCTAGGGTTTCCTTTAAGCCAACACGATCAGTGTGTAATATTACTTAGAGTCCATGATATAAGTGAAGGAGTTATGCCCTAGAGGCAAATAATAAAGTATATTGTTTGATATATCTTCTATATGTTCATAATACGTTTCATATTGTGCTATATGTGTGTTAATACGAAACGTTAATACACGTGTGGTATGTAAACAAACTGTGTCTCTAGTTATCTCTAGCGAACTAGTTCATTGGTCATGAGGATGATCTAGGTTTCAAGATCATGGGCATTTATGCCAATTGACAATGAGGTCACGACATTGGATGAATGACATGATAGACAAACATCCGATGAGTTGTATCTCAATGAGATCTAGTTACAAAGTTCACCATTGATGATAAAATGCATGAAACCTCACAACCTGATCCTTAGACTGTGAGATAATGCAAATCACCGTTTTGGAGGGAGCTTAGATGGTTATCAAGTATCATACCGTGACTGGGTGATCAAAAAGGTGCCACTCAGTTTTCCCGAAGGAGCGCATAGAGGAGTACATATCACGACCAGGATTTGCCAGTCCATGTAACGGATAGATACATATGTGGCCATCTCGGTGACGTTGCATTAACAAAGCTTGCAAGCGTGTGACTGGGTCACGGAATGCAACGACATGGGAACGAGTAAACAAGTTCATCGGCAATGAGATCGAACTAAGGTATGGAGATACTAAAGATCAAGTCTCAGATGAACTAGGTACCAAGTGGCAAAGGGAACGCTAAACGACTATTCACGGTTCGACCGATAAGATTCGTGGAATGCACGGGGTCATCATGGGCATCCAGGTCCCGCTGATGATCATTGATGTGAGAGGATTCTCAATCATGTCCGGAGTGTTCCCAAACCGAAGGATGTCACGCTTAAGGGTGGGGGAGCTTAGGGATAGATGAGGTACCGTAGGAGAAATAGAGAGAGAAACCGGAATAGCTCCTGGTAACATCCAATGGTGATCGGAAGGGGTTCGGAAGGAGTTCCAAAGTAAAGGAATATGATAATATATGTATTTGAATGTTAATTGGAGAATTAATATTAAATATATATTTTATTTTATTATTAAAGGCTTCCTAATTCTAATGGGCTCACCGGAAGGGAGGCCCAATAGGGCAAGGCGCCTAAGGGGAGGGGACCGGCCAGCCTTGGCTTGGTGGGCCACCCAAGTGGGGCCCACCTAGGGCCGGCGGCATCCCCTAGGTGGCCGACGGGTGTGGGGTTTAGTCCCACACCGCCTAGCCCCTACGTGGTGAGCCCCCCTCCTACTATATATAGGGGTCTCCCCCCACCCCTTTGGAGGCATCCAATTCTCTCATTCTCTCTCTCATATTCCTCTAAGGACTTCTCCGTAATATTGGGGAGGACCTCGAGGGATTTGAGTTCTCCACCTTCACACTACCATCGTGTGATCTTCAGTCCGGCATCTTCTTCTTTCGCTGCTCGGCTGGATCGGAGCCCGGGAGACGCCGCCTACACCGGACGTGTGTAGTACTTCGGAGGCACCACACTTGGGGTGCTGCTCGTCTTCATCAATATACGCCTTCTTGCGTAAGGCGTGCCTCTGTTTGCAAAGGTATGAATACTGTATTCCTTCTCCGTTACTTATGTTTACATAGTATAGATCCTGGTATTAGTGTTCGAGTAGATAGAAATTTTTTTTTTCTGCTACGGAACCCTTTAGTGGTACCAGAGCGGGTCTATGGGTAGGCATCTCGTACCGATAGAACACATAGCAATATGTGGGCATTGATTCTCTAGTTGCTACCCTCTTTAGTGTTATTGTTCATATCGCGACACTGTTTGATGAAGCGGCCCCCAACCGACCTCACGTGGTGATTCACAAGACTAGTCCACAAATCAAAGTGGCTTAGGGGGTTGTCTGTCTCTCTGCAGTAGTTGATATGGCATTGACACTAGAGGGCTCTGAAAAGGGAAGAAGAAAGGCAATCATGGAATCCATGTTGTGGCTCGACGTTCGTAGGTGGGAAGGGTTTCTACTGCGAAAGCCCTAAAGCCACGTAAAACATGCAATAGTTAATATAGATGCGTCTATCTTCATTATTGCATAGGGGCAAGTGTTATAACATGGCATTGACAAGTTTGTGAAACTTTAAGGCTGTTGATGATGATCATAATGTTGTAACCATGTCATAACGCTTTACTTTTGAAGTATTACTTATTGTGCTAGTATACTTACTAGACGGTAGCATAATAAGATAATCCCTCATAGTATTCCAGTTATCGTATTCCCCTTGTGTGTGCACCACCAAGAAAGTTCTTCGGTATGAGGCGATCCAGGGTTATAGGCCCGGGTGTCAGACATATCTACGTTCACATACAGTGGGTGTAAGCCATGTTGCACTGCGAATACACACGAGTTAGAACTGGCGAGCCTAGCATGTGTAGACATGGCCTCGGAATACAAGAGACCGAAAGGTCGAGCATGAATCACATGGTTGATGTGATCGACATTGGGGAATGTGCACCTTTGAAACTGCACTGATGGCAGTGACGATCGGGGGAGGTGCAACGGATTGGGATCTTGTGATCACTGAAATGAATAGAGCGATGTTCGTTTGAGTGGGAGTTCTTTTAGTTAAAACTTGAACTCATTATTATGAACATAGTCTAAATACTTTGCAAATCCTTTGTAGATGTCTCGCCCACCCACCTTCAACCTTAGCACTTTCCTCGAGAAGGACAAGCTGAAAACTGATGGAACCAACTTCACCGCATGGTTCCGCAATCTTAGGATCCTCCTAGTCCCCTATAAGTTGACTTATGTCATCGAGGCTGAGCTTCCGGCTAAGCCTGCAGACTCCGCCTCCCAGGACGAAAAGAATGTCCCAAGGCGGACGATTTCTCCCTCATCTAGTGTGGAATGCTCTATGCCATGGAGCTGGAGCTTCAAAAGCGTTTTGAGAAGATGAATGCCTTTGAAATCATTGAGGATCTCAAGGCTGTCTTTACTCCACAGGCTCGTGCAGAGAGGTATGATGCTTCCGAGATCTTCTTCTCTGCTAAAATTGAAGAGTACAGCAGTATTAGTAAGCACGTGGTCAAAATGTCTGGCTATGTTAAGCGCTTAAACGCCCTGGATTGCAAAATCCCGGAGGAGCTCGCTATAGATAGGGTGCTGCACTCGTTGCCCCCTAGATATAAGAGTTTTGTGATGAACTACAACATGCAAGTGATGAATAAGACCCTCGCTGAAGTGTTCGCCATGCTCAAAACTGCTGAGGTGGAAATCAAGAAAGAGCACATGGTGTTGATGGTCAATAAGACCATAAACTTTAAAAGGTCGGGGACAAAGGGCAAGGGCAGCAAGCCAAAGAAGGATGGTAAAGCAGTTGCCAACACCTCTAAGGCTACTAGGCCCAGCCCTAGGTCCGGTACCACGTGCTATTACTGCAAAGGGGATGGGCACTGGAAACGCAATTGCCCCAAGTACATTGAGGACAAGAAAGCCGGCAAGATTGTCGCCAAAGACAAAGGTATATGTGATATACATGTTATAGATGTGTTCCTTACCAATGCCAGGAGCAACACCTGGGTATTTGATACTGGTTCTGTTGCTCACATATGTAACTCCTAACAGGAGCTGTGGAGTAAGAGGCGGCTCGGAAAGGATGAGGTGACGATGCGTGTCGGCAATGGCACGAAAGTCGATGTGGTGGCCGTCGACACGTTATCTCTACATCTGCCGTCAGGATTGATTCTAGTTTTGAATAAATGCTACTATGTACCCGCATTGATTATGAATATTGTAAGTGGATCTTGCTTGTTGCAAGATTGTTATTCATTTAAATCTGGAACAAGTGGTTATTCTATTTATATGGATGATGTCTTTTATGTTCATGCACCTGTGAGTAATGGTTTATTCTTTCTAGATCTTGATGCAATACTCACATCCATAATATTGATGCTAAATGTTGTAAGCATAATTATGATAATTCCATGTTTATGTGGCATTGCCGTCTTGGTCACATTGGCGTAAAACGCATGAAGAAGCTTCATTCAGAAGGACTTCTTGGATCATTAGAGTTAGAATCTCTTGATACATGTGAGCCATGCCTTATGGGCAAGATGACTAGGACACCCTTCTCTGGCACGATGGAGAGAGCTGCAGACCTACTAGGAATCATACATACGGATGTATGTGGACCAATGAGTGTCTCAACGCACAATGGTTATTGTTATTTTGTTACCTTTACTAATGATTTGAGTAGATATGGATATATCTACTTAATGAAACACAAGTCTGAAACCTTTGAAAAGTTCAAGGAATTTCAGAAGGAAGTAGAGAATCAACTTAACAAGAGAATCAAGCATCTTCGATCGGATCGAGGAGGCGAGTATTTGAGTTATGAGTTTAACATGCACTTAAAGGACTATGGGATAATCCCACAACTTACGCCAGCCGGAACACCACAGCGTAATGGTGTGTCGGAACGACGTAACCGTACTCTATTAGATAGTGTGCGGTCCATGATGTCTTTGACTGATTTGTCTGTATCATTTTGGGGATATGCATTAGAAACCGCTGCTTTTATTTTGAACCGAGCACCATCCAAATCCGTGGAGACAACCCCATATGAGATATGGTATGGCAAGAAGCCAACGTTGTCATTTCTGAAAGTTTGGGGATGTGAGGCTTACGTCAAGAAACTACAGCCTGACAAACTCGAACCTAAATCAGAAAAATGCATCTTTGTGGGGTACCCAAGGGAAACAATTGGGTATACTTTCTACAACAAGGCCGAAGGCAAAAAGTTTGTCGTGAAAGCCGACACCTTTCTCGAGAAAGATTTTCTCGCCAAAGGAATTAGTGGAAGGAAAATTGAGTTAGATGAAATTGTTGACCCTTCTCTCCAAATTCCGAGTAGCGCAACAGAAGCTGTTCCGAAACCGCTCTCCAACATGGAGGAAGAGCCAATTGATGATGATCAAAACAATGACATCGAGACTCCTGAGGTTCGCAAGTCTACAAGGGTCCGTGGCACTCCTGATTGGTACAGTAGCCTTGTGATGTCTGTCATCCTAGATGAACAGGAAGAACCTGCAAACTACAAAGAAGCTATGGATAGTGATGACTCCGAGAAATGGCTGGAAGCCATGAAATCCGAAATAGGATCCATGCATGAAAACCAAGTTTGGACCATGGTGGATCTTCCAGAAGGCCGCAAGGCCATGGAAAATAAATGGATCTTTAAGAAAAAGACAGATGCGGATGGTAATGTGACCATTCACAAAGCTCGACTTGTCGCAAAGGGGTTTCGACAAATTCAAGGAGTCAACTACGATGAGACTTACTCTCCCATAGTGACGCTTAAGGCTGTCCGGATTTTACTAGCAATTGCTGCCCATTTCAACTATGAAATTTGGTAGATGGATGTCAAGATCGCATTTCTCAATGGTCACATTGATGAAGAGTTGTATATGATGCAACCGGAAGGTTTTGTTGATCCTAAGGATGCTGGAAAGGTGTGCAAGCTTCAGCGGTCCATTTATGGATTGAAGCAGGCATCTCGGAGCTGGAACCAACGTTTTGATCAAGTGATCAAGAGTTTTGGATTTGTCCAAAATCAACAAGAGTTCTGTGTTTACAAGAAAGCGAGTGGGAGCTCAGTTGTATTCCTAGTAGCATATGTGGATGACATATTACTCATGGGAAATGATGTGGATCTTATGAGAAGCGTGAAAGCATATTTGAGTAGTCAATTTTCCATGAAGGATCTAGGTGAAGCTACGTACATATTAGGCATCAAAATCTATAGAGATAGATCAAGACACCTAATTGCATTAAGTCAAAGTACTTACCTTGAGAATATTTTGAAGAGGTTCAAAATGGAGGATGCCAAAAGAGGTTTGGCACCTATAACAAAAGGTAGCATACTGAGTTTATCTCAATGTCCGGTAACGGACACCGATAGAGAAAGGATGTCTTACATCCTCTATGCCTTAGCCATAGGTTCTATCATGTATGCAATGCTAAGTACTCGGCCTGATGTGGCATTGGCTCTCAGTTTGGCAAGCCGATACCAAAGTAATCCAGGAATGGATCACTGGACAGTTGTGAAAAATATCCTAAGGTATCTCAGGAAAACAAAGGATATGGTCCTAGTCTATGGAGGCAATGATGAAGCTCTAAACGTAACTGGTTACGTGGATGCAAGCTGGCACTCAGATCCTGATGACTCGAAGTCTCAGACAGGATTTATGTTTTTGGTGAATGGTGGGGCGGTAAGCTGGAAGCGCAAGAAGCAACCGGTAGTTGCACAATCTACAATGGAGTCAGAATACATCGATGCTGCTGATGCGGCGAATGAGGCTGTTTGGCTAAGGAATTTCATCATTGAACTGGGAGTTGTTCCAAGTGCACAAGATCCCGTGACAATCTTTTGTGATAACACGGGCGCTATTGCAAATGCAAAGGAACCAAAAACTCATTCCACAGCCAAACACATCAAGCTACGATTTCACGTCATCCGGCAGAACATTGATGAAGGTGAAATCAAGATTTGCAAAGTACACACGGATATGAATGTGGAAGATCCGTTGACTAAAGCTCTCATACAAGCCAAGCACGAACAACACCGGGATGCCATTGGTGTTAGGTTCCTGCCTATTGTAAACTAGATTAATATGTACTCTAGTGCAAGTGGGAGATTGAAGGAGTTATGCCCTAGAGGCAAATAATAAAGTATATTATTTGATATATCTCCTATATGTTCATAATATGTTTTATAATGTGCTATAACTGTGTTAATACGAAACGTTAATACACGTGTGGTATGTAAACAAACCGTGTCTCTAGTTATCTCTAGCGAACTAGTTCATTGGTCATGAGGATGATCTAGGTTTCAAGATCATGGGCATTTATGCCAATTGACAATGAGGTCACGACATTGGATGGATGACATGATAGACAAACATCCGATAAGTTGTATCTCAATGAGATCTAGTTACAAAGTTCACCATTGATGATAAAACGCATGAAATCTCGCAACCTGATCCTTAGACTGTGAGATAATGCAAATCACTGTTTTGGAGGGATCTTAGATGGTTATCAAGTATCATACCGTGACTGGGTGATCAAAAAGGTGCCACTTAGGTTTCCCGAAGGAGCGCATAGAGGAGTACATATTAAGACCAGGATTTGCCAGTCCATGTAACGGATAGATACGTATGTGGCCATCTCGGTGACGTTGCATTAACGAAGCTTGCAAGCGCGTGACGGGGTCACGGAATGCAACGGCATGGGAACGAGTAAACAAGTTCATCGGCAATGAGATCGAACTAAGGTATGGAGATACCGAAGATCAAGTCTCGGATGAACTAGGTATCAAGTGGCAAAGGGAACGGGAAATGACTATTCACGGTTCGAGCGATAAGATTCGTGGAATGCACGGGGGTCCTCATGGGCATCCAGGTCCCGCTGATGATCATTGATGTGAGAGGATTCTTAATCATGTCCGGAGTGTTCTCGAACCGAAGGATGTCACGCTTAAGGGTGGGGGCGCTTAGGGATAGATGAGGTACCGTAGGAGAAATAGAGAGAGAAACCGGAATAGCTCCGGGTAACATCCGATGGTGATCGGAAGGGGTTCGGAAGGAGTTCCGAAGTAAAGGAATATGATAATATATGTATTTGAATGTTAATTGGAGAATTAATATTAAATATATATTTTATTTTATTATTAAAGGCTTCCTAATGCTAATGGGCCTCACCCGAAGGGAGGCCCAATAGGGAAAGGCGCCTAAGGGGAGGGGGTCAGCCAGCCTTGGCTTGGTGGGCCGCCCAAGTGGGGCCCACCTAGGGCCGGCGGCATCCCCTAGGTGGCCGGCGAGTGTGGGGTTTAGTCCCACACTGCCTAGCCCCTAGGTGGTGAGCTCCCCCTCCTACTATATATAGGGGTCCCCCCCCCCACCCCTTTGGAGGCATCCAATTCTCTCATTCTCTCTCTCATATTCCTCTAAGGACTTCTCCGTAATATTGGGGAGGACCTTGGGGGATTTGAGTTATCCACCTTCACATTACCATCGTGTGATCTTCTGTCCGGCATCTTCTTCTTCCGCTGCTCGGCTTGATCGGAGCCCGGGAGACGCCGCCTACACCGGACGTGTGTAGTACTTCGGAGGCACCACACTTGGGGTGCTGCTCGTCTTCATCAATATACGCCTTCCCGCGTAAGGCGTGCCTTTGTTTGCAAAGGTATGAATACTGTATTCCTTCTCCGTTACTTATGTCTACATAATATAGATCCTAGTATTAGTGTTCGAGTAGATAGAAATTTTTTGTTTTCTGCTACGGAACCCTTCAATAAGATCTAAATTTATCACATGAGAAAACCACTGCGAAGAATTCTTTTTCTGCCATAGGGTAGTTCTTTTGGACCCCGTTTAAGGTGGGACTAGCATGATGAATGATATTAAGATCACCACCATCATACTAACAAATAATTGCTCCTACAGCTTCATGACTATCCTCGCAAAACAGCTCAAAAGGTTTCTTCCAATTAGGTGGTTTTATAATCGGAGCTTTAAGGAGGGCTTGTTTTAATATGTTGAACGAAGTAAGACACTTTTCATCAAAATTAAAATGACCATCCTTTTGAATAAGGTTAGTTAAGGTCTAGCATTTTTTGAAAAATTCTTAATGAATCTTCTATAAAATCATACATGACCTAAGAAGCTTCTTATACCTTTTATGTGTTGAGGAGGGGGTAACCTTTCTATTGCTTCAATCTTTGCTTTATCGACTTCTATGCCCTTACCTGAGAGTTTGTAACAAAGCACTATGCCTTCTTGAACCATAAAATGGCATTTCTCCCAGTCCAAGACTAAGTTAGTGTCTTCACATCTCTATAAACCTTTATGAATATTATGGAGACAAATGATTAAAGGAAGTTCCATAAACAGAGAAGTCATCCATGAATACTTCCATAATACTTTCAACATAATCAGCAAATATAGAAGTCATACATCTTTGAAAAGTGGCGGGAGCATTGCAAAGACCAAAAGGCATACGGCGATAAGAATAAAGGTCATAAGGACAAATAAAAGTAGTTTTAAGTTGATCATCAGGGTGAACATCAATTTGAGAGAAACCGCAATAGTTGTCTAACTAACAAAAATGAGAATGCATAGCAAGCCTTTCTAAATTTTGATCTATAAGTCGTAAAGGGTAGTGGTCCTTCCGAGTTTCCTTAATAAGTTTTCTATAGTCAATGCACATCATGTGTCCAACAATAGTTCTAGTAGGTACCATTTCATTATGTTAATTTTCTACAACCGTAAACCCACCTTTCTTAGGAACACAATGAATAGAACTTACCCATTCACTCTCATCTACATGAAAGATGATGCCTGCATCCAACAAACATATTATTTCTTTTCTTACCTCCTCTTTCATGTGAGGTTTAAGACGTCGCTAAAAGTCTAAGACTGGTTGACCTCCTGAATATTCTATGGGTGGCTATCGAGGGACTAATCCCCTTTAAGTAACTCATCGAATACCCAAGAGCATTTCGATACATGCGGAGAACCTTCATTAAGTTTTCCTCCTCTTTCTCTACAAGGTTAGCACTTACAATAACATGAAATTTATTGGTCTCATCAAGAAACCTATATTTTAGTTCCTTTGGTAGATTTTAAGGAGTGGAGGGGTAGAGCCTTGTCTCCTTTCCTTATTGGTTCTTCATATTTTTGATTAATCTCGGTGTCCACCTCAGGTGTGGAGTCAAGATAATCATACATTTCAGCTTTTTCTATGTCTTGAAGGATATTCTAATTATTGACTAAACTTCTTGCTAAATCATCTTTAGGAGTCTCGATGACTATTGAGGCTAAATTTACGATATTACCTTCTAATGAGTGCATATTTGCATCATGTTTTATAATATTATTTAGCATTGTAGATGTAGGATCTTGGTATTTTACGGTGTTCGCACGCACATTTTATGTCTGTTTTCACCAGGATCAGGACAAACATACAATGGACACAATTCTTGGAGCAGTTGTACTGAGGAGAAAAGGAGTCAAAACAATGTAAATAGCTTATTTTGGAAATATTAATAATACTAGAACAAAAGCCGAAGCGAACAAGGCGTACAGACAGTTTCACGACCAACTATACGGCGGGAATAAATTTTCCGGCCGTATAGTTCATCACCACCGCCTCCTCAAATAGTTTCACCCCGTGCAACTGGATCAGAGAGACGACATATAGAACAACCAGAAATCACTAAAACCTCACCTCCAGAAGGCATCTAGAGGGGGAACTTGTCCACCGAGGATCCATCTTTGCCCTGCGCAGATCCGGGAGGCTAAGGCATTGATCTTCATCATCAACCGCTGCATCACTACCATCTCCATCCATCCCATCTACATCTTGTCTAGATCTTGTTGTAATTTCCATACTCGTTGTGGATTTATAAATGTACTATTCATCTATGATAGATTCCATTGCTATTGCCATGATGTTGATTGCTTCCATGTCTGAGTAGATCTCTAGTTCTTGGGGAGATTGAGAAATCCTAGTATGAGATTTAAATAAGATAAAGTTTATTATGATATTCATCACTGTGACCATGTGTTAGATTGTTTTCATCTTGATGTTGGGAGAAGTCGACCTCTCAATATTTTCCTCTTATGGGGACTTGATGGAGGGAACTACTTGTTGGTAGACCGAGGTGTGTTAGCACTTACAGTGACTACAAAGCTTTTGGCACTCCATACGTATCGACTTGGGAACCGAGGAAACTCACGGAACACTATCCATGCGATGGGATACATCCTACGGGATTAAGTCCCTTAATAGCGCAGTAATTCGATTGATGTCAATTGTTGACTGGTGTGGTTATGAGGATGATGTGAGCAGTGGTTGATGCCTATTTATCCAAATACAGAGTTCCTCCCACACATACACAGTTGAGAATGTTCATGATAATAATCTTTACCTTAGCTCTTTATAATACTAGTGGTGTATCCGCTACACGCTGAGAACGCTTTTTCCCTACTACAGTTCCAATCTCTCTTACATATGCGATACTTATTTTCTGTGTTCAGTTGTTTTACTTTACTTATTGTTGTTCTTATACCAAAAACCCAAAAACACCTTTTTACGCAATACTCGCATTTTATCTTGTCACTTAGAACTTTATTTAGCATTTCTATTATAGTATTTAATTCAAGATTTATTAGACTTCAGTCTCCTGCTCCCTGTGGGATCGATATCTTTATTTAGAAACTAGCTACAAACGATATGTGCACTTGTAGTCATCAAGCTATTTTTTGGCACCGTTGTCGGGGATCTAAGTGTTGTTGGTCTTTACTTTTTGCTTAATTATTTTTTGTCTTGCTAAGTTTTATTTTGAGTTACAGGTTTCCACCCACATGATGGAGTTTGAGCATATGACTAGTGATAACCAACTCAGCCACTTTGGAAAGCCCTATGATATTTATAAAAGAGACAACTCCAACAAGAATACAGGGGGGTTTGAAATAAATCCTCTATTACTTGGTATTCTACACAAGAAGCAATTTACAGGGGATGAAGAAGATCTTGATCCATATGAGCATATTGCGTGTTTCAAAGATATATGTGGCACTTTTCTATTGACATGATATACCGCTAATGAGGTAAGGGTTAAACTTTTTAGTCAGACTTTGACTAGTTCAGCTCTCTCATGCTATAGATCTCTACCCCAGAAGCCACTACTAATTGGGATAATTTAGCCTGTGAATTTCTAGCAAAATATTACCCATTATCAAAACCTTTTGGAATCAGGCATCTTATAATGACTTGGAGGAACAGTCCCAATGAAGGACTAGTAAGAGCTTATATCAGATTTAAAGTTTTACTTAATCTATGTCCTCATCATGATTTTCCTGAATGGTATTTATTGCATATCTTTTATGGCGGTCTAATTGAACCTAAAAAAATTGAAATAGACTCTTTCGCGGAAGGAGCCTTTATGAATCTTCCTATAACTAAAGCTTGGGCTTTACTTAATAGAATTCGCAATCATATATTTCCATGGAATTTTGGTATAGGAAGCGAAGGAGGCGTAGAAATAGATCATGATTGTATTCATGACTATAATAAAAAGGGCCATGATAAAGAATTATCTAAAGAACTTTATTTAGATTCAGATCTTGTGTTGCAATTTGTTAAAGCTTTAGAGAGAACATCAAAGCTCCAAAACAGGGTTTGGTCAAGTATGATCCACCACCCGAACCTGAAAAGAAGAAAGAAGTTAAAGCAACACTGGCCTCCCTATAACCAACATATGAAATGCCTTTCCCTAACACTACACAAAAGCATATTTCTGAATATGAACAGGTCAAAGCAGTACAGGATAAGAAGGAAGAGGAAATTATGCCAGAAGTTGTGGAACATCTAGAAGAAATCAAAGATGAAGAGGTAACCAAGGAAGCAATTATGGCTATGTATGCACATTGTAACATAGTTGAACTTGATAAAGAGACTTCGTATTGGTTGAAGGTCAAACAAAGGTAAAAGATGTGGGTAAGCCTATCCTTCCCTGCATATTTAAAGAAACCTCGCATTATGGTTTATGTGATCTTGGCACTGAAGTTAATGTTATATCTTATGATTTCTATTTAGAAAAAAAGAAGAAATAGAGCTTGCTACAATTGAAAATACTGATATGACAATCATGTTAGCCAATAAAACTCTTAGAATTCCAATGAAATAGTTGAAGATGCAACTGTCACTATTGGCAACAAAATCTTGTAGGGGTTCCGCGTATGAAAACAATAAAATTTTACCCTATGCCCCTAAACCCCTGATGCTGCCAGGACCTATCTATTAGTAATACATGATGAGGACATAGATTAAGTAAACTTACCCTTGAAGACCGAAAAGCATTGTCAACGCTCACGAGAGCATGGTTGATGTAGTCAAGCCGAAGCCGACCTCAAGGTCGTGATGAAGTCATTGCACTCCTGTGGCTCAACGACTTGAGTGCCTCAAGTGTGACACCTCGCGGGGTCTTACACACGTCCGATGCTCGACGATGACTCCCACTTCCCCGATCCAGCAACAGTTGTGGAAGTAGAGCTCCTGGATCCGAATCTCACAGCGTGATGGTGCGCCGCGGTGAAGATGTCTCTCAATCGCGCAGTCCGAACTTGGGACCACGATCACGAGAGAGAGAGAGAGAATATCAATTGGAGGTCTTCTCAAAAGTGAGAAGACCTTTATTGAATATTGTGTGAATTTATCTGGCCAAATACCCCCACTATATATAGGGGGGGGGAGGTACTACCTCCCTCAAAGTCCCGGGGTGGGACTAAAGGAGGAGAGAGGGGGGGTGGCGCTCCTGGACACCCCCACGGGCCCCACGTGGGGGGGAGGGGGCGCTGGCCCACTAGGGCGCCGGCCTCCACTCTTGGCCCTTCTCCCTCTTGCCTCTTCCCTAATGGGCGCTCTTCCCTCCAGAATTGACCCATTAAGCCTTTGACCTTTTAAATTGATTTTGTTTTTATTAAATATTTATGAATAAATGATTAAATCAATATTTAACATTCATTCACATATTATTCAATCTCCGTGGCTATGGAACACCTTCCACCTCCACTCCGGACATCCTCCGGACTTACCGAAACCCTTCGAGTTTTCTCCCTACTATTCTTCGGCGATTCTTCCGATCCTATAAACACTCTCTAAGCATCATCAAACCCTTAAGCGTGATACCCTACGGTTCAGGAACACTCTAGACATGATCGGGACACTCCCAGACCAATGATCGACAGAGGGACCTAGATGGCCATGTGACCCCTGTGCATTCCACGAAGATCTTTCGTCGTTTGAACCGGGATGGTTGTGTCTTATTCCCTTTGTCTCTCGATACTTGCATTGCCCGAGATCTAATGAATGACACCATGTCATGTTCAATCTCGTTACTGAACAATGTTACTTGACTCGTTCTGACAAGTGATATCCTTGTGATCAAATCACACGCTGCACATCTATTGGATATAACTTCTCCGAGTGGGCCCTTGAGTATCTTTCCGTCACGTGGACGGACAAATACCGCACTTGACATATATTGCCTCTACGGTTTCCTCTGAGTAGCTAAACACACCTTTATAACCACCGTATAACCAGATGGCGCTTGATTCTATCTAAGCACTCTCGGGAGACAGTGATTGATATAGCCTCACGGTCTAAGGAATAGTCTAGAAGGATCCATTTCTAATCATCGTAACTTGAACTTTGTGACATGATCGGATCACGATGTTTAGGTTGGGTATTGGTTCGTCATCTCATTCACAGAATGAGTTAACTCCATTTCCAACTGGCATAAATGCCACATGATCAAGAAACTTGATCATCTGTTGACCAATGAACCAGTGACTAGAGTTTGCACTGGGAACCCATGGTTGTTTATATATCACACGTGTATTGATGTTTCCACTCAACACAGTTATAGCATGATATCAAACTTAATCATAAACTCTATGAAATATGATAATAGTCCTTATAACTATTTGTCTCTAGGGAATATTTCCAACAGTCTCCCACTTGTACTAGAGTATAAATAAACTAGCTGCATTTGTTCTTAATCATTGGCACCATATTACCGGTATTTACAGGAGTTTCCAATATATTCTCTTATAACATACCCCTTTATGTTTTAAGATATGTCATCCTTTATGGATTTGGAAAATATGTCTGTAGTTCTCTATTAGACACTGCGGACAAACTTAGCTCAACGTTTTGTGATTCAAACTTAATCACTTCTCAAACATTCCTTATTGGATCATATATTATGCTAAGTTCTCATCATGGTTTTGTAAGATAGAACCTATGTCTCAACATAGTGGATGATGGTCATCCTTTTCTTTCTTTCAACCATTGATGTTAAACTTAATACTATTCCTAATTTGAGTTATTAAGGACCAAGTCCTCAATTAACTTCTATTCTGAAACCCTTTTCAGAATCCCTTAAGGAATACTACATAATATCATAATACACTTATTATCAACTTCTACCCCTATAAATCATTATTTATCGGTACTTGCACTTTTATTCTTAACACACTTAAGAATCACACCTATAAGCTCCCACTCAAAATATGTTCCTAACATATTTGGGTATGAGTCACTACTCTTACTCAAACTATGTTCCTACATATTTGAATTTGATACTTATATTGCTCCCACTCAAAACTATGTCATTCACATATTGTTTTAGGAAGACTTTCATAGCTCCCACTCAATTTCATGAAAATTGCATATGCATTCACTATTTTGAACGACTTCAAAATCCCTTGATCAAATATCAAACTTGGAGTTTTACTATGAGATACTAGTACTTTTACTAGTTTTAAATCCACTATCCATTTAGCACACTTTGAGTCAAATTCATTTGAATTCGTCCAATACTTGACAAATTATGCTTTTGTCATTCACCCCCTTTTCCACTATGGCTTTGCAGACATTTGGGAAAATTCCAAGTAACTCCTTTTACTTGTGAGATTCAGCAACGAATTGCTTTCTAATCTCAAGTGAAATTTACTTTGGGATTTCTCATATCCTTAGCTTACCATTATTTCCTTACTACTTCGTAGGTCTGTCATATTCCAAGAATCATGACAAATGATTCACAAATGTCTTCATACAAGATATGGGTTACATTTTGAATCCTACTACATGTAGTGAAAACACCAGTGGGGAAAACATAATGATCATTATCATTGATTCTTTCCTTCGTGAGGAGAGTCATTCAGGAACGTTGTCCCTTGCGCTTCTCAACACTCTGATGCAGGGATTTGAATCCTCATCGTGTTTTTCACTATCTTCCATTTGCTTCATTATCGAGAATTATCATCGAATGTGGACTTCTTCGAGAATGCACCAAAATCCAAGCAATACAAGTTTTTCTTTCCTTTTGGTTTCAGCTATGGATTTCGTATTCAAAGTTTCCAATGAATACTCTACAAGGACTTATTCGCTATTATTTCGGTTATATCGAATAACCCCAAAACTTTTACGATGATCCATACTTGATATGGACCGATCTCGTGAATCCAAATGGTTCACTATATATTCTAATTGAGTGTTAACTATTTCTAACTTATGATCTCTACATCTACACTACAAAGATTTATTTGGCGCCATCTATTCACCCACTTTGATATCCAATATCACATTGTGATGCTTTGCATTTTTGACGTTTCAAAACGCTTTGCATTCCACAATTCTCTTTTATTCCATTCTTATAAAGTTGAATTTCATTACTATTGATTAAATCGTAGTAATTAGATTCTCTTTTATATTCATACCCTTTGTTGATGAAACACATTGATCATATCAAAATAGTTTCATATTCATGTTTCCTTTGGTAAACTACTTTACGCATTTAAACAATCATATAATGATAATTACCATTTTGTTATAACATAATACATCGAATATGTATTTACTTTTAACATTTCATTAAAACACTTTGTATTCAAGTAATACACGGTGTTTAAGTTATATTGTCGAACTTATGCATGATTTATATATGACAAGAAAACAAATGTCTTTCACATATTATCAGCATAACTTTGAATTTAAACAATGGTTTCATTCATTAATGAATATATCATTTAAGTTGGGTATTTTAAGGCATTTCCATATTTTACAAATGTTCATGCATTATCAATTAGTTTCAAACAACAAGGATAATTCACAAGTAATCAAACAAGATATGAATACGAATAGAGATCATTCATAAAAGTGGAACAACTATTTGTTACAAACTGATATGAATAACCGTCTCACAAAGTGTGTGACAGACTAAAGAAGTTCACAATCTTTTGATTACAATAATCATCCTAAATGCAAACTAAGTGATAAACATCGAGGGAGAGTGTCGTTGGCCATCGTCATCATGCTCGCCATCAACACGCAATGTCACCTCCTCTCCAGTAAGAACCTCTATGCAGAAGGACCTATTTTTAGTAAAATAGAACAAGTATCAAATATACTTAACACTGCAAATGTGTTTGCAAGATTATAACATTTATAAAATTGTATATCAAATATATACCTTTGTCATTGATGACCTCAGTGACAACGAGTTCAACCATCACATCTCTGAAATGTGATATGAACTCGTGGAAATCCTGTGTTTCTGCGTCGCCTCTCATAATGCAAGTCCTGACTTGTGCTTGGTAGCTTGGTGGCAGCGACCGCAACACAACGCCTATTGCAAAAGATCTTGTGAAACAGTTGTCCAGGTAGTATGACAGACTCATATATGCATCATATATGCTCAAGAAGTGATCGTCCAGGGAGGAGCCCTCCTTCATCTTTATGGAGAGGAAATCCCCCATCAGCTCATACTCCCATATGCGCACTTGTTCCATGAAATGTGATCTAAGATGTGCCATAACCATTCGGGGATTAAGACTTCCCAAAATCAGCCACAACCCATCTTCCATCCCAAGGAGCATCGTTACTGATGTGAATGTGGCCATCACACGATGACGGAAGCGGAGATCCCGCTGCTCATGGGTCTAATGAGTATAGGGTGGATCCAAGTACATCTCGTAGATCATGTAGTCAGCCACTTTTTCTCGCTAAGGAGATCATGAAGGCGCATGACCCATACAGAAAAGTTGGATCCATCCAACTTGAGCTTTTCTCCTTTTAACCAATTGTCAATAGGGAAGGTAATCTCAGGGAGAACCATTTCTACATTTATAATTGCAAAAGGAATTTAGACTAAGTTTATAATTAAATGAGTTAATAATAACTCCACTCAAAAACACCTATCCCATGAAGGGTTCCTAGTGATAACACGACCCCTTTCAGCCACATCTCCCCCGATCATCATGGCCATCAATGTGGGTTCAAGGGTGGACGCTAAATATCGGTCACATCATTCATGCGACTTGTGCTCAATCTTTCGACCATCCGTGTTCCGAGGCCATGACTGCTACATGCTAGGCTCGCCAACTCAACCTTAGTGTATTCATTGTGTAACATGGCTTACACCCACTGTATGCCAAGGTAGATATGTCTGACACCCATGCCTGTACCATGGATCGCCTCATACCGAAGAACTTTCTTGGTGGTGCACACTAAGGGAGAACACAAGCATTGGTAATTTTAACATGAATCATCTTATTAGGTTACTATCGAGTATCTAATACTAGCGCACAATAAGATATACAAACAATAACATTGAATCTAAATGCGATGTGATATGGTCCTTCACGTCGTGATCTCCATCCGGTGTCACCGGATTCCGGTACCAGGGTTCCGGTGCCGTAGACACCAGGGTACCGGTGTCTTTCCGGCGTGGTAGTTTGTCACCTCCGTGACTATCTACTACTACGTAACATAAGGTAATCACTTTACCTTTCCCACAACCATATCACAAAGCAACGCCCCCTGCAAACAAAGTTAGACGCCTCTACTTTATCTTTGCATGTTTTAGGTGGCTAAATGGGCTTTCGCACAAGAACCGTTCTTACCTACGAACTTTCATCACAACGCTGATCTAGTAGTTGTCTCTACTACACCCCTTTCGGGGCCCTCCGTTGTAAATGGCATACCAACTAATGAGAGTGAGACAGACGCCCCCCTAAGCCACTTTATACGGTACAAGCCGTATGTCAAGCGTGGACCAGTCTCGCGAATGAAAGTGTAAAGTCGGTTGGGGGCCGCTTCATCAAGCATTACTGCGATATACACAAGTACTCGTGGGAGGTAACAACTAAAATATCAACGCCCACACGCTACATCTCGTGTGTTCTACTCGTACTAGCATTACTACGCATAGATCTAGCTCTGATACCACTGTAGTGGTTCCACGTATGAAAACAATAAAAATTTACCCTACGCCCCTGAACCCCTAATGCTGATAGGACCTACCTATTAGTAATATAGTAACAGGAGGGGCTTTTCACGAACTTACCCTTGAAGACCGAAAAGCATTGTCCACGCTCAGGAGAGCGTGGTTGATGTAGACGAGCCGAAGCCAACCTCAAGGTCGTGATGAAATCCTCGCGCTCCTGTGGCTCATTGACTTGAGTGCCTCAAGTGTGACACCTCGCGGGGAGTTACACACGTCCGGTGCCTGACGATGAGTCCCGCTTCCCCGATCCAGCAGCAGTTGCGGAAATATAGCTCCTGGATCCGAATCCCGCAGCGTGACGGCGCTCCATGGTGAAGATGTCTCTCGTTCGCGCAGTCCGAACTTGGGACCACGGTCACGAGAGAGAGAGAGAGAGAGAGAGAGAGAATATCAATTGGAGGTCTTCCCAAAAGTGAGAAGACCTTTATTGAATATTGTGTGTATTTATCTGGCCAAATACCCCACTATATATAGGGGAGGGGAGGTACTACCTCCCTCAAAGTCCCGGGGTGGGACTAAAGGAGAGGAGAAGGGGAGGGGTGGCGCCGCCGTCCACCCCATGGGCCCCGCACGGGGGCTGGCCCATTAGGGCACCGGCCTCCCCTCTTGGCCCTTCTCCCTCTTGCATCTTCCCTAATGGGCCCTCTTGTAGGGGTTCCACGTATGAAAACAATAAATTTTACTCTACGCCCCTAAAACCCTGAAGCTGTCAGGACCTATCTATTAGTAATACAATAACGGGAGGGGCTTTTCGCGAACTTACCCTTGAAGACCCAAAAGCGTTGTCAACACTCAGGAGAGCGTGGTTGATGTAGATGAGCCGAAGCCGACCTCAAGGTCGTGATGAAGTCCTTGCGCTCCTTCTGGCTCCAACAACTTGAGTGCCTCAAGTGCGACACCTCGTGGGAGTTACACACGTCCGGTGCCTGACGATGACTCCCACTTCCCCGATCTAGCAGCAGTTGAGGAAGTAGAGTTCTCGGATCCGAATCCTGCAGCACGACGGCGCTCCGCGATCAAGATGTCTCTCGCTCGCGCACTCCAGACTTGGGACCACGGTCATGAGAGAGAGAGAGGGGGAGAGGGAAAATATCAATTGGAGGTCCTCCCAAAAGTGGGAAGACCTTTATTGATTATTGGTGTATTTTTCTAGGCCAAATACCCCACTATATATAGGGGGAGGGGAGGTACTACCTCCCTCAAAGTCCCGGGGTGGGACTAAAGGAGAGGAGGGGGGGGAGGTGGCCGCCTGCCACCTAGTAGGCCCCGCGCAGGGGGAGGGGGGCTAGGCCCAGCCGGCCTCCCCCTTGCCCCTTCTCCCTCTCTCTCATTTCCCCTAATGGGCCCTCTCCCTCCGGAATTGGCCCATTAAGCCTTTTCTTGACCTTTAATTGATTTTCTCTTTATTAAATAATTATGAATAAATGATTAAATCAACATTTAACATTCATTCACATATTATTCAATCTCCGTGGCCATGGAACATCTTCCACCTCCACTCCAGACATCCTCTGGACTTACCGAAACCCTTCCGGTTTTCTCTCTTCTTTTCTTCGGCGATTCTACCGATCCTATAAACACTCTCTAAGCATCATCAAGCCGTTAAGCGTGATACCCCACGGTTCGAGAACACTCTAGACATGGTTGGGACACTCCCGCACCAATGATCGACAGAG
The DNA here is from genome assembly GCA_910589775.1 of Avena eriantha. Classification (NCBI taxonomy): domain Eukaryota; kingdom Viridiplantae; phylum Streptophyta; class Magnoliopsida; order Poales; family Poaceae; genus Avena; species Avena eriantha. The sequence goes on along the minus strand of OU342742.1, from coordinate 453,939,762 downwards.
GGACCTGGATGGCCATGTGACCCCTGTGCGTTCCAAGAAGATCTTTCGTCGTTTGAACCGGGACAGTCGTGTCTTATTACCTTTGTCTCTTAATACTTGCATTGCCCAAGATCTGATCAATGACATCAACATGTCGTGTTCAATATCGTTACTGAACAACGCTACTTGACTCGTTCCGACAAGTGATATCCCCGTGATCAAATCACACGTTGTGCAGCTATTGGATATAACCTCTCCGAGTGGGCCCTTGAGTATCTTCATGTCACATGGACGGACAAATCCCGCTCTTGACATATATTGCCTCTACGGTTTCCTCCAAGTACCTAAACACACCTTTATAACCACCGTATTACCAGATGGCGTTTGATGCTATCTAAACACTCTCGGGAGACAGTGATTGATATAGCCTCACGGTCTAAGGAATAGTCTACGAGGATCCTTTTCTAATCATTATAACTTGAACTTCATGACATGATCGAGTCACAATGTTTAGGTTGGGTATTGGTTCATCATCTCATTCTGACCTCATTTCCAACTAGCATAAATGCCACATGATCAGGAAACATGATCATCTGTTGACCAATGAACCTGTGACTAGAGTTTCACTGGGAACCCCTATTTGTTTATATATCACACGTGTATTGATGTTTCCACTCAATACAGTTATAGCATGATATAAAACTTAATCATAAACTATATGAAATATGATAATAGTCCTTACTACTATTTGTCTCTAGGGCATATTTCCAATAGTCTCCCACTTGCACTAGAGTACAAATACACTAGCTACATTTGTTCTCAATCGTTGGCACCATATACCCGTTACCCTGAACATGCTTGATCATGGAAGAGGTTGAGTCTTGGGTCTGTACTTTACAGTCCCAAATCCTTTGCAACTTACTAATGTCTCTTTGATTGACATTAATACTTTATCATCACATGATAGCATCTGTGTGAATGCATCTTCGCTATGGAAGTAGAACGAGGCCTGATTCTAGGAGCCTATAGTGACGTTAGATCAACCTCGAGGGCTTTCTCATGGGCACTATGCCCTGGGACACATCATTCTACGTTAAAAGCAAAATAGCCCCGCCATAACATTATACAACACTTTAGATGGTACCCTTATCTACTATTATAAATGTATTCATCGAAACACTAGTGCACACTGTGCAACTTTCGATGTTTTGTTCACCTCGCTTCCTACTTGACTTTAATTGGTATCTACAGGAGTTTCCAACATATTCCCTTATAACATAACTCTTTATGCTTTAAGATATGTTTATCCTTTATGGATTTGGAAAATATATCCATAGTTATCTACTAGACACTACATACAAACTTAGCTTAACGTTCTGTGATTCGAACTCAATCACTTTTAAACGTTCCTTATTGGATCACATATTATGTTAAGTTATCATCATGGTTTACTAATATAGAACCTAGGTCTCAATATAATGGATGACGATCATCCTTTTCTTTCTTTCAACCATTGATGTTAAACTTAATACTATTCCTAATTTGAGTTATTAAGGACCAGTTCCTTAATTAACTTCTATTCCGAAACCCCTTTCAGAATCCCTTAAGGAATACTACATAATATCATAATATAGTTTATTATCAACTTCTACATCTTATAAATCATTATTTATAAGTATTTGCGCCTTTCATTCTTAAAATACTTAAGAATTACTCCTATAAGCTCCTACTCAAAATATGTTCCTACATATTTGAATTTGAGACTTATATTGCTCTCACTCAAAAATATGTCAATCACATATTGTTTCAGGAAGACTTTCATAGCTCCCACTCAATTTTATGCAAATTTCATATCTCCTTACTATTTTGAATAACTTCAAAAACTTTGATCAAATATCAAATTTGGAGATTTAACATGAGATACTAGTACTCTACTAGTTTTAAATCCTCTAGACATTCAACACATTTTAATCAAATTCTTTTGAATTCATCCAATACTTGACAAATTGTGATTTTGTCATTCACCCCCTTTTTCCACTATGGCTTTGCAGTCATCTGGGAAAATTCAAGTAACCCCTTTTACTTGTGAGATTCAGCAACGAATTGCTTTCTAATCTCAAGGGAAGTTTGCTTCTAGGATTTCTCATAATTTTAGTTTACCATTATTTCCTTTGTAGTTTGTAGGTATGTCACATTCCAAGAATCATGACAAATGATTCACAAATGTCTCCATACTAGATATGGATTTACATTTTGAATCCTACTTCATGTAGTGAAAAACAATAGTGGAGGGAAAAACACAATAATCAAAAACATTGATTCTTACCTTCCGTGAAGAGAATCATTCAAGAACGCTATCCGTTGCGCTTCTCAACACTCTGACGCGGGGTTTTGAATCCTCATCATGTTTTACACTATTTCCCATTTGCTCCATAATTCAAAAGCATCACTAATAGTGAGCTTTCTCAAGAATGCACCAAAATCCAAGCAATACGCTTCTTGCTTTCCTTTTGGTTTTAGCTATGGATTTTGTATTCAAAGTTTCCAATGAATAAACTACAAGGACTTATTCGCTATTGTTTTGGTTATATCGAATAACCCCAGAACTTTCACGAATTCAAATGGTTCACTACATTCTAATTGAGTGCTAACTATTTCTAACTAATGGTCTCTACATCTACACTACACCGATATATTTGGTGCCATCTATTTAACCCCTTTGATATCTAATATCACATTGTGATGCTTTGACGTTTTGACGTTTCAAAATGCTTCTTGTTCCACAATTTCTTTTATGCCATTCTTATAAATTTGAATTTCATTACTATTGATCAAATCATAGTAATTAGATTCTCTTTTATCTTTATACCCTTTTGTTGATGAAACATTTTGATCAAATCAAATAGTTTCATATTCATGTTTCCTTTGGTAAACTACTTTACACATTTAAACAATCATTTAATGATAATTACCATTTTGTTAAAACACAATACAGGATATGTATTTACTTTTAACAATTCATTAAACACTTTGTATTCAAGTAATACACGGTGTTCAAGTTATTTTGCCGAACTTAGGCATGATTTATATGTGACAAGAAATTGAATGACTTTCACATATTATCACATAACTTTGAATTTAAACAATGGTTTTTCATTCATTAACGAACTATCATTAAGTTGGGTATTTTAAACAAGGCATTTTAATGTTTTACAAATGTTCATGCATTATCAATTAGTTTCAAATAACAACGATAATTCACTCATAATCAAACAAGATATGAACACGAATAGAAATCATTCATAAAAGTGGAACAACTGTTTGTTACAAACTCATATGAATAACCGTCTCACGAAGTGTGAGACACACTAAAGAAGTTGACAATCCCTTGATTAAAATAATCATCCTAAAACACAAACTAAATGATAAATGTCGAGGGAGAGTGTCGTTGGCCATCATCATCATGCTCGCCATCAACATGCAATGTCACCTCCTCTCAAGCAAGCACCTCTCATGCAGACGGACCTGTTTTCAGCAAAACAGAACAAGTATCAGATATACTTAACACTGCAATGTGTTTGCAAGATTATAACATTTATAAAACTGTATATCAAATATATACCTTTGTCGTTGATGACCTCTCCGATGATTGGTTCAACCTTTACGTTCCGGAAACGTAATATGAACTCATGGAAATCCAATGCTTCTGTATCACCACTCATGATGCTACTCCGGACATGTCCTTTGTAGCTGGGAGGCAACGACCGAAGAAGTACGTCTATCGCAAATGGATCAGCCATCCAGTAGTCCATGAAGTGAACCAGTCTCGTGTGTGCATCAAACATGCGCTCCAAGTGACTCTTCAGACATGTATGCTCCTCCATCTATATGGAAAGGAACTCTCCAAGCAGTTCGTGGTTCCACATGCGCGCATGGTGTATGAACTCTGCTCTTAGCTGATCCACCATCGAATATGGATCAAGATCACCCATGAGAGGATTTAGTTCATCCACCATCCCGTAATGCATTATTATCTGAATGTAGGTGGACATCTCTTGGCGATAGTAGCGGTTTGCCAGCTCTTGTGGGGTCTCATAGTAGTCTGGCTTAGTCAAATCCATCGTGCGGCGTATGTAGTCTACCACATTATTCCTAGTAAGGAGATCATCTAGGCGCACTAGCCAACTAGGAAAGTTGGATCCATCAAGTCTAAGTTTCTGACCCTTTACCCAATCCTCAATGGCAAAGTAAGCTTCATGGTGAGCCATCTACATTTATAATTGCAAAAGGAATTTAGACTAAGTTTATAATTAAATGAGTTAATAGTAACTCCACTCAGAAACACCTATCGCCCAAAGGGTTCCTAGTGATAACATGACCCCTATCAGCCACATCTCCCCCGATCGTCATGGCCATCAATGTGGGTTCAAGGGTGGACGCTAAACGTTGGTCACATCATTCATACGACTCGTGCTCGATCTTTCGATCATCCGTGTTCCGTGGCCACGCTTCTCTAGCGTGCTAGGCTCGCCAACTCAACCTTAGTGTATTCACTATGCAACATGGATTACACCCACTGTATGTGAACGTAGATATGTATGACACCCAGGCCTATAACCCTAGATCGCCTCATATCGAAAAACTTTCTTGGTGGTGCACACTAAGGGGGAACACAATCGTTGGTAATTTTAACAGGGATCATCTTATTAGGCTACTGTAGAGTATCTAATACTAGCACACAATAAGACATACAAACAATAACATTGAATGTAAACGCTATGTGATATGGTCCTTCACGTCGTGATCTGCATCTGCCGTCACCGGGGTTCCGGCGCCAGGGTTCCGGCGCGGTAGACACCAGGGTACATGTGTCATTTTGGCGTGGTAGTTTGTCACCTCCCTGACTATCTACTACTACGTAACAAAAGGTAATCACTTTACATTTGCCACAACCATATCACAAAGCAACGCCCCCCCCCCCTGGAAAACAAAGTTAGAAGACTCTACTTTATCTTTACATGTTTTACGTGGCTGAATGGGCTTTTGCACAAGAACCATTCTTACATACGAACTTTCAGCACAACGCTGATCAAGCAGTTGTCTCTACTACACCCCTTTCGGGGCCCTCCGTTTCAAATGGCATACCAACTAATGCAAGAGAGACAGACACCCCCCTAAGCCACTTTATACGGTACAAGTCGTATGTCAAGCGTGGACCAGTCTCACGAATGAACGCGTAAAGTCGGTTGGGGGCCGCTTCATCAAGCATTACTGCGGTATACACAAGTACACGTGGGAGGGTAACAACTAAAAGATCAACGCCCACACGCTACATCTCATGTGTTCTACCCGTACTAGCATTACTATGCATAGATCTAGCTCTGATACCACTGTAGGGGTTCCGCGTATGAAAACAATAAATTTTACTCTACGCCCCTGAACCCCTGAAGCTCCCAGGACCTATCTATTAGTAATACAGTAACGGGAGGGGATTTTCGTGAACTTACCCTTGAAGACCGAAAAGCGTTGACAACGCTCAGGAGAGCGTGGTTGATGTAGACGAGCCAAAGCCGACCTCAAGGTCGTGATGAAGTCCTTGCAGTCCTTCTGGCTCCAACGACTTGAGTGCCTCAAGGGCGACACCTCGCGGGGAGTTACACACGTCCGGTGCCTGACGATGACTCCCGCTTCCGTGATCCAGCAGCAGTTGCGGAAGTAGAGCTCCCAGATCCAAATCCTGCAGCGCGACGGCGCTCCGCGGTGAAGATGTCTCTCGCTCGCGCAGTCCAGACTTGGGACTACGGTCACGAGAGAGAGAGGGGAGAGAGAAAATATCAATTGAAGTTTCTCCCAAAAGTGGTGAGACCTTTATTGATTATTGGTGTATTTTTCTAGGCCAAATACCCCACTATATATAGGGGGAGGGGAGGTACTACCTCCCTCAAAGTCCCAGGGTGGGACTAAAGGAGAGGAGGGGGAGGAGGTGTCCACCGGCCACCTAGTGGGCCTTGCACGGGGGGGCTAGGCCCAGCCGGCCTTCCCCTTGCCCCTTCTTCCTCTCTCCTTTCCCCTAATGGGCCCTCTCCCTCCGGAATTGGCCCATTAAGCCTTTTTTACCTTTAATTGATTTTCTGTTTATTAAATAATTATGCATAAATGATTAAATCAACATTTAACATTCATTCACATATTATTCAATCTCCCTGGCCATGGAACATCCTCCACCTCCAGTCCGGACATCCTCCGGACTTACCAAAACCCTTCCGGTTTTCTCTCTTCTTTTCTTCGGCGATTCTACCGATCCTATAAACACTCTCTAAGCATCATCAAGCCCTTAAGCGTGATACCCCGCGGTTCGGGAACATTCCAGACATGGTCCGGACACTCCCGCACCAATGATCGACAGAAGGACCTGGATGGCCATGTGACCCCTGTGCGTTCCACGAAGATCTTTCGTCGTTTGAACCGGGACAGTCGTGTCTTATTCCCTTTGTCTCTCGATACTTGCATTGCACCAGATCTGATCAATGACATCACCATGTCGTGTTCAATCTCATTACTGAACAACGCTACTTGACTCGTTCCGACAAGTGATATCCCCGTGATCAAATCACACGCTGCGTAGCTATTGGATATAACCTCTCTGAGTGGGCCCTTGAGTATCTTCCCGTCACATGGGCGAACAAATCCCACTCTAGACATATATTGCCTCTATGTTTCCTCCAAGTACCTGAACACACCTTTATAACCACCGTATTACCAGATGGCGTTTGATGCTATCTAAGTACTCTCAGGAGACAGTGATTGATATAGCCTCACGGTCTAAGGAATAGTCTACGAGGATCCTTTTCTAATCATCGTAACTTGAACTTCGTGACATGATCGAGTCCAGTGTTTAGGTTGGGTATTGGTTCATCATCTCATTCTCAGAATGAGATGACGTCATTTCCAACTGGCATAAATGCCACATGATCAGGAAACATGATCATCTGTTGACCAATGAGCAAGTGACTAGAGTTTCACTGGGAACCCCTGGTTGTTTATATATCACACATGTATTGATGTTTCCACTCAATGCAGTTATAGCATGATATAAAACTTAATCATAAAGTATATGAAATATGATAATAGTCCATACTACTATTTGTCTCTAGGGCCTATTTCCAACACCTCTTCCCTCCGGAATTAGCCCATTAAGCCTTTGTCCTTTTAAATTGATTTTATTTTTATTAAATAATTATGAAAAAATGACTAAATCAATATTTAACATTCATTCACATATTATTCAATCTCCGTGGCTATGGAACACCTTCCACCTCCACTTCGGACATCCTCCGGATTTACTGAAACCCTTCCAGTTTTCTCTCTACTATTCTTCAGCGATTCTTCTGATCCCATGAACACTCTCTAAGCATCATCAAACCCTTAAGAGTGATACCCTACGGTTTGGGAACACTCCAAACATGGTTGGGACACTCCCGGACCAATGATCGACAGAGGGACCTGGATGGCCATGTGACCCCTATGCGTTCCACGAAGATCTTTCGTCGTTTGAACTGGGACGGTAGTGTCTTATTCCCTTTGTCTCTCGATACTTGCATTGCCCGAGATCTGATCAATGACATCACCATGTCGTGTTCAATCTCGTTACTGAACAACGCTACTTGACTCATTCCGACAAGTGATATCCCCGTGATCAAATCACACGCTGTGCAGCTATTGGATAGCACCTCTCCGAGTGGGCCCTTGAGTATCTTCCCATCACATGGACGGACAAATCCCGATCTTGACATATATTGCCTCTATGGTTTCCTCCAAGTACCTAAACACACCTTTATAACCACCGTATTACCATATGGCATTTGATGCTATCTAAGCACTCTCGAGAGACAGCGATTGATATAGCCTCACGGTAAGGAATAGTCTACGAGGATCCTTTTCTAATCATCGTAACTTGAACTTCATGACATGATCGAGTCACAATGTTTAGGTTGGGTATTGGTTCATCATCTCATTCTTAGAATGAGTTGACTCCATTTCCATCTAGCATAAATACCACATGATCAGGAAACTTGATCATCTGTTGACCAATGAACCAGTGACTAGAGTTTGACTGGGAACCCCTAGTTGTTTATATATCACACGTGTATTGATGTTTCCACTCAACACAGTTATAGCATGATATAAAACTTAATCATAAACTCTATGAAATATGATAATAGTCCTTATAACTATTTGTCTCTAGGGCATATTTCCAACAAATCTTTCCTATCAATTTTGTAGTTGTTGATATGCCAGCTGAGACTCTTTGCCCTATTATATTTGGAAGAAATTTTTTGAGTGATATAGGTGTCAATGTTGATTTCAAAAAGGAGATTGTATCTCTTAAGCTTGGGGAAGCGGAGAAAGAATTCCACTTTTCCAAATTTAAAGACAGACCTCAACAAATACAAGAAAAAGAAAGAGAAAACTATTGAGGAAATGGCATCTCTCTTCTTTAGTGATCAAAAAGAAGAAATAAATGAAGACTTCAATTATGAAGAAATAGTTATGGAGGACAAGTCCTTAGAAGAACTAGAAGATGAATTCTATTCATTTCCCATTATAGGGCCTCCAACTAAAGAGGCTTTTGAAGAGTCAGAAAAGAAAGGGGATGAGGAATTACCACCCCAGAATTGAAGACTCTACCAGATAATCTTAAATACAGATTTTAGATGATACAAATAAATTTCCTATTATTATTAGTGCTAAACTTTCAGGAGAAGAAGGAGAAGAACTCATGAAAATACTTAAGGAGAATCGCAAAGCCTTTGGGTACTCAATGGATGATTTGAAGGGCATTAGTCCCATGATAACCGTCCATCGAATATTCGTGGAAGAAGGTCCTAAACCAGTTGCGGAATATAATAGAAGGTTGAAGCCTAAAATGAAGGAGGTTGTAAGAAAAGAAATTGTACGCCTATTGGACACAGGTATAATCTATCATGTAAAAGAAAGTGAATGGGTAAGTCATGTTCATTGTATCCCTAAGAAGGGAGGTTTTACTGTTGTTCCTAATGAAACAATGAATTGATACCTACTAGAACTATTGTTGGACATAGGATGTGCATAGATTTCAGGAAATTGAATAAAGAAACTAGGAAAGATCACTATCCTTTACCGTCCATAGATCAAACTTTAGAAAGGTTAGCAAACCACACTCATTTTTGCTACTTGGATGGATACTCTGGTTTTTTGTCAAATAGTTGTTCGTCCTGATGACCAACTTAAAACAAATTTCATTAGTCCTTATGGTTTACATGCTTATCGACGTATGCCTTTTGGTTTATGTAATTCTCTAGCTACTTTTCAAAGATGCATGATTGCTATTTTTGCGGATTTTATAGAACTAATAATGGAAGTATTTATGGATGACTTTTCCGTCTATGGAACTTCGTTTACTAGTTGCTTGGATAACCTCTAAAGATTTTTGCAGCATTGCGAAGAAACCAATCATGTTCTAAATTGGGAGAAGTGTTATTTTATGGTCAAAGAAGGTATAGTCCTTGGACATAAGGTATCATGTAAGGGAATTGAAGTGGATAGAGTTAAGGTTGAGGCCATTGAGAGAATGCCACAACCTAGGGATATAAAAGGTATAAGAAGTTTTCTTATCATGTGGGTTTTTATAGAAGGTTCATTAGAAATTTCTCCGGAATATCTAAAACTTTGACTAACCTCCTGCAAAAGGGAGTAAGATTTAATTTTGATGATAAATGTCTTATAGCCTTTGATAAACTTACAAATGCTTTATCCCATGCTTCTATCATTAAGCCACCTATCTGGGATATTACTTTTGACTTAACTTATGAAGCTAGTGATGATGTTGTAGGAGTAACTCTGGGACAACACATAGGTCGCAGATTTAATATTATACATCATGCTAGTAGAACTCTAAATAGTGCTCAAAGAATTATCCCAAGGAAGAGAGGGAACTCTTTGTTGTATTTTTCTCTTGCGATAAATTTTGTTCTTATATAGTTGATGCAAAAGTAAGAGTTCATACGGATCGTGATGGTTTAAAAGAACTCCTTGAGAGGAAGAACCATAAGCCAAGACTGATCCGTTGGATTCTTTTACTTCAAGAATTTGAGGTACAGATCATGTAGAGGCAAGAAATAAAGATGTTGGATGCAGTGTCCATATTTGCCAAGGAAGACACCAATCTGATTGAGAGGAACTTTAGTCCTGGTGATTTTCTCTTGCGAGAATTACTCAATGAACTATGATCAATTCCTCCAAAAGAGAAGAAGTCTTTGTTGTTGGAGGAGCTTGTCATCCCCGAATAAGTAAATAGTAAGTTCAAGGTAAGTGTTCTTACTCAAATAAGTGATTTATTTTCACAGATTTTACTCCTACATTTTTTGCCTTTGAATTCCTTGTGTTTTTCTGAAGTTTCTGGAGGATTTTACCAACTATACGGGCGCAACTATACGACCGGAGAGAAATCTCCCGCCATATAGTTGGTAGTTAACCCTCTGTATCTTCTTTGTGAAATTGTTTTCGATGTCTGGATCTATACGGTCGCAACTATACGACCGGAGGAAATAATTCCGGCCGTATAGTTGGTCGTTCAACTCTCAGGAATTTTCGAATTTTGGTGTATGTATCTATACGGTCACAACTATACGACCAGAGATAAAATTCCATCCGTATAGTTGGTCGTTAAACACTCAGACATCTTCGTTTACTTTTTCATTTTCCCGCTTATTCATCTAAAAATAAGCGGTATTGTCGGTTCCAAATCGGTAACTTAACCGACCTAGACTCGAGATATTTGGAAATATCTGCCCGGAACCAACTATACCGCCGGAGCTATACGAGCCGCGCCTATATAGTTGGTCGTTAAGTTTCTTTTCTTGGGCGTGAATTTGGTGTTTCTCGCGAGTTTTACCGACCTCTAACCCCCCTTATAGACTGACATTGTCTCTCGCTCTAATCATAATCCTCCAAGAACCAATCTAGCAATGTGTTATCCTGTCCCAGGCTGTGGAAAACCCCTGGGTCTCATTGCTCCTTCCAGGGATCGCTCTAGCAGCCCGTCCATGGAGGCCGACGACAAGGAGGTAGAGAGGTTTAGCCTGGGGTACAAGGAGTACATCGAGCCAAGCTACTACAACAATGATTCCGATGAAGTGAGCGACATCTAAATCTATCGCGATGTCTCTGATCCACCGTAGATCAATTGGGCGGCAATGAAGAGAGCTCAAGAAGAGAGAGAAGGTCGCAAGTCGCATGGAAAAGGGCGTGTGGAGACGGTCAAGTTCATCACCACGAACCCCAGGCCGCACAAGCGTAAGGACTTACCTAATCTTGGTGCAGGTGCTAGCAATGGAGCGACGACACCACTCTTGAAGCCTACTATTGGTGCTCGTATGAGGGTGAAGCCTCAAGAAGAGTGGAGGAACGGTTTCCACTTCCTCGATCCATCAATCATGGATGAGGAAGAGGAAGCTGCTCCTAGGACCAAGGACCACATGCGAGCACTGGAGATATATCAGAAGCAAGAGCTAATCCATCGCATTGCAGTCCACCACCGTCTCAAGGACATAGAGAAGAAGGATGATCTTCTCCCACTATGGACACTTTGCAATCTAATTTGCGCAGGTGCTACAACCGCATCACCGCTCTAGAGGATACCAACAAGAAGCTATGCACTGCGGTGTTACATGCCATGGCACCACAATGATCTACAATAATCACGATACCAAATAATCGCAAGGGATTATTTGATCCCGCCTGGCTTGATTCCAAGCTTGGGGAGATATTTAAGACCTTGTAATCTATCTTATAAGTTTTACATTACTATTTTAGTTTTTCATGTTGGAGATATGCCCAAGAGGCAATAATAAAGTGGTTATTATTATATCGTTATGTTTATGATAAATGTTTACATCCCATGCTATAATTGTATTATTAGGAAACACTAATACATGTGTGTTTTGTAAACATAAAAGAGTCCCTAGTAAGCCTCTTGTTGAACTAGCTTGTTGATTAATTGATGATCATGGTTTCCTGATCATGGACATTGGATGTGATTAATAACAAGGTTATATCATTAGGAGAATGATGTAATGGACACACACCCATAGTAAGCGTAGCATAAAGATCAAGTCATTAAGTTCGTATTGCTATAAGCTTTCAAATGCATAGTAACCTAATCCTTCGACCATAAGGTTATGTTAATCACCATCACCGGATGGATACTTTGATGACATCAAACACCGCTTCGTAACTGGGTGGTCATAAAGGTGTCATTGGGTATTCTGAAAGTATGTGTTGAAGCGCATGAACCAAGATTGGGATTTGTCCATCCATATGATGGATGGATATGCTCTGGGCCCTCTCGGTGGAATGTCATCTAGTTAGCTTGCAAGCATGTGACTAGGTCACAAGGGATGACATATCAGGGAACGAGTAAAGAGTACTTATCAGTAACGAGGTAGAACTAGGTATGGAGATACCAACGATCAAACCTCGGATAAGTATAGTATCGCGTGACAAAGGGAATTGGTTTCGTATGTTAATGGTTCTATCGATCACGAAGTCATCGTTGAGTATGTGGGAGCCGTTATGGATCTCCAGATCCCGCTGATGGTTATTGATAGGAGATGTGTCTCTTTCATGTCTGCATATTCACGAACCGTAGGGTGACACACTTAAGGTTTGAAGTTGTTTTAAGTAGATATGGAATGTGCGTTGGAGACCGAATGTTGTTCGGAGTCTTGGATTGGATCAGGGACATCACGAGGAGATCCGGAATTGTCCGGAGAATAAGATTCATATATTGGGGATCATTTTCTAAGTTAGGAAATGTTCCGGAGTATTTGTATGAGGTTTCTAGAAGGTTTCGGAATGTTCCGGAAGGTTCTAGAAGATTTCTTGGAGTTTGCTTGAAAACCAAGAAAGGATCAAGGAGTCCTTGTGGGGTAAGACAAGGATTCGTGGGGGGGGAGGACTCCTTCCCCCACCTCCCAATCCGCCGGCCATAGGAGGAAGGGGAGTCCTACAAGGACTCCCCCTCCCATGGCGCCTCCCCCCTTTAAATAGAGTGGTGAGGGCGCCCCCTCAAGGCCCTCCTCTACAACACCAAATCTCTGCCGCCTCTCTCCTCCTCCTTTCTTCTGCACAGGCATAGGCGAAGCCCTGCAGAATTCTCTACTCCACCACCACCACCATGCCGTCGTGCTGCTAGGATTCCGTGGAGAAGATCTACTACCTCCGCTGCTCGCTGGAACGAGGAGAGGAAGGTCTACTTCGACTCCGCACGTGTGACCGACTGCGGAAGCACTGCCGGAACACGGCGCCAGAAGGATCGTCCACACGATCTTGAGATCGGCAAGTGTTCGACTACATCAACCACGAGATCTAATCTCGTTAACGCTTTTGGATCTACGAGGGTTAGTTCCTATCTATCTCGTTGCACATGTCTAGTAGATTAGATCTTGGCTTTTATCTAGATTAGATCTGGGTTTTGTTCGTTTTTGCGGTAGAATTTTTTTGTTTTCCATACTACGAACCCATCAGTGGTATCAGAGCCGTATCTATGCGTAGATCTGTTGCACGAGTAGAACACAATGTTTTTGTGGGCGTTGATGCTTTTGTTGTCGGTGTCTTAGCGTGTACTTTGCATCTTGCGGCATGGGGGGACGAAGCAGCTCGGGCTAACATTACATGTCATTTTGCTCCACGCTTGACGTGCAACTTGCTTTGCACAAGTGGCTTTGTGGGTGTCTGTCTCTCCCACCATAGTTAAGATTCAATTTACAATGAGCATCTGACAACAATTGTATCAACGTTGTGGTTCTTGTTCGTAGGTAAGATCGGTCTTATGCGAAAGCCCCAAACCACGTAAAATATGCAAAGAAAATTAGAGGCGTCTAACTTGTTTTTGCAGGGGTTTTGTGATGTGATATGGCCATCATGTGATTATGATTGTATTTGATGTATGCAATGATCCTTGTTGTAATATGGCAACCGGCAGGAGCCTAATGGTTGTCTTCAATTCTGTTAAGACCTGCGTGTCTATTCATCTTGTAACAGCTTTGTTCCAAGTAGTTGTAATAGTTTCTAGTGATGATGGACAACCATGAAGCGGCGCCACGGACCTTGACGCCACACCGGTGATGATGGAGATCATGTCCATGCTTTGGAGATGGAGATCAAAGGCACAAGAAGAAAGGCCATATCATATCACATATTATGAATTGCCTGTGATGTTAATCCTTTATGCATCTTGTATTGCTTAGATCGCGACGGTAGCATTATAAGATGATCCCTCTCGCTAAATATCAAGTAATAAAGTGTTCGTCCTTAGTTGGCACTATTGCTAAGACTCGTCGTTTCGAAGCATCTCGTGATGATCGGGTGTGATAGACTCTACGTGTGCATACAACGGGTGCAAGCCAGATTTGCACATGCGGAAACTAAGGTTAACCTTGACGAGCCTAGCATGTACAGACATGGTCTCGGAACACGGAATACCGGAAGGTAAAGCATGAGTCATATGGATGATATGATGAACATGTTGATTGTTCGCCTTTAAAGCTACATCATCTCACGTGATGATCGGACTTGGTGTAGTGGATTTGGTTCGTGTAATCACTAAAACAACTCAAGGGATGTTGTTTTGAGCGGGAGTTCATTTGTAATTTGGATTAGTTGAACTCAATTTATCATAAACACAATCAAAGTGAATTTGCATAGTTTGTTGTAGTTATTGGCATCCGTTCACCACCTTACGCTTAGTTATAGTTGAGATAGTGGAACTATAGAAATTCTGGATATTTACTTTACGAACTGGTATCATATTGTTTTGAATGTCAATTTAAAGTTTATAAGTCCTATTGCAAACTTTCAGCAAACTCTATTTACTCCATGAAGTTTAATAAATAGTATTAAATCAAGAGTAACAATTCCAGTGTTAGTATCTAATATATCATGTTTGCCTCCATGATTCTTGATACTCAAAAGATTGTTTTTAATATCAAGTTTATCTAAGAGTTGAAAGCAATGTTTCAGAAACCATCATATGTGAAAAGTATTGCGATATCTAAAACAATGTGTTGGTTACAACATGATAGAGTATACGTCCTCATATTTGATGAGAATTTGTGAAGGTTGGAGACGCTAGTCGTCCTAATCCTCGAAAAGGTTCTGAAAAGAAACATTATACTCACAATTCACCTTTATAAGCTATAGCAGCTTGATCATGAAAGTTGTCATGATAAGGATGAATATAAGATGTAAGTAAAATGTTTACTACACTAAAAGATTACTAAAGAATGGATTCGTGAAAGAACACCAAACATTTGATGATGGTAATCCACCTCAAAGTGCAAGTCCAAAGATATTAGTGGTTGACTATCACGCTTTGTACCATGTGTCATGTTGATAACACCACTATTGATGTTGATAAATTCTTTTAAAAGAAAAGGAATTGCTGAAAGAGAATCTATAAAATATTTGGCAGAAAATAAAAGGTTGGAGATGTCCAACTTAGGCATATAGAAGATATACATGTTATGGTTGTATTCCTTGCTTGTTAAACAATGTGGTTCTCCGGTATTGGATACCGAATTGGTTGGTATGAAGTGTCATACAGGACAACACAATTCATGAACTGCAATGGCCTAAGTAACTAGCAAGAGAAAAAGTGATGATGTTCATCGAAAACAAACAAAGGGTTGTTATGTTGCTCGTTAACATCAAAGCTTGCCTTCAAGATTTGTTTCAATAATTGTTATTTTGATCAGGTATTATGACGACAAAAGGTTGTTCAAATAATTACCGTATTCCATAATAGATGGATAATATACAAATCTGGTAGGAGAAATAACGACCATAAAACTAATGCTAAAATGTCGTAAGACAAATGATTGAAAGATCACTTGCGAAGTGACATCGCCGTTTAAATTATATTGAAAGGGATACATGAAGAAACTCCATGTTGATGGATTTTTTGGAGTCTTTGATATGGATCAAATGACGTTTGTGATACTTTCCTGGAGATAATTAAAACTCCGTTCGTAGGCCAAAAGAGGAACGGACGATTAACTGATTGGAATTTGTACATATTGATGTATATAGTCCATTATGTGTAGTCGTGGGCGATGGATTTCAACTTCATATGCTTTCTCCGAAGATTTGAGTGAGTATATGTATATACTTACTCAATAAGGAAGAAGTATGAAACATTTGAAAAAGGTTCAAAGACTTTCAAGATGAAGTGGAAAATCATTGTAACAAGAAAATAAAAGAGTTTATGATTGGATCATAAAGAAAGATGTTTGAGTTACAAGTTTAGCAAAACACCTAAGATTTGAGGAATCGTTCCATGGATTTACATTTCCCAAAACACCATAGGAGTATGGAGTGTTCCAGATATGTAATGAAACCTTGTTTAACATGGTAAGATCAAAGGTGTCATTTATAAAACTGCCATTATATTTTAAAGATTAAAAGCTTTAGTGACTACCGCTTTTACACTGAAAAGAGCTCCATCGTGATCTGTTGAAATGACACCATATAAGTCATGGTTTGGGATAAAACCCGAATTGTCCTTTCTTAAATTTTGATATGCTAGGCATAAGTAAAATGTTTACAACCAAAGTCGGATAAGCACGTCTTTGTAGGTTATTCCAAAGAATTTGTTGGGAATTTCTCCATAACGCCGAGGACAAAAGAGTTTGTCGCTTGGAACGTCAAGTTTCTTGAGAAGGAGTTTTTTCGTGAAAAGTTAAGTGGGAGGACAATAGAACTTTGATAAGGTTATTGAACCTTAGCTATATGTGCTAAGTAGCGCAGCGCCGGAAAGTGTCCCGGTGGCGGCCAGAATGCTCGTGGCTCTCGTGATTACAAAAGGTGTGATCTCGGAGATTAGAGTTCCTATAGAACCGTGTGGGTCGGTAAGAATCAAATAGTAAGATTTGATAAGCAAGTCGTTATTGTTTTGACAATGATGAACCGACTACATGCAAAGAAGCGATGATGGGCCCTGACTCCATAAAATGACTAGAAGTCATGGAATCCGTGATAGTATCCATACGAAATCAAGTTTCTGAACTTAGAAGACCCTCTGGAAAGGTGTGAAGCCTATCGGTCGTGTTTGGACCTATAAAGAAATAGACATGGATGTTTCAAATCTATGAAATAGTCGACATGTCGGAAAGAGTTTACGACAATGTTCAAGGAATTGACTATGATAAGATTTGATCTTTCATAGGGATATTTAGTCTGGACGGATTAATGTAGCAACCACTACATATATTTTGGTATATGGTAGTTGAAAAAACAAAACAAGTTCTTCTAATAGAATGGTTACCTAGGACGTGTAAATGACACGATCCAAAGGGTTTTGTTAATTCAAAGGATGCTAAAAGAGTATGCAAAACTTCAATGGTTGAAGTAAGCATAGAGGAGTTGGAATCTTCGCCATGATGAAACTGTTAAAAGAGTTTAAATTCATCGGAGATGATGAAGATGCTTGCATTTGCAAGAAATTAAGTGGGAGCGCTGAGACATATTTCTAATACATTCTGTAGAGGACATATTGTTGATTGGAAATGATGTATCTTGTATTGACACAGGTTAAGAATTTCATTTTGATGAAAGACTTAGGCATAACCCAAGAATTAGGCATCAATGTCTATATGGATAGATTGAGGCGCTAATATGGTTTTGCCAAATGTACATAGATAAGACGTTGAATGAGTTCAATATGGAAACAACAAGAAAGGTTCTTGACGCACGGAAAGGACTGAATCAAGATTCGAGTGTGTTGACACGAGATTCAAGTGTTTTGACACTTGGTGAAATCACAAGAATATTTTGATCAATCATTCTTTGAGATGTACACATCCAGATATGTCCTATGCTCTAAATGTTATGAGCATATACCAGAATGATTCATAAGATGATCATTGGACAATAGTAAAGATATTCTTATGAGCTTTGGAAGAACTAAGAATATACCATGTATAAGTGACAAATAATTAAAGGTAGTTCATTGTAAAGCGTTACATTGATACTAATTTTGTCACAAGATACAAATTAAATTTATCTCAATTTAAACTATGGGTGGCACAATGTAATGGAAAGGAAGTTCCATAACGGATTTGGTTGAGTACCAAAGTTAAAACATTGTAACAGATACTACAACAAAAGGCTAAGTATATGACTACTATTGTAGCAGTAAATGAGGGCATATGCGTCAAGTAGTTTGTTATCAAACTAGGTGTGGTTCCTAGCGGGCTAATACTATGAAGATATATTGTGTGACAATAATATCAACAGATTTTGAGTCGAAGGAACTAAAGGTCTCACCAAAGGACCAAATTTATACAATGCCATCTCATTGGAGAATGAGTAATGCGTAGAGACGCAAGGACATGCAAATACACACGGACCTGGAAGTGTCAGATCCGAAGATTATGTTTACCACTAGCAATAGTGTCTATACAACACCAGAAAGCCATAGGTGTTGAAATGCACAAGTATTTAACTAGATTATTGACTCTAGTGCAAGTGGGAGACTGTTGGAGATATGCCCAAGAGGCAATAATAAAGTGGTTATTATTATATCTTTATGTTTATGATAAATGTTTACATCCCATGCTATAATTGTATTATTAGGAAACACTAATACATGTGTGTTTTGTAAACATAAAAGAGTCCCTAGTAAGCCTCTTGTTGAACTAGCTTGTTGATTAATTGATGATCATGGACATTGGATGTGATTAATAACAAGGTTATATCATTAGGAGAATGATGTAATGGACACACACCCATAGTAAGCGTAGCATAAAGATCAAGTCATTAAGTTCGTATTGCTATAAGCTTTCAAATGCATAGTAACCTAATCCTTCGACCATGAGGTTATGTTAATCACCATCACCGGATGGATACTTTGATGACATCAAACACCGCTTCGTAACTGGGTGGTCATAAAGGTGTCATTGGGTATTCTGAAAGTATGTGTTGAAGCGCATGAACCAAGATTGGGATTTGTCCATCCATATGACGGATAGATATGCTCTGGGCCCTCTCGGTGGAATGTCATCTAGTTAGCTTGCAAGCATGTGACTAGGTCACAAGGGATGACATATCACGGAACGAGTAAAGAGTACTTATCAGTAACAAGGTAGAACTAGGTATGGAGATACCAACGATCAAACCTCGGATAAGTATAGTATCGCGTGACAAAGGGAATTGGTTTCGTATGTTAATGGTTCTATCGATCACGAAGTCATCGTTGAGTATGTGGGAGACGTTATGGATCTCCAGATCCCGCTGATGGTTATTGATAGGAGATGTGTCTCTGTCATGTCTGCATATTCACGAACCGTAGGGTGACACACTTAAGGTTCGAAGTTGTTTTAAATAGATATGGAATGTGCGTTGGAGACCGAATGTTGTTCGGAGTCTCGGATTGGATCAGGGACATCACGAGGAGATCTGGAATTGTCCGGAGAATAAGATTCATATATTGGGGATCATTTTCTAAGTTAGGAAATGTTCCGGAGTATTTGTATGAGGTTTCTAGAAGGTTTCGGAATGTTCCGGAAGGTTCTGGAAGATTTCTTGGAGTTTGCTTGAAAACCAAGAAAGGATCAAGGAGTCCTTGTGGGGTAAGACAAGGATTCGTGGGGGGAGAGGACTCCTTCCCCCACCTCCCAATCCGCCGGCCATAGGAGGAAGGGGAGTCCTACAAGGACTCCCCCTCCCATGGCGCCTCCCCCCTTTAAATAGAGGGGTGGGGGCGCCCCCTCAAGGCCCTCCTCTACAACACCAAATCTCCGCCGCCTCTCTCCTCCTCCTTTCTTCTGCACAGGCATAGGCGAAGCCCTGCAGAATTCTCTACTCCACCACCACCACGCCGTCGTGCTGCTGGGATTCCGTGGAGAAGATCTACTACCTCCGCTGCTCGCTGGAACGAGGAGAGGAAGGTCTGCTTCGACTCCGCACGTGTGACCGACTGCGAAAGCGCTGCCGGAACGTGGCGCCGGAAGGATCGTCCACACGATCTTGAGATCGGCAAGTGATCGACTACATCAACCACGAGATCTAATCTCGGTAACGCTTTCGGATCTACGAGGGTTAGTTCCTATCTATCTCGTTGCACATGTCTAGTAGATTAGATCTTGGCTTTTATCTAGATTAGATCTGGGTTTTGTTCGTTCTTGCGGTAGAAATTTTTTGTTTTCCATGCTACGATCCCATCATTGCATTAGTTCGAACTAGAAATAAAGTTTTCATCATTAGAATTCCCTTCAGGAATAGTCGATCCCTTTTATGAAATTCCGAGTTTATTATCATATATGGAGCAATGTTGAGTTTATGTTTGTCCTATTGGATATATGAATAGCTTGAGTATAATTTTACTTGCACTTGATCATAGCAATAGGAGTATTCCACACCATTGGTATTAATGGAACATACAAAGATAATTTGGTCAATATGTTATAAGTACATGGTTTGATTTACAAAGAAAGAAAAATTATCTAATCAGTTAAGTTGAAAAATAAACCTTGAACAAAGGAAAATAAAAAGTGCTATCAAATTAGAGTGAGTTGAAGACGAAGTAGAATATTCAAGCTATAAATATTCCTTCATATACAATTGGAATTTGGTAATTGAGATTGTTAAACTTTGAATTCCTACATGAAATGAAATGTATGGCTAGCTTCTTTGCATAGCACTTAAACAAAAGTGTGAGCATATATAAAAAAAGATAGAGAAAAAGAAGAAGAAGAAAAAGAGCGGATGTGCACAGAGCAAATAGGCATACACCACTATATTGTGGTATGACAAAAAAGCGTCTTGATATTTTGAATCCCAAGTGAATATGTTAATCCTAAAACACTTGGGACTACCTCGCTAACTCATTCGGTTGAACTGAATACTTTTACATCATATTGAGAGTGATCTTTTGCGAACTGTTAAATGCTAAGGTGTGGAAGCCAGCTAATATTATTCGGATGGTTTGAGTAAGGTACTATTCATGAACTTATTCCTATGTATCATGTATGATAAACACATGCTGCAACTGCCTCATTTATTTTATCGACTCAGCTTCATGAATATGAGAATCACATACATTAAGCTAACTTGCTCGCGACGAGCAAGAGTCTAAGCTTGGGGAAGTTGATGAGTGCATATTTGCATCATGTTTTATATTATTCTTTTGCATTGTAGATGTAGGATCTTGGTATTTTACGGCGTTCGTGCGCACATTTTATGTATGTTTTCACCAGGATCAGGACAGATGATGGATACAATGGACACAATTCTTGGAGCAGTTGTACTGAGGAGAAAAGGACTCAGAAATAACATAAATCGCTTATTTAGGAAATATTAATAATACCAGAAGAAAACCCGAAGCGAACAAGGCGTACAGACGGTTTAACGACCAACTATACGGCGGGAATAAATTTTCCAGTCATATAGTTCGCCGCCACAGCCTCCTCAAATAGTTTCACCCCGTGCAACTAGATTAGAGAGACGACATATAGAACAACCAGAAAACATCGAAACCTCACCTCCGGAAGGCATCTGGAGGGGGAACTCGTCCACCGTGGATCCATCTTCGCCTTGTGCAGATCCGGGAGGCTAAGGCATCGATCTTGATCATCAACCACTGCATCACCACCATCTCCATCCATCCCAACTACATCTAGTCTAGATCTTGTTGTAATTTCCACACTCGTTGTGGATTTATACAAGTACTATTCATCTATGATAGATTCCATTGTTATTGCCATGATGTTTATTGCCTCTATGTCTGAGTAGATCTCTAGTTCTTGGGGAGATGGAGAAACCCTAGTATTAGATTGAAATAAGATAAAGTTTATTATGATATTCATCGTTGTGACCATGTATTACATTGTCTTCATCTTGATGTTGGGAGAAGTCGACCTCTCAATATTTGCCTCTTATGGAGACTTGACGGAGGGAACTACTTGTTGGTAGACGGAGGTGTGTTAGCACTTATAGTGACTATAAAGCTGTTGGCACTCCTTACGTATCAACTTGGGAACCGAGGAAACTCACGGAACGTTATCCATGCCATGGGATACGTCCTATGGGATTAAGTCCCTTAATAGCGCAATAATTTGATTGATTTCGATTGCTGACTGATGTGGCTATGAGGATGATGTGAGCAGTCATTGCTGCCTATTTGTCCAAATACTGAGTTCCTCCCACACATACATAGTTGAGAATGTTCATGATAATAATATTTACCTTAGCTCTTTGTAATATTAGTGGTGTATCCGCTACTCCGTGAGAACGTCTTTTCCCTACTGCAGTTCCAATCTCTCTTACATACGCAATACTTATTTTCTGTGTTTAGTTGTTTTACTTTACTTATTGTTGATCTTATACCAAAATCCCAAAAACACCTTTTTACACAATACTTGCATTTTATCTTGTCACTTAGAACTTTATTTAGCATTTCTATTGTAGTATCTAATTCAAGAGTTATTATACTTCAGTCTCCTGCTCCCTGTGGGATCGATATTGTTATTTCGAAACTAGCTACAAACGATCTATGCACTTGCAGTCATTACCTTCTTCCTCATGTTTGTACCCATCATCATCCAATTCCTCAATAGCCGGCTTATGGTCAAATTTAGAGAAGTGAAAATCCATGTTCTCTTCACCAAACTTGAGAGACACTGTTTGTCTCTTGCAATCTATGTTTTCTCCTGCGGTATTTCGAAAAGTTCTTCCAAAAATGATGGGACAATAAACATCAGTGGGCATATCGATAAGCAAAAAATCAATGGGATACTTATATGGTCCAACACAAATTGGAACATTCCTAATTACTCCCATAGGGACTCTAAGTGTTTTATCTGCAAGCATTATAGTCATATATGTATATTCTAGTTTGACTGGAGTTAATTTGTTTTGAATTTTTAAATAAAAATTGAAAGGGATAATGTTAAAAGCTGTACCAATATCATAAAGTCCATAATAGGAAGTTCCTCGACAAGTGCACGGGAGAATAGGATTACCAACTTCTTTAGCTTTTACCTTTCCTTCTACGAATTATGAAGCTTTGGTATCTAGCTCAATTACGTTGCAGTGTGCAAACATGGTTAAAATATCTTCCTTTATTGATGCCACTGCCTCTTGTACCCGTTCTTCTTCAGTTTTTCTTCTTTGTGTTTCCTCTTCCAACTCCTTGAGAAATAGTCTTTCTTCTTTGCGCTGATCCTCTAGTTGTTGAGCCATCATATGTTTTCTCATCGTCCTTGGGAAAGGAAAGGGTTCAACATATGGGGTACCTCCTTTAATGGCTCGACAAGGGCCATGATTATTGGATCTTCTTCTAAAACTAACTCAGGTGGTGGAGTATAATGGAGCCAGACTTTCTTAGGAGCCTCAATATGTTCTGTAAAAGACTGAAGGATTTGCAAAATAATATCATCATCAAGTTGCAGTTCATTAGCAGTTTCTTTTACTTTACCAGAGTCTTTATAAGCATTGAGACAATCATATTCAATTTCTATACCTCCTTCGCCTCCTAAATCAAATCCCCATGTTTCTCTATTATGGCGAATTCGTTCTAAACGTTCCCAGGCTTTAATTATAGTTAACTCCATGAAAGAGCCTCATGAATTCGTGTCAAGCTCATGCTTCATTTCTTGATTAAGTCCTCCATAGAAAATATGCAAAACGTACCATTCAGGTAAATCATGATGGGGACATTTATGAAGTAGATACTTGTACCTTTTGTAGGCTCTTACCAAACCTTCACCTGGGTGGTTCTTGAAGTTTGTAATTGCCCTTCTTACTTCAGCAGTTTTTACCTTGGGAAAGAATCGAAACACAAATTCTCCTTTAAGTATTTCCTAAGTATCAATTTTCTCTACAGGGCAAATTTTGTACCAATCCAAAGCAGTGTTGGTTAGAGATTGGCTAAACAGTTTAAGTTTTAATTCATCATCGGAATAGCCTCTCAATTTAAGGGTCCAACATAGCTTGGTAAAATGCATTACATGATTGTAAGGATCCTCATTGGGATCATCTCCTGCAAAAGTTTTCTCTATAATAATAGCGATAAAACGAGGGTTGACCTCATATTCTGGTTTGCTCCCACTCGGGAATTCCTTGACAAGTCCTCTATTGAACTTCCCGAGGTATTTAGTAGCATCGAGATGATTAATCAGTCTAAGTGTAGTCATGGTGCTTACTTGAAACTAGTAAACAACTTTAGTAAAACAATGAGTAAAATAAGTAACTGAGAACAAAGACCAAAAGCGCTTAGCTTCCCGGCAACAGCGCCAAAAAATAGCTTGATGACTGCAAGTGCATAGATAAATTGTAGCTAGTTTCGAAGTAAAGATATTGAACCCACAGAGAGCTATTGGTAAAGGTCTTTATGCCCCTCGTTACTATCTACCAAAGGATACTTATAAGCTACCTTTAATCTCAAGTAAAGGGTGTTTGAAAGGTTTATGGTTGTTTGCAGAAAAATAATTAAAACAAGTAACAAGTTTGTATGAAAGCGTGGTTGAGCTCAATAGGGATAAAACATTCTCGGGGATGTAGGATACGCCACTAGCATAGTATTATTGTTATATGTAATCGAGATAACATAATCCTTGTGTCATGATATGAGTGGAGAGAGCCCCATAATAAGATGTTCACTACAAGGCTCGTAGGAAGCCACTTTGTTGAGCCAAGAGTGAGGTCACCTCTAAATAACCACTACAATGTCTGAGAGTAGACACCCATACAAACCACCGCAATTAAGGGTTTCCCCGTGGATATCGTAATTATCTTAGGGAGTCCCTCTTTAATCCTCCTTTGACCATGTAGGTTACTGATGTCTACGCACGCTTCTATTCTTGTAGACAGTGTTGGGCCTCCAAGTGCAGAGGTTTGTAGAATAGCAGCAAGTTTCCCTTAAGTGGATCACCCAAGGTTTATCGAACTCAAGGAGGAAGTGGTCAAAGGTATCCCTCTCAAGCAACCCTGCAATCAAGATACAAGAAGTCTCTTGTGTCCCCAATACACCAAATACACTTGTCAGGTGTATAGGTGCACTAGTTCGGCGAAGAGATAGTGAAATACAAGTGATATGGGTGATTATAAGTGGTAATTGCAATCTAAAATAATAGTGGCAGCAAGGAAACATGTAACAGAACTGATTGTAAACGGTGTTTCAATGCTTAGAAACAAGGCCTAGGGATCATACTTTCACTAGTTGACACTCTCATATAAATATCTTCTCTTCATTATGCTACCCTGAACTACTCTCCGGTTGGACGATGTAGGGCTATAACAACACACCTTAAAGTTTGCATTCCCCATCTAGATAACCCGTCACTGTCACCTTGAGCGCTAGATGGTTCCAACAAACACCACAATCTCATAGAGACATCCAACTCAAATTATACTCATGATAAGTATTGATGTAACCTTAGCCAAAGTGGCACACGGTGTGCACACTGTCAACTTCACACACGTGGGGATAAGCAAAGATTAATTAAAGCACTTGAGTAGCGAAATAGATCTATAGATTACAAAGCGCATGATCTCATAAGATCACGCATAGAGAGAGAGATGAACACATAGCTACCGGTAGAGTCCTTAGCTTTGAGAGAGAACTACTCCCTCCTCATCATGGGAGTCAGCAACGGCGATGGAGATGGCGGTGGAGTCAATGGAGATGGCTCCGGGGGCACTTCCCCGTCTCGGTAGGGTGTCGGAACATAGACTTTTGTCCCTCGAACCTCCTCTTCGGTTGCGGCGGTGCTGCGTAAATTTTCGTGGAAATCTGATCTTGTTTCTAGGGTTTTCATCCTGGGAGGCTTTTATAGGCGAAGAGGCAAGGTTGGTGGGCACCTGAGGCGGCCATACCACCCCCTGGCACGGCCTGGCTTGGCCCGCGCCACCAGGTGGTGTGGGCCCCTCGTGGCCCCTCTCCGTCTAGTCTTCTGGCTCCGTGAGTCTTCTGGTAAAATAGGAACTTTGGATTTTGTGCCGTCCAATTCCGAGAATATGTCCTTACGAGCTTTTCTGAGACCAAAAACAGTAGAAAACAGGCAACTGGCACGACGACATCTTGTTAATAGGTTAGTCCCAAAAAATGTCTAAAAGTATCTCAAAATGTAGACAAAACATAAAGATAGTTGATATAAAACAAGCATGGAGCATCAAAAATTATAGATACGTTTACGACGTATCAACATCCCCAAGCTTACCTCCTGCTCGTCGTCGAGTAGGTAAGTGAATAAAAAGAATAATTTTTGAGGTGACATGAACCATCACAATCTTGATCAAGGTATTTGTAAAACATTGATAGCTGGGATCATGGTACTTTAACATAGACATGAAAGATATAGTTCTAACAATAAGACATAGCAACTATGTTGTAACATGAAAAGGTAAAAACAAAAGATTCATGAATAACAATTCTTTGAAAGACGTTTGTTTGTTTCACATATAGAAAACATAATGAGAATGGTATTGAGCTTGTCCCTCATGGTGTAGCAAAACATAAATGCATACGACACCTTCAAAGTTCATAAGGGTGACTTTACAAATAGATTAAGAACAAGCAATATCAAAGTTATGAATCAATCAATAAGTTTTGGGACAATGCACATTAAACTAAGAATGATCACTATGCTCTCTCAATTGGTGCAGAAAGGCCCTTCATAGAAGGAAGCAGTGATTCAAGTCTCATAAAGAGCTTCCAAAAATTATGGTACTTATTAGCTTGCAGCTATCATTGTCCCTATCATAAGCATCTTTAGGTGATTAAGGTTAAAGTTACGCAAATATGAGGATATGCTTGACAAGTTATAAGTTGAAAATCTCATGCCCCTTGCTTACGAGTACCGAACCTCATGCTACTCACCTTTAGTCACGAGTAAGTTCTTGTCATTGTAAGTACATGTATATCATAGAGAATCGCCAATGGGGTACCCCTTACCCCATGATACAGGAGCTTTCCCATATCAAAATGACAAGGCAACAGACAATGAGCATCTCAGCGATCTTTTTATTTGCTTTTTGCATGGGGTTTTTTTGGGATGCCTCATAGATTGATCACTATGGTTATGCTGCAAGTTTCCACCATGATTAGGCATGGCTTAGGCTAGCTGCCTAGGCGTTTCTCTAACACATATACAAACTCCATGAGCTTACAAGCTCCTATTTTATTTCACACCGCCGGGATCCATAAGCAAAAGAACATGATATCAACTAAATAAAGTGCAATGTTGAAAGTGTTCCCCATGGTAACATGGTTCTGCTAATTCACAACTTACAAAGCGCAAGCATATACGCAACATAGATGGGCACAATGGTTCAAGTTTATTAAGTGCAAGAAAGTAAAGTGTGCCATCAAGTTTTTGAGAGCTTTAATCACTAATTTTCACATAACAAGCTTAATTCGGAAGGTAGATAAAAACATGAATATACTTGGAATAGAAATAATGCTAATAGGTAGGTATGGTGGACTCTCTGGAATAACTTGGTTTTATTTGGAGTTGGATGCATGAGTGGAACTCATACTTGGTACATATGGAGGCTAGCAGAAGACTGGGAGCGACCAACTAAGAGAGCAATAATGGCCATAATCATGCAATGCGACAAAACACTATTAATTAAAGCATAAATTGATATTACAAGTCGAAAACTAAATGATCATAGAGGCTGTGGTGACTTGGTATAGTCTTAACATGGTGTGAGCATGCGCCAAGTTAACCCAAATAAAGCATCAAAGGAGAATACCACAATATTATGCTTTTATATGCTAAAATAACACATGATTCTTTCAAGGAACATTAAGCAATCTCAATTTTTTGTAACAAGTCATGCTACAACAATAATAACTAAGCATAAAGTCAAAGCAATATCAAACATGACATGATAAAGTCTAGGCCACAGTCAAAACAAGACTCCTTTTATACCACTTATAAGCATGAACTTTCCTACTCTTTTCCAATCCAAATCAACTTATTTGAAAACTAATGTATGAATGCGGGGGTCCAACCAATTTATTTAACAAACTAAGTAAAATAAAAATAAAAGCAAAAAACGAAAACGCTCCAAGGACAACACAATTGTGCATGAAACAATAAAAATGAAGTGTTTGGAAGAAAACCTGGAATTTTTATTGATGAAGAAGGGGATGCCTTGGGCATCCCCAAGATTGATGCTTGTACTTCTTGAATATTTATTGGGGTGACAAGGGTGGCATCCCCAATCTTGAGCTTTTGTCCATACTTCATCTTATCACATTTTTCTTCCCTACACTTTAAAATTTCCTTCATACAAAACTTCAGACAATCTCCATTAGCAACATTAGTGTATTCAAGATAATAAGTCTTTTGGTTCAGTTTCAACACAAGTAAAACTTCCACTAAAACACAAGCTACTGTATCAGTTTCTTTTAAAAGTTCAAGTGAACAAAGAGAACTCAAAGAGAAAGAGATTAAGAGGCAAATACAAATAATGGTAGAAATCTATCAAAACAGACCAGCAGGTGAAAACCTATTTTTTCGAAGATTTTCTGTTGCTTAAATCGAAAAGTGATAAACTAACGAAAGTTAGATGACAACCTGGGGCAGAAGCATAAATAATTACAGCTCAATCCTATGTACAGAGATTTTTCACGAATTTTTACAATGAAGCACAAAATTTTGTTTCGAGACATCAACTTTCCCAAGTCTTACTTCTCTGTCATTAGAGGTTATTCTTGGCACAAAAACAACACAAAAAGGATACGGATAGGTTATTATAGAGGTAATAACTTCCAAGACTCAACAAAATAAAAACTTACTGAATAGAAATTTGGGTTATCTCCCAATAGTGCTTTTTTAACGGCTTTGAGCTAGGCATGATAATTTCGATGATGTTCACATAAGAAATATGAATTGAAGTAAAAGAGAGCATCGAGGAGAAAATATAGAATAAATTTAAGTCTAACCCACTTTCTATGAAAAATAATCTTGTAAAGAAACAAGTCATGAAAGCACAAAGCAACAAGCATAGGAAAGCAAAACAAGTGCAACTTCAAAATTTTCAACATAAAGAGGGGAAACTTAATATTGTTGAGATACATAAAACCAGGTTTCCCTCTCTGATAATAACTTTCAGTAGCATAATGAATAAAATTAACAATATAACTATCACATAAAACATTCTTATCCTGAGCCACATGCATAAAAGAATTAATACTCCTCACATAAACATAGTCATTCTTATTAATTGTAGTGGGAGCAAATTCAACAAAATAGCTATCATTATTATTCTCATCACCATAATCATAAAATATAGGAGGCATATTGTAATCATAATTAATTTTCTCATCAATAGTAGGTGGACTGAAAATATCATATTCATCATTGCAATCATCATACATTGGAGGTATAGTATCATCATAAGAAATAGAACAGTTATCTTCCAAAGTGTGTTCACTTGTAAACATATCATCATTGGAAAGAACAGGGATAGTACTAATAGTATCAGCAATTATTAACATCATCATATTTAGAATTGGTACCGAAAAGATTTTCAATATCAAAAGTAGTGTGCTTTTACCAATCATGATCACTACTATAGGTAACAGGCATAGGGACATCATCTAGTTCAGACTCATCAAACACAATAATAGGACCAACATTCTTAGGGGAAAATACCGTTTCCTCCCTCCTTTTACTCCTCCTCTTCTTCTTTTTCTTCTCCTCTTTGGGAGGGAGAGGCTTGAAAGGAAGCTTCTCCATATACCCTGGTTTATTGTTAGAGACAATAAAAGAAACTTTGGAGGATTCCTTCTTTTCATTAATAAGATCAAAACACATATTAGTCCTATCATATTTTGGTAAAATCTCATCATATATAATATTTTGTATGTAAGTATTTGTGTGGCAATTATCAACACAATAAATATGACAACCATGTAGCATGCTATTCATATCAGAAGCACGCATCTCTACCAAAGAAGTTTTTCTTGATAATTCTTCACACCCCAAAAATAATGTAAGTTCATCATGCTGATTAGGAGTGATCATGTTATCACAATACAAACTTGCAGTACTCACTAGATTAGAAGGGTCATACATTGCAAATGTATCTATAATTTTTGATGTTCCATGCTTAGTTTTATCTACTTTCTTGTGTTTTGTCCACACTTTGGAGTACTTTTCATATGATTTCTTGGACTAACCTATTAACAAGATGCCAAAGTGCCAGTTGCCTGTTTTTTGCTGTTTTTAGTTCCACGAAGCCAGAAAATGAATATTCTCGGAATTGGACGGGACAAAAGCCAAAGTCAATATTTCACCGGGGGGAACACGGAGCCAGAAGACGAGACGGAGAGGGGCCAGGGGCTGGCCACACCACCTGGTGGTGCGGGCCAGGCCAGGCCGTGCCAAGGGTGGTGTGGGCCCCTCCGGCACCCCCTCGGTCTCCTCTCTCGCCTATAAGAGCCTCCCGATGCATAAACCCTAAATAGTCAAGCCTCCAGCCACGAAAAGTTCCGCAGCGCCGCTGCCACCGAAGGGGAGATTTGGGGGACAGAAAGTCTTTGTTCCGGCACCCTGTCGGGACGGGGAAGTGCCCCCAGAGCCATCTCCATTGATCTCCACCACCATCTCCATCACCATTGCTGATTCCCATGATGAGGAGGGAGTAGTTCTCTCTCGAGGCCAAGGGTTCTACCGGTAGCTATGTGTTTATCTCTCTCTCTCTCTATGCATGATCATATTGTGATCATGAGCTTTGTAATCAAGTAGATCTACCTTGCTACTCAAGTGCTTTAATAGATCTCTGCTCTCCCCATGTGTGTGAAAGTGACAGCGTGCACACCATGGTGGCACTTAGGCTAGAGATTACAAATACCTGTTATGAGTTATATTTGGAGTTGGATGTCTTTATGAAATTGTGGTGTTTGTTCAACTCATCTAGTACTCAAGGTGACAGTGTGGGGTTTTCTAGATGGGAAAGACTTACTTTGACGTGTGCTGTTATAGCCCTACCATCGATTAGAGTGTCCAAGCGGAGAGTAGTTCAGCGTAGTATCATAAAGGAGAAGCGTATTTATATGAGAGTGTTCACTAGTGAAAGTATGATCCATCAGCCTTGTTTCTAAGCATTGAAACACCGTTTTCTATTAGATTTGTTACATGTTTGCTTGCTTCCATCTTTATTTCAGTTTGCCTTTAGTCTTTTCCATGCCATCAAGCTATTTTCCACCACTGTTGCCACTTATAATTATTCATACCACTTGTATTTCACTATCTCTTCGCCGACCTAGTGCACCTATACACCTGACAAGTGTATTGGGTGTGTTGGGGACACAAGACACTTCTTGTATCTTGATTGCAGGATTGCTTGAGAGGGGATACCTTTGACCACTTCCTCCCTGAGTTCGATAAACCTTGGGTGATCCACTTAAGGGAAAACTTGTTGCTGTTCTACAAACCTTTGCACTTGGAGGCCCAACAACTGTCTACAAGAATAGAAGTGCGTAGACATCAAAGGGCTATTATTATGGCCTGAGCATTGAAAATTGAAATGACCCACTTCAAAGCAAAGTTCACAAATAAAAGGATAGAGGGCACAAACTTTTTTACCAAGATCATTTAGAGCCGTATACCACGTTCTAGTTTTTTCATTCCTGTGGGTGATACAATATTCTTCTTCAACTTGATTCTTCTCACAAGGTCTATGTATTCCACAAAAATTAACATGCTTATAAAGAATAGTACTTTGAGAGGTTTGAGCATGTTTATTGCTATCATTAATATAAAAAAAATTCATGCAAGTGTCTTTAAAAGGCTCATGATACATGTCCCATTTTTATTTAGGATCATTAATACGAGAAGCAAAGGCTCTATAGAAATCAACAAGAATTTGAGGATCAAGACCATATTTAGCACTAATCTCTTGAAAATCAGTAGTTTCAGCGAAAGACTTAATGCAATAATACTCATAATTTATACATGGTTCTTTACCTTTGTCGTTATCCCAATCTTCGGTATTGCTTTGAATTGTTTCAAGAAGATCCCACTTAGCTTTGACCTCCTTACTTGTGAAGGATCCCTCTATATAAGTATCTAGATAGTCCTTATAATGTCCTAAAAGCCTTGCATAAAAATTATTAATAACAATATTACTGGGGAGCTCATGAATGGGACATTTGAGCATTAGTGACTTCAATCTCCCCCATGCTTGGGCAATACTTTCTCCATCATGAGGATGAAAATTCTAAATATAATTCCTATCTTTCTGAATTTCATGAGGAGGATAAAATTTAGAGTAAAAGAGAGATTCAAGTTCCTTCCACTCCGAATGGTGAGGATCATCTAGTAGCTCATACCACTCCCTTGCTTTGCCCTTAAGTGATAAAGGGAATATCTTCCTCTTAACTTGGTTCATTGAAATACCTGCACACTTGAACAACTCCCATAATTCGTGTATAAAGAGTAAAAGATCACCAGGATGGACAGCTCCATCTCCAAAATAGCAGTTATTCATAACACGTTCAACAATTTCCATATGTATTTTAAAAGGGACGCTTTCAGTATGTGGATTTAAAATAACACAAGTATCCTTAGAATTACCACATATAAGAGATAAAGTATCATCAGAGCAAATTTTCTCCTTTAAAGCTGCGGAACTAAAAAGATCATTTTCATAAAAACTAACTTCCCCAAGCTTAGACGTTTCCATAGCATTAGTAACAAAGGTGTTCAAAAAATCATACTAATAACATTGCTATTAGCATGGAAAGAAAGTTCCATGGGTTTTTTTAATTTTATTTTCAGACCATTCATGTTCTACCTTAGGAAAAATACTAAAAAAGCTCTCTAATTTTTTTGTTTTACATTAAGCCTAACTAGTGAAAATAAAAACAAGAAACAAAAAGATATAATTGCAGAATCTAAAGAAAATAAGCTCGAGCACTCACACACTAGCAACCGCACTAGAAGATAGCTTAGTAGCCAGAGGATGTGAGTACCTTTTACCTTACCTCCCCAGCAACAGCGCTAGAAAATAGCTTGATGTCTACGCACGTTTCTATTCTTGTAGACAGTGTTGGGCCTCCAAGTTTCCCTTAAGTGGATCACCCAAGGTTTGTAGAACAGCAGCAAGTTTCCCTTAAGTGGATCACCCAAGGTTTATCGAACTCAGGGAGGAAGTGGTCAAAGTTATCCCTCTCAAGCAACCCTGCAATCAAGATACAAGAAGTCTCTTGTGTCCCCAACACACCCAATACACTTGTCAGGTGTATAGCTGCACTAGTTCGACGAAGAGATAGTGAAATACAAGTGATATGGGTGATTATAAGTGGTAATTGCAATCTGAAATAATAGTGGCAGCAAGCAAACATGTAACAGAACTGATTGTAAACGGTGTTTCAATGCTTAGAAACAAGGCCTAGGGATCATACTTTCACTAGTGGACACTCTCATATAAATATCTTCTCTTCATTATGCTACCCTGAACTACTCTCCAATTGGATGATGTAGGGCTATAACAGCACACCTTAAAGTTCGCATTCCCCATCTAGAAAACCCCTCACTGTCACCTTGAGCGCTAGATGGTTCCAACAAACACCACAATCTCATAGTGACATCCAACTCAAATTATGCTCATGATAAGTATTTATGTAACCTTAGCCAAAGTGCCACACGGTGTGCACACTTTCAACTTCACACACGTGGGGATAAGCAGAGATTAATTAAAGCACTTGAGTAGCAGAATAGATCTTTAGATTACAAAGCTCATGATCTCATAAGATCACGCATAGAGAGAGATGAACACATAGCTACCAGTAGAGTCCTTAGCTTCGAGAGAGAACTACTCCCTCCTCATCATGGGAGTTAGCAACGGCGATGTAGATGGCGGTGGAGTCGATGGAGATGGCTCCAGGGGGACTTCCCCGTCCCGGCAGGGTGCCGGAACCGAGACTTCTATCCCCCGAATTTTCTCTTCGTTGGCGGTGGCGCTGCGGAACTTTTTGTGGAAATCTGATCTTATTTCTAGCGCTTTTGTCCCGGGAGGCTTTTATAGGCGAAGATGCAAGGTCGGTAGGCGCCTGAGGCGGCCACACCACCCCCTGGCATGGCCTGGACTGACCCGCGCCACTAGGTGGTGTGGGCCCCTCATTGCCCTTCTCCGTCTCGTCTTCTAGCTCCGTGAGTCTTCTGGTAAAATAGGAACTTTGGATTTTGTCCCGTCCAATTCCAATAATATTTCTTTACGAGCTTTTCTGAAACCAAAAACAACAAAAAACAAGCAACTTGCGCTGCGGCATCTTGTTAATAGGTTAGTTCCAGAAAATGTACAAAAGTATCTCAAAACATAGACAAAACATAAGATAGTTGATATAAAACAAGCATGGAGCATAAAAAATTATAGATACGTTTACGACGTATTAGTTACGAGTCGGTGCCAATCTGTCACGGGGCATTCTGGGTACGCTTCCAAGACACGTCCAAAGGATTTCTCTCTCCCTTTAGTCCTGAGGGCAAATGATATGCGTTCGACTACACATACCGTCTAAAGAGAGATATCAAACACAAATCATAATTATATCATAGACAAGCAAGTCATATGGACACAAGAATAGATCATCTTTATTACAATTTCATAAGGGTTCTAGGGTTTCTCCATCTCCCCAAGAACAAGGGAACTACTAACTCATGGAAGCAATCAACAACATCATCATAATTAAATGAATGGATAAAAGTATGGAGATAGATCTAATGCAAAACACAATTGAATCTAGAATTACAATGAGATCTAATAGATGAAAGATGGGGGTAATGGTGGTAATGGAGATGTAGCGATTGATGATGAAGGGGTGATGAATTGTCCTCCAATGATCCGTGAAGCAGCTAGGAGTTTGCCCCAGCCAAGTTCCTCCTTCAGATCCCTCTCAGATGTGGTTTTTCGTGGTTTTTGGTGGCTGTGAATGTCGGATCTGCCTCTCGTATTTGCCAGGATAAAGTATTTGACAAGGCGGTCACGATGGCTCCTGGTACGGGCAGACGGTACGGGCGGGCTCTGCCCATACCACTTGTCGTTATCGGTACGGATGCCTCCTCCTCGCTTGGTATTCTCCTAGGTACGAAGGTGAATTCATAAAATGACTTTTATCACTTAGAAATATCATATAATTAAACAATATGACAGCTCTAATTGATATGTTCATATATGACTCGATGATTCGGGATCCTATTGAAACAAGAACAAAATAGTGCGTGTATATGCGGTGAAATACAAAGATCCCTACTCTATTTATGCAAAAAAACAAAAGGTAAATATGCTTCAATTCTGGACTCATCAACACCTTTTGCAAAGGGTTGTGAAAGGGCCTCTGACTTGTTGGGTAGTACATAGTGATGTATGTGGCCCGGTGAGCATGACAACCATAGGCGGTTATGAGTACTTCATTACCTTCACTGATTATTTGAGTAGGTATGGATCTATCTACTTAATGAAACACAAGCCGAAAGCCTTTGAAAAAATCAAGGAATTCTAGAAGGAGTATAGAATCAACTCGACAAGAAAATAAAGTTTCTTTGGTCGGAACAAGGAGGAGAGTAGATGAGCCATGAGTTTGATGACCATTTGAAGTGTTGTGGAATAGTTCCTTGGCTCACTCCACCGGGAACGCCATAGAGAAACGGTATGTCAAAAAGGCGGAATAGGACCTTGTTGGACATGGTATGATCGATGATGAGTCGGACAGATCTGCCTTTATAAATTTGGGGTTATTTTTTAGAAACTGCAGCATTCACACTATATAGAGTACCATCAAAGTCAGTAGAGAAGACACCGCATGCGATGTGGACTGGCAAGAAGCCGAGTTTGTCTTTTCTTAAAATTTGGGGTTGTGAAGCATTTGTCAAGCGACTTTAGTCGGACAAGCTCATGGCCAAGTCGGATAAGTGTATCTTCATGGGGTATCCGAGGGAAACCTTGGGTTACTACTTGTACAACCGAAAATAGGGCAAAGTGTTTGTCGCTCGGAACAGTGTCTTCCTTGAGAAAGAGTTCATCAGTCGGGGATCACGGTGCAGCTTGAAGAAATTCGAGAGGAGATGGCTAGTAGAAAATCATAAAAAGCCTTGGAGGTTGATCCGGTCATGGTACCTGAGCCAACAACTGCACCTGCACTACAAAGATAGGCCAGAGTGCAAAGTGTTTGTGACATACTACTATTAGACAATGATGAGCCGGCAACTTATTCGGAAGCGATGGTGGGATCCGATTCTGAGTCATGGCTTGGAGCCATGAGATCCGAGTTAAAGTCCATGGATAAAATTCAAGTTTGGAACTTGGTTGATGTGCTAGATGGTACAAGACCCATCGAGTGCAAATGGGTCGTTAAGAAGAAAACTGATATGGATGGAAATATTTCTATCAATAAAGCACGGGTTGTCACGATGGGGTTCCGGCATGTTCAAGGAGTTGACTATGATGAGACTTTCTCACCCATGGCGATGCTTAAGTTAGTTAAAATCATGTTAGCTATAACAGCCTATTTCTACTATGAGATATGGTAGATGGATGTCAAGACGGCTTTCCTTAATGGAAATTTAACCGAGCACGTGTATATGATACAGCCTGAGTGTTTTGTTGATCCGACTAATGCTAACAAGGTATGCAAACTTTAGAAATCCATTTATGGGTTGAAGCAAGCATCTCGGAGTTGGAATATTCACTTTGATGAAGTGGTCAAATCATGTGTCTTCATCAAGAGTTATCATGATTCTTGTTTATATAAGAAGTTTAATGGGAGCAAATCA
This sequence comes from Avena eriantha, assembly GCA_910589775.1. Classification (NCBI taxonomy): domain Eukaryota; kingdom Viridiplantae; phylum Streptophyta; class Magnoliopsida; order Poales; family Poaceae; genus Avena; species Avena eriantha. The sequence continues at coordinate 453,902,959 of OU342742.1, read as the reverse complement.
AACTTTCTGATATTAGATGTGGATGACATATTACTGATTGAAAATAATGTCCAAATGTTGAAAGAAACCAAGGAATCATTAGAAAGGAGATTCTCAAGAAGGACTTGGGTGAGGCAACTTACATACTAGGAATCATGATCTATAGAGATAGATCAAGGTCTCTCATTGGATTGAGTCGGAGTACATATTTGGACAAAGTATTGAAGAAGTTCAACATGGAGTTGTCTAAGAAGGGGTTCTTACCAATGTCCCATGGTGTAAAACTTAAAAATACTCAGTGTCCTTCGACAATTGATGAGGAAAGTCATATGAGTGTGATCATGTATGCTTCAGTAGTCGAATCCATCATGTATGACATGATTTGTACTAGGCCATATGTTTCCTATGATCTAAGTGTTGTGAGCCGATACCAGGGTAACCCTGGAGAAATCCACTAGCAATAGTTAAGAACATCCTTAAGTACTTGAGAAGGACTAAGGATGTGTTCCTAGTTTATGGAGGTGAGTTTGAACTCGGTGTAAAGGGTTATAGAGATGCGAGTTATGTTACTGACTCAGTTGATTCTCGTTCGCAATATTGATACGTGTTGTAATGAACGGAGGGGCTGTGAGCTGGAAGAGTTCCGAGCAAGAGACTGTGTCTGCATCTACTACAAAGGCTGAGTAAATTGTTGCCTCAGAGGCAGCAAAGGAAGCCGTTTGGATCAGAAACTTCCTGATGGATCTTGGTGTGATTTAGGGCTCATCCAATCTGTTAGATGTGTATTGCGACAACAATGGTTCTATTGCACAAGCCATGGAACCTAGACAACACCAGAAGAACAAACATATACTCATGCATTACCAGCAAATTCACTAGTTTGTCGATCAAGGTGATATCAAGTTATGCAAGGTACACACGGATGCAAATGTTGCGGATCCATTGACAAATGCACTACCACAGCCTAAGCATGAGATGCACATGAGAGCTAATTAGATGCCTGGACATGTGATGTCAGGATGATTGACTCTAGTGCAAGTGGGAGACTATTGGGAATATGCCCTAGAGGCAATCATATATGATGTAATTCCCAATGTATTCATAAAATTATTAAGATGTCCTAGTATGAACTTTTGGCATGTATCATTGAATATGTGATTTAGTTGTGGAACTATATATTAATGTTGTTCATACTAGAAGTCTCTGGCCATTTAGGTTGTGTTGGACACACAACTTAGACTAATGTTAAAGTCGGTTGATGACTAGGTTCCACTTGTCATAGGCATGGTGATGCTATTCCGACTTACACGGACTCGGCTAAAGAGTTTAGCAAGTCAGACTAACCCACAGTTGAGATGCAACAAGCATGTTGTCATTTGCAGTCTCAAGCAATGGAATCCTTTGACCTAAGGTGATCGCATGATCCGAGTTGTGGATCGCCAGCTTAGGTTCAATCAAACATTGTTTTGTAAATGGGAAGTTATACAGGTAGAGTTCGGGCTGGATGTGAATCAATTTGCGTGATGTGGATTACCAAGATGGGATTTCCCCCTCCATAATGGAGAGATATTCTCTGGTCCCTCTCATGTGATATGATTCTAAAGCATGTCCATGCACTACTTGGTTAAGTGTTAACCAACGAGTCGGACTAAGTGTTAGTCCAGTGAACCGTATATCACGAAACGAGAAGAGAGTTGAGCTATTATCGATATGGCAACTACTCTCCTATAGCTCAATAGGTATATTGTGAGGCAAAGGGACTTGGATGAAAGTCACATTGGAAAGGTTTGTATTCTAACTTTATGGTGCTTGGGAGTTAGCACTTCTTGCTAGAGGCCATCACCATCTATCGACTTGGAGTGGTGACTCGTGTCATGTCTAGGTGTATGTGAACCTGCATGGTCACACACTTAAGGGAAAGGAGCCCATGTGGATTAGATTCGTGTGGAAATCGGGGTACAACCTAGATGGGCCTCAAGCGTTGAGCCCAACTAGGAGTGTATATAAGTGAAGTGACAACGGATAGTTCCCTGACCTAGTTGTCACCTTCTCCAGTCCCATTTCGGGCTATACATGCTCTAGCAATCTTCTACCTGGTGCTCCTCCTAGCCTTTGTGGATACCGGTAGAGGTGTTTGATGACCCACAAGTATAGGGGGTGTATTGCAGTATTTTCAATAAGTAAGAGTGTCGAACCCAATGAGGAGCAGAAGGTGTTGACGAGTGGCTTGGAGCAGGAATTCTCCGTAAATACTTAGCAAATGGATTTTTAGGGGATTTTGATAATGCAAATAAATAAAGTACGAGTAAATAAAATACAATAATAATAATTGCAGCAAGTGGCCCAATCCTTTCTTTAGCAAAGGACAAGCCGGTTGTATTACTTAAGATGACCAAACGTTCCCGAGGACACATGGGAATATCGTCAAGTGTTTTTGCTTCATATAGTTGATTAATCTTCTTTAGTTAGATAAGTGTTCTGTGGGTGAACCTGTGCTAATGTACTGACCTTCCTAGGACTAATACATACTTGTGATTATACCCCTTGCAAGCATCCGCAAGTACAAGAAAGTAATTAAGATAGAAACCTAACCATAGCTTTAAACTCTGAGATCCTACACTCCCTTATGCAAAGGTTTTCTAACGGGGGTTCAGGTTTCTGTCACTCCGGCAACCCCTACGACTAGTAGACAAATACACAATGCATTCCCCTAGGCCCATAAAGGTGAAGTATCATGTAGTCTACGTTCACATGACACCACTAGAAGAATAACACCACAACTTAATTATCAAACCATTGAATCTTTCTCAACATAATTCCACTACTAACAACATGACTTATCACATGTCCTCAAGAACTAAATGAACTACTCACAAGACACCATATGGATAAAGATCAGAGATGAAATAATGGTAAGTAAGAATCTGAACATGAACAATAATTCAATGGTTCCACTCAATAGCATCAACTACAACAAGTGATCAACACCGGGGAAGTTTCCCCTAAGAACTATGCAAGATTCAATCCAATTTTTACAGCGATATGGAGTGGTGACGATGGTGTTGGTGGAGATGATGATGATCCTGATGAAGTCCAGCTTGATGGTGGTGTTGATGGCGACGATCTCCCCTCTCCGGGAAGGAATTTCCCCCGCGGATTTCTGCCTGCCGGAGAGCTCTTTCTCTCTTTGTAGTTTTCCGCCCCGTGGAGACGGCGGAATCTTTCTGTGGTCGCTCCCCCAAGTTTTAGGGTTTCGTGGGGAATATATATGCCAAAGAGCAGAGCCAGAGGTGGGCCAGGGTGGCCACACCACCTGGTGGCGCGGCCAAGGGTGGCCCACACCAGGGGTGGTGTGGGCCCCCTGTGGCCCATCTCCGCTCCCCTTCTGGCTTCCTTCGTCTTCTGGGAAAATAGGATTTTCCATATATTTTTCGGGATTTTCTGATCTTCATGAATTTCGCCTCCAAACTGTGCCTTTTCCATCAGATCCTGACTTCAACGGTCCATCCTCCAAAAGTCATCAACCATGCAAAAACAGATGAAATAACATAAGTATCATCTCTTAATATGAAATATATCAATGAATAATAGTAAATTATGATATATAATAGTGATGCAAAATGGACGTATCAGTGTTGCACGTGTGACGCTAAAGACGAAGGAGTTCATGGTGGATCTGAAGGAGTTTGTGGTAGATCCTAAGGTGCTTTTCGCGAGATCGTAGTACACTTCATCAACTGACATACTTCATCAATTAGCAATATCTGCGCGTCTAGTGGAATATTGTGGCCTTCTACCTTAGCTAGATCTTGGGAGTACATAGGGAAAAAGTTTTTGTTTATCTCTGTGTGGCCCAACAGATCGGGTGTTAGACATATCAGCATTTGCATACGATGGGTGTAAGCCATGTTGCACAACAAATATACTTAGGTTAATTTGGCGAGCCTAGCATGTGTAGACATGGCCTCACAACACAAGTATCAAAAGATAAAGCATGAGTTACATGAATGATGTGATCGACACTGCAATGTCCACCTTTGCAGCTATGCCGTTGGTCGTGACGTCTAGGTGTGGTATAGTTAATTAGGGTCGTGTAATTGCTAAAACTTCTTTAGGGATGATAGTTTTAGTGAGAGCTCAATTAATAATTTGGTTGTAACTTGAACTCATATTATGAACTTAGTCTAAACGTCTTTGCAAATATTCTTGTAGATCGTGTCAATCCCCAATGTTCAAGTCAGTTTTGGCTCCTTCTTGAATGGTGAGAAACTTAAGGTAGATGGGTACCAAAGTTTCAGGGATATCCTCACTAGAAACAATCTACTATATGTGCTTGATGGCAACAACTCCGTGTACCAATTTGGGACTCCAAGTGCGGAGTGTTGTAGCAAGCTTCTTTTCCCCATAAGGGTGCCTCGAGGGTTTACATCGAACTCTTGGGGAATTGGCTAAGAGCTTAGTTCTTCTTCTACTCTTCTAGCAACCTACAAAGCAAAGTTTTTGTCTTGTGTCCCCAACTCCACCGTGTGGTTGTGAAGCACAAGGTTTTGTATTAGTAATATGAAATATAAATATAAATAAAGAAAGTAAACAAGTAAAGAAAGTTGTTTTGGGGTTTTGTGTGTGTTTACAAGTGAAGAAAGTATTTTATATTTTTGAAATAATAAATTGCAGAAAATATAAAGTGTGATCATTGTGTTGGCAAGGTGTTTCTAAAGGTTTAAAATGGACAAGGGTTCATGGGTATATGATACCTTCGATCCGGATTCACGGATGTAGTATAATATCTTTTCCCTAGAAGACCTAGGTTTAATCAAACCTCGGAAAACAATGCTAAAAGGAAATAAAAAGGACATGTCTACAAGACTTTGTTTGTTCGTTTTACCTTAGTTTACTAGACAGTTTACTTTGTAATGGGTTCAATCAATGGATGGAAATAGGGCAGTGTTGAATATCCACCTACAGCTGCAGATCATATGGGATAAAAGATAATAATAAGCATAGTCATGTATAATGTTTGAACGGAGATAATCTTTTGTGGGCAACACATCCTAATATTCTAGATCCCCCGTGATGCAGAGGGCATAGCAATATACTTTAATCCAACCGAGTGCACACCGAAGCCATGGGTTACAAATGATTATTAAGTGTAAAACACAGATCAAAGCTTTAAGTGGTGATGTTATTGTTGATCTCGAATGGGTTGCTAAGCGAAGACCGTACTACCCTTTCTGTCATTGAGGTTTTTGTGAGATTGCCGCTAGCCAAGTATCTCACCTCAAGCCTTTATCAATCTATGGGATATTGGGTACCTACAAGTCCACAGATCGAGACAAGAGACAAAGAAACAAAAGATACAAATCTCATTTGCAAACAAAATACAATACTCCCATGATCTTGATGCACATAATTGCTGCGAGGTTTCTCCCCAACCCGCAGCCCATGAGGACTACTCACTCATACCAAAAAGATCGGAGATAGAAAACATCATACAAATACTTAGATTGAAATCAAATATTCTTACAATGGTCACCAAATCACCTAAAGATCTAAAGTACAAAGCAATGGCTATGGCTAGTGGAGGGATGGATGGTGGAAGTGATGAACCATGGTGTGGATCTCATTTGGTGGTGTTGTGATGTAATCTGAGAATGGTCGCCCTCTGGCCGGCGGCTGGAGCCTCGAAATATATATGTTTCTTCACGAAAGTTGTAGGGCTTGATGAGACGAAGCCGTCGCCACCTGGTACGGGCGGGCCCTGCCGGTACCAGTGGTCATTAAGCATGTTGACGCCCTGGCATAGCTTCACAATTACTTGGTCGTGTGGGCTTCCTCAAAATCCTTCATTATGACTCCTTATTTCGCATTAAATGTCATGATTTCCTGCACAACATAATTTAAAGAGAGGTTTTGCATATCTTTGCAATTATTAGTCATTAGTGGCATGTGAGTTTCTTGGCAATTTCTTGACCAAAAACAATGTTTAAACATAGTGGAAGATGGCAAATATTGGAGCCATCAACTTCCCCAAAACTCAAACCTTGATTGCCCTCGAGCAAGAAAAACAAAAGGAACTATAAGGAATTCAGTGTTTAAACTTGAAACAACGAGAATTAGAATTCACTTACTATTGGTAGTCGTATGTGCTCAACACTTCATTCATTTGTGAGGCTTATCAAAGTTAGAGAGATGACAAGAATACTATACAAGCTTCGGTAAGTCAAGACATTCAAAGTAAAGTTTAATATAAGTATAAGTAACTAGAAGTGTAGCAATCAATCCAATTATTCTAATTAACTCTTAGCTTGTCAAGGAACACTAGGATGTTTAAATAGCATAATTGAGTAAGAGAGTTTCATGTCCCAAGTAGTATAACAATGAAGTGTCTTATTTACACCCACATCAATAAATCGAGTCTATCAAAAAGACTTCTAATCCAATCATTGTTTTTCAAAAAAACTCGTAAAGTAGTAATGAGAGCATGCCAAGGACTTGTTATGTGGATCCTCATAGATATATTTTTCTAATTCTTTCAAGGATCGCTGGATATTTCTTTTGCAAGTGTTTACACAACCTTTGAGAGTACCAATACTTTTGACCATATATTGACACGTATGCCACTCATGTTATCAACTCTATCCAAAATACGGGGTTATACCATAGATCGTTCAAAAGCTAGAGGAGTTGTTGGCATCCCAAAGGTCTGCATTAGAGACATAGAACAAACTTGTCTCACTTCTTTCTTCCCTTTTTTTGAGCTAGTACTGCTGTTTTATCCACAAGGTTAGCTTTGGCATGCATCACAATTACCACTAGACTTTATTCCAATCAAACAACTCCTTTCATGAGTGTCTTCAAGACTATCAAAATGTATATGAGGTTAAGTATCATCAAGGGTATACTCTCAAGACAATCATTCATCAAACAAGTCGTAAATTTCAAAAAAAATCTTATTGTACTTGTTTGGCATATTATTTCCAAGGCAAGACTCGGTTAACTAAAAGAACTAGAGAAAGAGCTTTATCAAATAATCATCATACTAATAAAAGCCTTACTCTAACCATATTAAATTACTTCCCACTAGCATGGTATCTTAGCAGATCAACCAACTAAGATAAACAACTCAAACTTCATAAGTGGGAGACATAGGACATACCTCTCATAAGTGACTTCATGATCCTCTTCCTTATAGGTATGTGTTCCTTCAAAACTCAAAAACGGTTACTCTCATAATGATATTAAAGCAAAGAGGCAAAATGCGAATCCACATTTACGAAAAAAGGAAAAAACGGAAAAATATGTTTGTATTTTTGAGGATAGGGATTAAAGAATATAAAAGAACTTGCGACCAAGCAAGGGTTTTAAGAAAGAAAAAAATGAAAAAGAAAAACAAACTAAAATGAAAGCAAACTAAAAAGCAAAGTGTTGGGACAAGCAAACACGAGTGTTTCAAAGCTCCCAAGGAGCTAGAGAACAACCTCATTATTACACAAATAAATTTGCCAGGGGAACACATTCCGAAGCTTAGGCTTTTGCAAGCCCTTTTGTTGCTCATTGTGGTGGTAGTGGATAATCTCCCACGTTCCATTGGCAATTACAATCATGGAACTAGGTGGAGAGGCTTGTAGTAGCATCTCGAAGGTCGATGGAGAGGTTGTTCATGTTTTGAATATTTCCTTCGAGTGCATAAATATATTCATAGGTGGTGTGGTAGTTTGGTGGCTGCTCATCTTGTTCGGGTCCTCCTTGTTCTACTTAATCATCTTCTCCTCCTCCCATGGGTATTTCTTGTTGGGGTATATTAGCTTCAACCTGCGCGTCAAAACACAAACGTCCATCCTCGATAGAGAATAAACCATTAGGAAAAGGATCTGGGATCAAGTGATCCTCTCTAGGTATATCGAAGAAATATCTACCATGATTTTTACAAATCATACCACATGCTCTTAGAGTAGAGAGACCGGGACGGTGACTTCCTGTCAATGGTTGGATGTTACCTAGGTTGATGCGAAGTATGCGTGCAAGAATGGTCACGACGTCTCCTCCACATATGGGTCCTCGAGATCGAAGAGCCTGATGCTTAAGGTAAAACATGAGAAGAGCACCCAAATTTGGTGTTAAGTTACAATTAATAATAGCAGCTTTTGCAAGGATCAACATGTCCTCCTCATTAACTCTAGTAAACTCACTATGTGCCTGCAAAGTGTTAGCAATCACATAGAATAAATATCGAATAGCAGGATGATCAATTTGGTTCCCCTTGGGTGTGTTTCCACGAATTCTCATCAAATTAAAGTACTGTGAAGGGGAAGGATCTAAAACAAAAGTAGTTGTGCGTATATCGGTAGTGTTGTTGGCAAACCCAAAGCATTGAGCCATTGGCTGAGTGTTAAGGTCTACTCACAATTTATACGGCAGAACTTGATGCGATCAACTCCGGGCCTTTGTTCCTCGGTACAATTGTAAGGGTCCGTTGTGTGCGTCAAGCTACTGAAGAACTCAGGCGTCAAGCGGTGATAAGTGGCAACATGCTGAAAGAAAAAATCATACAAACCAACATTATTGCAAAGTAAATCAAAATCATCCCGAATGCCAAGTTAGTTCAAGATATAAGTACATGCCCACTTGGTGGACTTGATTTCTCGGAGCTTGAGATGATTGAAACGGTTCAACTGAAACTCCTCGGTGAACTCGATGCCAAGTGACTCGAGGGGTCAACGTCTCAGTGGGTGGTGCGAGGGATTCCATAGCCATCTCACATGTACGGCTCCTCGTGTTCATTTAATAAATAAAAATAAAACAAAATAAATAAAATTTTCTAATAATTTTTTGGTCCAATAGGAACATAGCATAAGTGATTCTCTACACTAACTACAAAAGAAACTCCTCTAAAAACAATGCTAAGCATGCTCAACATCAAGATTGAATCAAGAATAAGACCTAAGTCTAGATTGGTAATGATGAAAGAATGAGTGAAGCTTTTGCACAAATAAGTTGAGGATCGAAGGAGAATCATACCTTAGATCGAATGAGTGTGAGGAATCGAAGAAAAATTAATTAAATTTGAAGATCCATTGGAGGTGGTTTGGATTTTGGAGGAAGAAGAAATAGAAAGATAGATTTTGGGGATTTTTAGGTTACCTCCTCGGATGAATATGGCGGCCGCGTACTTGGTAAGAGCGGGCAGTACGGCCGGAGCCCACCTGTACCGGGTGACTTACCTTGGGGGCAATGGTATGTCCTAGTCGGTGCACTCGGTACGGGCGTGCAGTGCGGTCGCACGCGCCCATACAGCTGGCCGTTATCGGTACGGTACCTTTGCTTGAAATCTAATGTTTTGCTCGAGGGTACGTTATGGGCGCATCTGACCGTACCAGTGCTCGTTATCAGCACTGATACCTTCGGCAAAAATCAGAATTTTTATCTCCCTTTGGCTTGATGTGGTACAAGCGCACGGTATGGTCCCTTTCGGCCGTACCAGTGGCCGTTAATAGCACTGTGAGCTACAAAACTCAACTTTTTATTAGAAGTTCTATGTGCCTTTGCACATCTTATCAAAGGAAAAAATAACACCAAATATAATAAGTAAAGAACCAACAATACTTCTTAGGCTATGTGTTAGTAAAATCAAATATAGAGAATTACCTTATTTCTTCTCCTCTCTCCAAAGGTCTTCTTGAACACTCTTTATTAAAAACAAAAACAAAACAAAAAAACTAACACGACAAAAACTAATACATAAATAAAAATTTATTTCACATGGGTTGCCTTCCATGAAGCGCTTCTAGTTAAGGTCAATTGTCTTGACCTTGATGGCAATCACTTAGGTTTAAGAAGTGGAACACCCACTCCAAAGTAGTTGGCTTTTAAAGTAATTACAGCATCATCATCATTACGCTTGGCCTTCTTTTTCCTAGAGAAGTGGACTATAAAAGGATCTCTAGATGGTAGCCCTACACATTACCTTCATGTAAATTAATCAAAGATTTAATAGTCCTTAGGAATGGCCTACCTAGAATTATAGGTGTTATGGGATCTTCAGGCATGTCCACAATAACAAGATCAATAAGAGCAGGACTATAATTAATTTCAACAACTATATTTGCTTTGATACTAATAGCTTGTTTATAAGTTGAATCAACTAGATGGAGTTTCAATTCAGTAGTAACAAATGGCCCCAAGTTTAATTTATCGAATAAGCTTTTAGAAATTGTTGAGACGCTCGCACCAAGATCACATAGTGCAGGTATATCATTGACTCCCAACTTAATTTTAATGGTGGGTTCAAATATATCATCTAGCTTAGCTAGAAGCTTATCATCTAGTCTTTTATACTCCATCTCTAAATCATGAACTTTAGATGCTACTTGTTGTATAAATTGTTCGTACATAGAATCATTACCTTGTTCTATACATGGATTCTTCACGGTGATCATCATCAATAGATATTCCACGGTATATTCCGGTGTTGGGTGTTTTTATAATCCAGCTCGTTTTTTCTTCATTGGTTACCACCCTCATCATCTTGAGGTCTTCTAGCAGATTTGGCTCGGGTTTTCTAGCAAACTTTGCTAGTATGAGAGCTTGGCTCTCTGCCACCTTACCCAGCTGAGCCTCCACGGTCTTTGTCCTTTCCTGTAGAACCTGCACATCATTTCTAATTGCAACATCTTGGTTAGATAATTTTCCAATATTACTTTCATGGTTCTTCGTGATTTTAATAAGAATATTATTTTTCTCTGTTTGAGCTTGTATAAATGTTCTTACAATTTGCTCAAATGGGAGATTGCCATGATTTGCTCCATTAGTATTATCATAATTATTATAAGGAGCTCCTGTAGGATTAGCATGATATTTTTGAACATTAGAAGCATAATTATTTTTCCATGCAGGATTAAAAGGAGTGCGAGTATAAAATTAACATCATTAACATCAGTAGTGATAGCATTAACTTGGGTATCTTCTTTACCCTTTACTAAGCTAAGCAACTCATCTACCTTAGATGTAAGCTCTTCATTATTTACCTTGGTAATTGACCTTACTCTCTTCGAGGTTCTTTCCACATGCCATTGGGCATGGTTATTTTGCATATCATCAAGTAACTTCTTTGCAACACTCACTTGCTTTCACATGATTGTCCCTCCTATTGCAGTATCTAGCATAGACTTAGACATTGGGTAAAGACCATTATAAAACAAATGTAATATAAGCCACTCTTCCATCCCATGACTAGGACAGTTCATTATGGCTTATTTCCTTTCCCACGCAAGCGCTAGTGGCTCACGGTCTTCCTGTCTAAAGCTTGTAATGTTGGATCTTAGCTGCATAGTTTTAGCTGGGGGGGATTTAGTCATACACAAATTAGTACATTCCTCCCAAGATTTAATAGTGCCCTTTGGTAGATCTAGCAACCAATCCTTAGCCTTTCCTCTAAGAGAGAAAGGAAACAATCTTAATTTAACAGCATTTGGATCTACATCCTTAATACGCATCATGTCGCAAATTTCAGTGAAAGTGTTTAAGTGCAAACCCGAATCTTCAGCGGATGAGCCCCCAAATTAGTTTTGTTGAACCAAACTTAAATGGTTAGGCTTTATCCCATATGTTTCCGCATCAACTGCGGGATGAGTGATGGGTGCACGAATAAAATCATCGGTGGGAATAGTATACTCCCCTAATCTCTTTTAAGCCATGGCTCTTATCTTTTTGGTATTTTTTTAAGTAATAAAAAATGAAAAACAAATAACTAATTTCTTTGTGTTTTTGAATAGATAACAAGAAAGTAAACTAATAACAAGAATTATACTACGACTAATAATAAAAATAAAAACAAGGTCTCTACTGACCTCACCATGATAGCCAAATTGCTTCCCCGGCAACGGCGCCAGAAAAAGGGTTGATACCTTTGATCCGGATTCACGGATGTAGTATAATAGCTTTTTCCCTAAAAGACCAAGGTTTAATCGAACCTCAGAAAGCAATGCTAAAAGGAAATAAAAAGGACATGTCTACAAGACTTTGTTTGTTCATTTTACCTTAGTTTACCATACCAATCTAGTTTACTTTATAATGGGTTGAATCAATAGAAGGACATAGGCCAGGGTTGAAGATCCACCTACAGATGCACATCATATGGGATAAAAGATAATAATAATAAGCATAGTCATGTATAATGTTTGAACGGAGATAATCTCTTGTGGGCAACACATCCTAATATTCTAGAGTCCCCGTGATGTAGCGGGCATAGCAATAGACTTTTAATCCAACCGAGTGCACACCGAAGCCACGGGTTACAACTTATTATTAAGTGTATAACATAGATCAAAGCTTTAAGTGGTGATGTTGTTGTTGATCCCGAATGGGTCGCTAAGCGAAGACCTTACTACCCTTTCTGTCACTAAGATTCCTATGAGATCGCTGCTAGCCAATTATCTCACCTCAAGCCTTTATCAATCTATGGGATCTCGGGTACCTACAAGTCCATAGATCGAGACAAGAGACAAAGAAACAAAAGATACAAATCTCAATTACAAAGAAATACAATACTCCCATGATCTAGATGCACATAATCGTTGTGAGGTTTCTCCCCAACTCGTAGCCTGTAAGGACTACTCACTCATAACAAATATATCGGAGATAGAAAACATCATACAAATACTTAGATTGAAATCAAATATTCCTACAATCGTAGCCAAATCACAAGTAGATCTAAAGTAAAAAAGCAATGGTTGTGGCTAGTGGAGGGATCGTGGACATGATGAACAATAGATGAACAATGGTGTGGATCTCCTTTGGTGGTGTTGTGATGTAATCTGAGAACGGCAGCCCTCTGGTCGCCGGCTAGAGCCTCGAAATATATAGGCATCTTCACAAAAGTTGTAGGGTTTGATGAGACGAAGCCATCGCCACCTGGTACGGGCGGGCGGTATGGGCGGGCCCTGCTCGTACCAGTGGTCGTTAAGCATGCTAATGCCCTAGCATAGCTTCCCAATTACTTGGCCATGTGGACTTCCTCAAAATCCTTCATTATGACTCCTTATTTCGCATTAAAAGTCGTGATTTTCTACACACCATAATTCAAAGAGAGGTTTTGCTTATCTTTGCAATTATTAGTCATTAGTGGCAAGGATTGAAAGTTTCTTGGAAATTGCTTGACCAAAAACAGTGTTTAAACGTAGTGGAAGATGGCAAATATTGGAACCATTAGTATACTTGTCTACTCTCTTTTTGGGTTGTAGTGGACACAAACAATTCATCAAAGATATAATATTGGTGGAATTTCAACATGTGTTTGATAAGAATTCATATGGGCATCACATCCTAACATATAGATGATACAACATGTCTCTCTTATACTCCTCAAGAAAGGGAAAACTCCAAGAAATTTTGAATTAAGAATCAACAAAGTATAGCCTTAGGTATTTTGACATGAGGTTTGAATCAAAAATATGCTACCTTGACCAAAAAAAGATTATCAAGCTATCACAAGATAATTATAGCACATGAATTCACTTTATCCCTAGTGGGATAGCAAAAGAAAGGTAAATACCATAGTAGATCTTGAATTTGTTGTCACTATTCAGTTACTACCACCATGTTACTCCATCTAATACACACTTCTTTCCACACATGCTCTTGTATACAAATTGGATCAGAACAAGTACTTAAGAATGGGGTACATGATATGCATCTACCAATACATCTTACACATAATAAGTTCCAATCTCATATATCAAATCATAGAATAAAGATCCACCACATAGGAATTAGATATATGACCATAATCATGTTGGGTAGCTCATATGGTACTAGATCTATGAAGAACAAGAGCGAAATAGATCAAGATACTGCCACCATAGTCCAGAGGTGGACTACTGCCCATTAAGGTGGGCTGCCCCTTAAATATGAATTTTAAAAATTATTTTAATATTAATTACAATAATTAATATAAAATACATATTATTAAATTCCCTATGACCTAAAACTCCTTTCGGATCACTCCAAACATCCATCGGACTCTAATGGAACAATTATGTCTTTCTCTCTTCTTTCTTCCTATGATCCCGATGATTCCAAAATGGTCTCCAAGCATCATATAACCCTTAAGTATGTTACCTTACGGTTCAGGAACATCACAAACATGATTGACATGTGATACATTCGATCCAGATTTATAGATGGAGTATAGTAGATTTTTTCCTAATAGACCTAAGTTTAATCAAACCTTGGGAAATAATGCTAAATGGAAATTAAATAAGGCACGCCTACAACACTTGTTATTTCTTTTTACCTTCGTTTACTCGACCTTTCTAGTTTACTTTTAGAACGTTGTTTGTTGCAATGGGTGAAGATAGGCCAGGGTTGAAGATTCACCTACAACTGCACATCATATGGGATAAAGATAGTAATACGCATATTCATATGTAAAGAATAATAGAGATAAAATTTGTGGGCAACACATCCTAATATACTAGATCCCCTGTGAGTCACAGGCGTACCAATAGTCTTTTGATCCAATCGTTATACCACGAAATACCGCGCTACAACAATTATTAAGTGAAAAACACAAATCAAAGTCTTAAGAAGTGATGTTGCTATTGTTCCAAAATGGATCGCTAAGCGAAGACCGTACTCCCCTTTCTATCACTGAGTTTCCTATGAGATCGCTGCTAACCAAGCATCTCACCTCAAGTCTTTATCAATCTCTGGGATCTTAGGTACCTACAAGTCCATTGATCGAGACAAGCGACAAAGAAACAAAGATACAAATCTCTATTCAAACAATACACAGTACTCCCATGGATTAGATGCACATAATCGCTGCGAGGTTTCATCCCAACCCACATCCCATGAGGACTACTCACTCATAATAATAAAATCAAGGATAGAAAACATTGTGCAAAATACTAGATTGAAATCAAATATTCTTACAATGGTCACCGAATCACAAGGAGATCTAAAGTACAAGCTAATGGCTATGTGTAATACCTCGGACCCTACGCTCTAAGATCAATCCTGAATGAAACCAAAAGTGGAATGACGAACTACCGTGGAGCCGCGTAGCCACACACAGTAGTACGTACTGTCCACTTTTGGGTTCATCCAGGATTGAGCTTAGAGCATAGGGTCCGAGGTATTACAATTGGTATCAGAGCCATTCTGCCCTTTTGGGTCTTAGCTAAGATGGTCGTTGTAGTCTATAAAATATTTTGGTAGCTATGTATACTAGGGAAAAACTAATCGTGAGAGTAGGACTGCTTCCATTTTTCTTATTACCCACCCACCATTTTCTGGTAAGTAAGTGTAACATTTTGTCTAATCTCATCTGAAAATTCAAACTAGGATTCACGTGTTTACGGTATGTGTATTACTATACGGTGTGTTAATCCTTTGTTGATCTGTCGCATCCAACCTTGCTTCACAATCTGCCTTTGGTTGTCAACTGTTGGTACATTCCATACCGACAGGTTTATGTCTAAACCAACATGATCTATCTATCTCTTTGTTAACTAACACAATCTTGTTATGGGTGTTCGTCCTTCCTGCATTCTGTCACAGAATGTGGAGTTGCTAATCCCTATTCGTTAAGTGGTTTTTTCAGCATCTGTTGGTATTTAATCCCGAAAAATGCGGAAATTTTTTCTTTGATACATCTGTGTTCCACACTCCTTTCAGTCGTGTGTGATACACTATCTATCTTATTTTTGTAGGCATGTTCATGTCGACTCATTCTTTTGCCACCGACATATAATCCTGGAGTTTTTACTTAATCTTTAATTCTTTTGGGGCTAAATGCATAACTTGTATCGATCCGATGCTTGCGATTGTAATTTGGTTCTGATGGAGGTTATTTCTTGTGATTTTGAGTGCACATCATGAGTGGAACATCTTCTTCACTTTCTCTCAAGCTTCATGAACATCGCATGTGTGCAAAGTTCTCAAAGTGTGAATTCTGACTTTTTGAAGTCACCTATCTCGGCCACGTCCTTCTTCTAAAGACATCACTACAATTCTGAGATCATCAATTCAATTGTTAATTCCATCCTTTACCTTCAACCAATCCGGAGCTTCTCCTTGTTTTGGCAAGTTATCATCGTTGTTCTGCTGAAGATTTCCTCAAGATGGCTAAATCTCTCTCAGATATTCCTAAGAAGGATAGGAAATTCTTTTGGTCTTCTGCTTATCAAGAAACCTTTTTAAACCCTCTCGCTTTATCTTCTATCCTTAATCCGATGGCTTCCATGAAGATTTTTCCAGGTCTTTCATAATTCTTCTATTCAAAATTTTGGGTGATATCCTTAATCTATCTGTTGAACCTTTTATATGTCTTCGTGCTCTTCATTCATATCTTTCCGATGGCCTGGGACTTCCAACACGACGACAACATCATCATCTTTATCTACTTTGGATCCAACAAAGTCTTTGCATCACCTCCTTGTTTCTTCCGAAGCTTCATGAATTTTGCTTGTCAAGATCTTCAGTCTAAATTTCTGAGAGTTGGGTTGCCCGATTTTCCTATTCATGTACAGAGTAATGCTTTGAGTGCAGGATGGAGTCATGACCATACCACTACTCTTATCATTCGCTCTTGTACATTGAATTGGTGAATCAATGTGATTTTTACTCATTCCACGGAAGTTAGAAGTGGCCTTTATCTCTTGATATTTTTGCTTCCGTCCTTGTTCTCCGAAGTATTCTCTCAAGAATGTAATCAGTAATCTCATGTTGGTGGTCTTGTCTATTTCAGGATGGAGCAAAATCTTCAACGATCTGGTGGAAACAAATGCAAAATCTTCTCTGTCCTCTTCTTTCTATCGGGGATCGACGTTGTCAAACAAGATGGATGGAAGATATATCTGACTTCATTTTTCAAATTATTTTCTCTTGGTAAATCCAATTATGGCAGATGCCATCAATCGCAAAATCTATTGCATTAACCTCTTGGTTAAGGAAAGCAATAACCATCTCTACAATAAACTCTAGATCTTCAATATTCAACTTCTTCTGACGTTTCCACCATAAACTAGCATCACCTCCTTTTTGGAAGATATATCTGCGCACCTCAATTGCGTGATCCTTTGGTTCATACCGGCACAAGAAAAAGCTAATCCAAGAAGTCCTTAATTCTAATCTTTTTATCAATATCAAGGAACTCTATTGTTTGAAGGCAATATTGTTTTCCGAGCTGCATTCCTTTAATCTAAGGGAAGAAACAATGCTATTTTCATAGTGGTTGATAACTTCTCCAAAGCCTTTTTCTTCTGGTGATAGCAAGAATCATCCTCACTTGCAGCTTTGGATCTTGAATCCTAACGATGTGTCTTCTCCTTGATACACCGCCTTTCATAATTCTTTCAAGAAGTGTATCTATCTGTTTAACGTGTTCTCGAGAGCACCGGAGCTATGTTCATCCTATCTTTATCATCTCACAACAATTCTCTAGGTTCTTTAAGTCCTTTGTTTCTAAGAAGCAAAACGTAAGACTCGCAACAAGTCTAGCAAGTTTTTCAAGGTGTAATGGTCACACCATTCCGTTGGTCATCAACTTGAGAACGCGAGGATCACCTTTGTTTCGAACACCCTCCTCTCCTTGTGCCTTTTTCTTTCTCCTAGGAATCTCGGGGCGAGATTCTTGTTTAGTGGGGGAGAGTTTTTTTTGACCGTGATACCATAGGGGAGAAACCCTACGGTGTTTTTCTGATATATTACTATATACAGGGGAGTTTACAAAGTGAGGGAAGATTATGTCAAGGAGGGAAGAAGTGGGCCAAAAACAAACACAACATGGTTATACAAAACAAGTTGAAATCCAATCTAGCAGAGGTTGGACGGAGGTGGCCTTTACTCTGAACTAGTGCAAAGAAATATCACTTTGGAATCTAACTCACCATCTGGCTATGGAGCGGTTTTGGTTTCTGAATATGAATCATTCCTCTCTTTCCAAATATTCCAGGCTACACAAATTGCAATTGCCACAAAGAAGGGTCCCTTAAAAAGTCCATGAGCTTTGACAAATCGAGGAGAGATTGGAATAGAGTAATCCCATATAATGCCTATGGCCTGCCAGCACTCAATCGCAAAAGGACAGTTGGAAAAAAGATGGTTGCGAGTCTCTGTCTCATGTTCTGAGCATAAAATGCAATCATTACCACCATCAAAATGCCAGCTCTTCCTTAACATCAGATCTTTAGTATTTAAACAGTCTATGAGGAGTAGCCAGGCAAAGACTTTAAGTTTAGGCAGACAGTTTGATTTCCAAATGGAGCTAAGACCTTGATCTGTCGGGCATGCACCAAAGATGAATTTGTAAAGTTTTGCTGACGTGTAAGAGTCACTCCCCCATGTGAAGATCCGAGTGTCAGTACACATGTTATTGATTTCTAGATCATTTGTGATCCTCTGAATCTCACTTAATTCCTCAAACGCCTGAACTGAAAGTGGAAGAGCAAAAGCAGAGAAGATGTCTGAAGTTGAGACTATGTCAAAAACAGTAGCATCCATATTAAGAATATGCAAATAAAGACTCATGGCTATCTGTCACAAAGTAGCTCGCCTGTTTGCCAATGATATTTCCAAAAAAGAATTGATTTTCCATCGCCAATATTGCAAGAAGTAATGCCTCTGTATGTGTGCACCAGACTAAAAACATCGCGCCACCAAAAGGAGCCACGTCTAGACTGAGCATGCGGAGCAGCATCTGTAGCATAAAGCAACCAAACAAGCTTAACCCAAGGAGTGTCCGCCTTTGAGTAAAATTTATGTAGTTGTTTTAACAATAACGCTTTATTCTTTATTTCAAAGTTCACCACGCCCAGACCTCCATGTTTCTTCGGTCGACAGACTGACGACCAAGCAGCCAAAGATTTAGTTGAATTAGAATCCTCTTCTTTCGCCCATAGGCAGTGACGGCGTGATTGATCAGCTATTTTAATAATCATCTTGTGGATCTTGAGAGATACGAGGTAGTGATTCGGGAGAGAGGACAAGACCGAATTAATAAGTTCTAGTCTTCACCCATAATCCAACAATCGTGCACTTGCATTCAGTCGATGCTCCAATTGATCAAGAATAGGTGTTAGGTCATGTACTGTTGGCCTAGTTGTGCCCAAGGGGAGCCCCAAATATGAAAACGGCAGAGTGCCTACTGCACAACCAAACCTTTGGGCAAGTAGCAGAAGTTGATGATCATCGACATTCACTGGCATTAAGCATGACTTTGAGTAATTCACCTTGAGACCTCTTGCTGCTGAGAAAGTCTGAAGTAAATTCTTGAGGGCTAGCAGTTGAGATGGGCAAGCTTCGAGTATCAACAGAGTGTCGTCAGCATACTGGACTATCAGGAAATCAGTGTTTGGTATGGGAAGTGGAGGCCCAAGAATTCCATCATTAGCCAAATTATTAACCATGGTTTGCAAGAGGTCGGCACCGGCTACAAAGAGAATTGGGGAGAAGGGGTCCCCTTGGCGAACACCTCGATGACAAGGATTTTTTTTCCCAGGAACACCATTCAAAAGAACCGAAGAAAAACAAGTGGAGAAGATTACCTGCACCCATCTTAACCAACGGTTCTCAACTCCCCAACACCTTAAAATTTGCAAGATGGTTGATGCTCAATAGTGTCAAATTCTTTGGCAAAGTCTAATTTCAGTATAACCACCTCTTTCTTAGACCATTTACACTGATGAATATACGCATATGCCCATGCAACGCAATATTGCATAGATCTACTCTTTAATAAACCATATTGGTTCACATGTACAAGTTTCAGAATCTCTTTCATCGTTTATGCTTTGGAGATTAACTGTTCCTTCCCAAAACTCATGACATAGACGGTAAAAGTCATTTCTGATTATCGGCCAACAATTTTTCACAAATAGGCCTATAAATCCATCAGGCATAGGGGCCTTATCTGGGGGCAGCTCAGCAACTACCTTGTCGATTTCCTCATGACTGAAAGGAGCCGATAAGTATGCAAGGTCATCAGCAGGGTGAATGAATTCAGCAAAATTAAAATTGTTGTCTATTGGAGAGGACAATCCCAAACGATCCCTGTAAGTTTGCCACAACAGGCCAGCCTTCTCATGGTGTTCCACTACGACTGAACCATCATCTCTCGTGAGCGAAGAAATATTATTTCTGCTGTATCTAATTATGTCCATCGAATGAAAAAAAGCTGTGTTCTCATTTCCCAACTGAGCCCATCTAGCAGTACAACGTTTTCTCCAGTATTCTCTCTTACAAAGCAGAAGATGATGAAGCCGATCCTTAACAATTACACGAAAATTCCATTCTGAAATGTGCAACCTTCTTTGCTCCTCCAACTCATCCAGCATAAAAATAATTCTATTGCAATTATCAATAATTTTGTTGATGACCGAGATGCTAGTACTCCATTTCTTCAGACCTTTACGTAGCAATTTAAATTTGCATGACAAGCTCTTAGCACTGTCTCCAGGGCAATGAATGTCCCAAATTTTGCTCACTACATCCATAAAGCCTGACATTCTCACCCAATGATTTTCAAATCGAAATACTTATGCTTTGGGTATAGAAGTTCCTACTGTGATGACACAGGGCACGTGATCTGATGTAGAGCGGGCTAGAGGATTTACCATAGTGTTCGGATATTTAAAGGTCCACGAGGGCGAAGTGAAAAACCAATCGATTTGTTCCATTAAGGGGTCAGCTTGCATATTACTCCACGTAAACGCACGACCTTTTATTGGCAATTCAACTAGACCTAGGTATCCAATCACCTAATTAAAGGTTGCCATGTCATTAACATTTGCGCCTTCTCTATTTCGATTCTCAGAGTACCGATAGAAGTTGAAATCTCCAACAAGAAGCCAATGTGAATCATCAGGAAGGTCAATATGGAACAGCCAGGCAATGAAATTCTCCATATCAATACCATCACAAGGGCCATAGACATTTACTTGTTAGGGTAATAGATGCTTGTATTACCAGAGGGCCAAAGGGCAGAATATATAGTACATGTACAGGTGCAAATATACATAAAGCCCCCGACATATGGGGAAACTACAATATACAAATATACTCTAACACCCCCACCCCCTCAAACTCATGGTGGATCCACAACACTGAGTTTGGAGAGTAAGAAATCATGCTGTGCGCGGGTTTGTGCCTTCGTAAAGAAATCTGCCAACTGCAAGTCTGAAGGCACATAATGGAGCGCAACAACCTGATCATGCACCTAAGCACGTGTATAAAAAGCATCAACACCAATATGCTTGGTCAGCTCATGCTTGACCGGATCACGTGCAATACTGATAGCACATGTACTGTCTGACAAAAGTGGAGTGGGTGTCGTAACAGAGACCCCAAAATCTGCAAGCAACCACCGTAACCAGGTCACCTCAGCAGTCACCGAACCCATAGCCCGCAGCTCAGCCTCAACACTCGAACGGGAAACCGCTACCTGTTTCTTCGTCTTCCAAGCAACAAGCGAACCACCAAGAAACACACAGTAAGCAGAAAGTGGACGATGATCCGTCGGATCATTCGCCCACGTAGCATCCGAGTAGCACTGGAGCTGGAGAGAGCTAGAACGAGGGAAGAAAAGACGACGAGTAATCGTGCCACGAAGATAACGAAGGACACGGAGGAGATGACTGTAGTGAACAGTGGTAGGAGCTGAGACAAACTGGCTCAGAATATGAACAAGATAAGAGATATCAGGACGAGTGACAGCAAGATAAACAAGACTCCCAACAAGATGGCGATAACGAGTGGGATCGGGAAGAGGATCACCATCAGTAGGACGAAGCTTAACATTAAGCTCCATAGGAGTCTCAACGGTGCGCTCATCCGCAAGAGCAGCCCGAGCAAGAAGATCCTGAATATACTTTTCCTGAGAGATAGGAAAGCCATTAGAAGTGGAGGAAACCTCAATCCCAAGAAAGTAGCGAAGAGGACCAAGATCAGTCATAAGAAACTGATCATGGAGACGAGTCTTGACAAAGGCAATATACTCAGGATCATCACCGGTAATGATCATATCATTAACATAGAGAAGGAGAAGAGTACGTCCACGAGGAGAAGTGTGAACAAAAAGCGCTGGATCATGAGAACTAGGAGAGAAACCAGCAGCAGTCACCACAGAGGCAAAGCGCTCAAACCAGGCACGAGGGGCCTGTTTCAGGCCATAAAGAGAACGTCGAAGATGAAAAACCATCCCATCTGGAGGAGGCGGCGGCGAAGGCGAAGTCGGCGGCGGCGGCCGAGGCAGAGGCGGCGGCGGCGGACGGGCGGCCGGAGGAGATGGCGGCGGAGGCAGCGGCGGACGGGCGGCCGGAGGAGGCGACGGGCCCGGGACGGGCGGCCGGAGGAGGCGGCGACGGCGGCGGACGGGCGGCCGGAGGAGGCGGCGGGCGGCCGGGGCGAACGGCGGCGGCGGCCGGAGACGGAGGCAGCGGCGGCGGTCGGGCGCGGCGGCGAGATGCCGGGGCGAGTGGCGGCGGCTGCGAGGAAAAAAAGCCTTACGGCGCTGATACCATGTTAGGGTAATAGATGCTTGTATTACCAGAGGGCCAAAGGTCAGAATATATAGTACATGTACAGGTGCAAATATACAAAAAGCCCTAACATATGAGGAAACTACAATATACAAACATACTCTAACATTACTAATGTGAAATTATCAGAGGATATAGTGGACTGAAAGTGAATCACTAGCCCAAAGTTTTCATGCGTGAGGATTTGTCCTATGAAAGTGTTGCTGGCCCAAAGAACTAACAATCTACCAGAGGCCCCTTCTGAAGGGACAAACGCATATTGGTCAAAACGTCTAGGAGCAAAACCTTTTATAAAATTCATATCGAAATCCTCTTTTTTGGTCTCCTGAAGACAGACAATAGAGGCCATACTTTCTTTGATTTTGTTGTAGACTAAAGGCCATTTTTCAGCAGCATTAATACCACATATATTCCAGTTTAATACACACCAAGAGCGATTAACACATGAGGTTCGAGTGACACGGTGCATTCTAAAAGACTAGCAACTTACAAAAGCAGAGGAGCACGAAAACTAGTCTTCACGCTCAGGCAGCAAACGATCTTCAGAAAGCTCTGCTGGATCTATGAGACACTCCTCGAGCCGAGGCGCTGCATTTCTTTAATCTGTAGAATGGATGGAGTAGAAGCTCTTGGAACAGAAGAGACCCGACGACGAGAAGGCTGGTTCGGCAACTCATAAAGATAACCATCATTGTTGCGACGAGTACAGCGACGAACTTGGTTTTCCACTTGCGGCATAGCAATCTTCTTAGAGAGCGACCACGTGTCCTTGTAGGGGCAGAGGGCCCGGCAGCATCGGATGTGGGGTCAGTAGCCAGCGCAGGCACTAGGTCAGCAACAGGACCAGCTTCAGTGATCACAGAAAATGGCACCACGACAGTATCAGATTCAGTGTAAGATAAATTCATGAGAAATGTGTCAGACAGCATGTCGATCTGAGGAGTAGCAGTTTTATCTTGGAGGCAATGAGTGTGAACTGGAGCAGATGGACCGGCCAGTGCAGAAATAGAACCAGCCGCTGGAGCCGAAAGCATCATCTCATGGACTGAAGATGGAGCTGGCTGATGAGTATGGTGCTCAAAGGTTAGAGATTCAGTAGCTGATGTTTTATCATCGGGTTCAGTAACAAAGCCCAGAGCTGCCATTCCAGCTGGATTAGTTGATGGGGTAAGATAGTTGATCAAAACCTCTTCAGATGTAGAAGTAAACTCAGTAATTGACTGTAATGCAGCAGGAGAAAAAGGCATCACCACTTCCTGTTCATGCCGAGAAGCTAGATTTCCACTCTCGTTAAGATAGATTCCCCCAAAAGCTTCAGCCCAGGTCCTATTAGTGCGGTAAATTAATCTTAGAATAGAAAACACTTCAGCACAGTCCAGGACAGAAACCCTTGTTAACATACACTTCAGCATAGCGAAATTAAAAGCAGTTCTGAAATTCAGCCAAAAGTTCTTTTCTTCTACCACAGACTCACTGTCCACATCAAACAACATGTCTGGAACTGCCGGTAGACCCTTCAGATAAGAATAGATGTGCTCGTTGAAGAAAAGGATCATCGAATTGAATTTAGACTGCTCAAGTAGAAAAACAGAGCTAGAAAACTACATCCCAGCATGATTTTCCAAGTTTCCAAGTATACCATCATGTGTAACGGAAACGACAAGCTCAGGAATGACATTGGACGTATTACTTGGCCCAGCTTCATCAGTTATAATGTCAGAATGAATAGACTGACCACCTGCACGTTCAAAGAATAAGTCACCAGCATGAGCACCAATAGGAAAACTATCTGCAGCCTTAATTGCAGACACTGGATCAGTTGCAGGTGTCCAAGCCGCTACATTGTTCTCGGTCTGAATTCCTTCAAACATCACAACTTATTGCACCACTTCAGTAGCAGAACTCTTTTTTGGCACCCATAACTGTCGAAGCCTGCAGTTTCTTGCAGAGTGGCCAAGTGTTTTACAGCGTGGGCATTGAACTTTAACCCAGATGGATTTCTGACTACGTTTGCTGATCGGCTTGTCTATTCCTCCCGAGATGGACTCACTGGCCCAGGATGAGCAGTCACGGCAAATGGACCCCAACTGGTGACAGGGAATGCATGCAATACCTTGGCATGATAGGGCCAGATGACCGTAATTATGCCATTTAGAGCATAAATTCAGCCGATTGAAAATATATTCCTTAGGCGGGATTTTGGGGACGTTGATTGCATGCGCGGCATCTTGATCCGAATATTTTGCTTGTACCAAATCCAGGATATGTTTGAGCATGATGTCCGGAATTAAATCAAACTGACTTTTTTCAGAATTAATTCCCTGAAATTTCGCACCATTGACCGTACCGACCATAGTTATCGTACAAGAAAAGGATCCAAAAGATATCGTCGCCGGCGAGGTTGCCGTACGAACCTCCGGCATACTACCAGAACCACCAGAAGAATTGCCAAGGCCAGACACCAACGGAACCGAAGAAACGTGAGGCAGATTCTGATGAAGAGCGAACTTGGCCAATTCATGATAAGACTGATCCTCCATTGATGCATTACGCTTTAAGAAATCCAGATTGGGTCTAAAGAAGGTTGGGCTTCTTTGAGAAACCTCGAGCACTTCACAATCACAAGAAAAGGAACGTCGATTCTCTTTCGCCAAAGGAAGATGACCTCTATATAGGGTAAAGTGACACACAAAACCTGGCCAGACACGATCCCGTAGAGAATAAATGTAATGACCCACTTTATTTGAATCCACTGAAAACCTGAATCGGCGATCACTAAGTTGATAAACATGGAAACCCCTGTAATCCCCTCCAATGCAACTTTGAAGAGCCAAGGCCACAGATTCATCCGAAAGAGCAAACGACGCCGAAGAAAAGATACGACCAGAATGAACTCCTTCGAGGTTTGAGAAGAGGAGAAGTGAACCGTAGAACCAAAACGTCGACGCACCTGAGCCGCAACCGCGAGGCCGGGCGAGAAATCCCAATGAAGGAGGCAGTCCATCGTTGAAGATCTCCCCAGAACTAGATCTTGGATGGCCCATGGCTAGGTGGAGAGGAGAACGGGGGGAGAGTTGTAGCATCCCAATTGTCTAACAATTGTAATACTACTTGTCTAGTCTATATATTGCTACTTCCTACATATAATTAATTGCATCATCATTATATCATGCTCATGTCACCATGCCATATTGCCTTTGAGCATCATATAAAACCCTTTTCATTTGGTTTTTCTCCTCATATTGCATTTGCCTTATTAATTGCATTTGCTTCTTGATATATGTGTATAATGCCCAATTGGAGATGTGGGTATATCTTTTAGTTTTCCTTCCATCTACTAACTTGCCATATCATCTCCTATTGATATCATCTTCAATTTCCACCATATATATATATATAGGGTTTATATATATATATGTGTGTGTATGGGCTACTTGTACTCTCTTTTGGTATTTATTCAAGCCCACCAACATATTTGTATGGATCCATCATTTTTCCATCTACACATGCATAATGCTTGGTTGGATTCAAACCATTTCTAAATTATGCCATGTACATGTCCACTTCTAAGATCTTGTATTTTTGCCACTTTTCAAATTCTTGCACAATCCTAGCTCACATACATGTGACCAAGTTGTTTTCACAAGTTGGATCCCACATGCATGCATGGCTATTATTGCATGCACATGCAATATGGAATATCTTCCTCTCATATCTTTTTCATTTAATTCTTTTGTTCTTTGTTTTTGAACCCAAATCAAGGTGTGGGTTAATACAAATCAAAACAACCTAGCTAGAACCCTGAGCCAAAAGCTCTCTCTAACCTGGCTACCTTCCCTCTTAACCAAAACACTATCTAAACCTATCCTTGTCTAGCCCTAAACCCACCCGAAGCCAACCATGCCAATCATGGGATGCTTGGTCCCATCTACCCTCCTCTTACTTGCAAAGCAAGATGGTCAGAGCCGAGAATATCATTTTGCGGCCAGAAAGTTGAGACGCCAGTGCATCGCAGTACCCGAGTTGATTTTAATCACCGAAAAGTTGGGGCGCCAATTGCTGAGAGGGGTGTTTCGAGTGAATGATTGCCAAACCCAATATTTTAAAATCGCGCCTGTTAAGTTAGGATATTCCGTTACACTAGTTCCTGTTGTGCCCCTTCTTCACCGGTCTTCGTTCTTGGCCACCCTGCACATGTCGTATGGGAAAATCCATTACTGTAATTTCCTAACTCTCGACACTGGATCTGGATGCTGCAGCGGCAGTCCTTTTTCTTCCCTTCCCAAACCCTGAATCTGCCGGTGGCAGAGGTCCTTTTTTCTCCCTCCCCCGACACTGAATCCGGCGGCAGCGGCCTAGCATGTCTTGCAATGCGAAGGTTGTAGCTACGTCGCCGACTGATTCGGGTCCGTAGGGGCCAGAGTCTAGGGCTCAACGCGAAGCAGCGACGAGGTCTTCAGCCCTGATTAGCGAGGAGGTAAGCAAGGATTCTGCTCCCAAGGTATCTCCGAGCAGTGGGTTGAAGAGAAAAGCAAGGCCGACGGCGAATTGTTTGGCTCCGGTGCACGCATGCGGCACCTTGATCTCGAAGAAGAAAAACCGGGAGAAGAGCGAGAGGTGAATTTTTCTTATCTGTGCCTTATCTTACAAGTATATTAGTTACGGCAAAAAGAATCAAATGAACTGAAAAGATCCCCTTTTTAATCAAATTAGGCACAACTTTGATACAGGGGACCTATATGAGTTCATAGTTCATGTTCTCTAGTACACTACAAAACTAGATTTTGGTTGTGAGAGGGTTGTGTTCAGGCAAGATGTGCATCTACTTGTGAATTTCAAAGAGATTGTGTCTGTTTCGCAGCTGTTAGATATGATTGCCGCTAGAATTCCCTGGGGTTCTAGACAAAGGACAAAATTGGTGGGGCGCAACATGAATGATACCTATATGCAAATTGAGCACTCCCATGATCTTCAGATGGTTGGGGAGTGTTGTGCAGCTGATCGTAAGGTGAAAGTTGAAGCGATGATTGATGATATGTATGCAGGTGATGGAGATCTTGCTGCCAAAGCTTCGGATCCTAGAGACTATGGACCAACAGATGCTGATCTAGATAAGTTCAGTATACACTTAGAGGTGGATTCATACATGACAAAACTTGATGAGGGAGTTAATAAGCCAGTTTCGTCATGTACTGTGGAGATCACTACCGATTCCAAAAACATAACTCTTGATGAAATGAGAGAGATGATCGGTAAGGAAATCAGTATTGGCCCTAAGCAGATGGCACAAATCCGGTGGTGGCATCATAAGAAGCAGCAATTCATAGAGGTTTTGGATACTGAAGATCTTATGCAGATTATGCGAAGAAAGAAGCGAACCAGGAAGGTATTCTTCCTTGGTACCATTTTTTATGTTGTTGAACAGGTTATAGTGGATGTAGAGGCCCCTGTAGTGGCTGAACATAATGAGGTGGTTGACGTTGATGAGATCTGATGAGAGATGCTACCCTAGGCTTGTCATATGGACCACGGGGTTCCCCTGCCTGTATTTGTAACATTGAATGCTGTTGCATTTAGACCGTGTTTCTATGATTATGTTTGTTGAGAGATTGTAATATAATGTTGTGCGAGTTGTTGAGATTTTCAGACATGTCACTCACTGAAACCATCGTTGTTGTAATAAGACATAAGTATATTGTAGTTGACATGATTATGTTTCTTGAGATGACGTACTGTACTTGTTTCTGTTATTATGTTTGTTGGGCGATTGTAATGTAATGTTTTGTGAAACCATGACTGGACAAGTGATGCATAAATACATTGTAGTTGACATGATTATGTTTCTTGAGATGACGTACTGTACTTGTTTCTGTTATTTTGTTTGTTGAGATATTGTAATGTAATGTTTTGTGAAACCATGACTGGACAAGTGATGCATAATTACATTGTAGTTGACATGATTATGTTTCTTGAGATGACGTACTGTACTTGTTTTTGTTATTTTGTTTGTTGAGAGATTGTAATGTAATGTTTTGTGAAACCATGATTGGACAAGTGATGCGTAAGTACCTTGTAGTTGACATGATTTTGTTTCTTGAGTTGATGTAATATACTTGTTTCTGTGATTATGTTTGTTGAGAGATTGTAATGTAATGTTTTGTGAAACCATGACTGAACAAGTGATGCATAAGTACTTTGTAGTTGACATGATTTTGTTTCTTTAGATGATGTAATATACTGGTATGTTTTCCTTAGGCAATGAAATTGGGATGGAGGGAGTACAGGTTTTAATATTTGAAATAAGAATGTATGAAGAGAAACCCTATTAGGCAGGAGACAGTAATCCAGGGAAAGGGCATGGTATCCATTAAACTATTGTAACATGCCAATTTAGTCATTGTTGCAGCGGTGACGCACTTCAGTTACGCCTCTCTCTCTGTCTCTCTCTCTCTCTCTCCCCCTCACCGACACCGACATCGTCGCCGGTGACGACGTATTTGCCATGCTGTCCTGGAACGACGAGGACGACCAGTCGAGCAGCGACAGCCTTCTCTCCGACATCGAGTATTCCTTCCACGATGTGAGTTCCTCTATTTTCTCGGGCTAGGGCTAGGCATTGGTAAATCCCTCGATCTGAGCTCCATATGTGCATGCAATCGTGTTCAATTCCAGCTTTGCGTTTACCTATAGGTACCATAGATGATCTACGACTCCGAATGGGAGGGCCTAGATCTCGATGGAGAAGTACCATGTGACCATGGGCTAAAACTGAGGAGATATGTTGCATTCGAAGGCAATAACACTAGGAGAAGGTTTTTGGGCAATACAAATCAGGTTTGTTTACATTATGTGCAATAGTGACATGAAGAAAAATGGACCGTGTATGTTCATAACACGATAGTGTGTGTTTTTTTAGGTTGGCCTGGTGTGTAAATCAGTAGAGTGGGTGGATCTTGAGTGCCTAGATGCACTTAAGAAATGTTTGGCACAGTTATGGGAGATGTATGAGTTGGAAAGGTCAGGGAGATTTACTGATGCTTGTGATGCAGTTGAAAAAATTACAAGTTGTCGGTACGAAATAAAGAGCTAGAACAAGAAAATGAGAATATGCAGTCAGAACTAAGTGACAGAATCAATGGGAGCTTGGTTGTTGGAATTGCAAAAAATCTTCAGGATAGTCACAGGTTGCAGATTCATAATGTAGAAAAGTAGAGGGATCAACTCAGGGAAGACAAGAAGAAGCTAGAGTACTGTATTGTTGATATATTGAAGGAACTGAAGAAGGCGCGCGAGGGTGAACAAGGATAGACTATAGAGGATAAAGGAAATTCGAGATGAATAATTTATGCTATGCCAATGTCTAAAACTAGTTAACTATAAGACTTACAGTTGCGCTTTCTTAACTAAGCCAAAGTCAATCCTCGAGCAAATTAATTTTAGACGAACACACATATCGTGCATAGAGTTAATTTCACGTTTACAAAATCACCACTTCAGAGGATAAACCAGTTAGTTCAGTACTAAATAGACATATGTTGGGTTCAAGCGAGCCTGGCTTGGAGCTGCTTGTTTTCCTCCCTAAGATCGGCCAGCTCCTTCAATATTTTGTCGTGCGCCAGCCGCAGGTTCTAGCACTCCGTCACGGATTCGATAAGTTGATCTGTAACCATACGATTTTCCTTCAAGATCCCTTTCATGATCTCCATCTTCTTACTAGCTGAGGTGCGACCTTCCTTGTGAAGCTTCTCCCAGCCGGCGTTTACCTCCTTCAGTTTCTGGCATTTGTCAAAAAGGACCGCGACTTCACCGCGCAGGTGGTCAAAGGCCAGTTTCTGGGAATTCTGCTTCTCCATTTGGATGGCTATCTTGTCATTTAGCCAGGTCACCAGGTCCTGGTTGAGCTTTCACCTCTTTCCCTACAACAAAAATATATAGTATGGTTTGTTCAGTTCACCAGGACAAGCTGGTTAGTTTCCATAATTAACGAATCGACTAGTGGCACTTTCATAATTTTAAGGAAGAAGCAATCTAGGACTAATCAACATTTTATGAATCACCTGGTGGCACCGTCATAATTTCAATTTCAAAGACAAATAAGGTTTATCTACAGTTTAGTGTGTTGTGGGTTTTTTCCCATGTCACCAAATAGTAGTCGCAAACTCATAATGAAGAAACCCATGTCCAGATACAGAATCAAAATAGCTCATGGTGTCCATTCATGAACATGAACACCTACACATGTCCAGATAGATAAAGATTTGCCCTAGGATTCTTATTGCACCCTATAACGGGAATCAGACTTGGGCATTGCTCCCTGAACCCTAAATAACACAAAAGGAGTGGAGCATGAACTGATATTCGTGCCCCCTCTAACGGGAATCAGACTTGGACATTTCTCCGATACGCCTCTAGACAAGCCCTTAGCTCCTCGTTCTCTTTCGGAACACCCTTAAGTACGGTGATCCCTCTACTCATGTCCTCCATCATCTCTTTCACTGCATCCAGGCAACGGTTCCTATCATGGTAGGCTCGGATGGCAGCCTTGGTTTCCTCGATGCGTCCTTTGAGTGCCTTGCAGACTTTGTCCTGCGGGAGGGTGCACCTTTTCTCGAGATTTTTCTTCTGCTCTATGAGCTCGTTGATTATCTTGATGGTCTGTTCTTGCCTATTCAAGTTACAGTCGAGAGCACTTTCTACAGCCTCACAAAGTCATGTGCAAAATCTAGCGAGATCTCCTTCTGCATAGATAATTGCTTGCGTAGGCTCTCATTAGCTTGGGTGAGGGAGTTGCAAGCTCTTGTTGGTTGTCAATCTTGGCACTGATCGTGACCACCTTGTCACGATACTCGGCCTTCGATCGCTGCATCATTCATGTTAATTGAAATATAAATTCTATAATTACACTCCAGGTTCCAGGTGAATACTAATACAAATCAAAAAAATCCCCATTGAATCTATGGACAGCAGTGTTAAAAATGGACCTAGAGATCCAGTCATAACCACAATAAACTAATCCTAATCACAAAAAATCCATATTGAATCTATGAACAGTGGTATTAAGGAAACACCAAGAGATCCAGTCATAATCATGAAAACTAATACAACTCACAAAAGAAAAGAAAAAACACAATGTAGGGCGGACACGATCTAAGAAATCCACATCACAACTCAGAGAAATAATAGTGTGGAGATTTGCTACCTCGCTGAGACGTGGAACGGGACCGAACGGGTCTTGCAATGCCTCCATCATGGTGGATTCTGGCTCCACGGCCAGCCTGTAATCATAGAAAATGAAGAGCAAGAAGAAGAAGAAAAACAAGAAGAAGCATAATAAGATCATGATGGAGAAGGAGATGGAGAAGAAGTAGAATAGGAAGACCGTACCGGGAGGAGCCCTCGCCTGCTAGAACATTCGGCGCCATTGTCAGGAGAGATTGGGCCTCAATGAGAGGGGGGGCTTGAGGGGCTAGTAGAGCAAGAACTGCCTCGCAGCGAGCTCTCTCATTTTTCTCCGTGAGGATGGTCGACTGGCCTCTCCTCAGGGGAGCCATGGCTTGCAGGGGGAGGTAGGTGGTGGCAGGAGGAAGAATATAGTGATTAGTGTGGGAGAAGAGTCAAAGAGTACATGCCGTGGTCCAGTAGTACTACTACTATTATACAAGACCACCGTATACGGTCTACCTTCTAAAAAAGCCAGGGAGTCAGGGATAGGGAATCGATGGGACTTGTCTTTATTGCAATGGATAGTTCAATGGTCTTCGACACTATCTAAAATCCAGTATATAATAAGAGGAGTGCAAGCTTACCCTTAAAAAATGAGTGTAGCCAGGTGGTAATCACGGGAATTGGTGTGCACGTCCCGCGTGCGTGTGTCACGTGTTGATGGGGCAATGACGCATGCAACTGCTGCATGATCACATCAGCACGTCGAACTCCGTTGAACTCCACGCTGATAGACACGCACGAGATATTTACGAGTCTAGAATATGTTGTGCCACTTTTGTTGTAAACAAATTATGTTCAGTACGCGAGATATTACATTTTTTTAATAATCGACAAATGCATGCGTGTACATGACGGATGAAACCGCTGCTCGTCCCTTGATCAGATCGGCACCCAACTCTGTGTACCCGTCATCGCTCATACCAAATAACTTCCTTGAGCACGATGCCCCCTCGTCGTGGCAATGGCAGGTCCAAGCTGTCCACTGACTGTCCTGCATCCCTTGCTCTTCGCTGCATCGTTCGTGCTCGTGAGTCGCCTACTGAGGCAGCACGTCGTGTCCAACCGCGCCAGGATCCATCGACATCAGCACTCGAGGACACCGTGACGTCGAAGCTCGTATCGGCCATGCAGGAGGAGCGTGGGGTACCTACAGCGACGGATGAGCGCAAAGCAGCAGCCAGGACGGGGGCGCGTGTTGCACCGGCGAGTATGGACAAGAAGAGGAACGAGAAGAATACCAAGAAGAAGAGAGGAGACAGCTATTTGGACGAGTCGGACTCGGCCAACGAGGAGGCGTTCATCGATCAGTTGGAGGCAGAAGCGGGAAAGAGTGATGTGGACCCGTGGGACTACGAAGAGGAGGAGGAGGACTCTGACAAGGAGATAGCGCGCTTATATAAAGAAGGGGGCGGTGTCGAGTCATCAGAGGAGGACACCAATGGCGGCGATGGAAAGGACCATGACATTGACGTAGACTACGAACCAGAAGACGAAGACGAGAGCTTCTTCGAAATATGATCATTTATTTTATTTATTTTTTGAGATGGATTTTCACTTGTTTATGGAGGTAAGGTATCGGTGGAACGGATAGGGAGGTGGCACGAATAGACCCTGCAAAAAAAGTGGAGGAGGGAGGGGTTATCCTGCCCATTGGATCACAGAGGATCAATGGTTGGTGGGCACGATCCACGTGACATCTTTGTCAACCAATCAGGGCGTAGCAGCCATAGTGAGCACACGTTTGGGCTTTTGTGAGATTTGTGACCGAGAGAGAGGGAAAAACTAAGTAGTATCAAAAAACCAAGGGCAAGACAGAATAAGGGATTCAAATAGAAAATAAAAAGAGTAGGCATGTGTGTTCCTTTAAGAAATGGAAAATGCATGTTTCGTACTAAACCACATGGACCCCCTAGTGTCATTTGCATGTGTGTCCTTTTCATAAACCACCACTAGAGTCATTGCATGTTTGTTCTTTTCATAAACCACTTGGATCCACCAAAGTCATTACATGTGTGTCCTTTTCATAAACCATCACTAGAGTCATTGCATGTTTGTTATTTTCATAAACCACATGGATCCACTAATGCCACTCCAGCATGTGTGTTCTTCTCATAAACTACATGGATCCACTGATGTCATTGCATGTGGTGTTCTTCTCATAAACCACATTGATCCACCAGATTTCATTGCATGTGTGTGTGTGTCAGTGTGCATCACTATGGTTTTGGAAAAGAACACATGCAATGATGACACTCCACCATGTGGTGTTCTTTTCATAAACTAGATGGATCCACCAGTTGTCATTGCATGTGTGTCCTTTTCATAAACCACATGGATCCACCAGTGTCATTGCATGTATTTGCATTGTGTTCTTTTCCTAAGCCACCACTAGTGTCATTGCATCTGTGTCCTTTTCATAAACCACAACCATAGTAATTGCATGTTTGTTCTTTTCATAAACCCACCGGATGGTGTTGATTGAGCTATGCGGAACCCACTGGATGGCGTTGATTGAGCTGTGCGGAACCCACCAGTAGGAGATCCACTGGATCTGCGCAATCCCGAAGGGTGGCAACGCTTCTGGGAAGTGCCTAGGCGTACGACCTCCACCGTTATTGATGTGGCACGTCGTGAAGAATCCATGAGGAGGAGGAACACTGCCGGAAACGTCGGCACCGATTCCGACGTGGAGGAGGCTGATGGCGATGCGGACAACGTCGTCGATGATGGAGACTGTGGGAGCATCATAGTCGATTAGGGCCACTTAAGCATAAATTAAATCTATGTACGGTATCTTAATGCCCTCTTTGGACCGGGGTCACTTGAGTCATAGTCGATTAGCATCATAATCTATATATGTTGGCCATGTTTTAGGTGTCTTTGTCTTTGAAACTAGTCACAACTTGTCTGATCCTGAAAATAAAGTTCACGCATTCCTAGCATATCAGATGGGATAATACGCTGACTCTGCTCCCAGCACTTGATGGCACAGCCATAATTTAGAGTGCGCCAGAGGAGAAGGGGTCGAGCGTGTTGTAATAGTGTACTACTTCTGTCTAGATATAACTGACTTAGCTTTTTTTAGATATTTAAATGTATCTATACCCAAAACATATCTAGATACATACGAATCTACACAAATTCATGTCACTTAGTTCTAGATGGAGGGAGTAATAATATTTTTTGAGGAATAGTTTCTGATGGCATATATTGGCCATGTTTTAGGTTTCTTTGTCTTTCAAACTAATCAAAAGTCGTCCAATTCTGAACAAAAAAAGTCATTGCATTCACATCTGATGGGACAATACGCTGACTCTGCTACCAACACTTGATGGCACAGCCATAATTCTGGAGTGCGCCAGAGGAGATGGGAATCCAAGGGAGATGAGAACTAGTAGTTGCGTCCATACGCAGGTAAAAAATTAATGTAATAATATTTAAAAAATTGTAATCTAGTCCACATGACCCTATCATAGACACATTGCACACGCTAGATATAAATAAAGACGACACGACTAGTTTAGTTTCAATGATAATTCAGCATATGATGTTACTGTGCCCGCTTCTTTATGCTCCTCTTATTAGTCTGCTAGCCCACGCTACATTAAGAAACAGTTGATGAGGATGAAAAAAAGATAAAATGGCAAATAAAACAATTTTTAAGCTTACCTTTCATCTGGAGAATTGTACAAAGATGAAATTGGCAGGGATTTATTATTTCTCCTGCAGTTAGCCGAAAGATCCTCAAGAACATCCTCAATCACCCCTGCAACTTCTTCATATTCTAATACACCTCCATTATTTTCCTTTTCCTCCCCGTTCCGCTTAATCTTTTATTTCTTTTCACACCCTTTTCCGGTCGGCACCTCCACTTCTTCATAAATTTGCTGCTTACCTACGTTTTCCTTCGAGTGCTCATCACTGTTTTGTAGGGGTTCCGCGTATGAAAACAATAAATTTTATTCTACACCCCTGAACCCCTGAAGCTGCCAGGACCTATCTATTAGTAATACAGTAATGGGAGGGGCTTTTCGCGAACTTACCCTTGAAGACTGAAAAGCGTTGTCAACACTCAGGAGAGCGTGGTTGATGTAGACGAGCCGAAGCCGACTCAAGGTCGTGATGAAGTCCTTGCGCTCCTTCTGGCTCCAACGACTCGAGTGCCTCAAGGGCGACACCTCGCGAGGAGTTACACACGTCTGGTGCCTGATGATGACTCCCGCTTCCCTGATCTAGGAGCAGTTGCGGAAGTAGAGCTCCCGGATCCGAACCCCGCAGCGCGACGGCGCTCCGCGGTGAAGATGTCTCTCGCTTGCGTAGTCCAGACTTGGGACCACGATCACGAGAGAGAGAGGGGGAGAGAGAAAATATCAATTGGAGGTCCTCCCAAAAGTGGGGAGACCTTTATTGATTATTGGTGTATTTATCTTGGCCAAATACCCCACTATATATAGGGGGAGGAGGGGGTACACCCTCCCTCAAAGTCCCGGGGTGGGACTAAAGGAGAGGAGGGGGAGGAGGTGGCCACCGGCCACCTAGTGGGCCCCACGCGGGGGGGCTAGGCCCAGTCGGCCTCCCCTTTGGCCCCTCTCCCTCTCTCCTTTCCCCTAATGGGCCCTCTCCCTCCAGAATTGGCCCATTAAGTCTTTGACCATTAAAATTGATTTTCTCTTTATTAAATAATTATGAATAAATGATTAAATCAACATTTAACATTCATTCATATATTATTCAACCTCCCTGGCCATGGAACACCTTCCACCTCCACTACGGACATCCTCCGGACTTACCGAAACCCTTCCGGTTTTCTCCCTACTCTTCTTTGGTGATTCCACCGATCCTATAAACACTCTCTAAGCATCACCAAGCCCTTAAGCGTGATACCCCACGGTTCGGGAACACTCCAGACATGGTCGGGACACTCCCACAACAATGATCGACATAGGGACCTAGATGGCCATGTGACCCCTGTGTGTTCCACGAAGATCTTTTGTCGTTTGAACCAGGACAGTCGTGTCTTATTCCCTTTGTCATTCGATACTTGCATTGCCCAAGATCTGATCAATGACATCACCATGTCATGTTCAATCTCGTTACTAAACAATGCTACTTGACTCGTTCTGACAAGTGATATTCCCGTGATCAAATCACATGCTGCGCAGCTATTGGATATAACTTCTTCGAGTGGGCCCTTGAGTATCTTCCCGTCACATGGACGGACAAATCCCGCTCTTGACATATATTGCCTCTACGGTTTCCTCCGAGTACCTGAACACACCTTTATCACCACCATTTTACCAGATGGCGTTTGATGCTATCTAAGCACTCTCGGGAGACAATGATTGATATAGCCTCACGGTCTAAGGAATAGTCTACGAGGATGAACTTCGTGACATGATCGGGTCACGATGTTTAGGTTGGGTATTGGTTCATCATCTCATTCTCAGAATGAGATGACCTCATTTCCAACTGGCATAAATGCCACATGATTAGGAAACATGATCATCTCTTGACCAATGAACTAGTGACTAGAGTTTCACTAGGAACCCCTGGTTGTTTGTATATCACACATGTATTGATGTTTCCACTCAATACAGTTATAGCATGATATAAAACTTAATCATAAACTATATGAAATATGATAATAGTCCTTACTACTATTTGTCTCTAGGGCATATTTCCAACAGTCTCCCACTTGCACTAGAGTACATATACACTAGCTGCATTTGTTCTCAATCATTGGCACCATATATCCGGTACCCTGAACATGCTTGCTCATGGAAGAGGTTGAGTCTTGGATCTGTACTTTACAGTCCCAAATCCTTTGCAACTTATTAATATCACCTTAATTGACATTAATACTCTATCATCACATGATAGCATCTGTGTGTATGCATCGTTGCTATGGCAGCATAACGAGGCCTGATTCCAGGAGCCTATAGTGACGTTAGATCAACCTCGAGGGCTTTCTCATGGGCATTGTGCCCTGGGACATATCATTCTACGTTAAAAGAGAATTAGCCCCGCCATAACATTATACAACACTTTAGATGGTACCCTTATCTATTATATAAATGTATTCATCGAAACACTAGTGCACTCTGTGCAACTTTTGATGTTTTTGTTCACCTCGCTTCCTACTTGACTTTAATTGGTATCTACATGAGTTTCCAACATATTCCCTTATAACATATCTCTTTATGGTTTAAGATATGTCATCCTCTATGGATTTGGAAAACATGTCTGCAGTTCTCTACTGGACACTGCGGACAAAACTCAGCTTAACATTCTGTGATTCGAACTTAATCACTTTCAAACGTTCCTTATTTGGATCACATATTATGCTAAGTTATCATCATGGTTTCTAAGATAGAACCTATGTCTTAATATAGTGGATGATGATCATCCTTTTATTTCTTTTAACCATTGATGTTCAACTTAATACTATTCCTAATTTGAGTTATTAAGGACTAGTTCCTTAATTAACTTCTATTCCGAAACCCCTTTCATAACCCCTTAAGGAATACTACATAATATCATAATACACATATTATCAACTTCTACATCTTATAAATCATTATTTATAAGTATTTGCGCCTTTATTCTTAACATACTTAAGAATTACTCCTATAAGCTCCAACTCAAAATATGTTCTCACATATATGAATTGAGACTTGTATTGCTCCCACTAAAAATATGTCAATCACATATTGTTTCAGGAAGACTTTCCTAGCTCCCAACTCATTTTGTGAATAACTTCAAAATCCTTTGATCAAATATCAAACTTGGAGATTTACTATGAGATACTAGTACTTTACTATTTTAAATCCACTAGATATTAGACACACATGAATCAAATTCATTTGAATTTATCCAATACTTCACAAATTGTGCTTTTGTCATTCACCCCCTTTTTCCACTATGGCTTTGCAGTCATTTGGGAAATTTCAAGTAACCCTTTTTACTTGTGAGATTCAGCAATGAATTGCTTTCTAATCTCAAGGGAATTTTTTCTTTTAGGATTTCTCATAATTCTTGTTTACCATTATTTCCTTAGTAGTTCGTAGGTATGTCATATTCCAATAATCATGACAAGTGATTCACAAATGTCTCCATACAAGATATGGATTACATTTTGAATCCTACTTCATGTAGTGAAAACACCAGTGGGGAAAACACAATGATCAAAATCATTGATTCTTTCCTTCCGTGAAGAGAATCGTTCAGGAACGTTGTCCGTTGCGCTTCTCAGCACTTTGATGCAGGGATTTGAATCCTCATCATGTTTTACACTATCTTCCATTTGCCCCATAATTGAGAAACATCACTAGAAGTGAGCTTTCTTAAGAATGCACCAAAATCTAAGCAATACAAGTTTTGCTTTCCTTTTGGTTTAGCTATGGATTTCGTATTCAAAGTTTCCAATGAATACTCTACAAGGACTTATTCGCTGTGGTTTTGGTTATATCGAATAACCCCAAAACTTTCACAAATTCTAATGGTTTACCAATTCTAATTGAGTGTTAACTATTTCTAACTAATGGTCTCTACATCTACACTACAACGATTTATTTGGTGCCTTCTATTTAACCCCTTTGATATCTAATATCACATTGTGATGCTTTGCATTTTGACGTTTCAAAACGGTTTGCATTCCACAATTTCTTTTATGCCTTTCTTATAAAGTTGAATTACATTACTATTGATCAAATCATAGTAATTAGATTCTCTTTTATATTTATACCATTTTATTGATGAAACACTTTGATCAAATCAAATAGTTTCATATTCATGTTTCCTTTGGTAAACTACTTTACACATTTAAAAAATCATATAATGATAATTACCATTTTCGTTGAAGCATAATACATCGAATATGTATTTACTTTTAACAATTCTTTAAACACTTTGTATTCAAGTAATACACGGTGTTCAAGTTATTTTGCCGAACTTAGGCACGATATATATGTGATAAGAAATCGAATGACTTTCACATATTATCACATAACTTTGAATTTAAACAATGGTTTTTCATTCATTAATGAACATATCATTAAGTTGGGTATTTTAAACAAGGCATTTTAATGTTTTACAAATGTTCATGCATTATCAATTAGTTTCAAACAACAAGGATAATTCACAAGTAATCAAACAAGATATGAACACGCATAGAAATCATTTATAAAAGTAGACAACTGTTTGTTACAAACTGATATGAATAACCGTCTCACGAAGTGTGAGACAAACTAAAGAAGTTCAAAATCTCTTGATTACAAAAAATCATCCTAAACATAAACTAAGTGATAAATGTCGAGGGAGAGCGTCGTCGGCCATCATCATCATGCTCGCCATCAACACACAACGTCACCTCCTCTCCAGCAAGTACCTCTCATGCAGAAGGACCTATTTTCAGTAAAACAGAACAAGTATCAGATATACTTAACACTGCAATGTGTTTGCAAGATTATAACATTTATAAAACTATATATCATATATATACCTTTGTCGTTGACGACCTGAGCGACATCTGGTTCAACCAACACATTCCTGAGATGTGTCACAAACCGGTGGAACTCCATTGATTCCGTGTCGCCCCTCATAACGCAAGTCCTGACTTGTGCTTGGTAGCTTAGTGGCAGCAACCGCAGCACAACGACGTTTGCAAAAGAGCCTGACATCCAGATATCCAGGAAGTATGCAGGCCTCATGTACACATCATGCATGTGCTCCAAGTGGTCATCCAATGATGAGCTCTCCTCCATCTTAATGGAGAGGAAGTCTCCTATCAGCTCATGCTCCCAAATGCGTGTCTGCTCCACGAAATGTGTCCTAAGTTGTAGCATCACCGAACGAGGGTTGACATCACCCACGAAAGGCCACAGCTCATCCACCATTCTGAAACGCATCACAACTGAAATGTGGGAGGCCATCTCACGACGGAGATAGCGGTCTTTCCGCTCCTCTGGGGTCTCAAGGTCAGTGGGCTGATCCAAATCCATCATGTCGAGTATGTATTCGACCACGTCATTCTCGCTAAGGAGAACATGGAGACTGGCAACCCAAATGGAGAAGTTCGATCCATCTAATCTGAGCTTCTCTCCTTCTAACCATTCAATTGTCAACACGAAAGGTCCCATCTACATTTATAAATTCAAAAGGAATTTAGACTAAGTTTATAATTAAATGAGTTAATAATAACTCCACTCAGAAACACCTATCCCCAGTGAGGGTTCCTAGTGATAACATGACCCCTATCAGCCACATCTCCCCCAATCATCACGGCCATCAATGTGGGTTCAAGGGTGGACGCTAAACGTCGGTCACATCATTCATGCGACTCGTGCTTGATCTTTCGACCATCCGCGTTCCGAGGCCATGTCTGTACATGCTAGGCTAGCCAACTCAACCTTCGTGTTTTCGCTGTGCAACATGGCTTACACCCACTGTATGTGAACGTATATATGTCTGACACCCGATCATCATGGCCTGCCTCATACCGAAGAACTTTCTTGGTGGTGCACACTAAGGGGGAACACAATCGTTGGTAATTTTAACAGGGATCATCTTATTAGGCTACTGTCGAATATCTAATACTAGCACACAATAAGATATACAAATAATAACATTGAATGTAAATGCTATGTGATATGGGCCTTCACGTCATGATCTCCATCCGCCGTCACCGGGTTCCGGCGCCATAGACACCAGGGTACCAGTGTCATTCCGGCGTGGTAGTTCGTCACCTCCGTGACTATCTACTACTATGTAACAAAAGGTAATTACTTTACCTTTGCCACAACCATATCACAAAGCAACGCCCTCCTGCAAAACAAAGTTAGACGCCTCTACTTTATCTTTGCATGTTTTACGTGGCTGAATGGGCTTTCGCACAAGAACCGTTCTTACCTACGAACTTTTAGCACAAAGTTGATCAAGTATTTGTCTATACTACACCCCTTTCGGGGCCCTCCGTTGCAAATGGCATACCAACTAATGCGAGAGAGACAGACACCCCCTAAGCCACTTTATATGGTACAAGCCGTATGTCAAGCATGGACTAGT
Source organism: Avena eriantha (assembly GCA_910589775.1). Taxonomy (NCBI): domain Eukaryota; kingdom Viridiplantae; phylum Streptophyta; class Magnoliopsida; order Poales; family Poaceae; genus Avena; species Avena eriantha. Next base: position 453,861,158 of record OU342742.1, on the reverse strand, counting down.
CTCGCGACTGAACGCGTAAAGTCGGTTGGGGCCGCTTCATCAAGCATTACTGCGGTATACTCAAGTACACGTGGGAGGGTACCAACTAAAAGATCAACGCCCACACGCTACATCTTGTGTGTTCTCCCCGTACTAGCATTACTACGCATAGATCTAGCTCTGATACCACTGTAGGGGTTCCGCGTATGAAAACAATAAATTTTACTCTATGCCCCTGAACCCCTGAAGCTGCAAGGACCTATCTATTAGTAATACAGTAACGGGAGGGGCTTTTCGCGAACTTACCCTTGAAGACCGAAAAGCGTTGTCAACACTCAGGAGAGCATGGTTGATGTAAACGAGCTGAAGCCGACCTCAAGGTCGTGATGTAGTCCTTGCGCTCCTTTTGGCTCCAACGACTTGAGTTCCTCAAGTGCGACACCTCGCGGGGAGTTACAGACGGCCGGTGCCTGACGATGACTCCCGCTTCCCCGATCCAGCAGCAGTTGCGGAAGTAGAGATCCCGGATCCGAATCCCGCAGCGCGACGGCGCTCCGCGGTGAAGATGTCTCTCGCTCGTGCAGTCCAGACTTAGGACCACGGTCACGAGAGAGAGAGGGGGAGAGAGAAAATATCAATTGGAGGTCCTCCCAAAAGTGGGTAGACCTTTATTGATTATTGGTGTATTTATCTTGGCCAAATACCCCACTATATATAGGGGGAGGAGAGGGTACACCCTCCCTCAGAGTCCCGGGGTAGGACTAAAGGAGAGGAGGGGGGAGGAGGTGGCTTCCGGCCACCTAGTGGGCCCCGCGCGGGGGGGCTAGGCCCAACCGGCCTCCCCTTTGGCCCCTCTCCCTCTCTCCTTTCCCCTAATGGGCCCTCTCCCTCTGGAATTGGCCCATTAAGTCTTTGACCATTAAAATTGATTTTCTCTTTATTAAATAATTATGAAATAAATGATTAAATCAACATTTAACATTCATTCATATATTATTCAACCTCCATGGCCATGGAACACCTTCCACCTCCACTCCGGACATCCTCCGGACTTACCGAAACCCTTCTGGTTTTCTCCCTACTCTACTTCTGTGATTCCACCAATCCTATAAACACTCTCTAAGCATCATCAAGCCCTTAAGCATGATACCCCACGGTTTGGGAACACTCCTGACATGGTCGGGACACTCCCGCACCAATGATTGACAGAGGGACCTGGATGGCCATGTGACCCCTTTGCGTTCCACGAAGATCTTTCGTCGTTTGAACCGGGACAGTCGTGTCTTATTCCCTTTGTCATTCGATACTTGCATTGCCCGAGATCTGATCAATGACATCACCATGTCGTGTTCAATCTCGTTACTGAACAATCCTACTTGACTCGTTCCGACAAGTGATATCCCCGTGATCAAATCACATGCTGTGTAGTATTGGATATAACTTCTCCGAGTGGGCCCTTGAGTATCTTCCCATCACATGGACGGACAAATCCCGCCCTTGACATATATTGCCTCTACGGTTTCCTACGAGTACCTGGACACACCTTTATAACTACTGTTTTACCAGATGGCGTTTGACGCTATCTAAGAACTCTCGGGAGACAGTGATTGATATAGCCTCACGGTCTAAGGAATAGTCTACGAGGATCCATTTCTAATCATCGTAACTTGAACTTCGTGACATGATCGGGTCACGATGTTTAGGTTGGGTATTGGTTCATCATCTCATTCTCAGAATGAGATGACCTCATTTCCAACTGGCATAAATGCCACATGATCAGGAAACATGATCATCTGTTAACCAATGAACCAGTGACTAGAGTTTCACTGGGAACCCCTGGTTGTTTATATATCACACGTGTATTGATGTTTCCACTCAATATAGTTATAGCATGATATAAAACTTAATCATAAACTATATAAAATATGATAATAATACTTACTACTATTTGTCTCTAGGGCATATTTCCAACATGTTTTCCTACACCTGCTACACTTTCTCAAATTCTTCGTCTTCGCACTGCTCTTCCTCCAGTTGTGGCTGAGAAGCCTCATTTTCTGCCACCGGGGTGTGAACAGGGACAAGATCATGTGTAACTGGGTTTTTGCACAACCTCTTGATATGGCTGAATCCTCCACAATGTTTGCATTTCCTTTTCCTAGCTCCCAGCCTTGAACCTTTATCAGTGGAGGCTTCGATCCTTAGCTTTCTAGGCCTCCCAGGTAGCCTCGTAAGAACTGGTGGTTGAAGTTTGAACCCTGGATCTACAATCTCCCAATCATTTTCATCAGCCATAGGTGGTACGTTTTCTGCATAAGTTGTAGCAAACTTGTCCATGGAGAAATAGTTGTCTACATAATTCTCTATTTCAGCTTTGCTGCCTCTAAGCTTTAAGATGAGGTACAATGCATGGTGACATGGCAGACCAGTAATCTGCCACTGCCTGCATGAACAAGTCTTGTTTCCAATGTCTACAGTGTACCTCCGTTCAGTTCCACACTTGTATTCTGCATAAATCTTAGCCAATGTTCTGGAACTTCTGACCATTCTCATCTTTATCGTTCTCATTGCCCTCGTTCTTGCATTCAGTAACATAACCACCTTTGGAACTATTTTATGGCCTAAAAAATTTCTTGCACAGATTCTTTGCCTTAAATCTATCTTCACAATTATGCACTGTATTATTGCATCCAACAAAATAACAACTGCAAGTGTCTTCATGCTCGAAATCTTAGCATTGAAACTCTCTACCAAATTATTGCAAAAAAATCCACCTTGCTTAACTCACCAAACTTTCTTCTAGCCCATAGCTTGGTGTGATGTTCTTCAAGGTATTTTTTCACCTTTGGCACTACATACATGTTCTTCAAGTAAGTATCTTGCGTGCTTGCGGTGTATGTGTATGTTGATCGCCACAAGTCCTCTTCAAAGATCTTTCCTTTGAACTTCTTCGTGAAGTTAGTAGTGAGGTGCCGCATGCATTCCCTATGCTCAACCCTAGGAAACACAGCATCAACGACATTCTCAAGACCCTTGCATGCACTAGTGTGTATCAGCAAGCCTTCAGGATGACCAATTACTGCTCGTAGTCTCTGCATGAACCATGTCCAACTTTCATTTGATTCACCCTCAAGAACAACATAAGCCACGGGTAGAAGCCAATATGCGTGTCCAAAGCACAATAAGAAGCAACATGTCCCCTGAACTTTCCTCTTAAAGAAGTTGCGCCTATTGCCAAGTATGGCCTGCAGCCGTCTAGGAACCCCTTCCAGCATGCCTTCAGGTAGACAAAACATCTCCTGAAGCATTTCTTATCTGCCTGCTTATACCTGACCCCCCCTTGAACCTTTTCTCTTCCTTTCACAACCTCGTAATCAATGTCAACAACACTACCAGGTGATTTTCTCTAGCTCAGCTTTGAAACTATACAACAGGTGAAAACTATCATTCCACTTGCGTTGAATGAAGTCTAAAGCCATCTCCTTCCCATCAAAGACTTTGTGGTAAGGAATCAGAACATTAAATTTTTTTCTAATCTTTGATTTGTGTTCAGCAGGTCCAATGTTATGATCCTGCCTCACCTAGTCAAGTATAGTAGCAACAATCCACTTGGTAGTCGACGGTCTAATTTTATCACTTAAAGAACTAGGCAGTTGTGTTTCTTCGTTATTACTTTGATCTGCATTCGATAAGAATCCAAATACATCAGAGCTAATTATTAGCATAATAAATATGAGAAAGACTGAAACTAAATGTATCTATTGCAACCTGAAATGGGTGTCCACCCCGCATTGGAGATGCGTGTAATCTCCATTTACACACATTACTTTCCCTACAATGTATCCTCAATCTCTTTTGGACGCTCTTTTCAATGATAAATTCGAACCCAACTCTAATTTCATAGGTTGAACTGCATATCTACACTCCTCCACATTCTCAAAGATAGCCCCCTCATCAATTGTAGGATTGGCCTTGTTAAAGTTTAGCATTGGCCTGTCCTCGTCTTCATCGTCGTATCTACATCCCATTTCCACATCTTCACATTCCTCTTCCTCGTCAGTCCCATAGTCAGGCTCAAAGTTCAAATGAACCAAGTATTCCCCACTCTCCATCCTATCAGGGTCAGCAACCACGTCTAGATATGTTTTCTCATCATCATCCGCACCGCCACACATTTCAGTGTCTTCATGCTCGCTTGACAAAGCATCATGCTCAAGGACAAGCTGTACAGACGTCCTGCGGTTACCAACACATATCCTTGCCATCACCACGGGACTAGAAATGCTAATTGAGGTATGCATAAAAGGAATCATAGTTCTTACCCTTCAATGGGGACGTACGGCACCTTCTCCGGGCTCCATACCTCCAAAGCTGTACACCTCGCTTCCTCTTCCCCTGTTTCGTTCTCCTCTGTGCTCTCCAGACTTGAAGGAGATTCCGTGCTCTCCAGCCACGCAGGACCCATCTCCGTGTTCTCAATCCACGCAGGATCCATCTTCGAGCGGGATCTGGATCACCAGCGCCGTTGGGCGCCTAACCCAACAGCCGACTCTTGGTTTTCGTTTCTAGATGTGTCTGGGCGGTGGGCGACGCAAGGAGATAGGGCAGGGAGGGGAGGGGAGGGGTCGTGAGGGGAGGGCGGGAGGATGATGACCCAAGGGGAGGACGAGAGCGGTGCACGACTAAACGGAGTGGCGGCGGTAGGAGTAGAGGAGCGGAGCGGAGCTGGTTGCGAAAAAACATGGAAAATTGCACAATAATGTGTTGGTCGGTGGCACTAGTCCTCGAACCTGGGATGCACTCCATCAAAGGTGGAGGAGGCGGGCTCGCCAGTCAGAAAACATGCCACGTCATCATCCCCTATTTCTAATGCCCTTTAAAAAAACGAAACATGACACGTCGTCATCCCCTGTTTCTGATGGTGTTGCTACAATTCGACGATACATAGTGGCATAGAAATAATATCGTATAAACATAAGGGCACAATAGTCAACATTTCTAAAATGGAACCTGGTCTCCTACCTGTCCTAATACATTGCCCGATGAGGTGGATAGCCACGACCGATCTTTTTAATACGTTGGCACTCTTATGTTGAGAAGGGAAATAAAGATTGAGCAGTTAATGCAACGAGTGTCGAATTATTACCCTCTCAGGAAATGGGAGATGATTATTTTCACGCATGCCCAGAGTACAAACCCAATGTCAGTCTTTCACTTCCCTTCTCTGACAAACCGTAGATCACCTTGCGTAGCTCCGCCACGCCGCACCACCTAGGGTAACATGGCCCTGCCTAAGAAGCCGCCGCCACGACAGCCGCCGAAACTAGGGTATTTAGCCCCTCTAAGGCAGGCCATGAAGCTCTACTTGAAGGCCAGTCTCCCATTTCCCTTCCAGGCGGATAATTTTGCTGAATGTGCCGAATCGGCTACGGCAGTGGTGCTAGCGTCATCGGTGCCGGATTCGGCGAGCAGGGCCAAGAGAGCGCTGTGGAGAAATCGCGCGGCGGCATTACGGCGTGCTCTAGGTAGGGGGAACACGGTACGTATCAAATCATTCATGAGATCATGCGACTAAGGGTACATCATACGTCGTAAACGTATCTATAATTTTTTATGCTCCATGCTTGTTTTGTATCCACTTTCTTATATGTTTTGTTTACACTTTGAGGTATTTTTATACATTTTCTTAAACTAACCTATTAACAAGATGCCATAGTGCCAGTTGCCTATTTTCTGCTGTTTTTGGTTTCAGAAAAGCTAGTAAAGAAATATTCTCAGAATTGTACGGAACAAAATCCAAAGTCAATATTTTACCCGAAGCAACACGAAGTCCGAAAGGTAGCTGAAGAGGGGCCAGGAGGAGGCCACACCCTATGGTGGCGCGACCAGCCCTAGGCGTGCCACCAGGAGGTGTGCCCCCCTGGAGCTCCACCGACCTTGCCCCTTCGCCTATAAAAGTCCCCCGAGACAAAAACCCTAGAGACAAGATCAGAATTCCACGAAAAGTTCCACAGCGCCGCCGCCACCAAAGAGGAGATTCGGGGGACAGAAGTCTCTGTTCTGCCACCCTGCTAGGACGAAGAAGTGCCCCCGGAGCCATCCCCATCGACTTCACCGCCATCTCCATCGCCGTTGCTGACTCCCATGATGAGGAGAGAGTAGTTCCCTCTCGAGGCTAAGGGCTCTACCGGTAGTTATGTGTTCATCTCTCTCTCTCTCTATGCGTGATCTTATTGAGACCATGAGCTTTGTAATCTATAGATCTATTCTGCTACTCAAGTGCTTTAATTAATCTCTACTTATCCCCACATGTGTGAAGTTGATAGTGTGCACACCATGTGGCACTTTCGCTAAGGTTACAGAAATACTTATCATGAGTATAATTTGAGTTGGATGTCTCTATGAGATTGTGGTGTTTGTTGGAACCATCTAGCGCTCAAGGTGACAGTGAGGGGTTATCTACATGGGGAATGCAAACTTTAAGGTGTGCTGTTATAGCCCTACATCGTCCAACCGGAGAGTAGTTCAGGGTAGCATAATGAAGAGAAGATATTTATATGAGAGTGTCCACTAGTGAAAGTATGATCCCTAGGCCTTGTTTCTAAGCATTGAAACACCATTTACAATCAGTCCTTATACATGTTTGCTTGGTGCCACTCTTATTTCAGATTGCAATTACCACTTATAATCATCCATATTACTTGTATTTCACTATCTCTTCGCCGAACTAGTGCACCTATACACCTGACAAGTGTATTGGGTGCGTTGGGGAAACACGAGACTTCTTGTATCTTGGGGTTGCTTGAGAGGGATAGCTTTGACCACTTCCTCCCTGAGTTCGATAAACCTTGGGTGATCCACTTAAGGGAAACTTGCTGCTGTTCTACAAACCTCTGCACTTGAAGGCCCTACACTGTCTACAAGAATAGAAGTGTGCGTAGACATCAGTACACAACCTCGAACAGGGTAGCACCAAGGTCTAGGAACTTTCGCGTCCATGTTTCGGCGCGGGCTACCTTACCACTGTGAGGGGAGGCTAGGAATACGCCATCTACGGCAAAGATGCTCCATCCAACTCACCATTGGAGGTCGTACCGTGGCGGCGACCAAGCGTCTACACTTAACATGTTGGATTGTTCGACAGCTAGAGCCGGCGACGGGCTTCAGCTCAGCACCGAAATTCAGGTTCCAGTTCACACAAACCTACGATCCCAAAAATAAGAGGCCAAATTTCAGTTTCGATGAAATCGTTGTGGTGGCACAGATGGTCCTACTGAACCGGAACTGGCGCACACAAAGCGGTCATGCATTAACGATGTAGATTTCTTGTAGTTTGATGGGAAGGCAATAGATCAGTTTGGGTTAAATGATCAAAGAACTTACGTCCTCTCAAGGCAATTGGCCAGCCAACTTTTCTGGTGGAGATCTGTAGTTTCTTTAGTGTAGAATAGTTAAGTTCAGACTGAAGAATGGCTTTTGTAGATAAAATGCTGACGCATTGTTCTATAAACTAGTAGGAAGTTTGGCCCACTTTTCTGCAGATATAAGACCCTTTTGTATGGAAGTACTACTGTTGTAAAAAAATATTGTCAAGTATCTATTTCCTTCAATTACTACTCGTGGTTAAATCCAGTTACCTGCCATTTTTTATCCCAGACAGATAAAATTCAGACGACAGTTTATGTACAGATTTTGCGTTTACTGTCTGTGTTGTAAACCATTTTTCATTTGTCTTGTGCTATCTTCAAATGATCCTGCAGTTCAACATGTTACACAACCAGTAGATAGTGTTATAAGGATCATCAGGTATTCTTTGTTTGAAACAAGAATTATTTATTGTCTTCCGGATCGCTCATCATTTGGCACAATAATCTAGCTACCTTCTACTTGAAGAGGAGATGGACTACATTTTCATAGCATCCACATAATTGACATTGCTCATTACCAGTCCACCCTCTTTTTATGATGTTGTCCTTGGTTATTCACAGAAATTATAAAACACGGTGTTCAACACAGATGCATTAGACACACATACTTCAAATTCATTACCCACACATACTACATCGATTGAAACTATTACATATTTTTAGTTGATGCTAACTTCTTGCTACGCACTCCATACTACAAATTCATTAGCCACACATACTACATCTATTCACTAGAGCTCTGTCTTCACTCCAGGGAAATCAGAACCACCAGCTTGTCCAAGCCCAGTTCCCCCACCAAAACTGTGTGCGCCGTCGTGAAACGGTGGTGGTCCTGTGCCATCGATCCTTCCAGGCCAACACTGCAGGCGATGAGGAAGCTTTTTGGCTGCCTCTTCAGGGTCCTGAATGCCATGTACCGATTCCAGAATCTCCTCTAGGTGGACCGTGTGCTTCCAGCAAAGCTGTCACCCTGTCCTGCTTGGAATCTGCACCTCATACATCTTAGGAACAGCGTCAGGATCTTTCAGCCACGTCTTTACCTTGATGACCCATCTGTCGCTCGGTGGCGTGATCTCCACCAGCTCACTACCAAGGCTATTGACGACCTGCTTGAGGGCCTCCGGCGCCCAAGCATCCAATGGGAGGCCATCAAAGCCGAGTTTGTAGAAAAAACAAAGCTGCCCCAAGCGATCGTCCCACCCACAGGTGCGATGCCAATGCATGAAGCTCATTTTCTCCCTGCAGCACTCGAAAGAACGGGAAGAATGCAGAACACGCTCGGTGTCTGAGCTGTGCCTGAACTGGACGAAAAAATTGAATGGCGGCGCACCTACCTCAGTCTTGACCTTATTTCGTCTAATCCCAAAATGAGCCCTAAAAGCCGACAACAACTCTGTCGGCGACACGATGGGACGCACGCCCATCACGGTGGCTGTGAGAGCGTGGTCGTTGAACTGTTGTGCCAAGGCTACCATGCCTAGGATGCGCGACATCATGCAACTGCCCGAGGCCGGTCGTCAGCCAGGATCGTCGACGGGACGCGCTCCGCCATGCGAGAAGGACTAGCCAGATGCGAGATATTAGTCCGGGGATGCAAAGGTCCGATACGGCGGACGATGCGACAGCGACGGCTGCGAGCTTCGATTAGGGGCGTGGGAGGTTGACCGGACATGGCGGGGACGCAAATTAGAGCAAGTGCGAGCTCCGATCTGAGATGAGCAGCCGAAGCTGAGCAAAGGTTATGGGGAGGGGAGCAGGGGAGAAGAGCAGAGCAGAGAGAAAAATAGATCTGGTCCACGTAGGGGTAAACTAGTCCACGACCGTAAAATATGACGGGAAATACTGACAGGGCCGGCCAAGAAGAGTTGACCTAATGGCATTATTTGAGTTCAATAGTTTTTCGTCTGGTTCAAACGACCGTTTGGCCGTTTGATTTGTATTCACCCATTTGCCCCCTTGGACAATTGACGATTCTACTATAACCCCTCCACGAGATTTCAGCTAACTCGGTACCGGTATGCACTCGACTGAAAACTTTCGGACCGCTAATCAACAAGCCCGTCACAGCCACCATCGGATCTATCCACCCTCCTCTAGTCCCCTCCCCCTCCCTCACACGTTGGAGTTGAGCAAAGAAAGAGAGAGGTAAGAGAGAAACACCCCAACACCACCAAAGCCTCTCTCCTCACCTTTATGCAAGCAACCAACCCATGTACCTCTTTCCCTCTCTTTCTTATCACCCCAACCACCCCAAGTATTTCAGATCGAGATCTGGCCAGCACCAGCTCTTCATCCTCCCCTCTCTTCTTCCTCTAGATGGACATGACCATCTCCATGCCATACCAAGCTCTAATTCCCGACCTATCTATTTTTTCGTCGACCTGGTGTACCTAGAGTGAGTCCAAGTGCCACAGCTGCTTCCCGTTCGTCCTCTACATCGTCCTGAACCGGAGGTGCCACCGGGAGTCAACGGACAAGGTCATGCCACCACGCGTTGTACGCTAGCTGGGCACGATCCTTGCTGCCGGCCGCCTTCCACCTCTTTGTATTCATCTACGTGGGCGCACCCTGGTGAGCACCGCCTTGTTGGAGATATGCCCAAGAGGCAATAATAAAAGTGATTATTATTATATCTTTGTGTTTATGATGAATTTTTACATCCCATGCTATAATTGTATTATTAGGAAACACTAATACATGTGTGTTTTGTAAACATAAGAGAGTCCCTAGTAAGCCTCTTGTTGAACTAGCTTGTTGATTAATTGATGATCATGGTTTCCTGATCATGGACATTAGGATGTGATTAATAACAAGGTTATGTCATTAGGAGAATGATGTGATGGACACACACCCATAGTAAGCGTAGCATAAGATCAAGTCATTAAGTTCGTATTGCTGTAAGCTTTTAAATGCATAGTAACCTAATCCTTCGACCATGAGGTTGTGTTAATCACCATCACCGGATGGGTACTTTGATGACATCAAACACCGCTTCGTAACTGGGTGGTCATAAAGGTGTCATTGGGTATTCTAAAAGTATGTGTTGAAGCGCATGGACCGAGATTGGGATTTGTCCATCCATATGACGGATAGATATGCTCCGGGCCCTCTCGGTGGAATGTCATCTAGTTAGCTTGCAAGCATGTGACTGGGTCACAAGGGATGACATATCATGGAACGAGTAAAGAGTACTTATCAGTAACGAGGTAGAACTAGGTATGGAGATGCTGACGATCAAGCCTCGGATAAGTATAATATCGCGAGACAAAGGGAATTGGTTTCGTATGTAAATGGTTCAATCGATCACGAAGTCATCGTTGAGTATGTGGGAGCCATTATGGATCTCCAGGTCCCGCTGATGGTTATTGATAGGAGATGTGTCTCTGTCATGTCTACATATTCACGAACCGTAGGGTGACACACTTAAGGTTCGAAGTTGTTTTAAGTAGATATGGAATGTGCGTTGGAGACCGAAGGTTGTTCGGAGTCTCGGATTGGATCCGGGACATCACGAAGAGATCCGGAATTGTCCGGAGAATAAGATTCACATATTAGGGATCATTTTCTGAGTTAGGAAATATTTCGGAGTATTTGTATGAGGATTCTAGAAGGTTTCGGAATGTTCCGGAAGGTTCTAGAAGATTTCTTGGAGTTTGCTTGAAAATCAAGATAGGGATCAAGGAGTCCTGGTGGGTCAAGACAAGGAGTCGTGGGGGAGGAGGACTCCTCCCCCCTCCCCAATCCGCCGGCCCTAGGAGGTGGGGAGTCCTACTAGGACTCCCCCTCCCCAGGCGCCCTCCCTCCTTTAAATAGAAGGGGGAGGCGCCACCCCTTGCCCCTCCTCTACAACACCCAATCTCCGCCGCCTCTCTCCTCCTCCTTTCTTCTGCACAGGCATAGGCAAAGCCCTGCAGAATTCTCTACTCCACCACCACCACCACGCCGTCGTGCTGCTATGATTCCGTGGAGAAGATCTACTACCTCCGCTGCTTGCTGGAACGAGGAGAGGAAGGTCTGCTTCGACTCCACACGTGTGACCGACTGCGGAAGCGCTGCCGAAACGCGGCGCCAGAAGGATCGTCCACTTGACCGACTGCGGAAGCGCTGCCGGAACGCGACGCCGGAAGGATCATCCACACGATCTTGAGATCGGCAAGTGATCGACTACATCAACCACAAGATCTAATCTCGTTAACGCTTTCGGATCTACGAGGGTTAGTTCCTATCTATCTCGTTGCACATGTCTAATAGATTAGATCTTGGCTTTTATCTAGATTAGATCTGGGTTTTGTTCGTTCTTGCGGTAGAATTTTTTTGTTTTCCATGATACGAACCCATCACGCCTACCCTCCTAACACCCTCCTACGCCCCTCTCACTGAACACTCCTTGTGCGTGCACTGCTGTTTTCCGGTGAAATCCCGACGTATTTCCTTGCTAGCTCCCTTCGCGTACCGTCCACCACCCGCGTTGATCTTTATTCCAGGTTGTTGTTTTTCCCTCTTTCAAACGAGCTTGAGCATGCACAAAATGGTCCACCAGAACGCTCGGAATCTTGCTCGCAAGTCATGCCGCTGTAGACCACCTCGCCGCTGTTGTTCGTCAGTTTTGCGTGCAGCACGAGCACCCATGTCCTCCTCAACCTAGCCGAGCCCACGGTGCACCGTTGCCCTTGTTCTTTGCTCCTGGTTATACTCCGTTGTACCACCTTTCCATCTAGCCATCACACACATGCTTTGGTGCAGCATAGAGGCCCGAAACATCCTCGCAACACAGCTCCGCCGCTCGGGTCTTCTGCCAGGAAATTCAGTCCGACGAGCTGCATTTTTCGTCAGAGTAAACACCGCAGCTTGCTGAGACTTAAACCCACGAACCCGTAGACCATCACCAAACAACTCCAGCCCATCTGGTGATTAGCCTTGTCCTCAGTGGGCTGAACCAGGAGGTCTCAGGTTCGACTCCGACCTCCCCCCCAACACACCATTTGGCCAACCTTTTTATCCTTTTGACCCGCGCTGACAGGTTGTCCCCACCTGTAAGCCTCTCTGCAGTCTACATAGTAGCATGACCCACCTGTCTGTGGTGACCCACACACACCATTTGGTCCCCCAACACACCATTTGGCCAACCTTTTTATCCTTTTGACCCGCGCAGACAGGTTGTCCCCACCTGTAAGCCTCTCTGCAGTCTACATAGCAGCACGGCCCACCTGTCCCCCCCCCCCCAACACACCATTTGGCCAACCTTTTTATCCTTTTGACCCGCGCTGACAGGTTGTCCCCACCTGTAAGCCTCTCTGCAGTCTACATAGCAGCATGGCCCACCTGTCTGTGGTCACCCACACACACAATTTGGCCAACCTTTTTATCCTTTTGACCCGCGCTGACAGGTGGAAGCCTCTCTGCTGTCTACATAGCAACACGGCCCACCTGTCTTTGGCGATGGGTATACCCAGCCCATGTGAGAAAAACCTCAAAAAAAATCAAATTCAGTTAAAATTCCAGGAATATGAGGCCGTGTTCGGAAACAGTCTGGCTTCCCAAAAATCCTTAGATCCGGCTCCACGGCCCTACTCAAGCGTCTGATTCGGAGCACCAAACGTTCGGTGCCGCTCCAGAAAGTTTTGAATGGGCTGAGAAACGATTAGGCTACTTTGGATTTGTTCGGTAGGAGCCCATGCACTGGAGCAACTCTTCGTATATATTTTTTTGTCTTGGTCGTCTTCCACAACGTTGCTGTTCACTCCACCACCTCATGTGACACACCAAATTCCTCCACGTCAATCCCCCACACACTGGCGTCGACCAACATCCCCCGCCGGCCAAGAAACCATACGGGCAGGCCCCTTCGCCACCGCAGCTTCCTGGGAAATGTTTCGGAGTATTTGTATGAGGATTCTAGAAGGTTTCGGAATGTTCCGGAAGGTTCTAGAAGATTTGTTGGAGTTTGCTTGAAAATCAAGATAGGGATCAAGGATTCCTGGTGGGTCAAGACAAGGAGTCGTGGGGGAGGAGGACTCCTCCCCCCTCCCCAATCCGCCGGCCCTAGGAGGTGGGGAGTCCTACTAGGAATCCCCCTCCCCAGGCGCCCTCCCTCCTTTAAATAGAAGCGGGAGGCGCCACCCCTTTCCCCTCCTCTACAACACCCAATCTCCGCCGCCTCTCTCCTCCTCCTTTCTTCTGCACAGGCATAGGCGAAGCTCTGCAAAATTCTCTACTCCACCACCACCACCACGCCGTCGTGCTGCTGTGATTCCGTGGAGAAGATCTACTACCTCCGCTGCTCGCTTGAACGAGGAGAGGAAGGTCGGCTTCGACTCCGCACGTGTGACTTACTGCGGAAGCGCTGCCGAAACGCGGCGCCGAAAGGATCGTCCACTTGACCGATTGCGGAAGCACTGCTGGAACGCGACGCCGGAAGGATCGTCCACACGATCTTGAGATCGGCAAGTGATCGACTACATCAACCACGAGATCTAATCTTGTTAACGCTTTCGGATCTACGAGGGTTAGTTCCTATCTATCTCGTTGCACATGTCTAATAGATTAGATCTTGGCTTTTATCTAGATTAGATCTGGGTTTTGTTCGTTCTTGCGGTAGAATTTTTTTGTTTTCCATGCTACGAACCCATATGTGGTCTCAGAGCCGTATCTATGCGTAGATCTGTTTCACGAGTAGAACACAATGTTTTTGTGGGCGTTGATGCTTTTGTTGTCGGTGTCTTAGCATGTACTTTGCATCTTGCGGAATGGTGGGATGAAGCGGCCCCTGCTAACATTACATGTCATTGCACATGAGACTTGCTCCACGCTTGACGTGCAACTTGCTTTGCACAAGTGGCTTTGCGGGTGTTTGTCTCTCCCACCACAGTTAAGATTCAATTTACAATGAGAATCTGACAACACTTGTATCAACGTTGTGGTTCTTGTTCGTAGGTAAGATCGGTCTTATGCGAAAGCCCCAAACCATGTAAAACATGCAAAGAAAATTTAGAGGCATCTAACTTGTTTTTGAAGGGGTTTTGTGATGTGATATGGCCATCATGTGATTATGATTGTATTTGATGTATGCAATGATCCTTGTTGTAATATGGCAACCGGCAGGAGCCTAATGGTTGTCTTTAATTCTGTTAAGACCTGCGTGTCTATTCATCTTGTAATAGCTTTATTCCAAGTAGTTGTAATAGTTGCTAGCGATGATGGACAACCATGAAGCGGCGCCACTGACCTTGACGCAATGCTGGTGATGATGGAGATCATGTTCGTGCTTTGGAGATGGAGATCAAAGGCGCAAGAAGAAAGGGCCATATCATATCACACTAATTATGAATTGCCTGTGATGTTAATCCTTTATGCATCTTGAATTGCTTAGATCGCGACGGTAGCATTATAAGATGATCCCTCTCACTAAATATCAAGTAATAAAGTGTTCACCCTTAGTTGGCACCGTTGCTAAGACTCGTCGTTTCGAAGCATCTCGTGATGATCGGATGTGATAGATTCTACGTGTGCATACAACGGGTGCAAGCCAGATTTGCACATGCGGAAACTAAGGTTATCTTGACGAGCCTAGCATGTACAAACATGGTCTCGGAACACAGAATACCGAAAGGTAGAGCATGAGTCATATAAATGATATGATGAACATGAAGATTGTTCGCCGATGAAACTACATCTTCTCTCGTGAAGATCGGACTTGGTGTAGTGGACTTGGTTCGTGTAATCACTAAGACAATGTGAGGGATGTTGTTTTGAGTGGGAGTTCACCTAGTTAGTTTAATAATTAAATTTGAACTCAATTTGTCATAAACTTAGTCTAAACTACTTGCAAATTTTTGTAGATTATGGCGACCCCCTCCATCAATTTCAATGCATTCCTAGAGAAAGAAAAGCTTAAGAACAATGGAAGCAATTTCACGGACTGGTTCCGTGGACTGAAGATCGTCCTCAGGGCTGGTCAATTGACCTATGTGCTCGAAGCACCGCTAGGTGACCCACCTGCAGATGATGCCACCGATGACGTAAAGAATGTTTACGCTACTCGGAAAAATCATTACTCCACAGTTCAGTGTGCCATCCTGTATGGTTTAGAAGCGGAGCTCCAGAAGCGTTTTGAGCACCACGACCCGTTCGAGATCATTAAGGAGCTCATGCTAATTTTTGAGACTCGCGCGGCCATGGAGAGCTATGAGGCCTCCGAAAAGTTGTTTAACTGTAAGATGGAAGAGGGAAGCTCCGTTAGAGAGCACGTGCTCACCATGTCTGGGTACGCAAACAAGCTCCAAGAGTTGGGAATATCGATTCCTAATGAATTGGGGATTCACCGTCTCCTTCAATCACTGCCACCAAGTTACAAGAACTTTGTGATGAACTACAACATGCACTGCATGAACAAGACGTTGCCTGAACTATCGTCCATGCTGAAAACTGCTGAAGTGGAGATCAAGAAGGAGCACCAAGTGTTGATGGTCAATAAGACCACCAATTTCAAGAGACAGGGCAAGCCTAGGAACAAGGGCAACTTCAAGAAGGACGGCAAGAAAGCTGCCGCACCTGCTAAGAAGCCCAAGGCTGGTCCTAAGCCTGAAACTGAGTGCTTCTACTACAAGGGTGCTGGTCACTGGAAGCGTAACTGCCCCAAGTACCTGGCGGATCTGAAGAACGGCAACATCAAGAAGAAAGGTATATTTGATATATGTGTTATAGATGTGTATCTTACTAGTAATCGTAGTAGTGCCTGGGTATTTGATACTGGTTCGGTTGCTCATATTTGTAACTCGAAACAGGAGCTGCGGAATAAACGAAGACTGGTAAGAGACGAGGTGACGATGCGCGTTGGAAATGGCTCCAAGGTTGATGTGATCGCCGTCGGCACGCTCCCTCTACATCTACCTTCGGGATTAGTTTTAAATTTAAATAATTGTTATTTGGTGCCTGCGTTAAGCATGAACATTATATCTGGATCCTGTTTATTGCGAGACAGTTACTCTTTTAAGTCCGAGAATAAAGGTTGTTCGATTTATATGATTAATATCTTTTATGGTAATGCACCTGAGATGAATGGTTTATTCTTACTGAATCTCGATAGTAGTGATACACATGTTCACAACATAGATGCTAAACAAATAAAATTGAATGATAATTCTACATACATGTGGCACTGTCGTCTTGGTCACATTGGAGTGAAGCGTATGAAGAAACTCCATTCTGATGGACTTCTTGAATCACTTGATTTTGAATCACTTGAAAGATGCGAAGCATGTCTAATGGGAAAAATGACTAAGACTCCATTCTCTGGAATAATGGAGCGAGCTACAGACTTATTGGAAATAATACATACCGATGTGTGCAGTCCAATGAGTGTAGCATCGCGTGGTGGATATCGTTATGTTCTCACTTTCACGGATGACTTGAGTAGATATGGGTATGTCTACTTTATGAAACATAAGTCTGAAACTTTCGAGAAGTTTAAGGAATTTCAAAGTGAAGTGGAAAATCATCGTAACAAGAAGATTAAGTTTCTGCGTTCTGACCACGGAGGTGAATATCTGAGTTATGAGTTTGGCATGCATTTAAAGAAATGTGGAATACTTTCGCAGTTGACACCGCCGGGAACACCACAACGTAATGGTGTGTCCGAACGTCGTAATCGAACTCTCTTAGATATGGTTCGGTCTATGATGTCTCTTACAGATTTACCGTTATCATTTTGGGGCTATGCATTAGAGACAATCGTATTCACTTTAAATAGGGCACCATCTAAATCCGTTGAAACGACACCGTACGAATTATGGTTTGGAAAGAAACCTAAGTTGTCGTTCCTTAAAGTTTGGGGTTGCGAAGCATATGTAAAGAAGTTACAACCTGATAAGCTAGAACCCAAAGCGGAGAAATGCGTCTTCATAGGATACCCTAAAGAAACAATTGGGTATACCTTCTATCATATATCCGAAGGCAAAGTTTTCGTTGCAAAGAATGGATCCTTTCTTGAGAAGGAGTTTCTCTCGAAGGAGGTGACTGGAAGGAAAGTAGAACTCGATGAGGTTATTGAACCTTCTCTCGGATTTGAGAGTAGCGCAGCACCGGAAGATGTTTTTGTGCCGCCTGCACCAATTGAAGAGGAAGCTAATGATAATGATCATGAAACTTCAAACGAAGTTACTACTGAACCTCGCAGGTCAACGAGGGTTCGTACCACTCCTGATTGGTATGACTCTGCCTTGAACGTCATGTTGGTGGACAACGCTGATGACCCTGCGACGTATGAAGAAGCTATGGTGAGCCCAGATTCCGACAAATGGCTAGAAGCCATGAAATCCGAAATGGGATCCATGTACGAAAACCAAGTGTGGACTTTGGTGGACTTACCAAATGGCCGTAAGGCTGCCGACAACAAATGGATTTTCAAGAGAAAAACAGATGCTGATGGTAATGTTACCGTCTATAAAGCTCGACTTGTCGCGAAAGGGTTCCGACAAATTCAAGGAGTTGACTATGATGAGACTTTCTCACCAGTAGCGAAGCTGAAGTCTGTGAGGATTTTGTTAGCAATTGCTGCACATTTCGATTATGAGATTTGGCAGATGGATGTCAAAACGGCGTTCCTTAATGGTGACATTGAGGAAGCGTTGTATATGGTACAACCCAAGGGTTTTGTCGATCCTAAAGATGCTGACAAGGTATGCAAGCTTCAGCGCTCCATTTATGGACTGAAGCAAGCATCCCGGAGTTGGAATCAATGTTTTGATAAAGTAATCAAAAACTTTGGGTTTATACAAACTTATGGAGAAGCTTGTATTTACAAGAAAGTGAGTGGGAGCTCTGTAGCATTCCTAGTACTATATGTAGATGACATATTGTTGATTGGGAATGATATATAACTTCTTAATAGCGTCAAAACCTATTTGAATAATAGTTTTTCAATGAAGGATCTTGGCGAAGCGACATACATTCTAGGCATCAAGATTTATAGAGATAGATCAAGACGCCTAATAGCGCTTTCACAAAGTACCTACTTGGACAAAGTTCTAAAGAAGTTTAGAATGGAAGATAGCAAGAAAGGTTCGTGCCCATGTTGTCAGGTAAGACCTTGAGTAAGACTCAAAGTCCAGCTACGGCAGAAGATAGAGAAAAGATGAATAATATTCCCTATGCCTCGGCCATAGGTTCTATCATGTATGCCATGCTGTGTACAAGACCAAATATAGCACATGCTGTTAGTTTGACTAGCAGATATCAAAGTGATCCTGGAATGGAGCACTGGACAGCGGTCAAGAATATCCTAAAGTACCTAAATAGGACTAAGGATATGGTTCTTTCTTATGGAGGTGATGAACAGCTTGTTGTAAACGGTTACACCGATGCTAGTTGGAACACCGATCCGGATGACTCAAAGTCACAGTCGGGATACGTATTTATTTTGAATGGTGCTGCAGTGAGCTGGAGGAGTGCGAAGCAAAGCATTGTGGCGAAAACTTCAACTGAATCGGAATACATAGCTGCTTCGGAGGCTGCACAAGAAGCCGTTTAGATGAAGGAATTCATTACTGAACTTGGCGTGGTTCCTAGTGCGTTGGACCCGATGGCCATCTACTGTGACAACACAGGTGCCATAGCTAATGCACAGGAGCCAAGGTCACATAGCAAGCTGAAGCACATCCAGCTACGTTTCCACGCTATTCGCGAGTATGTCCGAGATGGTGACATAAAGATTTGCAAAGTACACACTGATCTGAATGTGGCAGATCCGTTGACTAAACCTCTCCCTAGGGCCAAGCATGACCAACACCAGAACGCCATGGGTGTTCGGTATATTACCATGTAATCTAGATTATTGACTCTAGTGCAAGTGGGAGACTGTTGGAGATATGCCCAAGAGGCAATAATAAAAGTGATTATTATTATATCTTTGTGTTTATGATGAATGTTTACATCCCATGCTATAATTGTATTATTAGGAAACACTAATACATGTGTGTTTTGTAAACATAAGAGAGTCCCTAGTAAGCCTCTTGTTGAACTAGCTTGTTGATTAATTGATGATCATGGTTTCCTGATCATGGACATTAGGATGTGATTAATAACAAGGTTATGTCATTAGGAGAATGATGTGATGGACACACACCCATAGTAAGCGTAGCATAAGATCAAGTCATTAAGTTCGTATTGCTGTAAGCTTTTAAATGCATAGTAACCTAATCCTTCGACCATGAGGTTGTGTTAATCACCATCACCGGATGGGTACTTTGATGACATCAAACACCGCTTCGTAACTGGGTGGTCATAAAGGTGTCATTGGGTATTCTAAAAGTATGTGTTGAAGCGCATGGACCGAGATTGGGATTTGTCCATCCATATGACGGATAGATATGCTCCGGGCCCTCTCGGTGGAATGTCATCTAGTTAGCTTGCAAGCATGTGACTGGGTCACAAGGGATGACATATCATGGAACGAGTAAAGAGTACTTATCAGTAACGAGGTAGAACTAGGTATGGAGATGCTGACGATCAAGCCTCGGATAAGTATAATATCGCGAGACAAAGGGAATTGGTTTCGTATGTAAATGGTTCAATCGATCACGAAGTCATCGTTGAGTATGTGGGAGCCATTATGGATCTCCAGGTCCCGCTCATGGTTATTGATAAGAGATGTGTCTCTGTCATGTCTACATATTCACGAACCGTAGGGTGACACACTTAAGGTTCGAAGTTGTTTTAAGTAGATATGGAATGTGCGTTGGAGACCGAAGGTTGTTCGGAGTCTCGGATTGGATCCGGGACATCACGAAGAGATCCGGAATTGTCCGAAGAATAAGATTCATATATTAGGGATCATTTTCTGAGTTAGGAAATGTTCCGGAGTATTTGTATGAGGATTCTAGAAGGTTTCGGAATGTTCCGAAAGGTTCTAGAAGATTTCTTGGAGTTTGCTTGAAAATCAAGATAGGGATCAAGGAGTCCTGGTGGGTCAAGACAAGGAGTCGTGGGGGAGGAGGACTCCTCCCCCCTCCCCAATCCGCCGGCCCTAGGAGGTGGGGAGTCCTACTAGGACTCCCCCTCCCCAGGCGCCCTCCCTCCTTTAAATAGAAGGGGGAGGCGCCACCCCTTGCCCCTCCTCTACAACACCCAATCTCCGCTGCCTCTCTCCTCCTCCTTTCTTCTGCACAGGCATAGGCGAAGCCCTGCAGAATTCTCTACTCCACCACCACCACCACGCCGTCGTGCTGCTGTGATTCCGTGGAGAATATCTACTACCTCCGCTGCTCGCTGGAACGAGGAGAGGAAGGTCTGCTTCGACTCCGCACGTGTGAACGATTGCGGAAGCGCTGCCGAAACGCGGCGCCGGAAGGATCGTCCACTTGACCGACTGCGGAAGCGCTGCCGGAACGCGACGCCGGAAGGATCGTCCACACGATCTTGAGATCGGCAAGTGATCGACTACATCAACCACGAGATCTAATCTCGTTAACGCTTTCGGATCTACGAGGGTTAGTTCCTATCTATCTCGTTGCACATGTCTAATAGATTAGATCTTGGCTTTTATCTAGATTAGATCTGGGTTTTGTTCGTTCTTGCGGTAGAAATTTTTTGTTTTCCATGCTACGAACCCATCACGCCTACCCTCCTGACACCCTCCTACGCCCCTCTCACTGAACACTCCTTGTGCGTGCACTACTGTTTTCCGGTGAAATCCCGACGTATTTCCTTGCTAGCTCCCTTCGCGTATCGTCCACCACCCGCGTTGATCTTTATTCCAGGTTGCTGTTTTGCCCTCTTTCAAACGAGCTTGAGCATGCACAAAATGGTCCACCAAAACGCTCGGAATCTTGCTCGCAAGTCATGCCGCTGTAGACCACCTCGCCGTTGTTGTTCGTCAGTTTTGTGTGCAGCACGAGCACCCATGTCCTCCTCAACCTAGCCGAGCCCACGGTGCACCGTTGCCCTTGTTCTTTGCTCTTGGTTATACTCCGTTGTACCACCTTTCCATCTAGCCATCACACGCATGCTTTGGTGCAGCGTAGAGGCCCGAAACATCCTCGCAACACAGCTCCGCCGCTTGGGTCTTCTGCCAGGAAATTCAGTCCGACGAGCTGCAGTTTTCGTCAGAGTAAACACCGCAGCTTGCTGAGACTTAAACCCACGAACCTGTAGACCATCACCAAACAACTCCAGCCCATCTGGTGACTAGCCTTGTCCTCAGTGGGCTGAACCAGGAGGTCTCAGGTTCGACCCCGACCTCCCCCCAACACACCATTTGGCCAACCTTTTTATCCTTTTGACCCGCGCTGACAGGTTGTCCCCACCTGTAAGCCTCTCTGCAGTCTACATAGCAGCACGGCCCACCTGTCCCCCCCCCCAACACACCATTTGGCCAACCTTTTTATCCTTTTGACCCGCGCTGACAGGTTGTCCCCACCTGTAAGCCTCTCTGCAGTCTACATAGCAGCACGGCCCACCTGTCTGTGGTCACCCACACACACAATTTGGCCAACCTTTTTATCGTTTTGACCCGCGCTGACAGGTGGAAGCCTCTCTGCTGTCTACATAGCAACACGGCCCACCTGTCTTTGGCGATGGGTATAGCCAGCCCATGTGAGAAAAACCTCAAAAAAAATCGCCTCTCTGCTGTCTACATAGCAACACGGCCCACCTGTCTTTGGCGATGGGTATAGCCAGCCCATGTGAGAAAAACCTCAAAAAAAATCAAATTCAGTTAAAATTCCAGGAATATGAGGCCATGTTCGGAAACAGTCTGGCTTCCCAAAAATCCTTAGATCCGGCTCCACGGCCCTACTCAAGCGTCTGATTCGGAGCACCAAACGTTCGGTGCCGCTCCAGAAAGTTTTGAATGGGCTGAGAAACGATTAGGCTACTTTGGATTTGTTCGGTAGGAGCCCACGCACTGGAGCAACTCTTCGTATATATTTTTTTGTCTTGGTCGTCTTCCACAACGCTGCTGTTCACTCCACCACCTCACGTGACACACCAAATTCCTCCGCGTCAATCCCCCACACACTGGCGTCGACCAACATCCCCCGCCGGCCAAGAAACCATACGGGCAGGCCCCTTCGCCACCGCAGCTTCCTGGGAACGATATCGTGAGCTGGGTTGGGATGGTGAGGTCGAACCGCTCCCTCGATTCACTCGGAGAAGAGGGATTGGGGCGCGAGGGGAGGAGAGGGAGCAGCTGGGAGGTGGGAGTGCGATGATCAGAGCATTTGCGCCTCCACCAGCAAGGTCGGGGAGAGCATGTTTGGGCCAACCATGGGTGGCCGCCAGTGCCCGTGCTCGAGGAGGAGGGCGGGGTAGCGGTGGCTGGAGCAGCGCCTAGAGAAGGTCACGGATAGCATGGTAGGTACTTGTCTGAGGAGGAGATCTCGAGGCTTGAGGGGAAGAAGCTGGGTGCGGGATTGCATTTGGGCATGACGATGGAGGCCAGATTGGATCGGGACTAGGCGAGCGAGAAAAAGGGACAGGAGCTAGCAAGGGGAAATACAACGGGATCCAATAGTTTTCATTTGGCGGTGGCAAATTCTTGTAATTTCATGCTGCTCCAGGATTTGTCGATCCGGGAATTCCCAAGACCGGTGCTCCAAGTTTTGTACAGGAAAATAGTCTAGCTTCTCCGATCTGGCTTCTTGGAGTTAGCGTGTTTGGTGTTGCTCTGCGAAGAATTTTAGAGAAGCGAAAATTTGGAGGACTTCCGAACACGGCCTGAATTTATTCATAACTTTCAAATGAATTTGAATTTGAATACAAACTTTATATGAAATATGTTTCATTTTTGAATGTTAATTCAAATATTTTTGAGTCAACTCTATCTAGTTAACCCTTTGACTTTGACCCTAAATTTTATATAATTTAATATTGTTTTAAATTCATAGTTCAAATAATACTTATGATATAAGTTTTCTGATCATAAAAATGCCAGGAATTTAAATATGCCATCCAAAATAAGTTTTGAGCAATTTAAAATTTTGAAATTATTTAAATGCCAATAAATAACTTTTTTAAATAAATTTATAACTTTAATTCCGTAATTCTAAATTCGACAAATAATATATCTAAATAGATCAGCGCGACGCGTCTGTTCTGATTATGCATTTCATGATATAAACTGTAGCATCTATCATATAAATATATAATCAGAACTGTTTATGAGAGTAAAACATACCTAAATAAATGGATAAAATGCTTATTTCTTGTTTCCACACCTCACCCATTTCATGCTATGTTATGCCATGAAATTGTGCATCATTCCATCATGGTAGACCTTATTTGCTTGTTGCATATGATTTATATGATTGTGCAATGTATTTATTTTGGCCCTTATGTGTTTGGTTTTTATCCGGATAGACGCTGAGCAAGGAGAATATCAGGATTCTTAGGAGTATTACCCGGATTCTTCCTATTCCGCAACTGAACTACCTAGAGTATTACCTGGATGCTTGCATACATATAGCACCTATGCTTCTATCTTATTCTTACATCATTATGTCGCGAATGTATTAAATTGAATCCCAAGTATTGCATAGCCTTTATTTTTACACCCCACCGAAGCTTGTACCTCAATCCCATGAGCCAATACTATAAGAGTTTTTTGAGCCATGCGAGTCACATAATTGCATGTGTAGGGTTGTGGGAGTCTTTGGATAACGAGGTACCTAAAAAACTTAAACTGTGTAGTAATGGGATAACTAAAGAAAGAGGCACCGGTGGGCAATAGTTGTTATTTGGTTTTTCCACGCTCACTTGTGTCTTGTAGGACCCTGAGTACTTGATTCATGTTCCTTGACTATCGCACTATCCACATGTGGGACCATGAATCCCCCTTCACCTGAGATTAATTCGCACTTTATTTCTTGGGGCCACAAACTAGTTTGGGGCTTTATTACTATCTTGTACTTATGCCATGGTTTACTGCTTTATTTACGACTGCGCGTGGAGCGCATGTACTATTTAGGACTTGTGACACGGTTCCGCGGTATCGACAAGCTCAGTCACACTTTCGGATTCCTAGTCATTTACAACCGTCGACATAAACCCTGGGTCCGTCTCGGAGCCAGCCAACTTTGTTGCGGGTAGCTTTGTGGGGTGGTCCCCTGGAATAATTTATGAATCCTACGAATGCATTCTCGTGAGGCCTCGTTGCATTTTATTTGGTTCTTTTTGAGGTTGATCGTGCGTGTGTTGCTATTTGTGCACCCCTACAGGATAAATCTTTCTGAAAGCCATGTCCGCGGTTATAACTAAAGTACCGCATTTAATTTGACTAGGACATGACTAGTAAATAGTGCAATACTCATGCATTTAATTTGACTAGGACATGACTAGTAAATAGTGCAATACTCATGGTATGATTATTAAAATTGTCAATGGATGGGATGTTCTTCCACCTTCTCGTCGGTAAGCGAGAAGGAGGGCGAACAATGTTTATTTTATGTTACTTATATATCTGTTTTTACTAATTAATGAGCGCCCGTCTATCTCTGGTTGGGTGGATGTTGTAGCGTGTCTTTGCATAACTGTTTATCTATTATCTTTCGCTGCAATTGTGTCACCCCAGGTTGTTCCCTTTAGATGCATTAAGACTTGCTGAGTACCTCTAGGATCTCATAAATATTTGGTTCAGATGGACAAGTATACTCTCAGGAAGGTTACTAGGTCAAAGAGACTGATGATGGTGGCAACGACTGTCAGGTGTAGAGATTTCAGGAATGGAGATCCATGAGATCTATGGACGGGATGTGCTTATTTTTAGGCATCTTATCCCAGTTTTCTTCTTGTCTGTACTCAGATCTTGTTTTCCGCTTTCGCTTGATACTTTGATGTGTGATGTATAAGGATGTATCCTAAACTATTATCTCTATCTAGGATATTTAGATCTTGCTGTATGGCATTGAATATTTCTGTCTCTATTGTTTTAGATGGTGTGGCTGTGATGTCTATTGTATCTCGCTGACATACATACTCATTTGTGTATGTTTTGATCGCTTTACCTGTTGACTATGCCGCTCGCTCTTGTCCCGATGTTCTTGAAAGTGGGTGGGATGGTTGGCCGGTGTCGTGCCCTGCTCCATGAGGTGGGCCTAGTGTGTGTGGCTGTGCGGCCCCACGGTAGTACATCCTGTCCACTTTTGGGTTCATTCAGGCTTGAGCTTAGAGCGTAGGGTCCGAGGTATTACACTATGGCTATGGATAGGATGGAGGACGGAGAGGATGAACTATGGTTGTGGATCTCCTTTGGTGGTGTTGTGATGCAATTTGAGAATGGCGGCCTCCTGCGTGGAACCTGGGACCTCAAAATATATAGGTGCCTTCACAAAAGTTGTAGGGTTTGACTTGATGGAGATGCTGCCACATGGTACGGGTGGACCTTGCATGTACTGATGGTTGTTAAACCCTCGGAAGTTCGGGTTTCAACCCAGGCTTTCTTTGCTGTGGAGTCATTCTCATAATCTTCATTTATAACTCCTGATTTCGCCTTAAAAGGTGTGATTTCCTACACAACACAATTCAAAATAAAGAATTGCACAACTTTGCAAGAATTAGTCATTTGTAGCAAGGCTAGAGATATTCTTGGTCATTTGTTTGACTACAAATGTGGTTTAAATCTGGAGAAAGATGGATATTTTCACAGCCATCAAGACGCTTCTCTGACGAATGAACATCAGTAGGATCTAGACACCCATAATGACCCCTATGCATCCCACCATATCAATGTTGTTTGAACCATAAACGTTGAGTCTAGTTCACTTTGTTTCTTTGATACATGACTTGTGTGAGATCTGATCATCGGAATCACCATACCTTGTTCAATCTGGTTAACAACAAGTACTACTTAACTCATTCCCATGGTATTCCATCCTCATTATCTAGTCATACGCTATGCAGCTTTATGGATGTAATCTCACTGAGTGGGCCTGGTGTATCTTATCGTCACGTGGGACAAAAAATCCTGATCTTGATGCATACACCTCAATCATTAAGGGGTCCGTTGCATAGAAAACAAAAATTCCTACGGTTGCAACCACCAAGATCATATCTAACAGATACATGTAACGGTTTCAGATGGACTCACCCTCGAAGACCGTAACACAGGATAACATTCCCGCAAACAAACGTGGCTGATGTAGAGTGTACATGACCATCCTCAAGGACGCGAAGACAATCAGTGCCACAAGTGGCAACGCCTCCGTTATTGGTCACACGTGCATTGTGCCGATGACTCCTGAACCCTCGCTCTAGTCGGGCAGCTGAAGTAGCGGATCCCCAGGAACTCCACCAACACTACGACATGGTGGTGATGGTGGTGGAGAAGATCTTGAGTAGGGCTTCGCCTAAGCACCTCACTTGTGGCAATGGACAAGACTAGAAAGGGAGGAAGATGCCAACCAAGGGGCATATGAGATGAAGGGTGAATGGTGTGTGATGATAGGGGAGGAGGGGGCATTTTATAGGTGAGGGGGTAGCCCAAGAGGGCATGGCGCATAGCCATGGTGCTGCCCCCACCTCTCCCCCAATTTTGTGGGTGGACACTCCACTCACATCAATATAGCTCCACTCATCTTTCATTTTATTTCCACTCAAAAATCAAAGGTCTTTCCATTAAAGCACTTTAATTCTCTTGTTTTAATGCATCTTAATTTAATGAGCACTTCATTTAATGAACACTTAATTTAATGAACACATTAACATTTTTGACCCCTTGCTTTCTTTCGATACCCTGAAACTGCTTTGGTAGTTTCGATAGAACAAATTCTTGCGATGTCCATTACCTTCCCTGTGTTCCCTATCCGCTCAATTGCGTCGACTAACCTTAAGTGTGTCTCCCTGCGGGTTCGAGAACTATATAGACAGGATCCATACTTTCTCCAATCAATAATCATTAGCGGGATCTGGAGATCCATAATGACTCCCACTAGTTCCACGAAAATCCTTTGATTGTCTGAACCTTTTTCACTATAACAAAATTCCTTTTGTCTCGCGATATGTTACTTGTGCGAGATTCGATCACCCGGTATCATCTATACCTTGTTTAATCTCGTTCCCAACAAGTACTCTTTTACTCGTTCCTATGATATAACATTATAGTGATCAAATCACTTACTTGCAAGCTATGTCAATGCGATACCAACGAGAGGGCCCTGAGTATATCTCTCTGTTATCTGGATGGACAAATCCCACTCTTGATCCACGAGCCTCAAATAACACTTTCTAAGAACTTGATAACACCTTTATAATCACCCAGTTATGAAGTGACGTTTGATGTAATCAAAGTACCTTTCCGGTGAAAGTGATTGACGTGATCTCATGGTCTAAGGACATTGAGTTACTACGAATGTGATAGCAATATAAACTTGAGGACATGATCGTATTGCTACATCTACTTCGGGTGACTGTTCATCATATCATTCTCCAATGATATGACCCTGTTATTAACAACATCCAATGTTCATGATCAGGAAACCTTTGATCATCTGTTAATCAACAAACTAGTATTAGGGGAGGCATTACTAGGAACCTTTTCTTTTGTTTATAAATCACACATGTTTTAATGTTTCCAGTTAACACAATTATAGCATGAGAAATAAACATTAATCATAAACACAGAATAAGATAATAACCACTTTATTATTTCCTCTCGGGTATATTCCTTTCAAATCTATCCCTTTGAAATATCTGATAGACACCTTTATGATCACCATGATACGGTGTGACAGTTGATGCAGTCAAGGCAGCCTTGGGTGATAGTGATTAGATATTATCTTATGGTCTAAGGAGTAGCATACTATGTTTCTAATTATTGCAACTATGAACTTTGTGACTGATCGTTTTACAATACTTTTATTGGCTATAGTGTCCATCACATCATTCATCTAATCATATGACCTCATTGTGAATTAACATAAATTCCCATGATCAAGAAACCTTGATCATCAGTTGACTAATGAACTAGTTGAACAGAGGCTACTAGGGACTTGGTTTGTTTACATAGAACACGTGTACCAATGTTTCCAATTGATACATTTATAGCATGGTACAAAACTATTATGAACTAATAAAATATGATAATAAACACCCTTTATTATTTCCCTCTAGGACATATTTCCAACAGTCTCCCACTTGCACTAGAGTACAAATAATCTAGTTGCATTTGTTACTAATTGAAAGGGAAATGGACGTCACCTAGAGGGGGGCTGAATCTGCGTTTTAAAATTATTACGGTTTAGGCTTTAATAAATGCGGAATAAAACTTAACGTTTAATTTATCAAGCCAAAACCTATATTCACTAGGTGCACCAACAACCTATGCTAAGCAAGATAAATAACAAGGTGATAGCAAGATATAATACTTCAAGCACGATGGCTATCACAATGTAAATTGCATAAGTAAAGGGCTCGGTTGAGAGATAAGCGATGGACGCGGAGAAGATAATTTGTTTCCTGAAGTTTACTTCCAAAGAAGCTACGTCTCCGTTGGAGAGGTGCGGGGGTGCAATGTACTTTGAACGCCACAAGTTGCTTACCTCGAGGGGTGGTGGCTCGATGCTCACCCAACGCCACACAAGGCCTCACCCCAAGATGCGAAGGCACGCAACCTACCGACGCCACAAAAGGCTCACCCTTTTGCCCCGTGAGCTCGCCACAAAGGCCTACTCACGTTCCACTATGGGACACTTTACGGCAGTCACCGAACCCGTACAAGGCTTGGGGAAAACTCCACAACAATTGGAGGGCTCCCAAGAAATGCCACAAAGGCTACAAAGCCACAAAAGGAAACAAGGCCACAAAAGGCTACAAGACCACAAAAGGTCAACAATCCAACCACACAACCGTCTAGGGTTCCAAGAACCCAAGAGAAACAAGCCCAAGGGCTTGAACTCGCCGAATCTCCGAGGAGAACTCAAACCTATGCACCAAATGCAAGAGGCAAGTCCTTCTCTCTCAAATTCCACCAAAGCTACAAAAGCTATTGGGGGAATAAGAGAGGAAGAACACAAGAGGAGAACACAAAACTCTCCAAGATCTAGATCCCAAGGATTTCTTCACAAAGAAGGGATTTGGCTTGGTGGGGATTGTAGATCTAGATATCCTTTCTCAAATCCCTCAAAAAGATGCAAGAATCATAGGAGGGGGAAGGGGAGAGGGCAAGATCTTCAAGGTCAACAATGGAGGAGAAAGAGAAAGCAAGAACCAAGAAAAAGCTTGTCAGCCCCAAAGGAGGAAGGGGAGCTGCTTTTAAAGGGCTCCCCGATCTGCCCATTACACACAGTTTCGCGCACGGCCGGTAGTACCGGTGGGTGGCCGGTACTACCAGTGGTACCCAACCAACGGTCATAAACACGATGCGAAAAGAACCAAAACTCGAGCATGGCCAGTACTACCGCCGACCACCAGAACTTCCGGCGCGGACGGTACTACCGCCAGAAAATCCGATCCAAGTTCCGTCAAATAGTGCTAACCAGGCAGAGAGAGTATTGAATGGAAATAGGGGATTCCGGAAGTTGGGCCGGAATTTACACCGGTACTACCGGCGGAATTTCTGCCCGAGCGGTACTTTCGGTGTTTGGCCGGTACTTCCGGTCAGAGAAACTTTAGAACCAAAACTGCAAGAACTTTTGCATCCGAACTCCAAACGAGATGAAACCAATTTTGTTGGAAAGATAACGATGTGTAGAATCCAACAAAAATAAAAATATTGGGTATCACCAAGGGATAAAATACCATGAATATATATGCGAGATACCTCCCAAGGTGTGGAGCTGGAAAACCCGCAAGATCAAAAACGCAATAAGATATGCAAGGGAAATCCGTTTTTGATGAACTAGAGCTTGTTATGAAGATAACCACAAGATCTAGATCCTCAAATGGACAAGAACCAAACAACAACCAAGAAAGATGATGCTATGAATGCAAAGGTTTGAGCTCTCTCCGAAAGATATGAACGAGTCACCCACTCGAGAGCCCCTCTTGATAGTACAACTATCTATCCTAAACCCGGTCTCCCAACACTACACGAGACCGGTAAAATAGAAACTCTATCAAGATCATACCTTTGCCTTGAGCATCCCACTTGAGCTTGATGTAGACGATCTTGTCAAGATGGAACACCTTTATTGATTGCTCTTGCTTGCTCTTGCTTGATGAAGACCTGCGAATGGCTCCCCCATACTCCATGGGGAAACCACTTCTTGGACCTTGTCTTCATCCTTCCATGAACGGCGAGGATGGCAAGCTTCAAGCATGAGATCTACTAGAGATGGTGCACCTTGAGCTTGCCCTTCATTTCTTGATGATGTCTTGAAGATAGCCAAGAGGTACTCCATCTTCTTATTCTTCTTCTTCTTCAAGACATACTTGATCTTCTTCTTCTACTAGATTCCAATAGGCACAAAGCCTTTGGAAATTGCTTCTTCTTTTTCATCCTTGAAACCAACACATGGTCCAAGCGATGCTAATGGACAAACCTACAAGTGAAACTCAATTTGCACATTAGTCAATAGGGATTGTCATTAATTACCAAAACCACACATGGGGGCATACATGCCCTTTCACTAATCATAAACATAGTATCACATAGTGTGCTTTTGATCATGCTAGCTCATGGAGAAACGTTTTGTCAATAGTTTATATCTTTCAGATTCGAATGTTCTTTGCAAATCAGTAATGTCACTTTGTTTGACATTTGTTCTATTATCACATAATATTCTCGAAGTATATATCTGGCAGTAGAGTTGTGCAATGCAAAGGCGACCAAAGCAGCAAAACAAGGATGCACATCCACGCCTAGCACGTTGGCCATCGACACGCCACCTCCGCATGTAGGGAAACCGCAAAACACAACTAACCAAGGCAACGAATACCCTAGGTCAACGGGGGAAATGTCGATGATTCAAAAAGGGCATTCATCCTACAAAATTCAGAAGCTAAACACAAGACAAGTCAACATGGCAGAGACAGCTCCACTAGCCACACTTGAGTATCTCCATTGGCCAGAATAGGAAATCACATTCAGCAGAGATGATGACCCACTTCGAGTACCACGACTGGGTCATTTGGCTTTGATAGTTGAAGCACAAATTGGCGGGTTCGAGATGAGCAAGGTCTTCATGGATGCAGGAAGCAGCATAAACATGATCTATGCTAAAACACTAAGGGCAATGAACTACCCCTTGGTAAATTTGGCACCAACAGAAACATTTTTCCACGGTATAGTACCAGGTAAAGCCGGAATTCCTTTAGGTAAAATTTCCTTCATGTCATTTTTGGTTCCAAATAAAATTTCAAGCGAGAAAATCTCGAGTTTGAAGTCATGGACTGGCCATTACAGTATAACGCGATCCTGGGACACCCATCTTTCGCACAATTCATGCCAGTCCCGCACTATGCATACTTAGTCATGAAGATACCAGCACCAAAGGGAGTCATAACAGTAAAAGGAAGCTTCACACGTTCCAAAAATTGCGATCAGGAGTTTAATAAGATTTCTGAATCTTTCGGGATGGCAACCAAATTCGAGCAGCTCAAAATGTTAGCAACCGCAGAACCGCTGGCAATAGCGCGTGTTAATATCGATCAGGCCTTTGACACTACGAAATACACAAAAGAAGTACATATCCATCCTACCAACCCGAAGAAGACGACATTTGTGGCTTCCAATCTTGGTCCCGCATAGGAAATCGCGCTCATCGAATTCCTCCGTGAGCACTGGGAAATCTTTGCATGGCTACCTTCTGACATGCCGGGAATCCCCAGGGAACTCGCTGAGCGTTGATGTCTACGCATGCTTCTATTCTTGTAGAAAGTGTTGGCCTTCCAAGTGCAGAGGTTTGTAGAGCAGCAACAAGTTTCCCTTAAGTGGATCACCTAAGGTTTATCGAACTCACAGAGGAAGTGGTCAAAGGTATCCCTCTTAAGCAACCCTACAATCAAGATACAAGAAGTCTCTTGTGTCCCCAACACACCCAATACACTTGTCAGGTGTATAGGTGCACTAGTTCGGCGAAGAGATAGTGAAATACAAGTAATATGGATGATTATAAGTGGTAATTGCAATATGAAATAAGAGTGGCAGCAAGCAAACATGTAACAGGACTGTTTGTAAATGGTGTTTCAATGCTTAGAAACAAGGCCTAGGGATCATACTTTCACTAGTGGACACTCTCATATAAATATCGTCTCTTCATGATGCTACCCTAAACTACTCTCCGGTTGGACGATGTAGGGCTATAACAGCACACCTTAAAGTTCGCATTCCCCATCTAGATAACCCCTCACTATCACCTTGAGCTCTACATGGTTCCAACAAACACCACAATCTCTTAGAGACATCCAACTCAAATTATACTCATGATAAGTATTTATGTAACCTTAGCCAAAGTGCCACACGGTGTGCACACTGTCAACTTCACACACATGGGGATAAGCAGAGATTAATTAAAGCACTTGAGTAGCAGAATAGATCTATAGATTACAAATCTCATGATCTCATAAGATCACGCATAGAGAGAGAGATGAACACATAGCTACCGGTAGAGCCCTTAGCCTCGAGAGAGATCTACTCCCTCCTCATCATTGGAGTCAGCAACGGTGATGGAGATGGCCCCGGGGGCACTTGCCCATCCCAGGAGGGTGCCAGAATAGAGATTTCTGTCCCCGAATCTCCTCTTTAGTGGCGGCGGCACTGCAGAACTTTCCATGGAATTCTGATCTTGTTTCTAGGGTTTTCGTCCCGGGAGGATTTTATAGACGAAAGGGCAAGGTCGATGGGCGCCCGAGGCGGCCACACCACCCCCTGGCGCGGCCTGGCCCGACCCGCGCCACCAGGTGGTGTGGGCCCCTTGTGGCCCCTCTCTGTCTCGTCTTCTGGCTCTGTGAGTCTTCTGGTAAAATATTGAATTTGGCTTTTGTCCGGTCCAATTACGAGAATATTCCTTTTCCAGCTTTTCTGAAACCAAAAACAATAGAAAACATGCAATTAGCACTGCGACATCTTGTTAATAGGTTAGTTCCAGAAAATGCATAAAAGTATCTCAAAATGTAGACAAAACATAAGATAGTTGATATAAAACAAGCATGGAACATCAAAAATTATAGATACATTTACGACTTATGAAGCATGCATTAAACTTGGATCCAAAAGCAAAACCGGTAAAATAATTGCTTTGTCGTTTCGCAGAACCAAATCACAAAGCTATTGGAAAAGAGCTACATCGCCTCACTGATGCTAACTTTATAAAGAAACTAAAGAAAGCAGAGTGGGTCGCAAATCTAGTATGCGTCCCAAAGAAAAATATCAAAGAGCTACGGATGTGCATTGACTTCACCGCATAAATAAACGTTGTCTAAAGGATCACTTCCCACTGCCACGAATCGATCAAATAATCGATGCAACTGCAGGATGCGAATGTCTTTCCTTTTTGGATGCATATTTAGGATACCACCAGATTCAGATGAAGGAGGAATATAAGGAGAAAACAACGTTTATTACGCCTTATGGTGTATTCTTTTACACAATAATGCCCTTCAGCCTCAAGAATGCCGGAGCAACATATCAGTGGATGATGCAGAATTGCCTGGAAAGCCAAATTGGCACAAACGTACAAGTATATATTGATGATGTCATAGTTACCACAAAGCAAGGATCATCACTTATCAAGGATCTCAAGGAAACTTTCAAAAATCTCGACAAGCTTTGCATCAAATTAAACCCGATGAAGTGTTCCTTTGGAGTCCAAGCAGGGCAACTCCTCGGATATCTGGTATCAGCAAGAGGAATCGAAGCCAACCCTAAGAAAATATAGGCAATTTTGACAATGAAAAAACCAACTAATCTACGAGGTGTACAACAGCTGGCTGGGCGAGTGGAAGCGCTCGGCCGCTTCATTGCTCGACTAGGAGAAAAAGCACTACCATTTTACGCTCTCATGCGGAAGTAAGATAATTTTGAATGGACCGAAGAATCTCAATGTGCCTTTGAAGACCTCCAAAAGATGCTTTCGACGTCTCCCGTCGTTGTGCCGCTATGAGAGAAAGAGCCACTACTTCTTTACATCATCGCCACAAATTAGGTGGTCAACACGGTTTTGGTTGCGGAGCGACCCAAAGAAGGAAAAACCCATGGTGTCTAGAGGCTAGTGTATTTCTTGAGCAAGGTCCTCTCGCCATCCAAACAAAAGGTACCCACACTACCAAAAATTGGCATAAGAAGTATTTATGACAGCACGAAAGCTACGCCATTATTTTTTCGGAACATCCGGTCATAGTGGTCAATGAAGCACCTCTATCAAACATCCTTAATAATCCAGAAGCAACTGGGCGTGTCTCCCTATGGGGCATCGAACTATCCCCTTGGGACATCACGTATGAAAAGCGTAAAGCAATTAAGTCATAAGTTCTGCCTGATTTCATCATGGAGTGGACCGAGTTACAATGTGCGGGTCCACCTGATCTTTCTAGCACCTAGAGAATGTACTTCGATGGATCAAAAAGAACAGAAGGAGTAGTGGCAGGAGTCATATTAGTATCACCACAAGGCGACAAGATGCGATATATACTTCGGATGAGCTTTGCGAATGCATCCAATAATAAAGCTGAGTACGAGGCCTTGTTGCACGACATGCAAATGGCTAAGGCTTGCGATGCAACTTGCCTCAAAATTTTCAGCGATTCCAATCTTGCAGCACAACAAGCAATGAACAAGTGCGATGCTGTCAGTGATAACATGATTGCTTACCGTGATCTATACAACATCATGGAAGGTCAATTTGATGGATGCGAAATATCGCAAATAATGAAGAAGCCGACAATTGGGCAAACATCGGGTTCCTGTTCTTACTAGTGCCACCCGGGGTTTTTTGGGAAGAAATATCTGAGTGTTCTATCAAAGCAAAAGGAGTTTCTAAGGTCATATCACGCAAAATAGGGAAAAAGAGTAAGCCACGAAAAGACTCGGGTGCTCCATCAGCCAGCACAAGCAAAGAAGAGGCCATTGAAGAGGAACCAAAAATTGATGAGGTCAGGATAATAGAACCTACATGGATGGAGCCATACATAGCCTATATAATTCGGGGAGAACTACCCGAAGATGTGATAGAAGCCCGACAAGTCACTCAAAGATCGAAGGCCTTTAGGATAATCAAAGGAGAGTTATATAAAAGAAGTATTTCAGGTGTGTTGCAGCGATGTGTCACACCCGAAGAAGGAAAAACCATACTCAAGGAAATACATGAAGGAGTTTATGTTTATCATGCTAGCATCCGAGCAATTGCCGCCAAAGCGTTTAGGGAAGGATTTTATTGGTTCACAATAGTTCAAGATGCAAAAGACATAGTCAGAACATGTGAAGCATGTCAATGATTCACAACAAAACCTAGAGCACCCGCCACTAAATTAAACCCTATACCTCTAGCTTGTCCCTTCGCTCAATTGGGACTTGATATGGTGGGTAAACTTCACAAGTCATCTCCAAGAGGACACGTCTTTCTACTAGTAGCAGTCGACAAATTTACTAAATGGATCGAAGTAACACCGGTCACCACTCAAGATGGAGCTTCGGCTGTGAATTTTAGAAAGTACATAGTATTTCAGTTCGGCGTGCCAAACAACATCATTACAGACAATGGAACTAATTTTACTTCCAATGAGTTTAAGGAATAATGCGAGGAGATGGGAATCAATGTAAGCTACGCCTCAATAGCTCACCCACAAACCAATGGACAAGTGGAAAAAGCCAATGGCTTAGTAACTGCTGGCCTCAAGAAAAGGTTACTCGCACCACTCGACAGAGAAAAATGAGCGTGGGTTGATGAGTTACCATATGTTTTGTGGAGTTTGCGAACTACCCCTAATACTTCAACACAAGAAACATGTTGTGGTATTGACCACAGCAAATGCTACATGGTAGCTTACATAGAGGAAAGGGCAAGATGACGTAGGAGAATCCGGGAGCAAGATTGGCACACGATGTACCCAGGTTCACGTCCGTCGGTGGAGGATCGCTACATCCTACTGTCAATCCAGTATATGATCATAGATTGGTTACATGGGAGTCGCCGTAAGAGGAGGGAGAGACTAGATCTAATATGACGTGAGAGCGATCGCCCCAAAGGGGTCCCCCTGGTAGCTTTATATATGCAGCCAGTTAGGGTTTACAAGTGTTACTAATGGGCTTTTTATTGGAGTCGCCATCTTGGGCCTCCAGTCGGCGAGTCGTTTGCGCCAGTCGCCGTCTTTGGCGAGTCGACCCGCTCCGGGCTTGGCTTTAGTCGACTCGATCCAGCTGGCGACTCAGCTTCATGGGTATACCCTGATTGGTATTCCCCATCAGTAGTCCCCGAGCGCGTCAGGGACTCGGCAATGACTTCAAGCCACTGAATCGGCGCAGGCGATTTCAGGATGGAGTCGATGGTGAGTCATTGTTGAGCTCCTAAAATTGAGAAATAGCTCATGAAGTAGCCCATTCGCTTAGGCGAGTCACTATTGGGTGGAGTCACCCCTTTGATAAGTTTGACTAGCGCCTTGTCAATTTGATGTCGTAGAGGCTGATGAATAGTAGATGTGGAAGCCACCAAGTCATTGATGACAAAGTCGCCAAGTCGGTGCAGGCGATTCCACGATGGACGAGCGATGGAGAGCCCACGATGGCGGGTTGGCGATGGCGAACCCGTGATGGCGAATCCCCGAGCGCGTCGAGTCCACGAGGGGAGAGTCGAGTCCCCGAGCGTAAAGACTCCATGAGGGCGGTGAATCCCCGAGCGTGAAGACTCCGCGAGGGCGGCGAGTCCCCGAGCGTGAAGACTCCACAAGGGTGGCGAGTCCCCGAGCATGAAGACTCTGCGAGGGCAGCGAGTCTCCGAGCGTGAAGACTCCGCAAGGGTGGCGAGTCCCCAAGCGTGAAGACACCACGAGGGTGGTGAGTCCCCGAGCATGGAGAGTCCGCGATGATGGCGAGTCCGTGAGGGGAGAGTCGCCAAGAGTGGTGAGTCCGTGATGATGGCAAGTCCGAGATGATGGCGTGTCCATGAGGGGAGAGTCCCCGAGCATAGCGAGTTGCTCATTCGATGTTGGTAGGGATCGATTGCGCTATTTTTGTTAGTGAGTCTCTCGTCTTGGCCCGGGGGGCCAGTCGCGTGGTGACTCCAAAGATGGCTCTCGGTTTCCGAGTCCTCATCTACAGTACTTGGCCGTGCGAGTCACACTGTCTAAGGTTGAGGAGGACATGATGCTGTTTGCGTAGCACACCATTTGTCTTGGCCCGAAAGGCCAGTCGAGCAAGGCGAATCCAATGATGGCTCTTGGTTAGCGTTTTTCGTAGACGATCCGAGGATCGGTTTGCGAGTCCTCGTTCGCACTACTTGGCCATTGCGAGTCGCTCTTTCAAAGGTTAACAAAGGCGAATTGATTTTTCCTGGAGGGAAGAGACGCCCAGTGGTGAGTCCATGCAGCGTGACATGCGACCCTCTATGGCGACGAGGGGCCCTTAGCAGGCGTGGCGTACACATTCGGTGTAGCGGAAGTATAAGCGCGTTTTGGCGGAGTCAACGCGGCAGACAAAGAGTCGACGCGGCGTATGGAGGTCGCGCTATGGTGAAGTCGACACAGTGGATACGAGATCAACATGGCGGATGGGGGTCATGCTATGGCGAAGTCGACGCGGCGGACGGAGGTCGCGCTATGGCGAAGTCGACACGGCGGACGGGGGTCACGCTATGGCGAAGTCGACGCGGCAGATACGGGGTCGACACGTCGGATGGAGGTCGCACCATGGCGAAGTCGACGCGGCAGACACGGGGTCGACGCGGCGGACGGAGGTCGCACTATGGCGAAGTCGACGCAGCGGACACGGGATCACGCTATGGCGAAGTTGACGCGGCGGACACGGGGTCAACGCGGCGGACAGAGGTCGCGCTATGGCGATATCCACACGGCGGACACGGGGTCAATAGGGCGGACGGAGGTCTCGCTATGGCGAAGTTGACGCGGCGGACACGGTGTCGCGCTATGGTGAAGTCGATGCGACATATATGGGTAGACACGGCGGACGGAGATCACGCTATGGTGAAATCGACACGGCGGACGAAGGTCGCATGGTGGAACTGTGCGTCGTTTATCTGGTAGCATGGCGAGTCCGTGACAGGCAAGTCGCCAAACATGGCGAGTCCACGACCGTGGCAGTCCACGGCGGGCGAGTCCCGAGCGCGGCGAGTCACGGCGGAC
Organism: Avena eriantha; assembly: GCA_910589775.1. Classification (NCBI taxonomy): domain Eukaryota; kingdom Viridiplantae; phylum Streptophyta; class Magnoliopsida; order Poales; family Poaceae; genus Avena; species Avena eriantha. Next base: position 453,822,534 of record OU342742.1, on the reverse strand, counting down.
GAGTCACCGAGCGCGCCGAGCACACGACGACGAGTCTGTGATGGTGGCGACTCCCCGAGTGTGGCGAGTATTTGCGACACAACATACGGTGGTGGTGCCAGGTATTTGCCAACTGGACACATCGAGTAGAGACCGACTTGTAATCTCCATGACTTGGTTCTCCAAGGATACATGTGTGACGAATCAACACTTGTAATCTCCATGACTTGGTTCTCCAAGGATACATGTGTGAAGAAAATTAGATATAAATAAAATCATATTTATTGTTGGGGTAATCGATGAGAGAAAGAGATCGGTGGGATGTCAAATAATCCATTATTGCGTTGTGTGATGGCTGGACATAGCTCTTCACGCATGCGATTTTCAGCCGAACCGCGTGCTATGAAATTGCTTTCAGTATCGACGGCGAGTCATGTGCTCTTGCATACTTCTTTTTCTTGGTGAGCCACGATGCCTTTTTGGAGTTGCGTCGTGCGCGGCCGACTGTGGTGTCGAACTACGTGGCTTCACTACCTCAAATAATGGATCCCCTCATATACACATAAGATGTAGCAAGGGATTAGCATGATGGCAAATTAAATACTCCAAGAATTGTCTGCCTATGCACTTGCTAATTCATGATCGATCTGGCACTGCACAACTGAATTAAATAATGAAGAGAGCATGTTACCGATAGGTGTGTTGAACCTGGGCTTGAGTTAGCTTCCATAGCCGTGACACCAGAATACGACTGTCGTGGAGTCGATGTGGCGAACGGAGCTCGCACCGTGGCAGAAGCATGGTGGTGGCGACGCAGACAGAGGCCCGACAACAAGCTCAGTCTAGCCGTTAATTGGTCGGAGTCGTGACGGAGTCGATCGAACGGAATCAGAGTCACGTCGAGACGTATATGCTGCCGAGCGGCACAGCGCACGCCACGACCGCCTAGGACGTCGACTGGCCGTCTTGCGCGGCCATGAGGAAAAGATGATAGCGTTGATGCATCCTCCGACCCCGTCTCCATGGCCAATTCATATTGTAGCGCATGTATTCCACAGAAAACAATAGATTAGATCCAAATAAAATAGCCTATTAGGAGAGTAATCCATCGTATAAAAAAGTGAGATTGAATAAAAATAGTTGAAACCCATAGCCTTTCACCGCTGCAAGAGACAATATGTTTTGGTGAACCTGTTACCTGATTTGAATAACATGGGGACTTGATCCTTTTGTCAGCTTGTAGCGAATAGTTCTCCTTGGTGTAGACGAGACGTGTTGGTTAATTGCCTGGGTCCACGGAATTAAATTTCTGATACGATCTGGATTTTCTTCACGAAGCAGGCGGCAATTCACAAACTGGCCACCCTTTGTTGGTCGCAGAGCGCACCAGATGGTGAGTCGGCCATGGGCTCACGGTATAGACAGGATTGGTCGTGCCAGATTTGTTGATAACAAATTTGAGGACCCCGTCCGAATCATCATTTCCAAGCTTTGTTTGTTCTACGGTGGACGCCAACTGTCGTGGTATTGACCACGACAGATGTCACAGGGTAACTTACGTAGAGGAAAGGGCAAGACGACGTAGGATAATTCGGGAGCAAGATTGGTACACGATGTACCCATGTTTACGTCCCCTCGGTGAAGGATCACTATGTCCTGCTGTCAATCCAGTAAATGATCATAGATTGGTCATTGGAGCCGCCGTAGGCGGAGGAAGAGACTATATCTAATATGACGTGGGAGCGATCGCCCCAAAGGGGTGCCTCTGGTGGCTTTATATATGCAGCCAATTAAGATTTACAAGTGTACTAATGGGTTTTTTATTGGAGTCGTCATCTTGGGCCTCCAGACGGCGAGTCATTTGTGTCAGTCGCCGTATTTGGTGAGTCGACGCGCTCCGGGCTTGGCTTTAGTCTACTCGATCCAGCTGGCGACTCCGCTTCATGGGTATACACGATTGGTATTCCCCATCAAAACACCCTTCTTTCTGGTCCATGGTGCTGAAGCCATCCTTCCAATCGAAATATCACATGAATCTCCCAGAGTAGCTGCATATGATGAAGAGAAATCAAGAGAAGCATTCGAGGATGACGTTGATGCACTCGATTAAGCCCTACAAAGAGCTACTATATATCAGCAAAATTTGTGCAACTATCACGGCCGACGATTGCGACCAATGTCCTTCGCAGTAGGGGATCTAGTTCTTCGCCTCAAACAAGACGGCCACCGAAAGTTGGAATAATCTTGGGAAGGACCTTACATTATGATAGAAGTTATTCCTAGAGGAGCATATCGAGTACAGGACAGAAAACAAGAGTCAAATATTCCAATCCATGGAACATTGCACAACTATGATGCTTTTATGCTTAAGATTTTATATTTATTTACAATTCAATAAGGCCTATGGCTCGGCTTTTAAGTTAGAATATCTAGGCCAACGGCCAGGCGGCAATCCGCCAAATAATATATCATCGGTTGCGCCATGTATATATAAGGATAAGTTCTTCGTACCTTTAGTTTTTGTTCATATCAATTCAGGGGATTTTATATTTCTAAACAAATTAACAACAATTATGAGCTTATGTCCAGATACAGGCATCCGAACATAGCCTCGGGGGCTACTTCCATCGGAAACGCTGGCGCGCACCCCATAGAAAAATTATGCATATCAAGTAAAGACAATCATCGCCTAAAAACCTATGAGTTTTACATTTATGTATCCTCAGAAGGTTACTCCCATCGGGAGCTTTCATAAAGTATCAAAATATCTGATAAAATTTAGAAATACTGGTAGCCTAACAAGGCAACCGACAAAAAAATCAAATACAAAAAAATCTTAGATCGGATCCAAAAGCGATAAAACTCTGAATGTCATATTCAAAAACATGAAGGTAAGATCCCAGGATTCGTCCTGTGTGGCCTGGTAATCGTACAAGAATGTGCTCTGCTAGTAAAATATCCGTATCTACGATACGATGAAAAATCCCGACGGACGCGTTGGGTACCCGATAAAATAGAACTGGGATTCAGTATTCATAAGACCTCGGCGGCCCAAACTGAGTTACGCCAGTAATAAGTTTCGAGTTCAGGCATGGGGACTTGAATTTGATGTAGGACAACCTTGCCTTTGCCCAGGAGCAATTAACTGATTCCCGATCCGTCGGATGCATCAAGCTCATTGTATCAAATCCCTATAAAGTTAAAAATAGTAAAAACAAAGGGAAATAATTGAGTATAGCTTTGAGACTCAACCTGAATCTACGGTTCAGGTAGTCTCGGAGGCTACTGACATAGGTACAGTTACTCGCGCGCCTATGATTTTCTACCCTGGCTATATAAAAGGCTTAGAGCCCATGAGGAGCCAAGATGATGGCCCAAAAGGAGCAGCCGACAAAGGATATAGTTGTATTAGGAAAAAGAACAAAGAACCGATATCGTGTTGGTATTGTAATTATGCATATGTAACATATCCGCATACAACTTTGAGATCCGGCCTATTATATAGGACGAGAGAAGCCTAGGAGACAACATCGAAAAATCCCCAAGCGATCTATAATAGCACGATTCACCAAATATTTAAGCAATTTTGACTCCATTGTTCTCTTGACATCCGACGAAATCCCCAGCTTTCTATTTTCCGCAAAACCCCAAGTCCTTCTCTATGGACATTGCCGAGGTCACCCCTCGTCACATAGTGTCTACAATGACAGTTGTTTAGTCCTGTGGACTTTCACTATAGTCATGTATACCAGAAACACACTCAGTTGAAAGTCAAATTCCCAAGCCAAACTTGTCATGTTTACCGTTTGCAAAGTAGCCACATACTTATATATTTATGTATATTTAATCGACAGTGCATAGTATGCAACTTCGATGCCTAACCACACTCCTTTCAATTTAAGGATAAACATAATTATGGTTCAGTGTTTTACTCAGAATCACTTTGAAACATGTTCTTATAACTAAGAACTTGTTTTACTAACCAATAACTTGGGTCACATTACGTCGAGTATACAATACGGTTATGTGGAAGAACCTATGACCGATGCATATGGGATGAAGATCATCTCATTTCTTCCCTTTTAACTATTGTTGTTTATACCAAGATTAACTCAATGCTCCACCTAGTTATATAAGTAAGAACTTCTTTATTGTCTTGTTCTATTCTGAACTTCTTCAGAATCTAATCTCAGAAGCATTTCGACTCTAATGTTTATTAAACATATCGATCTATTTCGATAGATTTCAATGTTTAATATATGTTCAACTTCATCTATAGAATATTTAATAATTTAAATAATCATTAATACTCATTAATACCAACTATATTATTCACCATATGTCAACTACATATAGGTAATGTTGTTAATCTCCCACTGAAATATGTCATCCACATATGGGACTAGGAAACTCACTCAGCTCCCACTCAAAATATGTCATCTACATATTAATATTCGGAAAGCTATTTAGCTCCTACTTAGTTTATCGTAAATGCAGGTCCTCTCGATATTTTGGTAATTCAACATTCCTTAATCATCCATCAACTCGATAATTCCATCTACGAGACACTAGCAACCATATTATTTACGAAAACCTTCTTGTTGTACTAATTGCAACACTTCTTCAATCTCGATATTGAAGTAGATGTAGTTTTGACAACCTTCTATCAATTATAGAATTGTTAGTGTAAATCCAATAGTCTCAAGCATCGCTACATATCATAGTCAACTTTTGAATTTGTCAAAACATCCTTTGTGACAAATCAAGCTTTTATGTCTTCCTTTAAGTTTCATTTCTCCCTTATAACTTGTAGTCACTTGGAAGATCAAATAACATTCTTACATAAAAAGATCAGGTAACATTTTACTTTGCAATCTTAAATGTAGGTTAACATATGATTTTATGACTCTTAGTCATTTCTCGTACTTAAGGTCCATCATCGCATCTTTGTAGTTTATAGGTATGTCTTGTTCCATTAATACAACAAGCGAATCAACAATATAATTCTATGAATTGGTGGAATGTATTCTTGAATCCTACTTTCTTTAGTAAAAGTCTTAATAGAAACATCATGATCATTATCATTGGTTTCTTCTCTACTTGTGGAGTTTGGTTCCGGAATAAATTGCATTGCGCTACTCAACATTCGGAGTTAAGGTCAAATACCTTGTTTTGAGCTTTTACTTTCTTCCACTAACACCTTCATCAAGAAACTCCTTCTCAAGAAAACAATGTGTTAGGCAACAACATGTTGCCCTTTTGGTCTTAGTTGTTAAAGATGTATTCATAGTTACCTAAGAGTACTTTACAAAGATTTATTCATTTTTTACAGTGTTGAATTATCACATAACTCAAAATTCTAGAAACTACGTCATGCCATAGATCTTATGGTGTGGTTTCCACGAACTTTAGATGGTTCCCTATTTTGAAGTGAGCGTTTGTTATTTGATCTACAACTCCAATTTCTAATGGTAACTCAGTAAGAGATAATTTCTAGACCATGCAATATCTAATAGAGTATGATTGCAATGCTTTAGACATCTCAATTAATTGAAGTGTTTGAACATTGTAATTTGTGAAAACATCTTTCACAAGTCTCAAATCCATACCTCAAATTCCCGTCACTTTGATCAAAACCGCAAAGACTTCAAAATTCTTGTTAATTTAATACCCATCTTCATTCTAAAATTGTCAACACCCGGATTTTTAATCCTAGATGTCTGTTATGCCATACCTCGCAATCCCAGGATTACCATTTTTGCGAGACATAACAGATTGGATATCACAGTACATCACCCATTACAAACCATACTAAGGTTTTACACAAATAAAGGATCTCATGATCCAGTCTTAATACAATCAAGAAGTGGAATAATAAAGCGTAGTAGTGGGCTCCATCTTCAGGGTCACAAGAAATGCTGATGATGGGAGATGATCCTAGTTGTCGTAGCCATCCTGCTATCCGTCTTCCTGATAGTCGTCCTCATAGTCTGGCCACGAGAATAGCCAGGGACAAAGCTATGAGTACTCTTTAAGTACTCACAAACTATCACTAACAAGTAAACTAGTTCTAATAGGAATCTTAAGCTCTAGGTTTATTTGCAAAAAGCCAGGTTTATCTTAAGCTAAGTTCAGAAGTAAAGAAAGCTAATTTAATGTTCTAAAATCACTTTAAGTGGGAACCTAGTTTTCATATCCACAACCCTGTTGTGGTCAAGTCAAAGTCACAATTCATTTCACAAGTCATTTTGAAAACATCTGACGACGGAACAGTATGACCACTCCAACTGTCCATGACCGCAGACACGGCTATTCGAATAGTTTAACACTCTGCAGAGGTGGTACACTTTCACCACAAAATTTGATACATCCGTCAGGGATAACCCTGAATCATCATACTTAGTATGCGGATAATCAATCATGACCTTTCAATTACACACCCTAGTATAGGAACCTCCCCTATGAGCTTGGACTCCCAGCCATGGCTGTCTGCCATCCTGGGCACTACATAGGTGGACATCATCAAGAGGTAGCCTCGGCTCAAACCTTTCCCGTGAGGGAACCCATACTAATGCATATAAACTTCCGGCTAAGCCCTACCCAATTCTGGTATTGTGGTTGTATGGTAAAATTGGAATGGTATCGCATCCGAACCCAACCATAAGTTTTTATAAAGGGGTAAGGCTCATGCCTCAACATTTTCATCATCAAACCATTGTGTTTCTCAACACATGTCAAAAAAATCTCAATAGAATGAAGCATCATTCCAAGGTTTTCATAATCATTTTCACCAAGTATTCCCATCTAGAGTGATCAAGTTTTATGCTTAGCACTAGCCACTAAGGTTAAGAGTGTTCACTAATGAGGGGTGCTAATATTCAATCCCATGCCATAGAATGACATCTAAGTATAACTATATAGGCCTAGTTTTATACTCTTTATGCTATCTATACTAAAATAAAAAACAAGTAAAAAGAATAAAGCTTGCAAGTAAAACTTGGGATTGGTATAATCAAAATGGTATAACCAAAGCATGCCTAGTGCATCTTGCTTAGGTTAGTACTTGCAATGGTTAGCTTGCAAGGGTCTAGCTTGCTTAGTAGTGATGGCTTGCCTTGATTGGTGCAGTGATTGAAGTTTTCTTCATCTTCTTCGGGGTAGAACTCCTCCTCCTCGTATCCTTGGTCGGTACTATCGTCTATAAAGGAATACAGGGTACACAATCACCCAACAATACTTAATTACTTCTGTTTAGCACATTAAGGCTCACACTTGATGATCTAGCATCATCACAAACATCACATGATTTAAAGAACTAGGGTTATTCATTTTATTTTAGAAAAGTAATTTCTACTCATTGAAATTACTTAAGATTTAATATTCTCCAATTAAAATATGGGATCATGTGGACACATGTCATTACCACATATTCTAATACATGGGAATGTGATTTAACATGATGGTAATATTTTACAAAGTTTATAATTATTATTTAATAGATTTAAAGTGACTATAAATGCCCTAATAGCATCATTTTGGTACTATTCCAATGTCACTACATGCAAACCTAAATATTTTTACATAATCAGATAGATATTATCGAATGTGACTTTTGAGAGTTAGAATCAACTCAAAAGCTATTATGGTTGAATTTTTTAAAATGTTTGAAGTTGCAAAAGTCTTTGTATTGTTATTTTTGCTATAGATTACCTCTAACTCTAAATGATTTAAATCTAACGGGCTTGGATAGATATTTTAATTATATTTCTAACAAAATTTGAATGATGCAATTTGGTTCCGTGAAACTCTCTAAATTGATTTTTGAATCTGTGGACAGAAACTAGTTTAACTAAAATAGAAAAACAATATTTGAATTTCTAGGCCTGGGCGGGAAAGCTAAACGGGCCGGCCCAGCTGTACTGCACAGCGCAGCAGGCTACTGACATATGGGGTCCACCAGTCAGTGATTGTTCTAACGCGAAACGGTATCTAAGCATCTAGAACATGCGATCAAACTCTAATCTAACGGCCGTGCATCATCGTCGACGACGAACAACTCCGGTGAGAAATTAACCTAGCGTGGTAGTGGGGGTCTCACGGGGCTCACCTGGGCTCTAGCTAGGGTCGGCGACAGGGGCAATCGACGTGGTAGACGATGACGAGGCGAGGCGTGGTCACAGTAGGGCTTGGGGTGGTCAGAATCGCTGGCACCCTTCTCCTTCAGCAGCGGCGGACTCCAGTGAAATTCCGGCACGGTGGTGCTTGCCTTGCTCCGGGGAGAAGTGGGGAAGCTCAGTGAGAGGTGGGGAGTGTATTGGTGTGAAGAATGGAGGCGGGGGTTGCCTCCTTTTATAGCACGACGAGGGGACCGAGCGGTGCAACGGTGAGCTCGACGGTGGTGTCGCTACAGGCGGCTAACGGCATGGGCAAGGGCGTAGGACGGTTGTAACTACCTTGGTGAATTACGCTCTTAGTTAATGCCTGGATGAACGAAAGTGGTTAAAATAGTACGGTGGGGCCAAGGGCCACTCACGGTAGACCTTTCGGCCGTCCTAACCACTTTCAGACAACGGGACAAGAACGAGCGGCGTAATCGGCAAGCGAAGGGATCAACTACATACACAAGTGAGTATGTATGCAAGCCACATCCAACAGTACATCAGAGCCATTCCATCTAAAAGAAATAGAAATAGTGCAACGCCATACGGCAAGATCCAAACATCCTAGATAGATATAATAATTTAGGATAGCTCCTCATACATCACACATCAGAGTATCAGGCGGAAGCGGAAACAAGATCCGAGTACGGATAAGAAGCAAATTGGCATAAGATGCCCCATAAATAAACACATCCCGCCCACAGATCCACAGATCCCCGTTCCCGGAATCTCTACACCGAATGATCGTTGCCAACATCATCTGTCTCTTCCACCCAGTATCCATCTTGCGGGTATACTTGTTCGTCTGAATCAAACAATTTATCGTGTGAGACCCTAGGGGTACTCAGCAAGTCTTAATGCCACTAAAGGGGACACAACCTGGGGTGACGCAATTGCAGCAAAAGATAATACCTAACAATTCTATAGAGACTCGCTAACCTTCCTAACCAAGGGTAGACGGAAGTCCGTGAATTAAGATCAACAGTTATAACAGAATTATTAACAGATCCATCCTCCTCCTCGCTTAGCAACGAGGAAGCGGACGAACAACCCCCATCATCTGTTGGCAGTTTTATTAACCATTCCATGAGTATTGCACTATTTACTAATCAAGTACTTAGTCAATTTAAAAGTGGTACTTTAGTTATACTTGTCTATGATCGAGAAAATGTGCTCCAAGTCGTCCATAACCGCGGACACGGCTTTCAGAAAGATTTACCCTGCAGGGGTGCACGAATAGCAACACACACTCGATCAACCTCGGAAAAACCAAATCAAAACCCAACGAGGCATTCACGAAAAAGCAATCACAGGATTCAGAAATATTTTAGGGGGCCACCCTATTAAGCTACCCGCAACAAAGTTGGCCGGCTCCGAGACGGACCCAAGGTTTGTGTCAATGGCTGTAAACGACTGGGAACCCGAAAGTGTGACTGGGCTTGTCGATACCGCGAAAACATTCCATGATCCAAAACAGTACAGGTGCTCCCCGCACAATCTTAAATAAAGCAGTAACATGGCATAAGTACAGGATAGTAATAAAGCCCCAAACTACTTGTGGCCCCAAGAAATAAGAATGAATCAAGCTCTGGCTCAGGGGGGTCCATAAGGCCTCCCGGATGTGGATAGTGCGAATAGTCGAGGAACAGGAATCAAGTACTCGGGGTCCTACGGGACACAAGTGAGCATGAAAAAAAAACCAAATAGCAGATATTGCTCACCGGTGCCTCTTTCATTAGTTATCCCATTACTACTCAGGTTATGTTGTTTAGGTACCTCATTATCCATCAGACACTCACATACCCTACTCATGCTTTTCTACGACTCGCATGGCTCAAACAACTCCTGTAGTAATGGCTCATGGGACCGGAACAAGCTTAGTGTGGTTTAAAAGTAAAGGCTATGCAATACTTGGGATTCAATTTAATGCAATCGTGACTCCATGACGCAAGAATAAGATAGAGGAAATAGGTACTGTATGTATGCAAGCATGTGGTAGTGCTTTCCTGGCAGCTCAATTGAAGCGAGAGATGGATCCGGGTAATACTCCTGTGATTCCTGGTAATTCTCCTGCTGGGCGTCTATTCGAAAAAGAACCAAACAAACAAGGGCCAACATAAATAAAGTGCACAAGCATATAAATTAAAATGCGACAAGCAAACAAGCATGCCATGATGCATGATGCACAATTTACATGCCATTTAAGTAGCATGGCAAAAGTGAGGTGTGGATACAAGAAATAAAGCACTTTATCATTTATTTGCCCAAGTTTTATTGTCATAAACGGTTCAGATTTTAAATGACGACATGATGCATGCTTCAATTCAGAACAAGGATTGCATAAATAGAACGGGCTCGTCGCGCTGATCGATTTAGACATATTATTTGTCAAATTTGGAGTTATAAAACAAAAGGTATTAATTAATCAAGTAAGAGGGCATTTTCTTGTAATTTTAATCAACTCGAGATTTAAAGTGTGCAAAATATATTTTGAAGGGCATATTTGAATTCCTCTCATCTTTCTGATTCCAAAACATATATTATTTGTATTATTTGGATTTGTATTTTTAAAATTATTTGAATCTGAAAAGAATTTGAATTTAAATAAATTTGGAAAAGATTTGAATAAAAACAGACTCAAGGTAAAACTTTTTACACCCAGGCAAAATTGACCCCAGACATTGACAGGTGGGGACACCGCGGACTGGGGCCACGCGCGCGAGAAAACGCGTTTTGCACGCGGACTGGGCTAGCCGCGGACGCTGACAGGCGGGGCCAACTGGCGCAGGGGCCACGTGCCAGCGTGAGGCTGCCAGGGGCTGACAGGTGGGTCGCCGGCTGGACCACGGGTTGCGGCCGGGAAAAGCCGAGGGGGTTTCGGTAAAACTGACAAGGCGGCTGACTAGTGGGCCAGGCGATACCGCGGGTTGAGGAAAATAAAAAGGTGGGGGGATTTTTAGAAAATGACAACGGGCCCGCACTGTTTATCGTCTTCGCGCGTCTGACGCAAATCCGGCGCGCGGCGCGGGGCGGGGACTCGAACCGGGGACGAGGGCGTGCGCGCAGAGGGGTCTAGCCAGTGCGGCTGGCTCGGGTAGCTATCAGGAGGGTAGCGGGGGACTAGATAGGGCTTGCGCGGCGCGGAAAAACCTGCCGAAGACGGCGAGCTCTGGCGCACGGTGAGCGCTCGACCAAACGCACGGCGAGGCTATAGCGGTACGGTGAGGCGGAGGTTGTCAGGGAGAGGGAGTTGCTCACCGCGAGTTGCCTGGTGGTGTTGGATCGGCGCGAGGAGCGGCGAGGCGTCGGGGATGCAGGCGCTCCGTCGGCTAGGGTTTCCTGCAGGGCGGCGAGGCGCGGGGTTGCTGGGGAGCTTCTCCTTCGCGTAGGCGCGGTCGGGGTGATGCAGTAGGGCTTCCTCGGTCGCCCAGGCCACCTCCAGGTCAAGCGCGCCGGCAGGATCGACGGGGCGAGGTGGTTGCTGGCGGCGACCGGCGACGGCTGCTGGTGGTTGGAGAGGAAGGAGGGGAAGAAGGGGGCGTCTCGGGGTGGATCTGGGCGAGCTCTGGGAGACGTGAGGAGGGAGGAAAAGGAGGAAAAGGGAGGGGAGAGGGAGGCGTGCACGGCAGGAAAAGGTGGACTCGGTTCCACCTTTTCTCCTCCTCCTCCTCGCCGAGCACATGGGCGAGCTGGCTGGGGCTGGACCTGGGACTGCAGGTGGACCAGGGCAGGGCGAGAGAGACGGCATGGTGGGGCTGGCACGAGGGAGAGAGAAGAGAGGGAGGGACTAGCTCGGGCTAGGGTTAGGTGGTGGTCTCGGGTTAGGTTTAGCTAGGGTTAGGGTGTGGCTTAGCTTAGAGAGAGGAGGGGCTAACTGAGGTGTGGGCCAGGTGGTCATGCTAGAGAGAGAGAGGAGAGGATTAGAGTTATGGTTTAGTAGAAAATTAGAGAGAGAGAGAACTAGCTAGGTTAGGTTTTATTAGGTTTTAGATTTTAATTTTTGATTATGAGGACAAAACAAGAAGATCCATGGGGCTTGAGCTTGCATGATCTAATGTGGAAGAGAGACAAGAAGAAAGAAAGAGGAAGAAAAGAATTAGGTGGAGAGGTTCTCATATGATCATATATGTAGAAAAAGAATAAAATAAAAGAAAAGAAAAGAATGTGGATAAGACCATCCCAAGTGGAGCATGGTGGAGGCTAGAATGATCATGAGGTGGAGGTGAAAAGAATTCTAAGAGAAAGAAAAAGAAAAGAATTATGAAATAGGCCTCATGTGGTTCATGCATGAGAGAAAAATAAAATAAAAGAAATAGATATAGATGAGGATTTGTAATGGTGGAAGGAAAAGAGATGACCCATGTAGTAAATCTCCACTTAAAACAAAGGAAAACCAAAGGAGCAAAAAGGTGGTGGAGAGATGTGCATGGCCCATGCAAAAATAATAATGCCATTATTTATTTTGTGACAACAATAATAATATGATGGAATTATTCTTATGCATTTCCAAGAAGTGGAATAAAGCCAAGCAAGGAATTGGAAAGGTTTGATCCACCCCAACCCACATGAGCTAGAACAAAAATAGCAAAAGAAAGATAAACAAGCTCATGGTTAATGGGATGGTGGGATTATAAAGTGGTGAGAGAGAAAGGTGGTGTAATGGAAATAAAAGATATGCCCCCAACTCAACTTGGGCATTAAGCAATATATCAAAAGCCAAATACAATATCAAGAGGCAAATACAATTATTAATGCATGTGAAAGAAGAGCCAAAGAAAAAGGGTTTTATATGATGCTCAAATGCAAGGTGGCATGGTGACATGAGCATGATATAATTATGATGCAACAATAATATATATGAAGATTGCGGAATTCCTCGCACAAGAGAGGCTGTTGTTCTTCCACCATGAGGAATTCCGCAAGCTCAACAGCCTTTCGACTTGTCCTTGCGACTGAGGGTGGTAAGCTGTGCTGAAGTTTAGTTTTGTTCCCAAAGCATTTTGGAAACTTCCCCAGAACTTGGAAGTGAAGATGCTTCCATGGTCCGAGCTGATCTCAAGAGGAACCCCATACAGAGAGACAATTCTGTTGATATAGAGTTCAGCCAACTGAATTGCAGAAATTGTTTCCTTGATGGGAAAGAAGTGAGCCACTTTAGAGAGCCTGTCGATGACAACAAAGATTGCATTGTTGCCCTTCTACGACCTTGGAAAACCAGTTATGAAGTCCATCTCAACTTTCTCCCATTTCCATTCCGGAGGCTTCAATGGCTGTAGAAGACCGGAAGGTTTCTGATGGACAGCTTTAACTCTGCGACAGACATCGCACTCCGAGACATACTTGGCACAATATCGTTTCAACCCAGGCCACCAATATTGTGTTTTCAGATCCATGTACATCTTAGTGCTGCCAGGATGGATAGAAAGAACATAATCATGCGCCTCCTTGAGAACTTGCTCTCTTAAACCCGGGTAGTTCGGAACAAACATCCGGTGTTCAAAGAATAGAGCGCCTTGGTCATCGACGTGGAAGGACTCATACTTCGGAAGCTGAATGTTGGAGATGATCTTTTTAGTGTACGGATCACCAAGTTGAATGGAGCGAACCTTTTCTTCCAAGAGAGGTGTTGCTAGAAGGTTCAGAAGATACCCTTGATCCACAATTTCAAGGTTGAGCTGGCGGAATTCCTCACACAAGAGAGGCTGTTGTTCTTCCACCATGAGGTTGTTGACATAAGCTTTTCAGCTCAGAGCATCGGCTATGACATTAGCTTTGCCTAGAGTGTAGTTGATAGTCAGATCAAAATCATTAATTGCTTCAATCCACCTCCTCTGGCGAAGGTTGAGATCAGGTTGTGTGAAGATATACTTCAGACTCTTGTGATCAGAAAAGATTTCACAACGGTTGCCAAGCAAGTAGTGCCTCCTTACTTTCAAAGCAAAGACAACTGTTGCGAGTTCAAGGTCATGTGTTGGATAGTTGAGCTCATGAATTTTCAACTGACGAGAGGCATATGCAACGACTTGCTTTTCTTGCATGAGGACCGCACCCAATCCTTGCAAAGAGGCGTCACAGAATATTTGGAAAGTCTTTGATGTATCTAGAGGAATCAAGACTGGCGTGGAAGTGAGCTTCTCTTTGAGTGTTTCAAAGCTTGCTTGACATGCAGGAGACCAAAGGTATTTCTTGCCTTTCTTGAGGAGATCGGTAAGAGGCTTCGCAATCTTCGAGAAATTCTGAACGAAGCGACGGCAGTAACTCACCAAACCAAGGAAACTCCGGACTTCCTTGACATTTTTGGGTGGAAGCCAGTCAACAATTGTCCGAACAGTTTCTGGGTTGATGGCAATGCCCTTGGCAGAGATGACGTGACCAAGGTAGGTGACTTCAGGCAGCCAGAACTCACACTTGGAGAACTTTGCATACAGGCGGTTCTCACGAAGCTTGTTTAGGACACACCGAAGATGTTCTTCATGTTCTTCCTTTGACTTAGAATAGACTAGAATGTCATCCAGATAGACCACAACGAACTTATCAAGATACTCCATGAAAACCGAGTTCATAAGCCTCGAGAAAGTGGCAGGTGCATTGGTGAGGCCGAAAGACATGACCGTGTACTCATACAGGCCATAGCGGGTGGTGAAAGCTGTTTTAGGAACATCTTCCTTGCGAATCTTGATTTGATGATAGCCACTTCTCAAGTCAAGCTTAGAGAATACCACAGCTCCAGCTAGTTGATCGAAGAGATCATTAATCCGCGGGAGGGGATATTTATTCTTGATGGTTTTAGCATTGAGAGCCCGATAGTCAACACAAAGTCTATCAGTCTTGTCTCGCTTCTTCACAAAGATGGTTGGGCTACCCCAAGAAAAAGTACTGTGCTGAATGAAACCCAACTTCTCTTGTTCATCAAGCCGACGTTTGAGTTAACCAACTTAGCAGGACCCATTTTATAAGGCCACTTGGAGATAGGAGCGATACCATGTTCAACCTCAATCACAAACTCGACCTCTCGGTCAGGAGGCATACCTGGTAACTCTTCAGGAAAAACATCTGGGAACTCACAGACCACCGGAACACTCTGAATAGCTTCCATAGCATCATCATTCAGAACCGCCAAAGAGAAAAGCTGAATTGCAGGAGTCAGACTTGGAGAATAGACTATATGGCCTTCAGGAATTTTCAGAGAAACCGAGCGTTCGGCACAATCAATCACAGCTGCATTTGCTGTCAACCAATCCATGCCCAAGATAACATCAATGTCAGAATTGCCCAGAATAATTAAGGAAGCCAGGAACGAAGAACCACCAATCTCAATTTGATTGCCGTGGCTGATTTTAGAAGCCCTCATGTTTGATCCAGGAGATTACACCATGAGGCGAGTTGGTAAAACATCAGTAGGTAACCCATTACACTCCGCAATATTGTATGACACGAATGAATGTGATGCACCAGAATAAAATAAAACTCGTGCAAGAACTGAGTTAACAGGAAGCATACCCATCACAACTCCAGGTGCATGCTCAGCTTGAGTGACGTTGACATAGTTGGCACGAGCAACAGTAGACCCGGGCTTGGTGTTGATGTTGAGAGCCGGAGGTGGAGGTGCACGAACCATAGAAGAACTTGCTGCAGGCCTTGGAGGTGGTGGAGGAAGAGCTTTGTTGTTCATGGGACAACTCCAGTGTTGATGCCTAGTGTTCCCACAAGTGTGGCAAGCACCAGGTGGACGTGGAGCAGCGTAGCCAGGGACTCCGCCAGGCGCTCCAGGGTAGTTGTGGTTGTAGCCCCTAGGAGCCGCGGTGAAGGAGTTTGGTCACCTTGCCGCGTAGCTTGAAGGTCTTGGTGGAGCCGGGAGCGACGGTGGGGTGTTAGGAACCCACACACGGCGCTTAGAAGGAGCTGTCATAGGTGAAGAGCTTGCTGCGTCATGACTGTGTTTCTTGGACTCCTTGAACACTTGCCTACTTGCTTCTTCCTGTAGAGCTGTATGTTGGAGTTCCAGAAAAGACCCCGGCCTTGCATGAGTGATTGCATATTTGATAGATGCATTGAGCCCTTGCCTGAACCTCTTTTGCTTCTTCTTGTCATCAGAGATCTCATCGCCACCATATCGTGAAAGATTCATGAAGTTTCTGATATAGGTATTGACATTATCATTGCCCTGCTTGAGGTTGAGAAACACTTCCTTCATCCTTTCCATGACAATCTCTGACAGGTATTGCTCTTTGAGAGCCCCAGTGAACTGCTCCCAAGTAGGCTAAAAACCAGAGTGGTTTGCCTTCAGATAATTCTCCCACCATAGAGCTGCGTCTCCCTTCAAAAGGTGAGTGGCACATTTTACCCATTCTTGCTCAGGAACATCAGCAGTCATCGGCAACCTTGACATCTCACGCAACCAATCATCAGTATCTAGTGGCTGATCAGACACCTCAAAGTGGCGCGGGTTGAACTTCAGAAAACTTTTTATGTCTCCTCGCTTGGGAGGTGGAGGTAGCGGAACAAACTCATTCCTCCTGACACTTTCTTCAAAGCGTTGCTAGTTCTGTTGCATTGCTCCCAAGGAATTAGCAATACTTGCCAATGCAGCCCCCAGTTCAGGTGGTATGTCCTCCTCAGAACGGCGTGGTGGTGCCATCCTGTGATTGATATAAAACTCAAGTCAGTACCATAATGGAGAATAATAATAATCCAAAATAGTACCAAAATGGAATTAACCAAGATTAAAGGATACAAATTACTAAGATGATATTAAAATATCAACCAAGTTCAAAGCACCTAGAAGATAGTAGTCATATAGCACACGACTGAACAAGGAGTGTGGTACACAAAGCTATCAAAGAAAAAATTTCCGCAAATTTCGGCATTAAAACACCACTATATGCGCAAAACCACTTAACGAATCAAGATTAGTAACTCTACCAATGCAATATAAAAGAGCGAATGATAAAAGTAGAGGTATGGTCGCGACTCCATCCCGCACTCAAATCATTACTCCGCACATGTATAAGTAAAACACATATCCCAACTCCCTTCCTTCTTAAGACGAACCTAAAGATTAGCAACTACGGAAACAAACACCCCAAACAAGATAGCGTCGGATAACAAATAGTAAGACAGATCGCACCGGTATACAACGAATCAGATAGATCGCGTCGGTTTACAAAGGCCTATCGGTATGGAATGTACCAATAGTTGATAACCAAAAGGCAGATAGCGATAGCCAGTTGGATGCAACAGATAAACAAGGAATTCACACACACACACACACTCACACAAACTATGGTACTACGGAACCCAGCACACGTGAATCCTAGTTTGAATTTTAGAAGAGGATTGAAAACGTTACACTTCCTTACCAGAAAAAGGGTGGGTGGGTAAGAAGAAAAATGGAAGCAGTCCTACTCTCGCGTTTTGTTTTTCCCTAGTATACATATCTACCAAAATATTTGCTAGACTTACAACGACCATTTGGCTGAGACCCTGAAGGGCAGGATGGCTCTGATACCAATTGTAACAACCTCGGACCCTACGCTCTAAGTTCAAGCCTGGATGAACCGGACGTGGTTAAAATAGTACAGCGGGGGCCCAGGGGCCACCCACGTGTAGACCCGTCGGCCGTCCTAACCACTTCCAAGACATCAGGACAAGAGCGAGCGGCGTAGGCAACATGCGAAGAGATCAAATACATACACCAGTGAGTATGTATGCAAGCTACCTTACAACATTTCTCAGAGTCATTCCATCTAAAAGAAATAGAAATATTGCAACGCCATACGGCAAGATCCAGATATCCTAGATAGAGATAATAGTGTAGGATAGCTCCTCATACATCAAACATCAGAGTATCAAGCGGAAGCGGGAAACAAGATCCGAGTACGGACAAGAAGCAGATCGGCATAAGATGCCACATAAGTAAGCACATCCCACCCACAGATCTCGCGGATCCCCATCCCCGGAATCTCTACACCGCGTGATCGTTGCGAACATCATCTATCTCCTCCACCCAGTATCCATCTTGCGAATACACCTGTTCATCTGAATCAAAAAATTTATCGTGTGAGACCCTAGGGGTACTCAGCAAGTCTTTATGCCTCTAAAGGGGACATAACCAGGGGTGACGCAATTGCAGCAAAAGATAACACTAACAAGTCTATAGATACTCGCTAACCATCCGCCTAACCAATGATAGACGAATGTCCATTAATTAGAAACAACAATTATAACAGTAAATAGTAACAGATCCATCCTCCTTCTCGCTTACCAACGAGAAAGCGGTCGAACAACCCATCCATTGGCAGTTTTATTAACCATTCCATGAGCATTGCACTATGTACTAGTCAGGTATTTAGTCAAATTAAAAGCGGTACTTTAGTTATACTTGTCTATGATCGAGAAACTGTGCTCCAAGTCGTCCATAACCGTGGACACGGCTTTTAGAAAGACTTACCCTACAGGGGTGCACAAATAGCAACACACACTCGATCAACCTCCGAAAAACCAACTCAAAACCCAACGAGGCATTCACGACAAAGCGATCACAGGATTTAGAAATATTTCAGGGGGCCACCCCAATAAGCTACCCGCAACGAAGTTGGCCGGCTCCGAGACGGACCTAGGGTTTGTGACGACAGCTGTAAACGACTAGGAACCCGAATGTGTGACTGGGCTTGTCGATACCGCGAAAACATGGCACGATCCAAAATAGTACAGGTGCTCCACGCACAATCTTAAATAAAGCGGTAAAGCATGTCATAAGTACATGATAGTAAATAAAACCCCAAACTAGTTTGTGGCCCCAAGAAATAGTAATGAATCAAGCTCTGGCTCAGGGGGGGTCCATAAGGCCTCCTGGATGTGGATAGTGCGAATAGTCAAGGAACAGGAATCAAGTACTCGGGGTCCTACGGGACACAAGTGAGCATGAAAAACCAAATAACAGATATTGCTCACCGGTGCCTATTTCATTAGTTATCCCATTACTACTCAGGTTAAGTTGTTTAAGTACCTTGTTATCCATCAGACACTTACATACCCTACACATGCTGTTCTACGACTCGCATGGCTCAAACAACTCCTGTAGTAATGGCTCATGGGATGGAGGAACAAGCTTCGGTGGGGTTTAAAAGTAAAGGCTATGCAGTACTTGGGATTCAATTTAATGCAATCGCGACTCAATGATGCAAGAATAAGATAGAGGCAATAGGTACTATATGTATGCAAGCATGTGGTAGTGCTTGCCTGGCAGCTCAGTTGAAGCGAGAGACGGATCTGGGTAGTACTCTTGGGATTCCTGATATTTCCCCTGCTCGGCGTCTATTCGACTGAAGAACCAAACAAACAAGGGCCAATATAAATAAAGTGCACAAGCATAGAAATAAAATGCGACCAGCAAACAATCATTCCATGATGAATGATGCACAATTTACATGGCAATAAAGTAGCATGGCAAGGGTGAGGTGTGGGGGCAAGAATAACTCATTTTATTACCTATTTGGTCAAGTTTTATTGCCATAAACAGTTATGGTTTTTAATAATGATATGATGCATGCTTCAATTCAGAACATGGAATGCATAGTTAGAACGGGCTCGTCGCGCTAATCGATTTAGACATCTTATTTGCCAAATTTGGAGTTATAGAATTAAAGTTATTAATTAATTAAGAAAAGGCATTTTTAATGCAACCAAACAATTTCGAAAATTTAAAATAGTCAAACATTCTTTTGGATGGCATATTTGAAATCCTCACATTTTTCTGATCAAGAAACATATATCAATTGTATTATTTTGATTTGTTAATTAAAAGTTATTATTTTCTGGATTTAAAATCATATTAAACATTTCTGAATTTGTTTTTTATTAAACAGAAAAAGGACAGACATTTTGCACACAGAGGAATCTAGTCGCTAACGCTGACAGGTGGGCCAGCCTACTGATTCAGCACAGGTGGGCGCAGCGGCTGCGCGGGGCTTTTCTCACCGCGGGATCAGCCAGCCGCGGGGATGACAAGTGGGTCCGGGGAGCGGCGGGTCCACCGCGCGTGTGCGCCAGCCGGGGCTAGACACGTGGCGGATCCGGGGGACGGCGGGTTGAGAGAAAAAAACCCAGGTACCTTTTTGTAAAACGGCCACAGCATATGACATGTGGGCCTTGAAGGAGCGCGGGTTGGGAAAACAAAAAGGCCAGGGGGGTATTCGCGAAAAAGGCACGACTACTGTTTTTCTTCCTCCGTTTTTGTCTGACGAAACTGACAGACAGCGCGCGGCACGGCGGGGGATCGAACTCGCGACGCGGCTCGCGCGCGGCGGCGGCTACCGCTGGGCTAGGGAGGGGTTGTTGCTAGTAAATGCTGCGCGGCTAGGGTAAACTGCTGCGGCGCAACAGTGGGGTGGCGAACTCGAGCGCGGTGCACCGAGAGCGCTCGACGGATTGATCCGTGCATACAGGAAGACCAGGATGAGGAGAGGGTGTCAGGGGGTACGTCTGCTCACCGCGGGGCTCTCGGTGGCGTTGGATCGGCTGGGCACGCAAGAGAGCGACGGCAATGCAGGCGGACGACGAGCTAGGGTTTTCGTCGGGCTCGACGTCGTGCAGCAGGTCTAGGGCTCCTCCTCCTCGACGGTGTGGACAGGGGCGACGCAGGGGTACTCCTCGGTCTTCCTCGACAACCAAACGCCACGCCCGCCGCCTGGTACGATGTGGCCGAGAGGAAAACCGACTGTGGCCGCCGGAGTTGGAAGAGAGAGGGGTAGCGGTAGGTGGGGAAGGAGGGGGTGGAAGGGCAGGGCCCTGGGTGGATCTGGGGGGTACCACAAGGCAGAGGGGAGGGGTAGATATGGCTGAGGGCAGAGGGGAGCACATGGGGCTCGGGGTGGAAAAAGGTGGCGTGCTCCTTTCCTCCTTCCCCTCACGCGGTGGGCACGGCTCGGGAGGCCTGGGTCTGCAGCTGGGGACAGAGGAAAAGAGAGGGGGCCTCGGGTGGGGTCTGCATGGCAGCGAGGGAGAAGAACAGAGAGAGGGGTGATGCTTGGCTAGGGCTAGAGGAGGGGTGGCATGGTGGCTCAGGCTAGAGAGGGTGATGAGAAAGGGGGTGGCTCGGATGGGACCGAACCAGGTGGTGGTTACGACTAGGTTGGAAAAGAGAGGGGATAGGGCTGTTAGCCGAAGCTAGGAAGGTAGGGGTGTGAGGTGAGTGTGCATTAGCTAGGTTTAGTGGGGACTAGATTTAGGGTAATTGTGTAGCTAGGTAGGATAGATAGGAAGTTAGGATGGTATTTTTTTTGAATAGATAGGGATTTAAAATTTGAACCGATCCAAAGAACATGATTCAACATTTATAACCCCATCTATTCAAAGACAAGAGATGTAAAAGGTGGTGACATGCATGGGGTGTGGAGGTTTTGGAGGAGAGGGTGAGGTTTAGAGGATGGCTCCAAATAAAAGAAGAGAGGGAGAGAAACTAAGTTGGACCATGGGAAAATACCTATGCCCCACTCCAAACCGAATTAAAACCAAAGAAAAAGACAAGAAGATGATCTTGCATGTCCCATGCATAATTAGTAAATGCCTTATTTATCATTGTGAAAACAATTGTGATGACCATGGCATTTGTTAACACATGCACCCCAAAGCTATGGAATTAAGGCCAAGCAAGATAAAAGAGTTGTGTCCCAAGTAGCATGGATGGAAAATGCCCATACATGAATATAATGTGGGCATGCTAGTGTGTATGTCCCACTAGGTAAGTATATAGCCACAATTATATTCATACCTGATCAAATACTCCAACCAAACCATATGGAAGCTAGACAAGGAAAAATACTCCCATAACATGCAAAGGTGGCCATGTGGCTCTCCACATATCAACAATGTGAAAACAACATGAGGCAGATATGGAAGCATGTGGAATTGGAAGTGGATCCATCCCAACCCACATGAGCTAGAGGTAATCCCAAATAAAAATGCAAAGCTCACATATAGTATGGCGGAATTATAGGGTGGTGACAAGAAAAGGTGGTGGAGTTAAATAAAAGATATGCCCCCAACTCAACTTGGGCATCAAGCATTTATCAAGAACCAAATACAATATATCAAGAGGCAAATACAATTAATAATGCATATGAGATAAGAACCAAAAGAAAAAGGGTTTTATATGATGCTCAAATGCAAGGTGGCATGATGACATGAGCATGATATAATTATGATGCAAAAATTATATGTAGGAAGTAGCATTTTATTATTAGACCATGTAGCATTACAGATGTTAGACAGATGGGATGCTACAGGCGGTGTGAAATGAAAGGGGAGCTTGTAAGGCTCATGGAGTTCGTATATGTGTTAGAGAAACGCCTGGGCGGCTGGTCTAATCCATGCCTAATCATGGTGGAAACCTTCAGCATAACCATAGTGGCAATCTATGAAGCATCCTCAATAAAAAAGAAGCCTATGCAAATAGGAAAGAAAAAAGAGAAAGAAAAAAAAAAGAAAAAAAAGATACCTATGCAAATAGGAAATAAAAGGATGCTGAGATGCTTATTGTCTGCTTGCCTTGTCATTTTGATATGGGGATTCTTCCGTATCATCGGGCAAGGGGTACCCCGTTGGCGGTTCTCTGTGATACACATGTACTTACAATGACAAGAACTTACTTATGACTAGGCCTGAGTAGCATGAGGAACGGTCTTCGTAACTAAGGGGCATGAGATTTTCAGCTTATAACTTGTCTAGCATATCCTCATATTTGTGCACTTTAACCTTAATCACCTAAAGATGCTTATGATAGGGGCAATGAGAGCTGAAAGCTAATAAGTACCATAATTTTTGGAAGCTCTTTATGAGACTTGAATCCCTGCTTCCTTCTATGAAGGGCCTTTCTTTTACTTTTATGTTGAGTATCCATCTTCTATCTTTATGCACCTATTAAGAGAGCATAGTGGTCATTCTTAGTTTAATGTGCATTGTCCCAAAACTTATTGATTGATTCATAACTTTGATATTTCTTGTTCTTAAACTATTTGTATCTAGTGATCCTTATGAACTTTGAAGGTTTCCTATGCATTTATGTTTTTCTACACTATGACGGACAAGCTGAATACCATTCTCATTATGTTTTCTTTATGTGAAACAAACAAACGTATTTCAAAGCATTGTTATTCATGGATCTTTTGTTTGTACCTTTTCATGTTACAACATAGTTTCTATGTCTTATTGTTAGAACTATATCTTTCATGTCTATGTTAAAGTACTATGATCCCAGCTATCAATGTTTTACAAATACCTTGATCAATATTATGATGGTGCATGTCACCTCAAAAATTATTCTTTTTATCACTTACCTACTCGAGGACGAGCAGGAGTTAAGCTTGGGGATGTTGATATGTTGAAAATGTATCTATGATTTTTGATGTTCCATGCTTGTTTTATATCTACTTTCCTATGTTCTGTCCACACTTTGGAGTATTTTTACACATTCTCTAGAACTAACCTATTAACAAGATGCCACAGTGCCAGTTGCCTGTTTTCTGCTATTTTTGGTTTCAGAAAATCTAGTAAGGAAATATTCTCGGAATTGGACCGGATAAAAGCCCAAGTCAATATTTCACCAGAAGGAACACAGAGTCTGGAGGGGAGACGAAGTGGTGCACTAGGGTGGCCACACCTAGTGGCGACATGGCTTGGGGGGCGCCACCATGGGGTGTGGGCCCCCTGGTGCTCCATCGACCTTGCCCCTTCGCCTATATATTGCCTCCGGGACGAAAACCCTAAGTACCCAATAAAAAATCCACGAAAGAGTCTGTAGCCGCCGCCATCTCCATCCCTAGATCGGGAGGGATCTGAAGCTCTTCCCGGCACCCTACCGGAGGGGAGAGATCACCCTGGAGGCCTTCTTCATCACCATGACTGCCTCCGGTGTGATGCGTGAGTAGTTCATCCCTAGACTACGAGTCCATGTTGTAGCTAGATGGTTGGTTCTTCTCCTTTGTGCTACCATGTCTAGATCTTGTGAGCTCCATTCATGATTAAGATCATCTATTTGTAATCCTACATGTGGTGTTTGCGGGGATCCGATGGATATTGAGATGCTATTTCAGATTGATTATTGATTCTATCATGTCTATGTTATTTGTGATCATGCATGCTTTCCGTTGTTAGTAGCTATCTTGGCCGAGTAGATGCTACCAACTCCAAGAGGGAGTATTTATGCTCGATAGTGGGTTCATGCTTCTAGGAATCTGGGAAAGTGACATAAATCTCTAAGGTACTAGATGTGCTGTTGCTACTAGGGAGAAAACAACAATCCTTTATTCATAGAACAATCGTATTGTTTCCTTTACACACTTTGCTTAATGCAATTAACTGTTGCTTGCAACTTAATACTGGAGAGGGTTCGGATGATAACCTGCAGGTGGATTATTAGTCATAGATGCAGTTGGATTATGGTCTATGTATAATGTTGTAATGCCCAATCAAATCTCATAGGAGTCAAGATGATTAGAATATGCACGTATGCCTTCTTGATGTTTGTCAATTTCCCCGCTGTAATTTGTTCACCCAACATGTCATCTATCTTAAGGAGAATCACCTCTAGTGAACTATGGACCTCGGTCTATTCTTTTACCATCAATCTACAATCTATTTACTGTTTTCTGTTTACTTTGTGCAAGCAATTACTATCTTCCATGCAATACGTTTAATCCTTTGTTTTCAGCAAAACCGGCGAGATTGACAATCTCACTGTAAGTTGGGGGCAAAGTTCTGTGGTTGTGTTGTGCAGGATTCCAAGTTGGAAACAACACCTTGGAGGTGTTTCCTTTCTCCAACTGGTTCGATAACCATGGTTTCATTACTGAGGGAAAATTTTCTGATGTACTCATCATACCTTCCACTTGGGGTTCCCCAACGAGCTCGATACGTGTTGAGCCGATTAGCACAGGTTGCCTCTCGCGTGCGCTGCCTCGCTCGCTGGCTACCGCTTGCCCCGATCCCTTTCCACGCCCGCCATATGCTACTCCCGTGTCAACCGCTCTCACTTTCCCATCTTCGATCCGCTGCTCCCGTGTTGACCTGCTCGTGTTGCCAGGTCGGGAGCGGTAGTACCGGGGCAATCCGATACTACTGGCCTAGTCAGGGAAAATTTCTCCAATAGGCAGATAATTCCTAGGCCTATTTATAGCCCCTTTCTCTCTCCTTTTTGGGCTGCTTCTTCCTCTCTTTTTTCAATCCTTTGCCGCATTGTTCTAATCTCTTTGAGCTTGATATCTTTCTCCCCCTCCAACGATTCCTGCATATATTTGAGGGAAGATAGAGGAGATCTAGATCTTCATTTTGACCAAACCAAATCACCTCTTTGTGAGTGAATCTTTGGGATCTAGATCTTGGGGGATTTTGTGTTCTCCTTGTGTTCTTCCTCTCTTGTTCCCCCAATTGCTTTAGTAGCTTTGTTGGAACTTGAGAGTGAAGGATTTGGAGCATCTTTGTGGTGTTCTCGCCATTTGCATTAGGTGCATCAGTTTGAGTTCTCCGCGGAGGATTTGCTTGGTGAAATCAAGAAGCTTGTCCCTCTTGGGTTCTTGGAACCCTAGACGGTTGTGTGGCCTTTGTGGAGTGTTCTTGGGGCCTTCAATTAAGTTGTGAATCTCTCCCCAAGATTGAGGCCTTGGTGGCGATTATTGGGCGCCTCCAATTAAGTTGTGGAGATAGCCCCAATCTTGTATGGGTTTGGTACCGCCCTCAAGTGTCCCATAGTGGAATGGGTGCTTTCTGCGTGGTGAGTTCTCATGAGAATAGGTTGAGGCTTCTTGTGAAGTTGGTGGTCTTAGTACCACCCACCCCTCCAACGAGATGTACTGCCTTGTTGGGAGGAACTCGATAAAATATCGTCGTCCCCGTGTGCCTCAGTTATCTCTATACCCAAGCTCTTTACTTATGCACTTTACATTGTGATAGCCTTCGTGCTTGAATTATTCTATTGCTATCACTTGGTTGCTTGTCTTGCTTAGCATAAATTGTCGGTCCACATAGGTTAACCTTAGTATATCTAGGCTTTGTGCTTGACTAAAGAAAACGCTAGTTTTATTCCGCCATTGTTAAGCCCATCTCGTAAAAGTTTTAAACCTCTTATTCACCCCCTCTAGGTGACATCCGTGATCTTTCACTTCTCATGACATATCCCAAGATGACAACTTTGTAGCTTTTTTGAAGTAACCATATATTCCATTAAACAAAATGTTATAGAGATTATACATATGGTCATCATATGAAATAAAAATGCGAGTCAAGCAACATTGCACAAAAAACCCCACAAGGAGTAAAACAAAAAGTCCACCCTTGGAGAAACTTGTGCCTTGCCCAAATGTCGTCCACCGTCGTGTTCCACCGCCACCATGGCCACGCTGGAAAAAGGGGTGAATAGCCGCCATACCAAGATCTGGGAGAGCACCTTCGCATACAATGATGCTTTTTGAGCCGATGAATCGGACCGCCAAAAGCAACGAGACCGAGACTTTGTGGCATGTCGGCCAGGGATCTTCCCCGTGATCACCAGATCCCGACGTCATCAACTTCATCCGATGAAGTCGAAGAAGAGGAACGCCGCCGCATGCCGTCATCTGCGCATCCAACTGCAAGACAGCAAACACAACTACAACAACCAACGATACCGCCACCCACGAGGGTGCCAACCGGCGACCACCAGACATGAAACTCGTTGGATCCAGAGATCCGCGAGACGACCGAGCCACCTGCCCCCCAACACCACCGATTAGAGCGACGTTGAGATAGAGGAAGAGTAGAGGCAAATTGTTCCGATGCGGCGCATTCTCCTCCATGGAAACATCGCCTCAAGGAAGCACTAGGCCGACCCTAACTATAGGAGCTGAAGCACCAGGGTCCCCACCCCCTCCCGTTGCCGGAGCGGAGGACGGAGAAGGCAAGGATGGGTGGCTTGGCGTTGTGGCTGGGGGCAGATGCAATCGCTAATTCGTTTCTTACGGAGCGAAACGGTTCATTCGCAGGTGACAGCTTTGTAGCTAGGAGGAAGCGAACGCAACACCCCATCTATCGCAAAGTTGTCCATCAACGAGTAGCCCATAACATCCTCAAGGCATTCGTGAATCTCTTCCATGATGGCCAAGTGACACTCAAAGCAGGTGTTTCCTTCCATCTTGGTTGAAAGAAATTCGTTCATGTACTCATACTTCATGATCCTGACTTGTGACGGAAACATCCCTTTAGTCCATCGACCATACTATTGAAGGGAATATGCCCGAGAGGCAATAATAAAGTGGTTATTATCTTATTCCATGTTTATGATAAGTGTTTATTTCTCATTCTATAATTGTATTAATTGGAAACATTAATACATGTGTGTTTAATAAACAAAATAAAGAGTTCCTAGTTATGCCTCTCATATATACTATCTCGTTGATGAACAAGGTGATTGATGTCTACGCACTTCTATTCTTGTAGACAATTGTTGGGCCTCCAAGTGTAGAGGTTTGTAGAACAGCAGCAAGTTTTCCCTTAAGTGGATCACCCAAGGTTTATCGAACTCAGGGAGGAAGTGGTCAAAGGTATCCCCTCTCAAGCAACCCTGCAATCAAGATACAAGAAGTCTCTTGTGTCCCCAACACACCCAATACACTTTTCAGGTGTATAGGTGCACTAGTTCGATGAAGAGATAGTGAAATACAAGTGGTATAGATAATTATAAGTGGTAACTATGATAGAAAATAGCTTGATGGCGTGGCAAAAACTAAAGGCAAACTGAAATAAAGATGGAAGCAAGCAAACATGTAACAGATCTAATAGCAAACGAAGTATCAATGCTTAGAAACAAGGCCTAGGGATCATACTTTCACTAGTGAACACTCTCTCATAAATATATTATCTTTATGATACTACTCTTAACTACTCTCCGGTTGTACACTCTAATCCATGGTAGGGCTATAACAGCACACCTCAAAGCAAGTCTTTCCCATCTAGAAAACCGCACATTGTCACCTTGAGCACTAGATGAGTCCAACAAACACCACAATTTCATAGAGAAATCCAACTCCAAATATAACTCATAACAAGTATTTGTAATCTCTAGACTAAGTGACACCATGGTGAGCATGCTGTCACTTTCACACACATGGGGAGAGCAGAGATCTAATAAAGCACTTGAGTAGCAAGGTAGATCTATAGATTACAAGCTCATGATCACAATATGATCATGCATAGAGAGAGAGAGATGAACACATAGCTACCAGTAGAACCCTTAGCCTCGAGAGAGAACTACTCCCTCCTCATCATGGGAATTAGCAATGGTGATGGAGATGGTGGTGGAGATCGATGGAGATGGCTCCGGGGGCACTTCCCCGTCCCGGCAGGGTGCCGGAACAGAGACTTTATGTCCCCCGAATCTCCCCTTCGGTGGCTGTGGCGCTGCGAAACTTTTCGTGGCTAGAGGCTTGACGATTTATGGTTGCTGCCTCGGGAGGAATATATAGGAGAAGGAGACAAGGTCGGTGGCCAGCCAGGGGTCCCACACCATGCCCTGGCGTGGCCTGGGGTACCCACGCCTAGGGGGTGTGGCCAGGCCCTGGCCCTCCTCCGTCTCGTATTCTGGCTCCGTGAGTCTTCCGGTAAAATAGGAACTTTGGCTTTTGTCCCATCCAATTCTGAGAATATTCATTTTCTGACTTCTTGGAACCAAAAACAGCAGAAAACAGGCAACTGCGCTGTGGCATCTTGTTAATAGGTTAGTCCAAGAAATCATATGAAAAGTACTCCAAAGTGTGCACAAAACACAAGAAAGTAGATACAACCAAGCATGGAACATCAAAAATTATAGATACATTTGCAATGTATCAACATCCCCAAGCTTAACTCCTACTCGTCCTCAAGTAGGTAAGTGATAAAAAGAAAGAATAATTTTTGAGGTGACATGCACCACCATAAACTTGATCAAAGTATTTGTAAAACATTGATAGCTGGGATCATAGTACTTCAGCATAACATGAAACACAAAGTTCTAGCAATAAGACAAATAAACTATGCTGCAACATGAAAAGGCACAAACAAAAGATTCATGAATAACAATGCTTTGCAAGACGTTTGTTTGTTTCCCATAAAGAAAACATAGCATAGTGGCATTCAGCTTGTCCCTCATAGAGTAGCAAACATAAATGCATAGGACACCTTCAAAGTTCATAAGAGTTACTAGATACAAGTAGTTTAGAACATACAATATCAAGTTATGCATCAATCAACTAGTCTTGGGACAATGCACATAGAACTAAGAATGGCCACTATGCTCTCAAAGTAGGTGCATAAAGGTAGAAGGTGGAGACTCAATATAATGGTGGAAGAAGGGACTTTATAGAAGGAAGTAGGGATTCAAGTCTCATAAAGAGCTTCCAAAAATTATGGTACTTATAGCTTTCATCTCTCATTGCCCCTATCATAAGCATCTTGAAGTGATTAAGGTTAAAGTGAACAAACTATGGTGTACATGCTTGACGAAGTATAAGTTAGAAATCTCATGTCCCTTAAATACGAGGGTCGCTCCTCATGCTACTCAAGTTTAGTCACCGATAAGTTCTTGTCATCGTAAGTACATGTGTATCATAGAGAACCGCCAATGGGGTACCCCTTTCCCGATGATACGGAAGAATCCCCATATCAAAATGACAAGGCAAGCGGACAACGAGCATCTCAACAATCTTCTTATTTACCATGGGAATATGGTGTTTTTTTCTCTCTTTCCTCTTTTCACAATCTCTTTTTTTTTCTCTTTTTCTCTTTTTTCTCAATATGGGACTCTTTTTTATAAGAAGAATGCTTCATAGACAGCTCATTATGGTTACGATGCAGGTTTCCACCATGTCAGCATGGATTAGACCAGCGACCTAGGCGTTTCTCTAACACATATACATAACTCCATGGACTTACAAGCTCCCCTTTCATTTCACACCGACGACATCCATATACAAAAGAGCATGATATCAAGTAGGTACAAGTACCAAGTGCAACGTTGAAAGCGTTCCCCATGAAAGCATGGTTCTGCTAATTCCCAACAAATAAGTGCAAGCATATACAACATAGACGACACAATGGTTCAAGTTTATTAAGGGCAAGAAAAGTAAAGTGTGCATCAAGTTCGTGAGAGCTTTAATCACTAGTTTTCTCATAACAAGTTTAATTTGGAAGGTAAACAAAAGCATGATTATGCTTGGAATAGCATAAGATAATGGGTAGGTATGGTGGACGCTTTGGAATAACTTGGTTTAAGGAGTTGGATGCATGAGTGGAACTCATACTTGATTGTGGAGGCTAGCAAAAGACTGTGAGCGACAAACTAAGAGAGCAATAATGGCCATAATCATGCAAAGCGACAAAACATCATTGATCAAAGCATAAAGTGATACTACAAGTTGAAAACTAAAGGATCATAAAGGCTATGGTGACTTGATATAGTCATAACATGGTGTGAGCATGTGCCAAGTCAACCCAAATAAAGCATCAAAGGAGAATACCACAATACTATGCTTTAATATGCTAAAACAACGCATGATTCATCCAAGGCACATTAAGCAATCTCAATTGTTTATAACAAGTCATGCTACAGCAAAGAATAGTAAGCATAAAGCCAAAACAATATCAAGCATGGCATGACAAAGCATAGGCCACAGTCAAAAACAAGCTATCTTTTCCACTTAAGCATGAACTTTCCTACTCTTTTCCAAACCAAGCCAAACTATTTGCAAACCAATGTATGAAAGAGGAGGTCCAACCAATATATTCAGAAAACTAAGCAAACCAAAGCAAATGGAAAACCAAAACGAAAACGAAAAAGAAGACGCTCCAAGAACAACACAACTGTGCATGAAACAATAAAAATGAAGCGTTTGGAAGAAACCTGTGATTTTTATTGATGAAGAGGGGGATGCCCAAGGCATCCCCAAGCTTTGACGCTTGTACTTCTTGGATATTTCTTGGGGTGACACGCGTGGCATCCCCAAGCTTGAGCTTTAGTCCATCCTTCTTCTCATTACTCATTCCTTCCATACACCTGAAATTTTTCCTTCATACAAAACTTCACTCAATCTTTATTAGCAACATTAGTGCACTCAAGATAATAAGTCTTAACGTTCAGTTCCAACACCAAATAAACTTCCATTCGAACACTAGCTACTGTAGCACTTCCCTCAAAAAGCTCAATTCCCCAAAAGGACTCAAAAAGGAACCAACAAGAAGCAAATGCAGAAAATAGCAGAAATCTGTCAAAACAGACCAGCAAGTAAAGACGAATTTTTTCGAAGACCTTCTGTTGCTCAAATAAAAAAGTGTTGAAAAAACGAAAGTTAGATAACAACCTGGGGCAGAAGCACAAAAATTGACGCCTAAAAAGGACGTACAGAGATTTTACACGAATTTTTTCGGTGACGAACAAAATCTGTTTTGGGACAGCAACTTTCCCAATCATTACTTCTCTCTCATTAGAGGTTACTCTTGGCACAAAAAGCAAATAAAAAGGATAAGGAGCAGTTATTACAGAAGTAATAACTTCCAAGACTCATCTAAAACTTTTGGGTTATCTCCCAATAAGTACTTTTCTTTAAAGCCTTTAAGTTAGGCATAATAGTTTGAGAAGATGCTCACATAAGAAATATGAATTGAAGTAAACGAGAGCATCAAGAAGAAAATTTAAAACACATTTAAGTCTAAACCACTTCCTATGCATAGGAATCTTGTAAATAAACAAGTCATGAAAGCACAAAGAAACAAGTATATAAAAGCAAAACAAGTGCAACTTCAAGACTTTCAACATAAAGAGGGGAAACTTAATAATGTTGTTGAGATACATAAAACTATGCTTCCCTCTCTCATAATAACTTTCAGTAGCATCATGCTAAAATTAACAATATAACTATCATAGGAAATATTCTTATCATGAGCCACATGCATAAAACAATCATTACTCTCCCTATAAGAATAGACATTCTTATTAATCATAGTGGGAGCAAACTCAACAAAATAGCTTCCATTATTATTCTCATCACCATAATCATCAAATATAGGAGGCATATTGTTATCATAATTAAATTTATCCTCAATAGTAGGTGGACTGAAAATATCATATTCATCATTGTAATCATCATATATTGGAGGCATAGTATCATCAAAGTAAATTTTCTCCTCCAAACATGGGGGACTAAAAAGATCATTTTCATCAAACTAGCTTCCCCAAGCTTAGACTTTTCCATAGCATTAGCAATAATGGTGTCCAAAGAATTCATACTAATAACATTGCTATTAGAATGCAAATAAAGTTCCATAGGTTTTTTAATTTTCTCTTCAAAAACTTCATGTCCTAACTCAAGATAAATACTATAAAGCTCTATAATTTTGTTGTTGTTTTCCATTAAGCCTAACTAGTGAAAACAAGAAACAAAAAGAAAAAATTGCAGAATCTAAAGGAAATAACTTCGAGCACTCACACCGGAGGATGTGAGTACCTTTTACCTTACCTCCTCGGCAACGGCGCCAGAAAATAGCTTGATGTCTACGCACTTCTATTCTTATAGACAGTTGTTGGGCCTCCAAGTGCAGAGGTTTGTAGAACAACATCAAGTTTTCCCTTAAGTGGATCACCCAAGGTTTATCGAACTCAGGGAGGAAGTGGTCAAAGGTATCCCCTCTCAAGTAATCCTGCAATCAAGATACAATAAGTCTCTTGTGTCCCCAACACACCCAATACACTTGTTGGGTGTATAGGTGCACTAGCTTGGCGAAGAGATAGTGAAATACAAGTGGTATGGATAATGATAAGTGGTAACGGTGCTAGAAAATAACTTGATGGCGCGTGGTTGACGTGGGAGCTTCTTCTTCTTCAGTCCCCGGCAACGACGCCAGCAAATAGCTTGATGTCTACGCACTTCTATTCTTGTAGATAGTTGTTGGGCCTCCAAGTGCAGAGGTTTGTAGAACAGCAGCAAGTTTTCCCTTAAGTGGATCACCCAAGGTTTATCGAACTCAGGGAGGAAGTGGTCAAAGGTATCCCCTCTCAAGCAACCCTCCAATCAAGATACAAGAAGTCTCTTGTGTCCCCAACACACCTAATACACTTGTCAGGTGTATAGGTGCACTAGTTCGGCGAAGAGATAGTGAAATACAAGTGGTATAGATAATTATATGTGGTAACGGTGATAGAAAATAGCTTGATGACGTGGAAAAAACTAAAGGCAAACTAAAATAAAGATGGAAGCAAGCAAACATGTAACAGATCTAATAGCAAACGAAGTATCAATGCTTGGAAACAAGGCCTAGGGATCATACTTTCACTAGTGAACACTCTCTCATAAATATATTATCTTCATTATACTACTCTTAACTACTCTCCGGTTGGACACTCTAATCCATGGTAGGGCTATAACAGCACACCTCAAAGTAAGTCTTTCCCATCTAGAAAACCCCACACTGTCACCTTGAGCACTAGATGAGTCCAACAAACACCACAATTTCATAGAGAAATCCAACTCCAAATATAACTCATAACAAGTATTTGTAATCACTAGCCTAAGTGCCACCATGGTGAGCACGCTGTCACTTTCACACACATGGGGAGAGCAAAGATCTAATAAAGCACTTGAGTAGCAAGGTAGATCTATAGATTACAAGCTCATGATCACAATATGATGGTGCATAGAGAGAGAGAGAGATGAACACATAGCTACCGGTAGAACCCTTAGCCTCGAGAGAGAACTACTCCCTCCTCATCATGGGAATCAGCAATGGTGATGGAGATGGTGGTGGAGATCGATGGAGATGGCTCTGGGGGCACTTCCCCGTCCCGGCAAGGTGCCGGAACAGAGACTTTCTATCCCCCGAATCTCCCCTTTAGTGGCGGAGGCGATGCGGAACTTTTCGTAGCTGGAGGCTTGACGATTTATGGTTGCTGCCTCGGGAGGAATATATAGGCGAAGGAGACAAGGTCGGTGGCCAGCCAGGGGGCCCACACCATGCCCTAGCGCGGCCTGGGGGTACCTGCGCCTGGGGGGTTTGTGGCCAGGCCCTGGCCCTCCTCTGTCTCATATTCTGGCTTCGTGAGTCTTCCGGTAAAATATGAACTTCGGCTTTTGTCCCATCCAATTATGAGAATATTCATTTTCTGAGTTCCTGGAACCAAAAACAGCAGAAAACAGGCAACTGGCACCGTGGCATCTTGTTAATAGGTTAGTCCAAGAAATCATATGAAAAGTACTCCAAAGTGTTGACAAAACACAAGAAAGTAGATAAAACCAAGCATGGAACATTAAAAATTATAGATACATTTGCAATGTATCAATGATCAAGGTTTCCTGATCATGGACATTGGATGTTGTTAATAACGAGGTCACAACATTGGTGGAATGATGTGATGAACATTCATCCAAAGTATAGAAATATGATCAAAGTCATTATGTTTAAATTGCTATAACATCATACGAAGTAATTCTAGTCCTTAGACCATGATATCATGGCAATCACTAACACTGGAAGAGTAACTTGATAACATCAAATGTCACACTATAACAGGATGACAATAAAGTTGGGTTCAGATACTCTAAAGTGTTATGTAGAGGCTCATGGATCAAGAGTGGGATTTGTCCATCCCGATGACAGATAGATATACTCTGGTCCCTCTCGATGATATCACATTAAGATAGCTTGCAAGCAAGTGATGTGATCACTAGAATGTTATATCACAAGAATGAGAAAAGAGTGCATGCCAGTAACGAGATCAAACTAGGTATGGAAATACGTATGATCAAATCCTGGACATGTAATATATCATGAGACAAAGGGATTTAGTTACAAACATAAAGGTTCACACGATCACTAAAGTCATTGTTGAATGTGTGGGAGTCAATACGGATCTCTAGGTCCCGCTGCTGATTATTGATCGGAGAGGGATCTCGATCATGTCTGCATTATTTGCGAACCATAGGGTGACACACTTAAGGAATATCGACACCATTTGGAGCAAATAAGATACTAGAGAAAGATTATGAAAGCGTTGTAATCCTTTTGATGGAAACCAGAATTGTTTCAGGTGAAATTGCAGAAACTGGTTCTGCATGTGATATTGAAATGTTGCAGGCGGTTTTATGTGAATGTTTGTTAATTAAAGTGATTAACAAAATTCTGAATAAAATAAATAAAAGTGTTTTATTTAAAGATACAAATGCATATAATTTAGTGGACATTAAATGCAAGTGAGTGGAGTTGAATTGATGTGAGTGGGCTTAGTGGAGGTTCCACCCACATGAATGAGGGAGAGGTGGGGGCACCCACCATGGCCGGCCAGCCATGACCATGGGGCTGCACCCCATCCCCTATAAAAACAGCCCCATGGATCCTCTCCTCTTGCACCACCTCCTTGTGAAGGTTCTTTTCCCCCTCTAGCAATTTCCCATGGTCTCGGATTAGTGAGATACATGTTCCAGGTGGATTTTTCTAGAAGGATTTGCTGCTTCCGCTGCTTTGCTGGAGTGAGGACTCGGGGGTTGTCGGGGTACCGTATGTGTGTGTGATCACGGATGCACCGCATCTTTGCAGTGATGGACTTGCTGGTGTTAGACCTGCTGGACTTGCTGGTGCTGGACTTGATGGACTTCATCACGATCTTGAGATTGGCAAGTGTACGACTACATCATCCACGAGTTCAACCTCGTTAACAATGCTTTGTCGCTCTTCAAGGGTATGTTCTCTATGGTTGTATATCCATTCGTTGATTGTATCTAGGTAGATTGATCTTGGTGCTTAGTTGTTCACTTCGTAGGAATTTTTTGTTTTCTATGCTGCGAACCCAACAGTACTATCATATCCTGATCTATGCATAGATGCTTTGCAAGGGTAGAACACATATGAGTATGTGGGCATTGATGATCCTGTTATTGCATCTTCTATGTATTTTGGATATTAGTGGCATAGTGGGATGAAGCAACCCAGACTAACTTTACATGTCCTCGCACATGAGACATGTTCCACGCTTGACATGCAACTAGTTTTGCATAGCTGGCTAGCAGGTGTCTGTCTCTCCTACTATAGTCAATTTCTGATTTACAATGAGTTGCTAATAATCTGGTTATCACCATTGTGGTTCCATGTTTGTAGGTAAGACCAGTTCTATCCTCGAAAGCCCTAAGCCATATAAAAACATGCAATTGATAAATTAGAAGCGTCTAGTTTAGTTGTTATTGGGCAAGTGTCATGATATGGTAATGTTATAATTTGAAGTATAGTTGATACTCTTGGAAATTATAGCATACCTAACATGTAAGTTCCATAGACCTTGGCCTTACACATAAAGTAATGATAAAGATCATACCACGATGCACATGATAGTGATCAAGTGCA
Organism: Avena eriantha; assembly: GCA_910589775.1. Taxonomy (NCBI): domain Eukaryota; kingdom Viridiplantae; phylum Streptophyta; class Magnoliopsida; order Poales; family Poaceae; genus Avena; species Avena eriantha. The sequence continues at coordinate 453,786,010 of OU342742.1, read as the reverse complement.
AGAACCATATCATTTCACTTTATGCATATGATGTTTGTTTGCATCTTATATTGCTTGTATGGTGCTTTAGTAGCATTATAAGATGATCCCTCATTTAGATATCAAGATAAAATGTGTTCTTCCTTAAGTATGCACTGCTAAGAAAGTTCGTCATTTCAAGACACCACGTGATGATTAGATGTTTTTGATTTTACGCTTTCATACAATGGGTGTAAGAAAGTTTTACACACGCGAGTGCTAAGGTTCTTACTTGGCGAGCCTAGCATGTACAGACATGGCCTCAGAACACGGACCGAAAGGTTAAGCATGAGTCATATGGTTGATATGATTCCCATATAGATGCTCGCCTTTGAAGCTACACCGACTCATGTGATGATCAGCCTTGGTGTAGTGGATTTGGTTCATGTAATCACCAAAAAAACTTGAGGGATGTTGGTTTTTAGTGGGAGTTCATTTGAAATTTGGATTAGTCGAACTCAATTTATCATAAACTAAAATAAAAGTGTATTTGCATAATTTGTTGTAGTCATTGGCATCCGTTTACTACCTTGCACTTAGTTTTAATTGAGATAATAGAACCATAGAATTCTGGATATTTGCTTTAAGAATTGGTATCGTATTGTTTTAAGTGTCCATTTAAAGTTTAGAAATCATATTGTAAACTTTCAGCAAACTCTATTTAATCCACGAAGCTTAATACATAGTATTCAATAAAGACTAATAATTCCAGTGTTAGTATCTAAAGTATCATGTTTGCCTCCATGATTCTTGATATTTAAAAGTTGTTTTAATATCGAGGTTATGTAGGAGCTAAAAGAATTGTTTCAGAAACCATCATGTGTGAAAGATATCGAGATATCTAAAACAATGTTTAGGTTGCAACATGATAGATTATAATTTGGCAAAATACATGTTCTCATATTGTATGAGAATTGCGAAGGTTGGAGACGCTAGACGTCCTAATCTCCCAAAAATGTTTTGGATACTGACATTATACTCGCGATTCATCCTTATAGGCTATACTATCTTGATCATGAAAGTTTTCATGATAAGGATGAATAGAATATGTAGGTAAAATATTTACTACACTAAAAGATTACTAAAGAATGGATTTTTGAAAGAACACCAAACATTTTATGATGGTGATCCACTTCAAAGTGCAAATCCAAAGGTATTAGTATTTGACTATACACACTTTGGACTATGTGTCATATGTATGGCGCCACTATTGATGTTGATATATTCTTTTAAAAGGAAAAGGAAATGCTGAAAGAGAATCTATAAAATATTTGGCAGAAAAGAAAAGACTGGAAATGTCCAGCTAAGGTATACAGATGATATACATATTATGGTTGTATTCTTTGCTTGTTAAACAATGTGGTTCTTGCGTATTGGATACCGAATTGGTTGGTGTGAAATGTCATACAAAACAAAGCAATTCATGATCTACAATGGCCTAAGTAACTAGCAAGAGAATATGTGATGATGTTCATCAAAAATAAATAAAGTGTTATTGTGTTCATCGTTGACATCAAAGCTTGCCTTCAATGTACCACCCCTAGTTTTAATGACCTTCTAATTAGGGTTTGTATGTGCGTTCATGAGCATCATCTAATGTGCTAAAAAGCAATGCAAGAAAAAGAAATGAATACAAAACCCTAAACCCTAATCTTCCGCTCCCTCTTTGGAAATTAATTCAAAGTGGTGTTGATATTTTGAAAAAAAATACCAATGTTATGGAGCCAAATTGTTCTAAGGGCCCCTTAGTGTTTTCAGATATTTTACAAAGTATCTTGTATTTTTGAAACTATTCAAAATAGATTTGAAAAGAAAATACAAAGAGAAAAAGAGAAAAACATAAAAGGGAAATATTTCTAAAAAAAGGGAATCCTAGCTACCTAGGTCGATGCCCATCCCTCTCCCTCTCCCTATCATCCGCTCAACATGACCCGCAGCAGCCTGCTTTGCAAGCTTTCCCGTGGCCCGCTTCAACCCAGCCTTGGCCCATGTGTAGCCCAACAGCAGCCCGGTACCGCTTCGCGCATCCTTTATGTCGTCGTCTTCATCCCCGATGAGGTGCCAGTTCGCTGTCACGCCGTCCACTGCCTGCCGCCGGAGCTACGTCAAGATTCACGCCGCCTATAGCCGGTGCCTACAAGGACCCCGCCTCACCCCATGGAAAACCCTAGCACTCTAGTTCTTCCTCTCTCCCTCGTCCTCGCGCCCAGGCCGAAACCCTAGCGCGGTAGTTGTCGTTCGCCGCCGCTATATCCGGTCGCTCCAAGCTTTGCTGTTAGTCCCAGCAGGTTCCCCTCGCCGTCCTCGTTCACCTCCTACCAACCACACAAGCAGGCGTGCTTCAGATCGCCCGGAATCAAGCCCGCCATCCTCTTCTCCCAATGGTCGCCGTCGTCTAATACCACCGCCTCCATCCTCCCCTAGCCTTCCTGAGCCCTGCACCATGTTCCCGGTGAGCCTCGAGTGCTTAACCACCCATCCACTAGCTCCCTCTCTTCCTGTAGTGCGCTGCCGACGAGCACCTACCGCCATCGCTGCCGTTCGTCGTCTCCGGCCATGCTTCGGTGGCCAATAAGTGGAGTCACCACCTCTGCAAGGTCGCCCGCGTCGTGCCCTCACCAACGCGCCTCTCTGCGCTCCAGGGCAAGCTCGGGATTGACGGATCCTTGCAACCACCTGGGAGCATTGCCATTGCTGATGTCATGCTGACATCAGCATGACGCAATATCCCTTTTTCTTTTGTTTTGTAATTATTTTCTGTAAATATTAATATGACAGGTGGGCCTAGCCTGTCAGGAATTTATTTATTTTGGAAATTATTTTCTAAATTAATAAATATCTAACATGTGGGGCCAGCTGGAAAATATTTTAATATAATCCAAAAAAATGTTTAATTGTTTTAATAATGATTTAAAATGGATTTAAAATGAGAAAATTCATAACTAATTAATTTTAAATGAGAAAAATATGTATAATATATCAAAATGTTCAAAAAATGAGATATATCCAATAGACTTATAATCATGCATTGTTAAGCAACTTAAATGACAAGTTTAATTAGAATAACAAATTAACCCCTCTCATATGCATCCGAGGTTTCTCCGAATTAGGGTTTGCACCCCTCGGACCCTGTTTAAATTGGCAAAGCATGTCTTAGGGTTTCACTTCAATACAATTTAACTTGTCATATCATCATCCTTGCTTGAGCATTGCATCGATGCCATGTGTTGATTGTTTCCCCTTTCTTTCCAGTGTTTGGTTTTTCCTCGGTAGAATACAAGCTCGAGTCCAAGATCGAAGACCGAGATCAACACCATCGAAGGTTATCGATGAACAAGTCCATCTGATGAACCCTGAAGTTCTATATCTGAGTATCAACAGGTAAATGCAAGCATAGCCCCACACATGATAAAATCCTATGCTTTCAAAGTATTTCATTCTTGCCATGTGCATACGATTCCAAAGTCTTTTATCGATAGATACAATAATCCTATCTAATGCATGTTACCTTTGTAGCCTATATTCCCTGATCCACTGCTCCTAGCATAACTAGGTTTTGTCTTATGAGCTTCGATAGAGCTGCTGTATTTGTTTGTGCTTAGCCAAGCTTAGCTGTTACCGCTGGTCCATCCGGTTGATGAATCAGATCTGCGAATGAACCAAGTTGGACAGGATAACGTGGTATGATTAGAGATGAAAGTTGAACATGCTAAGGCTTGTATGGGAGTCCATGTCAGGTTGCGATTTTTGCAGTCCCATACTTGCCACCACTAGGATCTGAGTTCTTGCCTCTTGAACCAAGACAAGCGTATAGCCACCCGAGGTTTATGGGGACCCCTCTGCTAATTAACTTGCCTAGTAGATTCCATGAGTCACATAGTTTGGGCGTTCCATTTGACATATGCATTCTGGTCATTCTTGAAGGAGGTGGAGGAGGTGCATTCATACAGGTAGGTAAGCGTGGCCGGGAGCAAGAGAGGCACAACCTCCGTAATCTTGTTCCCCGCACACATCTCTAGGGACTGGCTTCGGGACTTGACCCGTTACGGCGGCATCTCCTTATGGCGTGACTCATGGTCTCGGGGAACGCAAGGTAAAGGTCGTGGCCAACCACCCTCTGCCGGCCTTCCAAGGAAGAGGGCTAATCTATAGTGGAATTAAGAGTCGGTTGGTACATGTGGGTAAAGTTGTGCACCCCTACAGGGTAATAATCTTTTCGAAAAGCCATGTCCACGGTTATGGACGACTTGGGAACAGATTCAAAGATCATAGAGAACTATAACCTAATCGTAAAACTTGACAAGAGATGTGAGGTGTGCTTAAGGATGCTTCCTTAGGGATCGAGGGGGTGATCCTAGTTGGTAGGCTCAGCTGATGATGATTCAGTGGATATCAAAATAAGATCAAATCTAGTGATATCGCTTTCTTATTCCCTTTCAAATGTTCTATTAGTCGAGATTCTCCTCTCTCTCTTTTATAAAGAAAGTTAGCTTTATGCAAAGTAACCCCACTAGCCATAAGTCTTGCGGAGTACACCGTGTACTCAGCCTTTCTTTGTTGATACTTTTGCAGCAGGTAAGTGTTACCACAGAAGGTGAGTTTGTTACAACATCGAAATCGACGAGTAGTTTGGGGTTCCTGGTCGGCAGCCTGGAATCTATGGATTGGGACGTCATCGTTATGTTTCAGGCCTCTTAGGCCATTTGGTAAGTTTGCTATACTTAATAGCATAATTTTCCTTACGTTGTTTAATGTTTGTGGTCAGTGACCTCTGCTTGTAAAATTTTGGTTCTTTGCTCGGAGCTGAGCTTGCTACAATAATTTTTATGTCGTAGGGTCACTGTAATGTTACTGATTCTCTCTCTATACGCTTCTGAGATTTAGGTAGGCTTATCTCAGACAGAGGTCTGGGATTTGTCTAGCCTTAATCCTAGGGGTGTCACATTCAAGATTTGTTTAAATAACTATTATTTTGTTTCGGTATTATGAGAACAATGGTTGTTCAAATAATTACCGTACTCCATAGAAGATGGATGAACTTTTACAAGTCTAGTTGGAGAAATCACGTCCATAAAACTAATGCTAAAATGTCGCAAGACAAATGATTGAAAGATCACTTACGAAGTGATATCCCTGTTTAAATTATATTGGAAAGAAAACATGAAGAAACTCCATGTTGATGGATTTTTGGAGTCTTTGATTTTGATGAAATGATGCTTGTGAGACTTTCCTCGAGATAATTGAAACTCCGTTCATAGGCCAAAGAGGAACGGATGACTAACTTATTGGACATTGTGCATGTTGATGTATATAGTCCATTATATGTAGCCATGTGCGATGGATGTTTTGACTTCATATGCTTTCTCCAAAAATTTCAGTGAATATATCTATATATTTACTTAATAAGGAGGAAGTATGAAACATTTGAAAATTGTTCAAAGACTTTCAAGATGAAGTGGAAAATCATTGTAACAAGAAAATAAAGAGTTTATGATTTGATCATAAAGGAAGGTATTGGAGTTACAGGTTTAGCAAAACACCTAATATTTGAGGAATTTTTCCATGGATTTGCATTTCCCGATAAACCAAGAGTATGGTATGTTCGAGAGATCAAATTGAACCTTGTTTGACATGGTAAGATCAAAGGTGTCATTTATAAAACTGCCATTATGTTTTATGGATTAAATATTTAGATACATGGATAAAAATGTCTATATAAAGACCCCCCAAGGAGTCCTTAGAAGGTAGCGCTGTAGAAACGAGAAACACCAAAACAGAGCTAGAATGGACAAAGATTGGAGGGGAAACTCCACGGGTGCCGCCGCCAGAGGGATCTCTACCATCTCCAACGTCTCCACCATCATCACCATGAGGAAGAGGGCCCTGGAGGAAAAGGCCCAAGAGGGCTAGCCTCCCCAAAAGGCTAGGCTACCGACCATCTAGGGCATGAGGGCGCGTGGGGGTGGGGATCAACCACCGCTAGAAGCCTACCCTCCTTCACGCCACCTATCTCCTCTCCTTTAGTCCCATCATGGGACTTGGCTATGGGAGTCCCTCCCTTTATTCTATATACTGAAGGGCATATGGGAGGGAAATAAAAAAAGAACACACAATATTTCCTAAGGAATTTCCTTAGGGAATCTCTCCCTCTCTCATTGGCTCTGGTGTTAGCGGTTCCAAGAAGAACTATGCACGTGGGAGAGGACGTTTCTTCGGCACACTGTCACACAACTAGATCTCCAGTTCCATAAGGTCTACTTCCACCATCTCAGATAGATCAGGGAGACCAGGGGTCATTGTTGAGCACCGAATGTGTGCGAAACCACAGAAGTGCTGCTAGTTTTGGCATCTAGATTGTCATGTGAGGAGCAGCGTGACCTTGAGTTTAGCTATGTCATTCGACTACATCATCCATGTTCAACATGAACGTAAACGCTTTTGGTCTACAAGGGTATGTTACCGAAACCTTCTCCATTACAGCATTGCTCCTAGATAGATCGTCGCATTCAGCGTTTCGCTAGTCATGAAAAATTATTGTTTCTTCTACGAACCCCTTCAAAATCCACCGTAAACTATATATTTAGGGTCTAGGATTTGTTTCTATATTCAATACCTAGACCCTATACCTTCAACTCTATGTAATTCTCCAGTGTTATATCTGAGGCTTATTCATTATTCTATTGTAACTATATTTCCTTATCCTCGTTGTGGTTTTAATACTATCTTAGTTACTCTGGATAAAAAAGAATTAGTTATCTAAGGAAATATTGCTAGGAAGATAAGTTCCTACCTCTAAATCATTCTCAAAGGACGAGCAATAGGGAGAGGCGTTTTCTTGTCTCCTACACCTATCCTATGTAAATTCCCTAACATCAATAACTATATTTATGCATGTAGCATCTTTTATACCTATTCTTACTAATGAAATTATTATGTAGAGGTTGGAGTTGACCCAGACAATTTAGCTTATTAAATGGGCTAAATATACGGAATTGTTGCTTCCTGGAAGAAGGATGATGAAAAGTCATAACTTCGAGCCTCTCGAAGGTATCAATCTATTGGTGTAGTCATCGTTTAGCTGTTTACTTTATTTCACTTCCTATACCCAAAAATATGAACTCACGACATCATATTTTCGAAACAAGAGACTATTTTAGTTGTGTGGCGTCCTTATTCTATGGATGAGTCCAAACATGCGAGGACGAGCTTCCATGAAGGAGGGGGTAGAACAACCATCACTAGTTGTGTGGCGTCCTTATTCTAGGGATGAGTCCAAACATGCGAGGACGAGCAAAACTCCTTAGAAAAAAGTGGCAGCATGAGACAAGTCAAAAATTTATGTGGCTTCTAGTTTGGTTTAAGACCTGCCATAATAGTAATATCATGGATAGTATCATGCATGGCATGTTGGAGCAGGTCTAGTGAGACATTGTTGTTGTCCACATTACTGACTATACTTGATCATATTATTATGTACATGTAATAGTGACAATTTTCTATGATATGAAAGAATAACATTTGCTTTTGCTTAAGTGTTTATGTTGTGTGACATTTTACTAGCACTAGAAATTATACATTATAGGTAGAGAAAAATATCTCAATGCAAACGGGTGATATGTGAGATCCTGGCGCATGTTTTAATAGGATTTATAGGATTCCCATACCAACAAGTTGCAACTTCTTTTCCAGGCCTCACCTTCAAAGGAACTACGGGTTAAGCGTGCTTGTCCTGGAGCAATTTGAGGATTGGTGACCGACCGGGAAGTTGTTCCTGGATGAGCACGAGTGAGGACAAAGTGCGCAGAAAATACAAGTGTTGGTCTATGGGGCCAGTCTAGAGATCCTAGTAAGATGTCAGGGTGACAGTCGCCGGTCTAGAGAGCTCGGGGTGTTACAAAGTGGTATTAGAGGGAATCCTCACGGTTACATGGGCATGTGTGGGTCAGTGGTGCAGACATGTGGAGCATGGAGCGTGTGGCCTAGAGTGGACACGTCAGGGCACATGTGACGGCACTGGACACACAAACATGTGCTAATAGGGGATGTTCCTAGCTTGCGATTGATCCACGAGGGTGTCGGTCTTCTAAGACTGGGTTTATGTGAGATCCTGGCGCATGGCTTAATCGGATTGATAGGATACCCTTACCAACAAGTTGCAACTTCTTTTTTGGGGCTCATCTTCAAAGGAACTCCAGATTATGCGTGCTTGGGCTGGAGTAATTTGAGGATGGGTGACCAGCTAGGAAGTTGTTCTAGGGTGCGCACGAGTGAGGAAAAAGTGCACACAAAAGATAAGTGTTGGTCTGTGGGGTCAGTCTAGAGATCCTAGTATGCTTCCAGGGTGACAGTCACCGGTCCGAAAAGGCCGAGGTGTTACATGGTAGAAGAAGCACTTTACCTGATGAGCTACACTATAGGGAAACAGAGAAACATAGAAGTACAATTCTAAAGTGTGGCTTATCAATGACGTTTATTAGCTCTATCACCATAGAGGTCTTTACATCATTGACCAATATCCGGCAATGTAGCAGTTTTCCCTTGCTGATGTTTTTTTACCCATGTTCATAGCGTAGTATCTACCAAAATCTATTTAGCAACTACATACTAGGATGCTGGAATCGCTATACTATGTACCTTGTCCCTATTTCTTCTATGCATTTGACACTCAAAGCTTTTGCGTGTTCACAAAAAGGACTTAAGTTTCACCTTGGAATACCATGCTCATGAGCTATCTCATAGGCAAAACCCAATACTATTGTTGCTTAACATTCGCAGGCAGCTAAGTTTGCGTTAGTGGTGACTCAGAATAGGTGGTTCGATTTCAGCAGAAAAAACATTACTATGATGTGCTAAAAGCATGGTCTATAACTAGTTAAAAATATCACTAACGGGCTGAGAATTTAACTTGTTAGTGGAGGTCACCATTGTCACGTTAAACTCTCATTATTTTAGTGGTGATATCTATCATAAGAGGCTTAGTCTCCCCTCACCCAAGCATAAGAGGAATATATACCTTGCATAACCTGACATATTTCCTCCCTTCACGCCCACCCACCAATGGTGACATCCCAACCCCTCCTCCTCCATCCAACCTCTCCCATGATATGTATCCCTCTTTCTCACGTGCCTGATGGCAACAAGTCGGTGCATACCAACTCAATGGGACTCCAAGTGTCGAGTGTTGTAGCAAGCGTCTTTCCCCCAAAAGGGTGACTCTAGGGTTTATATCGAACTCTCGGGGAATTGGCTAATCAAGGGATGTTTTTCTCCTACTCTTCAAGCAATTTACAAACAAAGTTTTTGCCGTGTGTCCCCAACTCCACCGTGTGGTTATCAAGCACAAGGTTTCATATTATTAATATGAAATGACAATAATAATAAATAAAGTAAAACAATTTATAACTAGGCAAGCAAAGTAAATTCAATAATAAAATGTCTTTTTGTTTTTTATTTGTGTTTGCAAGTAAATAAAGTATTTTTGTATTTTCAAAATATTAAATTGCAGAAAATATAAATGATACTAATGGTGTTGGAAGGTTGTTTATTATGATAAAATTTGGACCGGGGTTCATGGGTTCACTTGTTAATTCTCTTTTTGAGTTGCAATGGACATAAAACAATTCATCATCAACATAATATTGGTGGAACTTCATTACGTGTTTGATAGGCATTCATATGGGCATCACGTCTTAACATGGAGATGATGCAACACCTATCCCTTATACTCCTCTAGAAAGGGAAAACTCCAAGTAATCTAGAATCAAGAATTAACAGAGCATATTCTTAAGTACTCTAACATGATGTTTGAATAACAAATATGCTACCTTGACCAAACAAGATTATCAAGCTATCACAAGATAATTATAGCACATGAATTCACTTAATCCCTAGTGAGGTACCAAAAAAGGTAAAAATCATAGTAGATCTTGAATCTGTTGTCACTATTCAATCACCACCACCATGTTACTCCATCTAATACACACTTTCCCCCACACATGTTCTTGATACAAGTTGGATCAAAACAAGTAAGTAATAACAGGGTACATGATATGCATCTATAGGTTCCAATCTCATATATAAAATCATATAATAAATATCCACCACATAGGAATTACATATATGACCATAATCATGTTGGGCAGCTCATATGGTACTAGATCTATGAAGAACAAAAGAGAAATAGATCAATCTACTGCCACAAACCCATAGTCCATAGGTGGACTACTCCCTCTTCATCATGGTGATGATCTTGGACATGTTGGAGAAGGTAGAGATCCCTTCGGTGGTGGATCCGATGGAGTTTCCCCTCCAGTCTTCACTGGTTTTGACTCCTTTTTGGTGTTTCTATGTTTCTATGGTGCTCTCCTCGAGGATGCTGATGGCTGCAATTGCACAGATCGATTGTAGCTAGTTTTGCAATAAGAGTATCGAACCCACAGAGAGCTATTTGGTTTAGGTCTTTATGCCCCTCGTCACTATCTATCAAAGTATATTTGTAAGCTACCTTTGATCTCAAGTAAAGGTTGTTTGAAAGGTTTTGTGGCTGGGTGCAAGAAAGTAATATAACAAGTAAAGCTCGTGAACTGGCAACAACTTTAGCAAAACACAAGGAGTTCAAAAATGCAAACAGAAAATGTCAAGTAACATTTAGAACGTAGAAGAGCAGGGTTTTGATTACGTTACTTGTCCGCTGGTAATAAGTTTTACCTTGACATTTTCTCTCCCTTGATCTCTTGAATTAACTTCTTTTTCTTCTCTTTGAACAACGTTGGTCGCAAGAAATTGCTAAAACCATTACAGAGAGAAACATAAAAAATTATTTTCGGATGTATAGTCCCTAATGGTACACAAACAGATGAGACCTTCTCAGATGTTCGGGTCTCTCCAATACCCATTAGGGTGTCAACTTTTTCTTCTCTTCTTTTAAGGATCTACAAATCAAATTCTTACAAAAGCAAAAGTCCAACTGCTCATTCTAGGCTTAATGCCGATTCTTTCAAGGATCTCTTTCAAGCCAACATGATCAGTATGCACTCTTACTTTTGAATCACTTATGTAAGATCTAAACTTATCACAGGAGAAAACAACAACAAATAGTTCCTTTTCTGCCATGGGATAATTCTTTTGGATGCCATTTAATAGCCTGATGAATGTTATTGAGTTCATCACCATCATGCTAGCAAAGGACGACCCCCACTTCTTCATGACTATCCTCAAAAAATAAGTCAAAAGGTTTCTTCCAATTAGGTGGTTTAATAATAGGGGCATCTAGAAGAGCTTTCTTTAATATTGTGAAAGCAATTAGATAGTTTTCATCAGAATTAAAAACAACTCCCTCCTGTAAGAGATTAGTTAAAGGTCTAGAAGTCTTATAGAAATTATTAATAAAACTTCTATAGAATCTAGCATGACCTAAGAAACTCTTGATACCTTTTATATCATGGTGAGGGGGAATTCTTTCTATTGCTTCTACCTTTGCTTTGTCGACTTCAATGCCCTTTCCTGAATTTTTATTGCCAAGTATTATACCTTATTGAACCATGAAGTGACACTTCTCCCAATTCAAGACTAGGTTAGTATCCTTGCATCTCTGCAAAACTTTATGAATATTATGAAGACAATGGTTAAACAAAGTTCCATAGACTAAAAAATTGTCCATGAATACTTCCATAATATTTTCAACATAATCAGCAAATATGCCAGTCATACATCTTTAGAAAGTGGTAGGAACATTACAAAGGACAAAATGAATACGACAATAAGCATACAAACCAAAAGGACAAGTGAAAGTTGTCTTAAGTTGGTCATCAGGATGTACGACTATTTGAGAAAAGCCAGAGTAACCATCTAAATAACAAAAATGAGAATGCATAGCAAGCATTTCTAAAGTTTGATCTATAAATGTTAAAGGGTAATGCTCCTTTATATTTTATTTATTAATTTTCCTATAGTCGGTGCACATCCTATGACCAATCACTTTTCGAGTTGGAACCAATTCATCATGTTTGTTTGGGACCATAGTGAACCCACATTTCTTTGGAACACAGTGAATGGTACGTACCCATTCGCTTTCTTCCACGTGAAAGATTATTCATGCATAAGGTAAACGTATTACCTCCTTTCTTACCTCCTCCTTCATATGAGGTTTAAGTCACCTTTGAAAGTCTGTAATTCATTGAGATCATTCTTCCATAAATATCCTATGGGTGGCTATCGAGGGACTAATCCCTTTCAAGTCATCCATCAAATATCCAAGAGCCTTACTATGCATCCTCAAGACCACCATTAAATTCTACTCATCTTTTTTGCAATATTAGAACTTATAATAACAGGATATTTGTTAGTTTCATCAAGAAACCTGTATTTTAGTTCTTTGGGAAGGGCTTTGAGTGTAGGAAGTGGAAGTGCCTCATCCCCTTTTATCATAGGTATCTCATAGATTTGGTTCATTTCAGGATCAACCATAGGGGTTGAATCAAGATAATTATCAGTTTCCATTTTATCTATATCTTTAATAAGATTATCATTATCAACTAATCTTCTTATTAAACTATCATCGGAAGCTTCAATAAATACAGTGGCAAGACTAGTGATGTTGCCCTCTTGTTTTTGATCATACTCACATTCATCAAACTCTTCAATAGTTGGCCTTTGATCAAACTTGGAGAAATGGAAATTCATTTTATCTTCAGAAAACTTGAGAGATACAATTTCTTCCTTGCAGTCAATGTTTGCTCCTAAAGTGTTCAGAAAAGCTCACCCAAAAATAATTGGACAATAGACATCAGTAGGCATATCGCTAAGCACAAAATCAATAAGGTATTTATAAGGTCTAATACATATTGGAACATCTCTCACTACCACCATAGGATTTCTGAGCGTCTTATCATCTAACATTATTGTCATATCGGTGTCCTCTAATTTGGCTAGAGAAGTTCATTTTGAATTTTTAATAAAAAAATATAAGGATTACATTAACAGTTATTCCTATATCATAGAGGACATAGTAGGAAGACCCACCAAAAGTGCAAGGGAGAATAGGCTTACCAACATCCTTGGATTTCACCTTTCCTTCAATGAATTGTGAAGCTTTAGTGTCTAATTCAATCATGTTGCAATGTGCAAACATGGTTAATATATCTTGTTTAGTTGGTTCACCTATCTTGTGAGTGCTTACTTGGTTAACCTCTCTAGCTTTCGCCTTTTCTGATAGCTTCTTAAGGAACATTCTTTCTTCCTCCAATTGCTCTTCCAGTCGTTGAGCCATCATATGTTTTCTCGCTATCCTTGGAAAAGGAAGGGGTTCAACATAAGGGGTCTCCCTTTTCAATGGCTCTATTGGAGCCACAATTTTTATTTCAGTTTCTTCAAATTGCTTGGGTGGTGGAGTGTATTGGAGCCAATCTTTCTTGGTGGCTTCAATGTGTTTTGTGAAACACTAGAGGATTTGGAAAATAATAGCATCATCAAGTTCAAGTTCATTAGCAATTCCTTAACCTTTACCGATTGTTTATAAGCATTGAGACAATCTTATTCAACTTTTATCCCTCCTTCGCCTCCTAAATCAAATCCAAGTTCTCTATTGCGGCGAATTTGTTCTAGCAATTCCCAAGCTTTAGTTATAGTTAGTTCCATAAAAGAACCCCCAGAATTATTGTCAATTTCATGTTTGATCTCTTGATCAAGTCCCCCATAGAAAATATGCAAAACATAGCATTCAGGTAAATCATGACGTGGAAATCTATGAAGGATGGATTTATACCTCTTAAAAGCTCTTACCAAACCTTCACTTGGGCGGGTTTTGAAGTTTGTGATCGCCCGCCTTACTTCATCTATCTTTACTTTGGGAAAGAATCGAAATACAAATTCTCCTTTCAGCTTTTCCCAAGTATCAATTTTCTCTACAGGGCAAGTTCTATACCAAGCTAAAGTAGTGTTGATTAGAGTTTGGCTAAACAGTTTAAGTTTCAGTTCATCATCAGAATAGCCTCTCAGTTTAAATGTCCAACATAACTCGGTAAAATGCATTAAATAAGTATAAGGATCCTCATCTGGATCATCTCCTACAAAAGTTTTTATTTAAGAAACGCAATAAAGTGAGGATTAACCTTGAAATCTGGTTCGCTCCCACTCGGGAATTCCTTAACAAGTCCTCTATTGAACTTCCCGAGATATTTAGTTGCATCAAGCTGGTTCATTAGCCTGAGTGCAGTCATGGTGCTTACCTGAAACTAGTAAACAACTTTAGTAAAACAATTGATAGAATTAGCAATTAAGAACAATGGCTAGAAGCTCTTAGCTCCCCGGCAACAGCGCCGGGAAATAGCTTGATGACTGCAAGGGCACAAATTGATTGTAGATAGTTTTGAAATAAGAGTATCAAACCCACAGAGAGCTATTTGGTTTAGGTCCTTATGCCCCTCGTCACTAGCTATCAAAGGATACTTGTAAGCTGCCTTTGATCTCAAGTAAAGGGTGTTTGAAAGGTTTTGTGTTTGGGTGCAAGAAAGTAATAAAACACTTAAAGAAAGCATTAGAGAATAGTGTTGGAACTCAATAAGGCTAAAACATTCTCAGGGGTTTAGGATACGCTGCTAGCATGGAGTAATTAATCGTAATTGGGATAACCTATTTATTTCATCATGATGCGTGTGGAGAGAGATAAATAATAAGATGTTCACTACAAGACTCATGGGCAATCACTTTCTTGAGTCAAGTAATGAGGTCACCTCTAAATAACCACTGCGATGCCTGAGAGCAATCACTCGTACATACGACCACAATTAAGGGGTTTCCCCATGGGTATCGTAATAAGCTTAGTGAGTCTCTCTTAATTCCCCCTTTGACCATGCAGGTTATAAGCCAATGTTTACTCTCACCAGTTTGCACTTTACATACTCCCTTACACATCCCAAGGGTATCACCACTACAACATATTTGATATTTATTGACAAAATGGCTTGTTGACAAAGTTGTGAACCGTCATATATTGTCTTAATAATTGATGGTTTGGTTATGGCGTCAAGGATTAAGCTTAATGCATGATAGTTTAGTATTTTGTCATTGTTATATTGTCATGGATTACTCTTAAGGGTGGTTTGTCAATGTAGGTGACAAATTTTTATCGTGGTGCATTTAAATTGTCACTGAAAATCACGTGGGACCAAGTTGTCACTAGGGAAATAGTTTATGGATATTTAGTTGAGGCATTACAAAACAATGAGGTAAATAAATTAAATGTAAAATATTATAGTACACAGGGTTTGAGCTCGCGACCACGAGTTGATTAGTTTTGTTACCGCTATGGTAGAGGTAATATATTTGTCATGTAATGTTGTTGATTAGTTTCGTAATAGAAATTAATTGTTATAGGACATGTCATAATTAGATGATCTTTTATTGTGTGATAAGTACAAAAGATCTCACAAAACCACGTTGCCATGAGAGTCCTTGACAAGTCGAGGCGGTGTGATACAGGATAGGAGGAGGCGAGCACGGTCGTCATCGATTCGATCCCAGTTGCCATTGATCCGATCCTGGTCGCCGTTGAGAGTAGGAGAGGTCGTGGACAAGGCTATTACAGTTCATCAGAGGGTGATTTGGAAGGCGGTGGACGAGTAGGCTTTGCCAGGAGGTGAGTTTTGTTTTCATGTCGGGTTGTACCGGATCTATAAGATTTTCCTTTCAAAAATCAGGTTGACATAATTTTAAAGGTTAGCTCGCGTGACATTGTCAACAATTGTGGCATATAGTTATTGTTGTTTTCAAGTGTCGGGCGATGTGTCTGGATATCTGATGACCCAAAAGTATAGGGGGTGTATCGCAGTATTTTCGATAAGTAAGAGTGTCGAACCCAACGAGGAACAGAAGGTGTTGACGAGTGGCTTGGAGCAGGAATTCTCTGTAAATACTTAGCAAACAGATTTTTAGGGTTTTTTGATAATGCAGATAAATAAAGTACGAGTGAATAAAAGGCAATAATAATAAATGCAGCAAGTGGCCCAATCCTTTCTTTATCAAAGGACAGTTGTATTACTTAAGATGACCAAACATTCTCGAGGACACATGGGAATATCGTCAAGTGCTTTTGCTTCATATAGTTGATTAATCTTCTATAGTTTGATAAGTGTTGTGTGGGTGAACCTGTGCTAATGTACCGACCTTCCTAGGACTAATACATACTTTTGATTATACCCTTTGCAAGCATCCGCAAGTACAAGAAAGTAATTAAGATAGAAACCTAACCACAGCTTTAAACTCTGAGATCCTAACATCCCTTGTGCAAAGGTTTCCTAACGAGGGTTCAGGTTTTTGTCACTCCGGCAACCCCTATGATTAGTAGTCAAATACACAATGCATTCCCCTAGGCCCATAAAGGTGAAGTATCATGTAGTCGATGTTCACATGAAACCACTAGAAGAATAACACCACAACTTAAATAACAAACTATTGAATCTTTCTCAACACAACTCCACTACTAACAACATGACTTCTCCCATGACCTCAAGAACTAAACGAACTACTCACAAGACATCATATGGATCAAGATCAGAGATGAAATAATGATAAGTAACAATCTGAACATGAACGATAATTCAATGGTTCCACTCAATAACATCAACTACAACAAGTAATCAATACCGGGAAAGTTTCCCCTAAGAACTATGCAAGATTCAACCCAATTGTTATAGCGGTATGGAGTGGTGATGATGGTGCTGGTGGAGATGATGATGAAGAAGATGATGATGATCCCGATGAAGTCTAGCTTGATGGTGGTGTTGATGGCGATGATCTCCCCTCTCTGGGAAGGAATTTCCTCGGCAAATTTCTCCCTACCGGAGAGCTCTTTCTCTCTCTGCACTTTTCTGCCCCGTAGAGGCGGTGGAATCTTTCTGTGGTCGCTCCCTGAGGCTTAGGGTTTCCTGGGGATAATATACGCCAAAGAAGAGAGCTGGAGGTGGGCCAGGGTGGCCACACCACCTGGTTGCGCGGCTAGGGTGGCCCACGTCAGGGGGTGGTGTGGGCCCCCTGTGGCCCAACTCCGCTCCCCCTTCTGGCATCCTTCGTCTTCTGGAAAAATAGAATTTTCCATGTATTTTATGGAATTTTCTGATCTTCGTGAATTTTGCCTCCAACAGTGCCTTTTCCATCAGAATCCTGACTTTAGCGGTCCATCCTCCAAAAGTCATCAACCATGCAAAAACAGATGAAATAACATAAGTATCATCTCTTAATATGAAATATGTCAATGAATAACAGCAAATTATGATATAGAATAGTGATGCAAAATGGAGATATCAACTGCCCCCAAGCTTAGACTTCGTTTGTCCCCAAGCGAAAACTGAGCTCAATAAACATGACCTCGGGTTTATGGAGTGAAGTGTCGATAAAATAATATGGACAAGAAGCATCACATTCATCAATACATAAATCATAATAGCAGATAACTCACCATTATATAACTTAACTTGCAATAAGTAAAGGAACCACAATAAAGATACATAAAGTAAATCATAATTGCAAATGGCAAACTTTGCTATTGGTCAAAGGATAGCTAACAATTTGCAGGAGTCCAAACATGATGGGGTTTTTAATGATAGCTTTCAAAGTAATACTCTCTAAGATAAGATCAATGTGCAAAATAGGGAACATAAGAATAATGATTGAATAAATCATCATATGAATGAATGAAACACAACAACTCAAAATACTTGCTGAGATAGAAGGGAAAAGGTTTACTGACTCAACTAAAAAGTAAAAGATAGGCCCTTCGCAGAGGGAAGCAGGGATTTATAGTTTCATAAAGAGCTTCCAAAAATTATGGTACTTATTACCTTTCAGCTCTCATTGCCCCTATCATAAGCATCTTTAGGTGATTAAGGTTAAAGTGAACAAACTATGGAGTATATGCTTGACAAAGTATAAGTTGGAAATCTCATGTCCCTTGAATACGAGGGTCGCTCCTCATGCTATGAGCAAATCAAGAAACATGATGATGAAATTATATTTCTTAAGATTAATTTTATCTTTTCCATTCAATTCTCATAATATGGTTGCTACTGACCGAGCCAGGTTTGCCAAAACCAACTAAATTTACTTCATGATCCCAAAGTGATACCAATACTAACAACAAGATCAATCATATAACAGAAATTGAAAACTAATATAAGATATGCAAAAGAGTAAAATGATAGAACTTCTCATTAATATTCCATAATGGCAACTCACACCAAGGGATACATATATATCTAACTAGAGGGGGGACACTTCCATAATGCAAACCATCCTACATGATAACTTCTCTATTCATGATATGACTCTACTAAAAAGGTAAAAAGATAGAAGATAGTGATGTGATACCGCGGCACTCCCCCAAGCTTGGAACAAAACAAGGGGATGCCAAAACCTGATGACGAATTACTCCTTCGGTGGTGGTGGTGTTCTCTCGATGAGTTTTTCAATCAATTTCCTCAAGTCTTCAATCTTGAAGGTAAGAGTTCGAATCAACTCTGAGTTGTGCTCGATGCGGTGCATGATCATGTCAGGTTGGGAATCCCAGCTCGTATGATTCTTTTCCCACTCTTCCTCCTTGAAGTCTTCTTTTCCTACATGGTTAGAACAGGGCATATCCCAATTGGAGGGTAGTTTCTCCTTTGGCATATTCTGGAATTGATGCTCATGGATAAGGGTATGGAAGGGATTCTTGGTGCGTGGAGAAGGTGACCGTGAAGCAAAGAAATGACGCGGAGTCTTCCCTCCAGTGGACATCCGTGTAGTCCTTTTGAACCTGGCACAGTTTTCCATCACTCCAATGCTTGCAATGGTGGTGCTGGTGTGCGGATGCTGGTCTTCCTTTTCCTCCTCTTCGACTTCACTCTCGGTGTCCTCCTCCTGCTCAAAATCTTGGAGATCCTCCTCCGCAGGCTCCTTGCCCTTATCATTGGCGGAGACCATTGTGCTTCTAAACTTTAAGAATAGCTCCTAGCAGAAACGAAAACATGACAAGAACACGATATACGAAACTTGGGGGATCTGGGGGATTATATATTATGAAGTTTAACAACAAAAGGAAGGTACTGGGAGAAAACGGGTCGGAGACGGACTCTGGGGCAGCCACACCCCCTAGTGGCGCGGCCAGGTGGGCCCACGCCACGGGGTGGTGTGAGCCACCCTAGCTCCGTTTCCGTCCCTCTTTCGCTTTGTTGCATTCCTTGTTAGATAAAAACTGCAAAAATATAACTTGACAGATTTTTCAGGGAACTTTTCTTACCTGGACTGTTACCTATTGGAAAACGGACTCTGTAGGTCTCTGAACTTGGTATTTAATATAAGTTTCTGAAGTTACCATTTGAATAGCATCAATATCCTCATTGTAAGAATCTCCAGTAATATAGTGCTTGAGTCTCTGACCATTCACCACTTGTGTAGTATTATCTTTTAAAGAAGAAATTTTTATTGCACCTGAACGATATAGTTGTTCAATAAAAAAAGGTCCTTCCCATTTTGAGAGTAGTTTCCCTGCAAAAAATCTAAGACGAGACCTATACAATAGAACTTTCTCACCAACATGGAACTCTCTCTTAAGAATTCTCCTGTCATGCCATATTTTAAATTTTATTTAAAGAGTCTAGCATTTTCATATGCTTCACTCCTCCATTCATCCAACGAACTTAAGTCAAATAATATTTTCTCACTAGCAAGTTTGAAGTCTCTATTAAGTTCTTTCACTGCCCAATAAGATTTGTGTTCTAATTCTAAAGTCAGGTGGCAAGCTTTCCCATAAACCATTTTGTAAGGAGCCATTCCGATAGGATTTTTATAAGCAGTCCTATAAGCCCATAAAGTATCATTCAACTTTTTAGCCCAATTTTTTCTAGATCTATTAACAGTATTTTGCAAGATGGATTTAATTTCTCTATTTGATAGTTCTACTTTCCCACTAGTTTGGGGATGATAAGCTGAAGCAATTCTATGATTAACATCATATTTAGCAAGGGTATTTCTAAAGCCACCATGAATAAAATGAGAACCTCCATCAGTCATAAGATACCTAGGCACTCCAAACCTAGGAAAGATAATATCCTTAAGCATCTTTAAAGTGGTCTCACCATCAGCACTTTTCATAGGTATGGCTTCTACCCACTTAGTAACATAGTCAACAGCAACAGGAATATGAGTATAACCTTTCGAAGGGGGAAAAGGACCCATAAAGTCAAATCCCCAACAACAAAATGGTTCAATAACAAGAGAGTAATTCATAGGCATCTCATTGCGTCTAGAAATATTACCAACTCGTTGACACTCATCACATGATAAGACAAATTTTCTTGCATCTTTACAAAGGGTAGGCCAGTAAAAACCTAATTGTAGCACCTTTTGTGCGGTTCTATCTGTCGCATGATGTCCTCCATAGGCGCTACCATGACATTTCTGCAATATCTCCTTTTGTTCATGTTCTGGAACACATCTTTGCATAATACCATCCACCTCCTCTTTATATAAATGTGGGTCATCCCAAAAATAATGCCTTAAATTATAAAAGAACTTCCTTCTTTGCTGAGCTGTAAAAGTTGGAGGCAAATACTTGGAGACAATAAAGTTAGCATAATCAGCATACCAAGGGCTCCATCGCGAGCTTACCCCTACTGCAGCCAACTATTCATTTGGGAAACTATCATTAACAAGCATAGGATCAAAAGAGATGTTTTCCAATCGAGATAAATTATTAGCAGTAGGATTTTTAGCTCCATTCCTATCTACAATATGTAGATCAAACTCTTGTAAAAGCATCACCCATCTAATAAGCCTATGCTTAGCATCTTTCTTTGTCATAAGGTACTTAATAGCAGCATGATCAGTATGAATGGTAACTTTTGAATCAACAATATAAGGTATAAACTTATCACAAGAAAAAACAATAGCTAAGAATTCTTTTTTAGTAGTAGCATAATTCTTTTGAGCAGCGTCAAGAGTCTTACTAGGATAATGGACAACATTTAACTTTTTATCTATTCATTTCCCAAGAACAGCACCTACAGCAAAATCACTAGCGTCGCATATGATTTCAAAGCGTAAGTTCCAATCAGGTGGATGGACAATAGGAGCAATAGTTAAAGCCTTCTTTAGAATTTCAAAAGCTTCCTTACAATCATCATCAAAAACAAAGGGTACATCTTTTTGGAGACGATAAGTGAGGGGTTTTGATATCTTAGAGAAATCTTTAATAAACCTTCTATAGAAACCAGCATGACGAACGATACTACGAATACCTTTGATGTCTCTTGGACAGGGAATTTTCTCCATTGCTTCAACTTTAGCTCTGTCAATTTCAATGCCTCTTTCAGAAATTTTATGTCCAAGGACAATCCCTTCAATGACCATGAAGTGGCATTTCTCCCAATTAAGAACAAGATTGGTTTCTTCAAATCTCTGCAAAATTTTATCAAGGTTGTGCAAACCATTATAAAAATAAGTTCCATAGATGGAAAAATCGTCCATGAATACTTCCACAATTTCCTCACAAAAACCATGAAAGATAGCAGACCTGCATCTTTGAAAAGTAGCAGGAGCATTACACAAACCAAAAGGCATACGCCTATAAGCATAGGTTCCATAAGGGCACGTAAAAGTAGTTTTTTCTTGATCTTATTGTTTAATAGCAATTTGAGAAAACCCAGAGTATCCATCAAGAAAACAAAAATGGGTCTTTTTAGACAACCTTTCTAACATTTGATCAATAAAAGGCAGTGGGTAATGATCTTTCTCAGTAACTTTGTTAACCTTTCTGAAATCAATGCACATCCTATAACCTACTACTATTCTTTGGGGAATAAGCTCATCATTATCATTAGGCACAACGGTAATTCCCCCTTTCTTAGGGACACAATGAACAGGACTAACCCATTCACTATCAGCAATAGGATAAATAATACCAGCATCAAGGAGTTTTAATACCCCGTTTCTTACCACTTCCTTCATCTTAGGAATTAAACAACGTTGATGTTCTACCACTAGTTTTGCATCAGGTTCTATATTGATAGCGTGCTAACATATAGTAGGAGAAATCCCCTTTAAATCATCAATAGTATAGCCCATAGCTCCTCGGTGTTTCTTCAATACCTCCAATAATCCTTCCTCTTCCTTCCCTGAAAGTTTAGAACTAATAATAACAGGATATATTTTATTATCATCAATTTAAGCATATTTAAGATCATCAGCTAAAGGTTTTAGATCAAAAACCGGATCCTTTTTAGGTGGCAATGTGGTACCCAAATTTTCAACACCCGGATTTTTAATCCTAGATGCCTGTTATGCCATACATCGCAATCCCAGGATTACCATTTTTACGAGACATAACAGAATTGGTACCACAATACATCATCCATTACAAACCATAATAACAGTCTTACAAATGAAGGATCTCATGATCCAGTCATAATACAATCAAAGCAGCGGAAAGTAAACGTAGTAGGGGCTCCATCTTCAGGGTCACATGCAATGCTAACGATGGGAGATGATCCTAGTTGTCATAGAACTCCTGCTATCCATCTTCCTGGTAGTCCTCCTCATAGTCTGGCCACGGGAATAGCCAGGGACAAAGCCATGAGTACACTTTAAGTACTCGCAAACTATCACTAACAAGTAAAGTAGTTCTAGTAGGAATCTTAAGCTCTAGGTTTATTTGCAAAAAGACAGGTTTATTTCATACTGAGTTCAGAAGTAAAGAAACTAGTTTAATTTTCTACATCACCTAAGTGGGAACCTAGTTTTCATGTCCACAATCCTGTTGTGGTCAAGTCAAAGTCACAGTTCAATTCACAAGTCATTTTGGAAAACATCTGACAACGGAACAGTATGGCCACTCCAACTGTCCATGACCGCGGACGTGGCTATTCGAATAGTTTGACACTCTGCAGAGGTGGTACACTTTCACCACAAAATTTGACACATCCGTCAGGGATAACCTTGAATCATCATACTTAGTATGCGGATAATCAATCATAACCTTTCAATTACACACTCTAGTATACGCACCTCCCCTATGAGCTTGGCCTCCCAGCCATGGCCATCTGCCATCCTGGGCACTGCATAGGTGGACATTCACATTCACGAGGTAGCCTCAGCTCAACCTCTTTCCGCGAGGGAACCCATTCTAAGGCATATAAACTTCCAGATAAGCCCTACCCAATTCAGGTATTGTGGTTGTACGGTAAAATTGGAATGGTATCGCATCTGAACCCAACCATCGGTTTTTATAAAGGGCCAAGGCTCATTCCTCAAGATTTTCATCATCACCCATTGTGTTTCTCAACACATGTCAAAACATGTCAGTAGAATGAACCATCATTCCAAGGTTTTCGTAATCATTTTCACCAAGTGTTCCCATCTAAAGTGATCAACTTTTATGCTTAGCACTATCCACTAAAGTTGAGGGTATTCACTAATGAGGGGTGCTAATCAAGTGTAACTATCCAACTCTAGTTTTATGCCTTTTGATGACATCTAAGTATAACTACTTAGGTCTAGTTTTATACTCTTTATGGTATCTATCCTATTTTTCCAATACTCACAAAACACTAACTAGAGGTAAAGAACTTTGGTAGAAGTAAAAAAAAGTAAAGCTTGCAAGTAAAACTAGGGATTGGTATAATCAAGGTTGCATAACCAAGTATGACTAATGCATCTTGCATAGGTTATCATGGAAGGATGGCTTGCATAGTTAACTTGTAGTGTTAGGCTTACCTTGAGTAGTGAAGTGGTTGAAGTTCCCTTCTTCTTCGTAGTACTCCTCCTCCTCGTATCCCGGGTCGGTACTAGCGTCTATAAATGAATACGAGGTACACAATCACCAAACAATACTTAACTACTTCTATTTAGCACACTAAGGCTCACACTTGATGATCTAGCTGATCACAAACATCACATGAAATAAAGACCTAGTCTTGTTTATCTCATTTTAGAAAAGTAATTTCTACTCATTGAAAATACCTAAGATTTAATATTCTCCAATTAAAATATGGGATCATGTTGAAACATGTCATTACCACATATTCTAATACTTGGGAATGTGATTTAAAGTGGTGGTCATATTTTATAAAGTTTAAAATTACTATTTAATAAAATTAAAGTGACTAGAAATGCCTATATAGCATTCTTTTAGTAATAGTCCATGGTCAGTGCATGTAAACCTAAATATTTTTACATATTCAGATAGGTCTTGTCAAATGTGATTTCTAAGAGTTGGAATCAACTCAAAAGCATTTATGGTTGATTTTTGAAAAATGTTTGATGTGGCAAAAGCCTTTGTCTTGTTATTTTTGGTATAGGTGATATATAATTTCAAATGGTTTGAATCCAACGGGCTTGGATAGATATTTTGAATACCTTCCTAACAAAATTGGAATCATGCAATTTGGTTCAGTGAATCTCATTGAATTGATTTTTGAATCTACTGTCGGAATCTAGTTTTAACTAAAATGGAAAAATCTATTTGAATCGACAAGCTCTGTGCGGGAAACTAACCGGGTGTAACACCCCAGCATTAGGATTCAACGAAGAGTAGAATTAGGAATCTAAGGTTGTGCATGCATGCATCTGTGAAACCAGGGTAAATTTTTTCGCCAAACAAAAACCTAAAGGGATCACAGTTTCTTTCGTTAACTAGAGTTAGGTATAGCTCTTGTTAGTGATTGCTATGAATTTTGACATGACCTTTAGGAATTATTAAGTTTTTGAGAGAGTTACTTTGAATTCAAATTTGAAATTTAAATCGGTTTGAACGAATTTGAAAATTAGAAGTTTGTATTATTGAATTGAATTCCAAAATCCCTTTTTAATATTGCCATGTTCAATTAGAGATATAATAGACAACAATAAAGATCTAAGACAAGGAAAATTAAATAAGAAATGGAATCTTATTTCCTGATTAAATAATAATAATACAAATGGTGATAAATACACCAAAACACTGAATATTATAGAAGATAGAAACAAACTTTATTAACTTATAATCATATCTTTACAAGATTCTTTACAAAAAGGAATAAAAAGAAGATTACAATTGAAACCTATACTACATATCTACTCCTATACTAGATCTTGTATATCCAAATCTTGTTCCTGCAAATAAGAGAAAACAACTAAATGAAAGAAAGGGTTAGTGGTTAGTTAAGTTTACTCTCAGTGGTGAATAGTGAAGTGCACTGTTCATATTACATCATTGAGTAAATAATAAAGGGGCAAGTTTCACCAAAGGTGTAGTATCTGCTCTTTTTAAGTAAATAGCCCAGATGCCACATTAGAAGCCAAGTAGAGAGAGATAAGTTTCACCAGGCCAATAAGAAGTAAACAGGTAAAAGTGAAAGTCAGACTACTTGAGCTGATCCACATGAACAGCTCACACAGACACACAGGTGAGTCACCTAAATGCATGATATGTGCTGTCCAAGCAGCATCAGCAGTACAAACACTCAAACAGGGCACCTGCCGAAGCCCAGTTACAGGAAGTTCACTTCAACTTCTCGAACACATACCAGGAGCTCAGCGAGCTTGCTAGATCCAGCCAAATCAACCAGCTAATTCACCAAAACAACCACCAGTTCATCATAAAATGGTGACTTAAGGAGGGGGTGGTACGGGAGGATAGCAAGAACAAGTTCAAGATCATAGGAGACTGGGAGGAGCAGGACAGCACCAGGTGGTGCAGGTCATGATCAACACAGCACCAGCAAGCTAATTGTGTGGTGAGTTGATACAAAACCCTCACATGCTAAATCTATAATTAGCATGTGTTTTTTCATGTAGGATCTTCTCAGAGTGCACCCAAGTGGGGTGTATCCATCACAGAAGATATTAAAGAAGGGCCAAACTACCTATCTTTGCAAACTACTCCAAGATCTCAGCCTATGCATCACTGATCTTGGAGAACCAAGCATATTTTTACATTCTCATGTACAGTAGCTCCAACTGAATGCTTCTGGGTACATCCAATGTATGGTAGCACCTCAGAAGTAGTTCATTTTAAATCTTTATACTACACAGCATGGTTACCAAAGAATTTTCTTAAAAGGCTAAGAGAATCATGGTCTTAAACTGATTACCAAAATCCAAAGAAGGTTTCAGACCAGCATCATAAACCTGTGGATCTAGTTTAAACTAGATCAACACATAACACACTGCTGGTACATGGCACATCCACAACTGGGTAGCACCTCTCTACCAACAAGTTCAAAAGTAGCTATTTAAACACATTTGTAATCACTTTCCTAAATTAAATTAGAAATCATACTAGGCACTTGTGCCAGATGAGCCAGTAAACATCACTACTGTCAATCACAAGCTACTAATCATCTTCCTATAAAGCCAATAGGAATCAATCAGATTTCTAATTATCTCTGCAGCACATCACTGTTTCAAAAGAAAATGCTAACACCATCACCTTAGCAAAGAACATTCCAACTCTAGCATAATAGTGAGTTTCAATCCAATAAAATGAAACCATCATAGATGCAACAAGGGTGATCACATAAGGTTCAGTATACATTCACATAGGGTTCTCTGACAGAGAACAAGGTGGTAACAAATATTCAGCAGAGTACCAACTGACAGAAGGGAGAGTAATTGGTTAGAACCAGTAGCGTGCAACAGATAGCACTAGCAAAATAAACTCTAGAAGGATATCACTGGTAGGATGAACCAGAGCAACTAACTCAACATCACTACACAGGGTTCAGGGATGAACACTATACAGGGGGCTAAGCTGTAATCATGCCAGGGAAGGATAGCTAGAGCACAAGAGAGGAGCACAAAGGGAAAGAACCAAACTTACTCGAGGTCCTCGCAAAAGTAATTGAAGAGGAAGCAGAGGAATGGCCGACGATGGTGCAAAAGCAGCGGCACGGGGAGCACCCCGAAGAGGCGCTGCAACCCACGTCGGCAGCACATCAGAACCACCAGAGCTGAAGGGAAGCACACCGTGAGAAACCCCGGCGCACCATCGCCGAAGCTCTAGGGCGACTAAACCCTAACCCTAGTTTCGGGCAGGGGTCAGCACGGCCAGGAGAGGACACCATCGTCAAATCTGCTCGGACAGAACTGAGCGGCATCATCAACTTAGCCATCCTGAATCATGGCGGCAGCAACGGTGGCCGAAGCAGGCCGTAATCGTGTGCGGCGGTGGCAGCGAGTGGAGGAGGTGCCGCGTGCGAGAGAGAGAGAGAGAGAGGAGAGGAGAGTGAGTGCGTGGAGGGTACTATGCCAGTGGGCGGCGTAGTACCGCATGGTGGGCTTAACTAGGCCGTATGGGCTGGGGCAGGTTGGGCCGGGCCAGCCCAGTGGGTCAGGCCCGTATTCTAAAAGAGTTGTTTAAAAAGAAAATATTTACAAATAGGCCCCTGAAACAAAAACAACTCTAGAAAAATAAATAAAAAACTTAAAAATATAAATAATATGTCTATGAACTCACAAAAATATTCCCTATTGAATAAAAATAAGCAATAGAATTTTTGGTAACTAAAAATTAGGTCTATTATTAATTTTGTGCCAATTACTTTTGAATTTTATACAAATATATAAAACACTTAAAATTGAAAAAAATCATTTTTAAGATCCTAAATGGATATACTATTATAGAAAAAATACTAGTTTATATTTTTGAAAAGTAAATTTAGTGTGATAAAAATAAAGTTTTATTTCCTTAAAGTAATTTTACTAAATATTTAAAAGGGTAAAAAAATTAAATAAATTCATATTTTTAACTCTTAGAATAATACTTTTCCTTTATTAATGAAAGAAAATAGCAAAATTTTACTAAGAGGGTAAAACATGCAAAGAAGCAGATAATAAACCATTGCATGACATTACTATGCATTGCATATTGCTTCTTTAAATATTGTCCTTACCGGGCAATAATGGTTCTTTGTACAAACCGGACATCAAGGTTAGGTGGAAGCATCCGACTTCACTACCTTGCAGTCACAAGGCAAGTTCATAACTTGCTCATGTCCTTTGAAGAGTCTTTATCAAAGATATTGCAAATTGTGTATTATCACCTATGATCTAGAGGAAGAAAATATTATCTTCTTTAATAAATAAGATATAGTTATCATCCTAAGTGATGATAAAGATGAGCAATGGAACTTAGGGTTCCAAGTGCACAAGTCACCATAGGATTAACAACCCATGACATCAGTGATTCTAGCGCCATATATTACACGTTAACCATGAGATTTGGAATGGGACAGAGAAGAGTTGTATCTTCTTCCTTTCATATGGAGGCAAGATGACCTTATCGTGACGTTGGAATTCCTGGTGTGGATCCAACATATGGGTGGGCACCCTTAGGCCCCACGATTTTGGTGCCTACATTATTTATGAGTGGCTGCCGGAGGTATAGTTGGACCTTTTGTAGAGCTTGCCAGGGGCATCACCAACTCATAGAGTCTCCGAGAACTCCACAGGGTTGTAGCTTGCCCTAAATGGGGGCTTAACGGAGGTGTAGTCAGCCCCGGAGGATCGTGCAAACATATGGGGTCGCGGAGAGGGCAGTGATTGGCTTGGATCACCTACTGGGCCCCACATCACGGAATTGTGGACGGGAAAGTTCGCCCTGTTATGCAACAAGGAGATGGTCTCTCATGGGTAAAGCAACGCACCTTTGCAGAGTGTAAGAATTGTGACATGTTACTCCCTGTTCCGGGAAGGAGCTACGAACACGGCAGGAAAGGAACTCCATGAAGTTCTGGTTAACATGTGAAGGCTGATGGGCATAGTTTTTGATAATAAAATCAATCTTTGAAGAAATGTTTATGAAAACTGTATAGTACCAAGGACGTATCGTCCGAGGTGGTAGATAGAGCATCAAACTTCCCACCTTGCCTATAATGAACTTGCTGGGTAACGCTGTTACTCACTCTTTCCTTTGAACCCCTACTTAGACTCTGAGAATCCAGAAGACCCTTCGATGTACGCAGCTGAAGGACAAGAGGATGTTTGCTACGAAGAGCCAGACCTATCCAGAGGAGTTGAAGGGGTGGACTACGAAATACGCTAGGGAGTGGAGGGCAACGAGTCCGAGTAGTTGCCTTAGTTATTTGTAAAACAATTGAGCCGAGCAGCATAACCTTTATAAAATAAGTTGTTGAGCTCAATTTGGAGTATGAGTTTGAATCTTATATTTTCCGCTGAAACTACTTAAGTTTGGTTTGTAATTTGTAACACTTAAAGTTTGAAACTTCTGGTTTGTAATAATAATGAAGTGTGTATGTTTGTAATATGGACCCGCAATGTTTATGTTGTACCACTCTGAGGGATGTGATATTTACAGAACGGTGTTCTATGGATGTCATGCCAATGACTATAGTGTACTACACATGCAGTGGTACGCTGGGTCACCGCATGTGGTATCAAAGAAATTGCTTTGACCTTAGGTTGGAAACCTAGTAAAGGGAATATTTCGTTATATTTCTTTAGAGCGATAATTCTTTATTATGATGCATCATTAAAACCAATGGATACTAATTATATTTATTTCTATAGAGTGGAAATGGCACCAAAGTTTCCAAAACAGACTTTGGCAAGAAAATAAGAGACTCTCGATGACTATCAGGGGGCTTTAACTGAGCAGCTTCGAGAACTTCTGAGGGTTTTTGGTTGCACAACTAATATCCCAGTCAATACCATGACAAATCATGATGGGAAAATGTTAGCCAAATATCGTGTTAGCATCCAACTATCAAAGAAGATTGGTTTATATCGTGATTTACCTATGGGGGAAGGTAGAAGTCACCTAGCAGCATACCATGTTGCTATTGTGGAGGCGATAGCCAATGTTCGGGAACACAAATTAGAAGAGTTAGTTGGAAGCACAAATTCTATGATTCCTCATGACTCTATAGATGAGGAGCCGGAACTGGATCATCTTACTTTAGTAAGGAAGCATCCAAAACTAGCTTCGAAGTTTATGGATCTGTATCGACTGATGGTTGAGTCTTTGTATAAGACACACCAGGTTATCGTAGAAGATCATGTTGATATGTTAGCGGATTTACAAATCCTGAAAGAAGGGAGAAGTTAGCATCTAAACTGGAGAATGAAGTAGTGTATATGGCTAACCCAATTTTTAAGGATATACCTATAGATCCAGCATCTTTTACACCATATCCTTACTCACCTATACTGGAAACCACTAGATATCCTGATGAGGGCACTAGTCATCTAGTACCACAAAGTTCTTGGGGAACTGAGGACTCGGAACTACCTATTGGAAATTCCGAGGGATGGAGGTACGGATCGATGGATGGATCTGCCAGGAATCCTATTCCTGTGGAAGATTCATTTGGAGATACCAGACAGACTAGTCGCATGGGAATGAGATCATATTCCATTGATGGAAGAGATGTCCATGTGGAGGATGTAGAGTCTGGCGAGGAAGATCCTGAAAAAAGGGTGTTTGAGACACTAGAAAATTATCCTACCCTAGACAACATGCATTATCCAATAATAGTTGAGGACTATCGTACCAGCAGAGTACTTGGGGAGCACCGGAAGAGGAATACTCTATTGATTCCTCTAGAATCGGGATGCAGGAGATGGATGAAGAAGACAGTGATGAGGATGATTCTGAAGATACTTCATACGAGTTGGAAGGTTTGGATGCACTTCAGCTGAATGATGTGTCAAGTCCAGAGACTTATGATATTGAAAATCGTTCGTCAAAGAGGCAAAATGTTCCACAGACGGTGCATCGTACTTCATGTCAGCACGGTTGTACTCCGGGTATGTACGATGAATGACACAACTTCTAGGGAGTGTGACTTTGACTTCTAGTATTTTCGCAGGATGCAGGAGTAAAAGTCTGAGGATTGGATGTAAATAAATAAGTGGGATAGAATCCACATGAGCTTGTAATGCTTATTTAGTAAAGGCTTGTAATCACGTTGTATAAACTATGTTGTTTGTAATGTATAATATGTGTGTAATGCATATTTGATTCTTATTTGGATCTTGTTTTCCATTGTGTGACTAGTTATGTGCATGAAGTTGAGCTCAGAACACATATGCATGATGTAATTATGAGTATTCGTTTTATGTTACAGGACTAGGGGGGTATGGAAACAGGTGTAGAAAACGAGACTGAGCAGCAGCGCATGGAGCGCGAAGCCAAAGAAAAGGCGGATGAAGATGCCAGAATGCAAGCAAATTTACCACCACCACCAATGAGGCCATTGATGGAGCAGAACTTTATGCAGTGCAAATGATGCAAGAGTCCCAGAACAAATTCATGGAGGGGTTGGTAGACCGAGTGGGACAGCAGAGGGCACCTCAAGGACGTGGTGTTAGTCTTTCGGATTTCCAGGATACCAGGCCTTTACCTTTCGCATCCGCTCCAGAACCAATGGATGTAGAGGACTGGTTAACAGATACCGAAAGAAAGTTGAAAAATGTAGGATGCAACAAGGAAGAAAAGTTGAGGTATGCAACGCATCTATTGATTGGACCTGCAGCGTCATGGTGGGAGGAGCAAAGAGGATTCAGACAAGTAAACCCAAAACCAATTTGGGATTCCAGCCTAGAAATAGACCCTACAACAACAACAACAACAGCAACAACAGGAGTAGCAACAACACTGGAGGATAATTCAATCCGAGAAGGAATGTTATATGTCACAATTGCAAACTTCCGGGGCATATTAGCAAGGATTTCAAGATGCCAGTGATTATTTTCTTTGGTTGTGGACAAAAGGGTCATATTAAGCCTGATTGCCCAAACAAATCACCCGGCAGTTGGCCCACGAAAGGTGGAGGACAAGCAAGTGGGGGCGGAAGTGGACAGCCTAACAGAGATGGAAGCTATGCCAAAAATAACAATGGCAAGAGAGGTAGACCTACTAGAAATCTAAATTGCGCAACCTTGGAGGCGGTGGATAACTCGGATCAAGTGGTTATAGGTACGCTCAATATTCTCACAAATCCCGAAATTTTTTTATTTGATACGGGTGCAACTACTTCTTTCATATCTGAAGAATTTTGTGATAAATTTGGGATTAGAAGGGCACCGTTAGAAAACCCTATGACCGTAGTTACCGCTGGAGGGATCGTGGTAGTTAGAAACATTAAGGAAAACCAAGTCAATTCCATTTGTGGTCAAACCTATTATGCGGATCTTTACGTAATCCCATTAAAAGGAATAGCAGTAGTGCTGGGAATGGATTGGATGACTGATGACCCACAAGTATAGGGGGTGTATTGCAGTATTTTTGATAAGTAAGAGTGTCGAACCCAATGAGGAGCAGAAGGTGCTGGCTAGTGGTATGGATCAGGAATTCTCTGTAAATACTTAGCAAACCGATTTTTAGGAGTTTTCGATAAAGCAAGCAAACAAATTACGAGTAAATAAAAGATAGTAGGAATAAATGCAGCAAGTGGCCCAATCCTTTATCCATCAATGGACAAGCCAGTTGTATTACTTAAGATGACCAAACATTCTCGAGGACACATGGGAAGACTGTCAAGTGCTTTCGCTTCATATAGTCGATTAATCTTCTTTAGCTTGCTAAGTGTTGTGTGGGTGCACCTGTGCTAATGTACCGCCCCATCCAAGACTAATACATACTTGTGATTATACCCCTTGCAAACATCCGTAAGTACAAGAAAGTAATTAAGGTAGAAACCTAACCTCAGCTTTAAACTCTAAGACCCTTCCGTCCCTTGTGCAATGGTTTCCTAACGGGGGTTCAGGTTTCTGTCACTCCGGCAACCCCTACGATTAGTAGCCAAATACACAATGCATTCCCCCAGGCCCTTATAGGTGAAGTGTCATGTAGTCGACGTTCACATGACACCACTAGAAGAAGTACACCACAACTTAAATAACAATCTATTGAATCTTTCTCAACGCAACTCCACTACTAACAACAAGACTTCTCCCATGTCCTCAAGAACAAAACGAACTACTCACAAGACATCATATGGATCATGATCAGAGATGGAATAATGATGTATAACAATCTGAACATAAACAATAATTCAATGGTTCACTCAATAGCATCAACTACAAAGAGTAATCAACACTGGGAAAGTTCCCCTATGAACTATGCAAGATTCAACTCAATTGTTACAGCAATATGGAGATGGTGATGAGGGTGCTGATGGTGATGATGGTGGTGATG
Source organism: Avena eriantha (assembly GCA_910589775.1). Classification (NCBI taxonomy): domain Eukaryota; kingdom Viridiplantae; phylum Streptophyta; class Magnoliopsida; order Poales; family Poaceae; genus Avena; species Avena eriantha. Next base: position 453,752,826 of record OU342742.1, on the reverse strand, counting down.
ATGATGATGATGATCTCGATGAAGTCCAGCTTGATGGTGGTGTTGATGGCGACGATCTCCCCTCTCCGGGAAGGAATTCCCCCGGTAGAAATCTGTCTGGTGGAGAGATCTTTCTCTCTCGGTGTTTTCCGCCCCGCAGAGGTGGCAGAATCTTTCTGTGGTCACTCCTCGAGTCTTAAGATTTCGTGGGGATGATATACGCTAGAGGGGAGAGGCTGGAGTGGGCCATGGCGGCCACACCACCTCCTGGCGCGGCCTAGGCCTGCCCGCGCCATGGGGTGGTCTGGGCCCCCTGTGGCCCACCTCCACTCCATCTTCTGGCATCCTTAGTCTTCTGGAAAAATAGGATTTTCCGTATATTTTCCCGGATTTTCTGATCTTCGCGAATTTTGCCTCCAAACAGCACCTTTTCCATCAGAATCCTGACTGCAGCGTTCCATGCTCCAAAAGTCATCAACCATGCAAAAACAGATGAAATAACATAAGTATCTCCTCTCAATACAAAATATATCAATGAATAATAGTGAATTAAGACATAGAATAGTGATGCAAAATGGACGTATCAACTCCCCCCAATCTTAGACTTCGCTTGTCCCCAAGCGAAACTGAGCTCAATAAACATGACCTCGGGTTTATGGAGTGAAGAGTCGATAAAAGAATATGGACAAGAAGCATCACATTCATCAAATACATAGATCATAATAGAAGACAACTCATTATTATATAACTCAACTTGCAATGAGTAAAGGAAACACAATAAAGATACATAGAGTAAATCATAATTGGTAATGGCAAACTTAGCTCTTGGTCGAAGAATAGTTGATAATTTGCTGGAGTTCACAAATAGCTGGTTTTCAATGAAAGCATTCAAAGTAGTAAACATCAAGATAAGAGCAATGCGCAAAACAAGGAACATAAGAAACATGATTGAACAAATCATCATATGAATGAATGAAACACATCAACTCAAAATACTTGCTGAGATAGAAGGGAATAAGTTTACTGACTCAACTACAAAGTAAAAGAAAGGCCCTTCAAAGAGGGAAGCAGGGATTTCAAGTTTCATAAAGAGCTCCCAAAAATTATGATACTTACTAGCTTTCAGCTCTCATTGCCCCTATCATAGGCATCTTTAGGTGATTAAGGTAAAAGTGACACAACTAAGAGGATATGCTTGACAAGTTATAAGTTGAAATCTCATGCCCCTTACTTATGAGTACCGATCCTCATGCTACTCAACTTCAGTCATGAGCGATCTCTTGTCATTGTAAATATATGCGTATCATTGAGAACCGCCAACGGGGTACCCCTTGCACCTGACACAGGAGCTATCCCATAATCAAAATGACAAGGCAAGCAGACAGTGAGCATCTCAGCGATCTTTTTATTTGCTATTTGCATAGGTTTTTATTGAGGATGCTTCATAGAATGCTCACTATAGTTATGCTGCAAGTTTCCACCATGATTAGGCATGGCTTAGGCTAGTGGCCCAATTGTTTCTCTAACACACGTATAAACTCCATGATCTTACAAGTTCCACTTTTATTTCACACCGTCGGGATCCATAAGCAAAAGAACATGATATCAACTAGGTACAAGTACCAATTGAAGTGTTGAAAGCGTTCTGCATGATACATGGTTCGGCTAACTTCAACTCATAAAGCGCAAGCATATACACAACAAAGAAGGAACCAATGGTTCAAGTTTATTAAATGCAGGAAAGTAAAGTGTGTCATCAAGTTTGTGAGAGCTTTAATCACTAATTTTCACATAACAAGTTTAATTTGGGAGGTAGATAAAACAAGAATTTACTTGGAATAGTAATAATGCTACTAGGTAGGTATGGTGGACTCAAATGGCAAAGGTTTTGGTTTAAAGGAGGTGGATGCATGAGAAGAATACCCTCTCAGTACAGGTTTTTGGCTAGCAAGGCTGGGTAGCAAGTATAAGAGTTGAAGGAAACAAACAAACATACAAGTGATAAAAACAAACATGCAATCTTCCTTGGAAGCACAAAAGATCTTAACTAGAGAATACTAGACTTATGAACAAATCAAGAAAGAAAGATGATGAAATTATTTTTCTCTAGAGAACTTCTATCTTTTTCTTTTCAACTCTCAAAAAGTTGTTGCTACTGACCGAGCCAGGTTTGCCAAAACCAACTAAATTAACTCAATGATCCCAGAGTGATACCAATACTAACAACAAGATCAATCATATAACCACGAATTGAAAACTAATATAAGCTATGCAAAAGAGTGAATGATAGAACTTCTCATATTCCATAACGGAAACTCACACCAAGGGATACATATCTAACGAGAGAGGGGACACTTCCATAATGCAAACCATACTACATAATAACTCCTGTATTCATGATATGACTCTACTAATAAGGTAAAAAGATAGAAGATAGTGATATGATACCGCGGCACTCCCCCAAGCTTGAAACAAACCAAGGGGATGCCAAACCTGATGACGAATTACTCCTTCGGTGGTGGTGGTATCCTCTCATCTTCGTCCGTCTTCCAGGGTAAAGGCTTCCCATCAACAAAGGACATCGTGGTTTCCAACATCCTGAAACTTGCAGCAGCACTTATGCGTTTAAATCTAGCCTCATACTCACTGTTTTGATTTTGAACATTATAGAACTGTGCTTGCAGTTTGTTGGTTGTTTGGTGGAGTGAGAAGACTTCGTATTTGAGTTCAGCAGTCTCCTTTTGGTGCTCCGTGATGAGTTCGGAACAAATCTTATGGATGATATCCACTTCGCGCTCCGCCATCTTTCTGTACCTAAAGACTTCTTGCTCCAGTGCTTCCATCCTCTCCTCCAGACATCCTTCACCTTGAGGGCCTTGAACCTCTTTAATCCGGACCTTCCCACCTTCGAGCAACAACTCCTTGGGATGAATCTTCACTTCTCTCATGTATGGGTTGATGATATCTTCTAAAGAATCTCCTTTGGATGATCCAGAGGAAGACATTGTGGCTCCAAATCTGGGATTCTACCTGGCAGAAACAGATTGGAACAAAAACACGACGAAAACACGATATACGAACCTCAGGGGATCCGGGGGGTTATATATTACGAAGTTTCATATCAAAAGGAAGGTACTGGGTGAAATCGGGTTGGAGGCAGAGTCTTGGGTGGCCTCACCACTTGGTGGCGCGGCCAGGGGTAGGCCCACGCCATGGGGTGATGTGGGCCACCCCGGCTCCGGTTCTGTCCCTTTTTCGCTTCGAAACTTTCCTTATCGACTGAAAACTGCAAAAATGTAGTTGTATTGTATTTTCACGGAACTTTTCTTACCAAAACTGTTACCTACATGAAAACAGACTCTGCAGGTCTCTGAATTTGGTCCTCAATGAATTTCTCTAGAGTTATAACTTGAAAGGCATCAACATCTTCATTATAAGAATCTCTAGCAATATAGTGTTTGAGTCGCTGTCCATTCACTACTTGTGTAGTATTATCGTTTAGAGAAGAAATTTTTATTGCTCCTGAACGGTATACTTCTTCAATGATGAAAGGTCCTTCCCATTTTGATAGTAACTTACCTGCAAAAAATCTGAGACGAGGCCTATACAATAGAACTTTCTCACCAACATGAAATTATCTCTTAAGTATTCGCTTGTCATGCCATCTTTTAACTTTTTCCTTAAAGAGCCTAGCATTCTCATAAGCTTCACTCCTCCATTCATCTAAAGAACTTAAGTCAAATAATCTTTTCTCACCAGTGAGCTTACAATCTCTATTTAGTTCTTTCACTGCCTAGTAAGCTTGATGTTCTAACTCTAAGGGTAGGTGGCAAGGTTTCCCATAAACCATTTTATAAGGAAACATTCCCATAGGATTTTTGTAAGCAGTTCTATAAGCCCATAAAGCATCATTCAACTTCTTAGCCCAGTTTTTTCTAGACCTATTAACAGTCTTTTGCAAGATAGATTTAATTACTCTATTTGATAACTCTACTTGCCTGCTAGTTTGGGGGTGATAAGCTGAAGCAATTCTATGATTAACATCATATTTAGCGAGGGTCTTCCTAAAACCGCCATGAATTAAATGAGAACCCCCATCAGTCATGAGATACCTAGGCACTCCAAACCTAGGAAAGATAACGTCCTTAAGCATTTTTAGAGAGGTTTCCCCGTCAGCACTTTTCGTAGGAATGGCTTCTACCCACTTAGTAACATAATCAACGGCAACAAGAATATGAGTGTAACCCTTCGAAGGAGGGAAAGGACCCATAAATTCGAATCCCCAACAATCAAAAGGTTCAATAACTAGAGAGTAGTTCATAGGCATTTCATTGCGTCTAGAAATATTACCAACACGCTGACATTCATCACAAGATAAAACAAATTTTCTTGCATCTTTAAAAAGGGTAGGGCAGTAGAAACCTGATTGTAGTACCTTTTGTGCAGTTCTATCTCCTGCATGATGTCCCCCATACACGCTACCATGACATTTACGCAATATCTCTTTTTGTTCATATTCTGGAACACATCTTCGCGTAATACCATCAACTCCTTCTTTGTATAAGTGTGGGTCATCCCAAAAGTAATGCCTCAAATTGTAAAAGAACTTTCTTCTTTGCTTAGCTGTAAAAGTTGGAGGCAAATACTTGGAGACAATAAAGTTAGCATAATCAGCATACCAAGGGCTTCCTCGCGAGCTCACCCCTACTGCGGTTAACTGTTCATTAACAGGCATAGGATCAAAAGAGATGGTTTCAAACGAGATAAATTATCAGCTACAGGGTTTTCAGCACCCTTCCTATCTACTATGTGTAGATCAAACTCTTGTAAAAGCAGTACCCATCTAATGAGCCTAGGCTTAACGTCCTTCTTCGTCATAAGATATTTAATAGCAGCATGATCAGTATGAATGGTTACTTTTGAGTCCACAATATAGGGCCTAAACTTATCACAGGCAAAAACAATAGCTAGAAATTCCTTTTCAGTAGTGGCATAATTCCTTTGAGAAGCGTCTAGAGTCTTACTAGCATAATGAATAACGTTTAACTTTTTACCAATACGTTGCCCATGGACAGCCCCTATAGCAAAATCACTAGCATCACACATTATTTCAAAGGGTAAACTCCAATCAGGTGGTTGAATAATAGGGGCTATAGTTAAAGCCTTCTTAAGAGTTTCAAAAGCTTCCCTACAATCATCATCAAAAACGAAAGGTACATCTTTTTGAAGAAGATTAGTGAGAGGTTTTGATATCCTAGAGAAGTCTTTAATAAACCTCGTATAGAAACTAGCATGACCAAGGATACTACGAATACCTTTGATGTCTCTTGGACATGGCATCTTCTCAATTGCCTCAACCTTAGCTCTATCAACTTCTATGCCTCTTTCAGAAACTTTATGCCCAAGAACAATCCCTTCATTAACCATGAAGTGGCATTTCTCCCAATTAAGAACAAGATTAGTTTCTTCACATCTCTGCAAAACTTTATCAAGGTTGTGCAGAAAATTATCAAAAGAAGTTCCATAGACAGAAAAGTCATCCATGAACACTTCTACAATTTCCTCACAAAAACCATGAAAGATAGCAGACATGCACCTTTGGAAAGTAGCAGGAGCACTACATAAACCAAAAGGCATACGTCTATAAGCATAAGTTCCATAAGGGCAAGTAAAAGTAGTTTTTTCTTGATCTTGTTGTTTAACAGCAATTTGAGAGAAACCAGAATAACCATCAAGAAAACAAAAATGGGTCTTTTTAGACAGCCTTTCCAACATTTGATCAATAAAAGGAAGCGGGTAGTGATCTTTCTTAGTAACTTTATTGACTTTCCTAAAATCAATGCACATACTATAGCCTACCACTATTCTTTGAGGAATAAGCTCATCATTATCATTAGGGACAACGGTAATACCTCCCGTTTTAGGAACACAATGAACAGGACTAACCCATTCACTATCAGCAATAGGGTAAATAATACCAGCATCAAGGAGTTTCAATACCTCATTCCTTACCACTTCCTTCATCCTAGGATTTAAACATCGTTGGTGATCCACTACCGGCTTCGCATCTGGTTCTATGTTGATAGAGTGCTGACATATAGTAGGTGAAATCCCTTTTAAATCATCTAGAGTATAGCCCATAGCTCCTCGATGTTTCCTCAAAACTTCCAATAACCTTTCTTCTTCCTTCCTTGAAATTTTAGCGCTAACAATAACATGATATATCTTTTTATCATCAATATAAGCATATTTAAGATCATCAGGGAGAGGTTTTAGATCGAAAACAGGATCCTTTTTAGGTGGCATCGTGGTACCCAAGTCTTCTACAGGCAAGTCGTGCTTAAGCATCATAGGTTGATCACGGAGAATCCTGTCAATCTCATTCCTTTCTTCCATGAAGATTTCACTTTCATGATCTTCCATAAATTGCTGCAAAGCATTGTTAGGAGCAAGAGAAATAGAAGCAAGTTGTTCAACCCTAAAATCCTCATTATGGGTTTCCTCTTCGCAAGGTTCTTTAGCAAATTTCAAAAATTTAAACTCATAAGATTCCCCATCAAACTTAGTCAAGATTTTCTCCCTCTTTCAATCAATAATAGCTCCACAAGTACTCAAGAAAGGTCTACCAAAAATGATAGTGTAGGTTTTACTAGCAGCCGAACCAAGTACTAGAAAATCAGCAGGGTACTTAATCTTACCACAAAGAACTTCCACGTCTCGTACAATACCAATTGGAGAGATGGTCTCTCTATTAGCAAGGTGAATAACCACATCAATCTCTTCCAACTCGCAAGGACTGATTTCATGCGTAATTTCTCTGTAAAGCTCATAAGGAATAGCACTAGAACTTGCACCAATATCACATAAACCATAATAGCAATGATCACCAATTCTAACAGAAAGAACAGGAACACTAGCCTTTTTAGTTCTATTGGGATGTGAAACAATATTAGAAGCATCCTCACAAAAGACTATGTGCCCATCTTCTACGCTTTTACTGACAAGGTCTTTCCCAATTGCTACCACAGGTTCAATGTTTATTTGTTCATCAGGTTTTACAGTTCTTTTTTCACTTTTGGTGATCACATTATTTATCATAGGATGGTCCTTTACCTTTTCGGGGAAAGGAATCTTCTCGATATAAGGTTCGGGTAAGATGGGATCAATAATGCAATACTCAACACTTCCTGATGCAGGCCGTCCTGTGGACGCTACTACATCCACAACGCCAAGTCCCCAAGATCGTCCCCAAGTCAACCAAGAAGATGGACTAGGAGCAGCCAGCTCCAGAACGAGAGTCTCCCCCGTCATCGCCCCGGAGAGTCCGCCCGGAACCAGCCGGAGAGTCCGGCGCGACTCGGCCGGAGTGTCTGGCCTGCCCTAGCCCCAACCTGGCGTGGACATTCAGAAGGCCAGTTCGGACACTACCCGGACACTACCCGGAGTGTCCGGCTACCTCGAACTGTCCGGTCACTCCGACCCGGACTGTCCGGCCCAAGTGATGTGCCTGCGAGCCAACAGCTGGGCCCTTGGCCCATGTACCCCTCTATTTCGCACCAAACCCTAGTTTTATGCCCAAACTACCCCTGAACTTGTGGCTGGCCTATAAATAGAGCCCCCACCCCCTCATGTATCCCTTAGGCATAGATGATAGACTAAAGACAACCCCCTTTGTGGAATCTCTAGTTTTGCCTCATCCCCTTCTACCAAAGGGGATCGACTATCGTCACCATCTCGTTGGAGTTTGCATCGCGCCTCCCTCGTTGTACAAGGCCTTGGCATCGGTGTCCCTTTGCCAAGACGTCAAGACCCTCTCCAAGGTGTTCTTCCCTCTCAGCTTGGGATTGACGGGAGCACGTTGACCGATCTTTCCTTGCGAGGATTCTATCAGACCGGTGGCCACCGGTGAGAGCAACCGGCCTTGTATCGTGTGTGTTTTGCGTGTGTTCATCGTGTTCTTCGCGAGGTGTGCGTCCGCTTCCGCTACCATCTCCCTTTCCCCTCATTTTCCCATCGATTTCACCACGAGATCCGTGAAGATCGGGCCACCCTAGAGGTTTGCCCTCATCATCTGGTATCAGCAGCTTTTGGTTGCCACGGATTTCTCCTCGATTTGGTCTTTTTCCCCATAAATTCAAAAATTCCACCAAAAATAGCCCCAATTCGTGTTTTGGACCGATCTATGATTTGAGTGCGTTTTGGTAGGTTTTGATCCGTGGATTATTTGCTGAACTTGTTGATCTACCTTCCCATGCGTTTCCATAGGCTAATTCCTTGATTTCCCCCATCAATTTGAGGTTTTGGTCCCAGTTTTTCCGCCAAAACTCGTCCCGTTCGTGTTCTGGAAGTTCTAGTTCGACCGGACCGGACTGCTCGGCCAAAACTGACCAGAATATCCACCCCACTGGAGTATCTGGCCTAAACCGACCGGAATATCCGGGCCGTCCGGACTGTCCGGCCTACGCGCACCGGACTGTCCGCCCCCTGCTGACAGAAAAATCTGCTTCACGGTTTTGAGCATAACTTTTGCATACGAACTCGGATTTTGGTGTTCTTTAGCTTGTTTTGAAGAGGAGAAAGTGCTCTACATCAGCATCTCCGTGGTTCATGCTATCTACTCCATCCAAATTCCGTGAGCAAGGCGGAACCCACCAATAAAGGGTGAAGATCGGCGACGAAAGGTATAAAAATTCCGCGACTTCTCCCCACTTGCATCCCTTTGTGAGCCATACTATCTTTGCGTTCAACAAACACCTATTGAGACTAGTTCCTCCTATGATTGCTTGGGCTATGCACATCTGATACCTTGTAGAATTCCGAGCAAAAGTTGTGAGCGCGCTATCTCATATAGTTATCTTGTATAGTTGTTCGCACAAGGAAGGGGCAAGTGAAAAATAAAAGGAAAAGTGAAAAAAAAATAGAAAAAGAAAAAGAAGAAAAAGAAAGAAACAAGTGCCTCATAGAATAGGAAGCGCAAGCTCGATGAACATCAAATAGGTGGTACTTATTGTGCATATCTTGTAGCCCACCAATTTATTGCAATCGAACTAGCGTCTCTCCTTGCACTTGTGCGACACGAGCTTATAGTCTTCGCTAGGTAATCATTTGGTTCTTAGCTCACTTTCTCCGTCGCACAAGTCCTATTTATCCCACCTTGTATGTTTCCTTGTATATATTCCGATCTTGTGGATTGACTTGTTTTGCTTTCTGATCATCGTGGTTCTTTACTTGCCATTAGAATATCTTGATTTCGGATTGTTCTTGGACACGCCACCTTCCATACCTATCCACCATAAGCTTTGTGTGTGTGTGTTTTTTAGTGGTTAGTTGGTTTTGGTATTCCGCGTGAACTTCGCTTTGCTTGGTTTTGATTGCTCTCAAGTGTTGCCACTTGCACGATACTATCTTCCAAGGTAAAGTAAGGTTTGACGTTGCATTCCTAACCCCCTACCACTTCCATATACACCACTTGGTCTTGTGAATCATGTCTAGGGACTCCGGAACCGAGGAGGATATCTATGAAGAATCCATGATGAGCCACCACGACTCCACATGTATAGAGGACATGATGGAGCACTACACCGACAATGGCTCCACATGCTTTGAGGACCCGGAGCATTGCACTTATGACGGCTCCACATGCATGGAAGACATGGAGCACGTCATCAACTATGGCTCCTCAAGCATGGAGGACTTGGAGCTCTACATCGACAATGGCTCCTCATGCATGGAGTACATGGAGCACTACACCGACAATGGCTCCACATGCTTGGGTGATATGGAGTACTACATCAGCAACGACTCCCCAAGCATGGATGACTTCGAGTGCTACAACGACGACGCCTCACCAAGCATGGAGGACATGGCGAGCTTCACCCACTTCGAGGGCTCTTCCATGAGCCATGAAGAATACCTCAACCGCTTGGAGATGGAGGACTACTACGCCAAGCTAGCGGAGACGCATCATCAAGAAACCATGACCTTCAAGGCCAAGCGTGCCACACCAAAGGGCACCACCTACTTCGATGATCCACCTCCAAGGTGTCAAGCGCTACCACCTACATGGCATCATGGGTCACCATCTCCAAGGTAGCGAGCGCCATCACCTCCAAGCCGTCAAGCACCACCATCTCTAAGGTGCCAAGAACAACCATCTCTAAGACGCCAAGCAAGGCCACCTCGAAGGCGTCATGTGCAACAACCTCCTAGGCATCAAGTGCCACCAACTACAAAAACAGAGGCGCCCCAACATCACCTTCCAAAAGAGGCACCAAGAAGCAAGAATCTTCATCAACATACATCCTCTCGTGATCATCACCAACATCAAGAGGATACAAGACGTCGTTCAAGGCAGCTTCGCCATGAAGACGAAGAATACATGTTGAGCACCATCCATAATGCTCAACCAAGCTCAAGAATACACCACCATCACAAGAAGAGTGCCTAGGACAAGGAGCATCGTCACGAGCATCATGTGGATGATCAAGTGCGCCATCTACATCAACCTTTGGCAAGGCACGCCAATGACCTCCGTCGACACCATCATAAGGCAACTTCAACTACTTGTGCCACCACCAAAATGGCACCAAGAGCAAGCTCTCCTCCACGCCATCAAGCTTCAACGCCAAGACTTGACGTCCTAGATGACGCATGCAACCTCATGGATGAGGAGGACGAAGACCTCTACTTCGCCAAGTTGGATGAGTACGTCAAGAGGACTACACAAGCCAAGGTGCAAGATGGCGACGACAAGGTCAAGAATGGTTAGCATGGGACTTTCCCTTCACCAAAGGAGGTGCAAGGAGTTGAGAGAACCGAACCTACCCCCATATGCTTGAGTGATGATGTGGTACCAATCCCATGTGAGTATGAGAGCCACTTAGCCCACTTGAGTGAAAACAAGAGTGAGATGAGTGACTCCACCATACGTGAGATTGAGTGCTTCCATTTGGAGGGCATGAGTGATACACCGAGTGAGTTGAGAGTGGTAGTTGATAGGTCATGTGAGACCACTTTGATTTATAACGACTTACCCTCTACCTCTAGTGTGTTTTCTCATGATGTGCTAGGTTCCATGGATCAAGAAGCGCCAAGCTTGGAGATGATGATGCCTCTAACCAAGAAGATGTACATGGTGGATGAAGTTGATGCCATCCCCATACTTGATGAAGAAGTCGCCCACATGGAGGCCAATGCTACCACAACACCCACTTCATATGAGAGGTATGAACAAGGTAAAAATAAGGGTGTTGTTGATGCCATGATCCCACTAGTGGACATGATGATTTGTGATGACTTGCATGCTATGGATGATGTTTGTGATATCATATATGCTTCATTGATATTTCCATGTGATACTTTGCCTTTGCATAATGTTGAGCATGTGAAATTATTTGATTGTGATGATGTTGCCATAGACATGCCATGTTATAAACATTACGTTGATGATATCATTGCTTGCACTTTGTTGAACAATTGCTCTTTCCAATGTTTTGCTTGCGATGATGTTACCAATGGTACCCATCGAACCATGCTTTGTCATGAATGTTTTACAATCTCTCCCGTTGCTTGCAATAAGTTGAACAATTGCTCTTTCACTTGTTTTGCTTGCAACAATAATTCTCATATGTATTCTATTGAGATGGCCCCCATAGCTTTCTCAAATTTTGGAGATTTTGGTAAATGCCATGATAAGCATGTTCACCACTTTCATACTCACCATGCATCTATTTCATACTTGATTGACACTCATGGTGATGTGCACAAGAAGAGATATGTCATGATGGATGATGTATTTCTCTACCATGCACACACGTTCTTCCTTTTGTGTTTGATGTGTGTAGGTACCCGCATGATCATGTCAACCTCGGTTGAGCACGAGTTGACAAAAAGAGCTCTAGAGAGCATCCCCCAAGTGAGTTCAAGATCGAACCCAGCTCTGATACCTTTTGCATGCTTTGCATCTTTCATGTTGACAAATTGCTCTTTCCTATGGTTTAATTGCAAGCATGTTGATGGTATTCTTTCACCTTGTGACAATCATGTCTCGTTGCTTTTGGATATTGATGCTTTGTGTGTTGCCACAAAAATGTTGGACAATTTCTCTTTCCGATGTTTTGTGTGCAACCATAATGCCATTTTGAGCATGTATTGTCATCAGAGCTTCCAAGTCTCTCGTATTGTTGTTGCAACAAACATAAAGACCACTTGCTCTTTCATATGGTTTGTTTGCAAACATGTTGTTTTTGCTTCCACTTGCGATACTCATACCCCCATGATTTTGGCCTTTGATGATATGTGTATGGCATCCAACATATTGAACAATTGTTCTTTCCAATGGATGGTTTGCACACATAATGATGTTGCTTTGGATATTCTTCCTCATGTGTTTTTGCCGAATTCTCCTAGCTTTGCATCAAAGATGTTGATCCATTTCTTAGTCAATTGCATTGAGTGCCTCCCTAAGACGCTTTATGGAGTTTTTGAGTTCCCACATTTGGATGATGTTCAAGCAAATTTCATGCACTTTGACCTTGCATACGCATTTCGTTTGCGATACTTGAGTTGTGCTAATAGTGTTGTGGACAAGAACGGACATGCCACAAATGACATGCTCCTCTATCACACACAAACATATGTTGCTTCGTTTTTGTTGTGTGAAGGTACAATTGTATACGTGTCAACCTCTATGGACAAAGAGTTGACAAGACGAATCGAAGAGAGTTATCTAGGGCTATCCTTCAATGAGTTATCTCTATATCATAAGGTGACTTCCTTCTACTTGAGGACTCATGCTATAATCTTCATGAATTGGCTACTCTTTGAGTGTTGCTTCGCTTTTGTTGTGAGCTTTGTAGGCATCATGGAAGGTGAAGGAACATTGAAGAGTTGCCACATCAAGCTTCTCAAGGACGACTATATGGTGAACCCCAGGATCAAGAAGGTCTCTTGACATCATCTTCTTAGGATGAACATGAAGAGTCGAGGACGACTCTTTTTGAAGGGGGGAGCTGATGCAGCCCGTCCTGCGGACGCTACTACATCCACAACGCCAAGTCCCCAAGATCGTCCCTAAGTCAACCAAGAAGATGGACCAGGAGCAGCCAGCTCCAGAACGAGAGTCTCCGCCGTCATCGGCCCGGAGAGTTCGCCCGGAACCAGCCGGAGTGTCCGGCGCAGCCGAAGAGTCCGGCGCGACTCGGCCGGAGTGTCCGGCCTGCCCCAGCCCCAACCTAGCGTGGACATTCGGAAGGCCAGTTCGGACACTACCCGGACACTACCTGGAGTGTCCGGCTACCCCGGACTGTCCGGTCACTCCGACCCGGACTGTCCGGCCCAAGTGATGGGCCTGCGAGCCAACAGCTGGGCCCTTGGCCCATGTACCCCTCTATTTCGCACCAAACCCTAGTTTTAGCCCAAACTACCCCTGAACTTGTGGCTGGCCTATAAATAGAGCCCCCACCCCCTCATGTATCCCTTAGGCATAGATGATAGACTAAAGACAACCCCCTTTGTGGAATCTCTAGTTTTGCCTCATCCCCTTCTACCAAAGGGGATCGACTATCGTCACCACCTCGTTGGAGTTTGCATCGCGCCTCCCTCGTTGTACAAGGCCTTGGCATCGGTGTCCCTTTGCCAAGACGTCAAGACCCTCTCCAAGGTGTTCTTCCCTCTCCGCTTGGGATTGACGGGAGCACGTTGACCGATCTTTCCTTGCGAGGATTCTATCGGACCTGTGGCCACCGGTGAGAGCAATCGGCCTTGTATCGTGTGTGTTTTGCTTGTGTTCATCGTGTTCTTCGCGAGGTGTGCGTCTGCTTCCGCTACCATCTCCCTTTACCCTCGTTTTCCCATTGATTTGACCACGAGATCTGTGAAGATCGGGCCACCCTAGAGGTTTTCCCTCATCACTTCCAATAGGAGCATAGTCAACAATATCTTTGCAAGGTGCATGGTACTTATTCCATCCCCTTTTTGCAATTTCGATATAGGAAGCAAAAGCTCTAAAGCAATTCGTAATAACTTGCAAATCAAGACCATAAATATTACTAATATTTTGAAAGTCATCAGTTCCCATAAAAGATTCAATGCATTCATAATCATAATTTATACCTGACTTTCTACCTTTGTCATTCTCCCAAGCTTCAGCATTGTCTTGAATACGGTCCAGAAGATCCCATTTAGCTTCTTCTTCCATACGAGTGAATGATCCAGCACAACAAGGATCCAATAAATCCTTGTCATGTAGAGGGAGCCTTGCATAAAAGTTGTTGATAATATATTGTTGGGGAGCTCATGAATCGGACATTTGAGCATTAGTAACTTCAATCTCCCCCAAGCTTGAGCTGTACTCTCTCCATCAAGAGGCCAAAAGTTGTATATTTGATTCCGATCACTCTGAATCTCACTAGGAGGATAAAACTTTGAATAAAAGAGAGGCACTATTTCCTCCCATTCCAGAGCTTGACCATTCTTCAGCAGCTTATACCATTCCTCAGCTCTTCCTTTTAGTGATAATGAGAATAAATTCTTCTTAACTTGATCTGTAGTAATACCTGCACACTTGAACAACCCGCATAATTCGTGTATAAAGAGTAAATGATCACCGGGATGGACAGTTCCATCCCCAACATAGTAGTTATCCATAACACGATCAATAATTCTTGTAGGTATTTTGAAAACATCTTTCTCCGCAGGTGGTGGCTTATCTACTACCTTAGCAGTGGTAGTAGCATTACCAAATAAGAAACTCAGCTAATTATCCATAACAAAAATAAAGCAACTAGCAGAAGTAAACAATACTCATAGTAGAAGTTTCCTATACCAGTTCCACTCTCCAACAGCGCTTCACTCCTCAGCAACGGCGCCAGAAAATAGTGTTGATGGCCCACAATTATAGGGGGTGTATCGTAGTATTTTCGATAAGTAAGAGTGTCGAACCCAACGAGGAGCAGAAGGTGCTGGCTAGTGGTATGGATCAGGAATTCTCTGCAAATACTTAGCAAACGGATTTTTAGGGGTTTTCGATAAAGCAAGCAAACAAAGTACGAGTAAATAAAAGACAGTAGGAATAAATGTAGCAAGTGGCCCAATCCTTTATGCAGCAAAGGACAAGCCGGTTGTATTACTTAAGATGACCAAACGTTCTCGAGGACACATGGGAAGACTGTCAAGTGCTTTCGCTTCATATAGTCGATTAATCTTCTTTAGCTTGCGTGGGTGAACCTGTGCTAATGTACCGCCCCATCCAAGACTAATACATACTTGTGATTATACCCCTTGCAAACATCCGTAAGTACAAGAAAGTAATTAAGGTAGAAACCTAACCACAGCTTTAAACCTAAGACCCTTACGTCCCTTGTGCAATGGTTTCCTAACGGGGGTTCAGGTTTCTGTCACTCCGGCAACCCCTACGATTAGTAGCCAAATACACAATGCATTCCCCTAGGCCCTAATAGGTGAAGTGTCATGTAGTCGACGTTCACATGACACCACTAGAAGAAGTACACCACAACTTAAATAACAATCTATTGAATCTTTCTCAACACAACTCCACTACTAACAACAAGACTTCTCCCATGTCCTCAAGAACAAAACGAACTACTCACAAGACATCATATGGATCATGATCAGAGATGGAATAATGATGTATAACAATCTGAACATAAACAACAATTCAATGGTTCACTCAATAGCATCAACTACAAAGAGTAATCAACACCGGGAAAGTTCCCCTATGAACTATGCAAGATTCAACTCAATTGTTACAGCAATATGGAGATGGTGATGAGGGTGCTGATGGTGATGATGGTGGTGATGATGATGATGATGATCCCGATGAAGTCCAGCTTGATGGTGGTGTTGATGGCGACGATCTCCCCTCTCCGGGAAGGAATTCCCCCGGTAGAAATCTGTCTGCTAGAGAGATCTTTCTCTCTCGGTGTTTTCCGCCCTGCAGAGGTGGCGGAATCTTTCTGTGGTCGCTCCCCGAGTCTTAAGGTTTCGTGGGGATGATATACGCTAGAGGGGAGAGGCTGGAGTGGGCCAGGGCGGCCACACCACCTCCTGGCGCGGCCTAGGACTGCCCGCGCCATGGGGTCGTCTGGGCCCCCTGTGGCCCACCTCCACTCCATCTTCTGGCATCCTTAGTCTTCTGGAAAAATAGGATTTTCCGTATATTTTCCCGGATTTTATGATCTTCGCGAATTTTGCCTCCAAACAGCACCTTTTCCATCAGAATCTTGACTGCATAGGTCCATGCTCCAAAAGTCATCAACCATGCAAAAACAGATGAAATAACATAAGTATCACCTCTCAATACGAAATATATCAATGAATAATAGTGAATTAAGACATAGAATAGTGATGCAAAATGGACGTATCAATGACAAACTATGGAGCTCAGATCAATTGTGAGGACAAAACCGTTTCAATCAAGTCTCCAAGTGGAGGAAGGATAGTCTATCAAGCGGATAAACATAGTCATATCATGGTGGATCTGCAATTGAATTCAATGAAGGAAGTCAAATTGGAAGATATTCCTGTAGTGAAGGAATTTCAAGATATTTATCCAGCAGAGTTACCAAGAATGCCACCTGATTAGGAAATAGAATTCACTATTGACCTAATACCTGGTACAGCACCAATAGCTCAAGCACCATATAAAATGGGGCGGAAAGAATTAAAAGATCTTAAAGAGCAAATTGATGAACTAGCTAGAAAAGGATTTATTCAGGAGAGTGTATCCCCGTGGGGAACTCCAGTAATCTTTGTAGAGAAAAGAGATGGTGGACGCAGAATGTGTGGGGACTACAGAAATCTCAATAATGTCACTATCAAGAACAAGTACCCATTACCAAGGATCCAAGATCTATTTGACCAAGTCAAGGGAGCTGGAGTATTCTCCAAGATTGATCTAAGATCGGGATACCATCAGATAAGAATTAAACCTGAAGATGTTCCTAAAACAGCATTTGTATCAAGGTATGGACATCATGAGTATTTAGTCGTACCTTTTGGTATGACCAATGCTCCAACAATATTCATGAATTTGATGAACAAAATCTTCATGCCTTACTTGGACAAGTTTGTCATAGTATTCATTGATGATATTCTGATATACTCAAAAGAAAAGGGAGAGCATGCAGAACATTTGAGAATAGCTTTGCAAATCTTAAGAGAACATACGCTATATGCTAAGTTCAGTAAGTGTGAATTTTGGTTGGACGAAGTAGAGTTTCTTGGGCACGTGATCCTCAAGGATGGAATTGTTGTAAATTCGTCCAAAGTTCAATCAGTATTGGATGGGAAGGCACCAACCAATGTGAAGCAAATCCGAGGTTTCTTAGGCATGGCCGGTTATTATCGGAGATTCATAGAAGGTTTTTCCAAGATAGCTGGACCAATGACCAAATTATTAAGAAAGAATACACCTTTCATATGGGATGAGAAGTGCGAAGCGAGTTTTCAGGAGTTGAAAACCAGATTAACTACAGCACCAATCCTAGCAATTCCAGAACCAGGAAAAGATTACACAATATACTGTGATGCATCCAAATAAGGATTAGGTTGTGTACTTATGCAAGACCGTAAGGTAATTGCTTATGGATCTAGACAATTGAAACCACATGAAGTGAATTATCCAACTCATGATTTAGAACTAGCAGCAGTAGTCTTTGCTTGAAAAGGATGGAGGCATTTTCTTTATGGGGCAAGGTGTGAGTTATACACTGACCACAAAAGTCTCAAATATTTCTTCACTCAAAAGGAATTGAATATGAGACAGAAGCGGTGGCTGGAGTTGATTAAAGATTATGATCTAGCAATAAATTATACTCCTGGAAAAGCAAATGTTGTGGCAGATGCTTTAAATCGGAAAAGCACAGATACACAACCTATGAATAGAGAACTGTCAAAAGAGCTATAGATGGATTTGGAAAGGATGGAAATACAATTTATAAGTACAACAGTTCTTGGAGGATTAGCTACCATGCGGTTAAATGAAGAGCGAAGTAGTGATCTTCGCCATGAAATCTATAGACATCAAGGTGAAAATCATTTTATTGATGAAGAAATTCGAAGAATCTCTCAAGGACAAACATCAGTTTTTCACCTAGGAGATTATGGATCTTTATGGTTTCAAAACCGCCTTTGTGTACCCGATGTGCCAGAAATTCGAGAAGTGATACTTCGAGAAGCTCATGAAACACCATATTCCATACATCCGGGTAGTACAAAGATGTACATGGATTTAAAAGAGTTGTTCTGGTGGAATAATATGAAAAGAGATATTGCAAAGTATGTGTCTGAATGCCATACTTGCCAAAGGGTAAAAGCAGAACATCAAAGTCCAGCAGGACCATTATAGCCTTTGGAAATTCCAGAATGGAAGTGGGAAGAAATTTGTATGGATTTTATCACAGGATTACCCATGACACCGAAACGGAAGGATATGATATGGGTGATTCTGGACAGACTCACAAAAACTGCACATTTTATTCCAGTAAACCAAAAGGATAATGCTGAAAAATTAGTGGAAATCTATGTCAAAATGATTGTGAGTAAGCACAGAGTACCCAAGAAGATTGTATCTGATAGAGGATATGTGTTTACATCAGCATTTTGGAAACAATTACATACAACACTTGGTTCAAAGTTGGATTTTAGAACAGCTTATCATCAGAAACTGGAGGCTAGACAGAAAGGACCAATCAAATCTTGGAAGACATGCTTAGAGCTTGTGCATTAGATTTTGGAGGTTCGTGGGAAGACCATCTACTGTTGGCAGAATTTTCCTACAACAATAGCTATCAGAGTAGTCTAAAGGCAGCACCTTATCAAGTATTATATGGAAGAAGGTGTAGATCACCTATCTGCTGGTATGAACCTGGTAGTAGCAAGGAATTTGCACCAGATTATATCAAGGAAAGGCAAGATATCATCGATATCATTAGAGATTGATTGAAGATAGCTCAGAGTCGACAAAAGAGTTATACTGATCAAAGTCGTAGATCATGGCATCCATAAGTGGGAGATATGGTATATCTCAAAGTAAGCCCGATGAAGGGAGTGAAGAGATTCGAAGTCAAAGGAAAATTAAGTCCAAGGTACATTGCACCATTCAAGATATTGAGTCAGAATAGAACAATAGCTTATGTTCTTGAGTTACCAAAAAGGTTTGCTCAGGTTCACAATGTGTTCCATGTCTCACAACTCCGGAAATGTCTTAAAGTTCCCGAGGATGCTATCACACATCAAGAGATTGAGTTACAAGGAGATTTGACTTATGTCGAGAAACCCTGTAAGATTCTAGAGGAGAACTGGAAAAGATTGAGAAACAGGGCAATCAAATACTGCAAAGTACAATGGGAACATCACCTAGAGCGAGAAGCCACCTAGGAGAAAGAAGATGACTTAAGAGAAGCATATCCGGAATTATTCAGGTACCCATCTGCATGCATCTGTGAAACCAGGGTAAATTTTTTCGCCAAACAAAAACCTAAAGGGATCACAGTTTCTTTCGTTAACTAGAGTTAGGTATAGCTCTTGTTAGTGATTGCTATGAATTTTGACATGACCTTTAGGAATTATTAAGTTTTTGAGAGAGTTACTTTGAATTCAAATTTCAAATTTAAATCAGTTTGAAAGAATTTGAAAATTAGAAGTTTGTATTATTGAATTGAATTCCAAAATCCCTTATTAATATTGCCATGTTAAATTAGAGATATAATAGACAACAATAAAGATCTAAGACAAGGAAAATTAAATAAGAAATGGAATCTTATTTCCTGATTAAATAATAATAATACAAATGGTGATAAATACACCAAAACACTGAATATTATAGAAGATAGAAACAAACTTTATTAACTTATAATCATATCTTTACAAGATTCTTTACAAAAAGGAATAAAAAGAAGATTACAATTGAAACCTATACTACATATCTACTCCTATACTAGATCTTGTATATCCAAATCTTGTTCCTGCAAATAAGAGAAAACAACTAAATGAAAGAAAGGGTTAGTGGTTAGTTAAGTTTACTCTCAGTGGTGAATAGTGAAGTGCTCTGTTCATATTACATCATTGAGTAAATAATAAAGGGGCAAGTTTCACCAAAGGTGTAGTATCTGCTCTTTTTAAGTAAATAGCCCAGATGCCACATTAGAAGCCAAGTAGAGAGAGGTAAGTTTCACCAGGCCAATAACAAGTAAACAGGTAAAAGTGAAAGTCAGACAACTTGAGCTGATCCACATGAACAGCTCACACAGACACACAGGTGAGTCACCTAAATGCATGATATGTGCTGTCCAAGCAGCATCAGCAGTACAACCACTCAAACAGGGCACCTGCCAAAGCCCAGTTACAGGAAGTTCACTTCAACTTCTCAAACACATACCAGGAGCTCAGGGAGCTTGCTAGATCCAGCCAAATCCACCAGCTAATTCACCAAAACAACCACCAGTTCATCATAAAATGGTGACTTAAGGAGGGGGTGGTACAGGAGGATAGCAAGAACAAGTTCAAGATCACAGGAGACTTGGAGGAGCAGGACAACACCAGGTGGTGTAGATCAGGATCAACACAGCACCAGCAAGCTAATTGTGTGGTGAGTTGATACAAAACCCTCACATGCTAAATCTATAATTAGCATGTGTTGTTTCATATAGGATCTTCTCAGAGTGCACCCAAGTGGGGTGTATCCATCACAGAAGATATTAAAGAAGGGCCAAACTACCTATCTTTGCAAACTACTCCAAGATCTCAGCCTATGCATCATTGATCTTGGAGATTCAAACATATTTTTACATTCACATGTACATCAGCAATAAACTGAATGCTTCTAGGTACATCCAATGGATGGTAGCACCTCAGAAGTGGTTCATTTTATAGCTTTATACTACACAGCATGGTTACCAAAGCATTTTCTTAAAAGGCTAAGAGAATCATGGTCTTAAACTGATTACCAAAATCCAAACAAGGTTTCAGACTAGCATCATAAACCTGTGGATCTAGTTTTAACTAGATCAACACATAACACACTGCTGGTACATGGCACATCCACAACTGGGTAGCACCTCTCTACCAACAAGTTCAAAAGTAGCTATTTAAACACATCTGTAATCACTTTCCTAAATTAAATTAGGAATCATACTAGGCACTTTGTGCCAGATGAGCCAGTAAACATCACTACTGTCAATCACAAGCTACTAATCATCTTCCTATAAAGCTAACAGGAATCAATCATATTTCTAATTATCTCTGCACATCACTGTTTCAAAAGCAAATGCTAACACCATCACCTTAACAGAGAACATTCCAACTCTAGCATAACAGTGAGTTTCAATCCAATAAAATGAAACCATCACAGATGCAACAAGGGTGATCACATAAGGTTCAGTATACATTCATAGAGGGTTCTCTGACAGAGAACAAGGTGGTAACAAATATTCAGTAGAGTACTAACTAACAGAAGGGAGAGTAATTGGTTAGAACCAGTAGCATGCAACAGATACCACTAGCAAAATAAACTCTAGAAGGATATCACTAGTAGGATGAACCAGAGCAACTAACTCAACATCACTGCACAGGGTTCAGGGATGAACCCTAGACAGGGGCTAACCTGTAAACATGCCAGGGAAGGAGAGCTAGAGCACAAGAGAGAAGCACAAAGGGGTAGAACCAAACTTACTCGGGGTCCTCACAAAAGTAATTGAAGAGGAAACAGAGGAATGGCCGACGGCGGTGCAGAAGCAGTGACACAGGGAGCACCCCGAAGGGGCGCTGCAACCCACGGCGATAGCACATCAGAACTGCCGGAGATAAAGGGAAGCACACCATGAGAAACCTCGGCGCACCATCGCCGAAGCTCCAAGACGACCAAACCCTAACCCTAGTTTCGGGCAGGGGTCAGCGCGGCCAGGAGAGGACACCATCGGTAAATCTGCTCGGACAGAACTGAGCAGCGTCATCGACTTAGCCATCCTGCACCGTGGCAGCGGTAACGGCGGACGGACCAGGCCAGAATCGTGCGAGGCGGCGATAGCAAGCGGAGGAGGCGACCGCGTGCGCGCGCGAAAGAGAAAGGGGAGAGGAGAGTGAGTGCTAGGGGTACTGAGCTAGTGGGCGGCCTAGTACCACCTGGTGGGCTAAACCAGGCCATCGAGTCAGGTTGGACCGGGCCAGCCCAGTGGGCCAGGACCTTATTTTAAAAGAGTTGTTTAAAAAAGAAAATATTTACAAATATGCCCCTGAAACAAAACAACTCTAGAAAAATAAATAAAAATCTTAAAAATATAAATAATATGTCTATGAACTCACAAAAATATTCCCTATTGAATAAAAATAAGCAATAGAATTTTTGGTAACTAAAAATTAGGTCTATTATTAATATTGTGCCAATTATTTTGAATTTTATACAAATAGATGAAACACTTAAAATTGAAAAAAAATCGTTTTTAAGATCCTAAATGGATATACTATTATAGAAAAATACTAGTTTTTATTTTTGAAAAGTAAATTTAGTGTGATAAAAATAAAGTTTTATTTCCTTAAAGGACTTTTAGTAAATATTTAAAAGGGTAATAAAAATTAAATAAATTCATATTTTTAACTCAGAATAATACTTTTCCTTTATTAATTAAAGAAAATAGAAAACTTTTACTAAGAGGGTAAAACATGCAAAGAAGCAGATAATAAACCATTGCATGACATTACTATGCATTGCATATTGCTTCTTTAAATATTGTCCTTACCGGGCAATAATGGTCCTTTGTAGAAACCGGAGCTCAAGGTCAGGTGGAAGCATCCGACTTCACTACCTTGTAGTCACAAGGCAAGTTCATAACTTGCTCATGTCCTTTGAAGAGTCTTTATCAAAGATATTACAAATTGTGTGTTATCACCTATGATCTGGAGGAAGAAAATATTATCTTCTTTAATAAATAAGATATAGTTATCATCCTAAGTGATGATAAAGATAAACAATGGAACTTAGGGTTCTAGGTGCACAAGTCACCATAGGATTAACAACCCATGACATCAGTGATTCTAGCGCCGTATATTACACGTTAACCATAAGATTTGGAATGGGACGGAGAAGTCAGTTGTATCTTCTTGCTTTCATATGGAGGCAAGATTACCTTATCGTGACGTTGGGATTACTGGTGTGGATCCAACATATGGTTGGTCACCCTTAGGCCCCATGATTTTGGTGTCTAGATTATTTATGAGTGCCTGCCGGAGGTATAGTCGGCCTTTTGTGGAGCTTGCCAGGGGCATCACCAACTCATAGAGTTTTTGGGAACTCACCAGGGTTGTAGCTTGCCCCCCGGAGGATCGTGCAGACATATGGGGTCCCGAAGAGGGCAGTGATTGGCTTGGATCACCTATTGGGCCCCACATCCTGGAATTGTCGACGGGAAAGTACACCTGGTTGTGCAACAAGGAGATGGTCTCTCATGGGTAAAGCAACGCACCTTTGCAGAGTGTAAGAATTGTGACATGTTACTCCCTATTCCGGGAAGGAGCTACG
The DNA here is from genome assembly GCA_910589775.1 of Avena eriantha. Taxonomy (NCBI): domain Eukaryota; kingdom Viridiplantae; phylum Streptophyta; class Magnoliopsida; order Poales; family Poaceae; genus Avena; species Avena eriantha. The sequence goes on along the minus strand of OU342742.1, from coordinate 453,729,314 downwards.
AGCGTGGCAGGAAAGGAACTCCATGAAGTTTTGGTTAACCTGTGAAGGCTAATGAGCATAGTTTTTGATAATAAAATCAATCTTTGAAGAAATGTTTATGAAAACTGCATAGTACCAAGGATGTATCGTCCGAGGTGGTAGATAGAGCATAAAACTTCCCACCTTGCATATAATGAACTTTTTGGGTAAGGTTGTTACTCACTCTTTCCTTTGAACCCCTGCTTAGACTCTAAGAATCCAGAAGACCCTTCGATGTACGCAGCTGAAGGACAAGAGGATGTCTGCTACGAAGAGCCAGACCTGTCTAGAGGAGTTGAAGGGGTGGACTACGAAATACGCTATGGAGTGGAGGGCAACGAGTCCGAGTAGTTGCCTTAGTTATTTGTAAAACAATTGAGCCGAGCAGCATAACCTTTATAAAATAAGTTGTTGAGCTCAATCTGGGGTATGAGTTTGAATCTTATATTTTCCGCTGAAACTACTTAAGTTTGGTTTGTAATTTGTAACACTTGAAGTTTGAAACTTCTGGTTTGTAATAATAATGAAGTGTGTACGTTTGTAATATGGACCCGCAATGTTTCTGTTGTACCACTCTGAGGGATGTGATATTTACAGAACGGTGTTCTGTGGATGTCATGTCAACGACTATAGTGTACTACACATGCAGTGGTATGATGGGTCACCGCACTGGGCCGGCCCAACTACACTATGCTGGCACAGCGGGCTGCTGATAGAATGGTCCCATGCGTCAGCGACTAAACTAAACTGAAACAGTATCTTTCAATCTGGGTCGTGCGATTAGACTAGGATCTACGGTTGTGGTTCGTTGTCTCCGGCGACAGCTCTTGTGAGAAACGAACCCTAACACGGTGGTGGGGGAACGTGGGGGCTCACCAGGGCTCCACCAAGGGTCGGCGATGGGGTCGATCGGGCTTGTCGAGGACGGCGAGTCGAATGGTTGTCGCGACGGCTCCTGGGGCGGCTCCTAGCTCCGGTTCCCCTTCTCCTTTGCAGCGGCAGGCTCCGGTGAAATTCTAGTGATGTGGTGCTCGCTTTCTCTAGGGAGAGGTGTGGGAGGTGTCTGAGAGAGAGGGGAGTGGAATGGTGTGGCAAATTGGAGCTGGGGTGGCCTCTATTTATACACCAGCGAGAGGGACAGACCGAGATGGCTCGGGTTCATCGGCGATGTTGATACAGGGGGCTAGCAGCATGGCTGAGGGTAGGGGTCGACGCGGTGCTTTAGGGCGGTCATCGTGTGAGCGATGGCACGGCAAGGGGCGGTCGAGAACGGTCAGGAACGGTCGGTGCTCAGGACAGAAACATCGGCGTTCGAGACGGCGCACAGTGGCTACGGTCTACGCGGTGACAAACGGGCGTGTCTAGGTGGTAGCTGGGGTCATGATGAGTGCGGGCACGCATAGAGAGGGCGAGGCGTGGCGTGTGTGCGCGTGTCGGCTGCGGCGCTCTGGCGCGCTCTCGGCATGGCAGACAGAGAGGTGGGTGCGACGATCACGGCTGGTCCACGGCTTGCCTGCGGTCGAGGGGTGGACAGAGGGTGGTGGTGGTGTGGCGCCTATCTCCTGGACATCGTGGGAGAGGGTGGCACGGTCTGTGGTGAGTGGTTCTTGGTCAACCAGCACGGTGAGATTTGGGCGGTGCTGAACTGGCGCAAACGGCAAAGGGGAAGCGTGTCCTGTGCTGCTGGGCACTAGGGTGAGTGAGTGGGATGCATAGGGGACAATGGGGTGGTCAAATTACTGCTCAAAACAGTAGAAGTTAGGCAGTGGTTTATCTGTGTCTGCAAGGTGCTTGACCAAATGGCTACATGAATTCAAGATTTGAATTTTTGGATGAAATTTGGTGAGTGTTCTGAGTACTTGCTTGAGAGTCTATGGTTGCTTGGAAAAGTCAAGGTGAATTGATTTGAGTGGTTTTTGCAAAATGGTGATCTATGCATATGAAGTCAATTTTGTAATGTTCTTTAAATAGATTTGGAATTTGTTTCTGTAAATTTATAAAGTGGGCTTCGGTTCTCTTTTACTTGATCTAGCAAGGGGTAAAAAGATTTGGAAATGTTTTTGTTATAAATCTTTTACTAGGAACACTCAAAGTGGTCTAGTGGGTAATTTTGATCAAAATGACCATTTGCTTATATGATTCATATTTGAATTTCTTTTCTTTTGATTTTGTTTGTAAATGGCCTAGATGATGTAGTATTCATATTTAAACCATTCCTTATCATTTGTAGCAATCAAACATGGCAATTGCACTAATGTGATTTGTAGCAATCATACACTAATGTGATTCACACATACTCATATTAGATTTAATAAGAAAAGTTTTTGTTAACCCTAAACTTGTGTGATTAGAACTTGATAATCTTGATTAATATTTTTGGGGTGTTACACAAATCTTCCAAAGGCAAGTTATGCTTAAGCATCTTAGGTGGACGATGGAGAATCTCGTCAATCTCATTTCTTTCTTCCATGAAGATTTCACTTTCGTGGTCTTCCATAAATTGCTGCAAAGAATTGGTAGGAGGTAGAGAAATAGAAGCAAGTTGTTCAACTCTAAAATCCTCATTAGGAGTTTCACTTTCACAAGGAACTTTAGTAAATTTTGAAAAATTAAACTCATAATATTCCCCGTCAAATTTAGTTAAAATTTTCTCCCTTTTACAGTCTATAGTGGATCCACACGTGTTCAAGCAAGGTCTACCCAAAATGATAGGATAGGTTTTACTAGCAGCTGAACCAAGTACTTGAAAATCAGTAGGATATTTAATCTTACCACAAAGAACTTCCACATCTCTTACAATACCAATTGGAGAGATGGTCTCTCTATTTTCAAGGTGAATGACCACATCAATTTCTTCTAGTTCACAAGGACTAATTTCATGCATAATTTTTTTGTAAACCTCGTAAGGAATAACACTTGAACTTGCACCAATATCACATAAACCATAATAGCAATGATCACCAATTCTAATAGAAAGCACAGGGACACTACCCTTTTTAGTTCTATTAGGATGTGAGACAATATTAGAAGCATCCTCACAAAAGACAAAGTGTCCATCTTCTACATTTTTAGTGACAAGGTCTTTTACAATTGCTACTACGGGTTCAATGTTTATTTGTTCATTAGGTTTTATAGCTCTCTTTGTACTTTTATTAATTACACTAGTTATCATAGGTTTCTCCTTTACCTTATCTAGGAAAGGCATTTTCTCGATATAAGGTTCAGGTAAAATGTGATCAATAGTGCAAAATTCAGTACTTCTAGCAGGAACACAATCAACAATATCTTTAGATGGTGCATGATACTTGTACCATTCTTCTTTTGGAATCTCAATGTATGAGGCAAACGCTTTAAGACAATTTGCAATAACTTGAGAGTCAAGACCATAAGCATTTCTAATGTTCTGAAAGTCATCAGTTCCCATAAAAGATTCAATGCATTCATAATCATAATTTATACCCGACTTTCTTCCTTTATCATTTTCCCATGCTTCAGCATTGTCTTGAATATGGTCTAGAAGATCCCATCTAGCTTCTTCTTTCATGCGTGTAAATGATCCAGCACAAGAAGCATCCAATAGATCCTTATCATGAAGAGTAAGTCTTGCATAAAGGTTATTGATAATAATATTGTGAGGGAGATCATGAATAGGACATTTGAGCATTAGTAACTTCAATCTCCCCCAAGCTTGAACTGTACTCTCTCCATCAAGAGGCCAAAAGTTGTATATTTGATTCCGGTCTTTATGAATCTCACTAGGAGGATAAAATTTTGAATAAAAGAGAGGTACTACTTTCTCCCATTCAAGAGATTGACCATTCTTCAGCAGCTTATACCATTCCTCGGCTCTTCCTTTTAGTGATAATGAGAATAACTTCTTCTTGACTTGATCTGTTTAATACCTGCACACTTGAACAACCCGCATAATTCGTGTATAAAGAGCAAATGATCACCGGGATGGACAGTTCCATCTCCAAAATAGTAGTTATCCATAACACGATCAACAATTCTTGTAGGTATCTTAAAAGTATCATTCTCAACAGGTGGTGGTTCATCTACTACCTTAGCAGTGGTAGTAGCATTGCGAAATAAGAAACTAAGTGAATTATCCATATTGAAAAAAAAGTAACTAACAAATATAAACAATACTCATAGTAGAAGTTTCCTTTACCAGTTCCACTCTCAAATAGCGCTTCACTCCCCGGCAACGGCGCCAGAAAATAGTCTTGATGGCCCACAAGTATAGGGGGTGTATCACAGTATTTTGGATAAGCAAGAGTGTTGAACCCAACGAGGAGCAGAAGGTGTTGACGAGTGGCTTGGAACAGGAATTCTGTGTAAATACTTAGCAAACAGATTTTTAGGGGCTTTTGATAATGCAGATAAATAAAGTATGAGTGAATAAAAGGTAATAAGAATAAACGCAGCAAGTGTCCCAATCCTTTCTTTAGCAAAGGACAAGCCGGATGTATTACTTAAGATGACCAAACGTTCTCGAGGACACACGGGAATATCGTCAAGTGCTTTCGCTTCATATAATTGATTAATATTCTTTAGTTTGATAAGTGTTGTGTGGGTGAACATGTGCTAATGTACCGACCTTCCTAGGACTAATACATACTTCTGATTATACCCCTTGCAAGCATCTGCAAGTACAAGAAAGTAATTAAGATAGAAACATAACCACAACTTTAAACTCTGAGATCCTAACATCCCTTGTGCAAAGGTTTCCTAACGGGGGTTCAGGTTTCTGTCACTCCGGTAACCCCTAGGATTAGTAGCCAAATACACAATGCATTCCCCTAGGACCATAAAGCTGAAGTATCATGTAGTCGACATTCACATGACACCACTAGAAGAATAACACCACAACTTAAATAACAAACTATTGAATCTCTCTCAACACAACTCCACTACTTACAACATGACTTCTCCCATGTCCTCAAGAACTAAACGAACTACTCACAAGACATCACATGGATCAAGATCGGAGATGAAATAATGATAAGTAACAATCTGAACATGAACGATAATTCAATGGTTCCACTCAATAGCATCAACTACAACAAGTAATCAATACCGGGAAAGTTTCCCCTAAGAACTATGCAAGATTCAACCCAATCGTTACAACGGTATGGAGTGGTGATGATGGTGCTGGCGGAGATGATGATGAAGAATATGATGATGATGATCCCGATGAAGTCTAGCTTGATGGTGGTGTTGATGGCGACGATATCCCCTCTCCGGGAAGGAATTTCCCCGGCAGATTTCTGCCTACCGGAGAGCTCTTTCTCTCTGTGCAGTTTTTTGCCCCGCAGAGGCGGTGGAATCTTTCTATGGTCGCTCCCCGAGGCTTAGGGTTTCGTGGGGATAATATACGCCAAAGAGGAGAGCTGGAGGTCGGCCAAGGTGGCCTAACCACCTGGTGGTGCGGCCAGGGGTGGCCCGCGCCAAGGGGTGGTGTGGGCCCCCTGTGGCCCAACTCCGCTCCCCCTTCTGGCATCCTTCGTCTTCTCGAAAAATATAATTTTCCATGTATTTTCTGGAAAAAAATATCTTCGTGAATTCGCCTCCAAATAGTGCCTTTTCCATTAGATTCCTGACTTCAGCGGTCCATCCTCCAAAAGTCATCAACCATGCAAAAACAAATGAAATAACATAAGTATCATCTCTTAATATGAAATATATCAATGAATCACAGTAAATTATGATATAGAATAGTGACGCAAAATGGACATGTCAATATCTTCATATCATGTATCGCATGTAGATTAGTTTATGCGTTTGCAAGTATTAAATTGATGTATTAGTATGAATGATTTGTAATTACTACTTATAATGAATTTGATTCTATAAGTTGTAGTGCAGCTAATGGACCGTAGTTGGATTAAGAATGGGAAAACGTTCATAGGTCCATACATGAAAGGTTGTAATGAGTTCATGAAGTTTGTGTGACAACATAAGACAGAATATGAAGCATGTGCATGTGCACTCGCTGCCTTAATCTTGTACCTCGTGATCAGAACCAAGTGTTGCGACACATAAATTGTAAGGGTATGTCCATGCATTACACTAGATGGATATTTCATGGGGAGGCATTTAGTGATAATGAAAGTGATAGTGATGGCCAGCACAGTGAGGGTCCTGGTGCATATGATAGTGACAATGATGAAGAATATGATGAATTCAATGAGAATAATTATGTTGATGATGCATATAATATGGTTCATGAGTTGAAGAAGTATGGAAAGAAAGGTCCTAATGAGACTAATTTTTTTCAAATCTACTGGAAGAATCCAAGAGAGAGCTTCATGAGGGATGCACCACTTATACAAGGTTGGCATTTATTATGAAGATTCTTCATTCAAAACATACAACTAGGTCACAAACAAAGAATTTGATCTTTTTCTTTACCTGTTATGTGATGCTTTGCCATGGGTGGATTTCCCAAAATCTTATGTTGATTCTAAGAGTGTACTTTCTGAAGTTAGGCTTGGTTACGAGACTATACATGTGTGCAAGTTTGATTGTGCTTTGTTTTGGGGAGATCACGAGAACAATACACATTGTCCTATCGGTGGATTTTCTAGATGGAGAGACCCAAATGGAATCAAGAAGGTGCCTCACAAGGTTTTCAGGTACTTTCCTATAATTCCAAGATTACAAAGATTTTTTGTTTCAACAGAATTGTCAACACATACAAGGTGTCACAAAGAGAAGAGGGTTGTTGAGGATGATGCTTTGAGGCACCCAACTGATGGTAAGGCATGGAAACACTTTGATGAGAAGTTTGGTTGGATTTTTATGACCCCAGGAGCATACGGCTAGGCATTGCCACAAATGGATTCAACCCCTATTCTAGTAACATGAGAAGTTCGTACAATATGTGTCCAGTATTTGTGATTCCATATAACTTCCCACCAAGGATGTGCATGGATCAAGCCAACTTTATGTTGTCATTGCTTATACCACGGAAACATTCACCAGGGAAGGATTTTAATGTATTTATGTAGCCTCTTATTAAAGATATGATGAAGCTATGGGCAGGTGTTGACACATATGATGTTCTTGTAGAGGATGACTTCAAATTGCATGTTGCTTTCCTATGGTCTATTCATGACTATCCAGGGTATGCTACCATATCTGGCACCTTAGGTGAGCTTACATGATTTACCTTATTGGTCCACACTTTTGTTATCACACAACCTTGATATGATGCACATTGAGAAGAACATAGGTGACAACATAGTAGGTGCACTTCTTGAAATTGATGGAAAAAACAAGGACACTATCAGTGCTAGAGTTGATTTGAAGAAAATGAACATTAGGAGGAAATTTTGGATGAAATATGAAGGGGATAGTTGTTTCAAGCCACACACCCCCTGGACGCATGAAAAGGAAAAGGAGATACGTGTTTACAGGTTTTTGGCAAAAACTAGGTTCCCAGATGGTTTTTGTTCAAACTAGGAAAGGTGTGTGGATATTGAAGCTGGAAAAGTACATGGTATGAAGACACATGACTGCCACATTCTTCTTCAGTGTATTTTGGCAGCTTGCTTGAAAGGTGTTGCACCAAAAGAAATGTATGAGGCTATTGTTGATTTTGGGAGATTTTTTAGAGAGTTGTGTGCTAGAATTCTTCATGTAAAAGTCCTGGAATGACTAAAGGTAGAGATAGTTTTAATTCTTTGCAGGCTTGAGAAGCTCCCCCTGCATTTTTATGGCATGGTGCACTTAGTTTTTCATCTTCCTGAGGAGGCTATTCTAAGGGGGACTATCCATTATGGATGGATGTATCCAATTGAGAGAAGACTAGGTTATCTTAAGTCTACTATCTATAACAAAGGAAGGCATGAAGGTTCAATTGCTGAAGGGTATATCATCGATGAGTGCATCACATTTTGATCTAGATATTTTAGCGATGACGTTGAAAAAAGATTTAACAAAGCTGAAAGGAACCAAGATAATCAAAGGGTGTCGATGAGTTCAAAGTTTTCTCTGATGGAGCCAAAGGGTTTGGAAAATCATACCTGAACTTTTTTGATAAGGAATTTGATAACATGATTTGGTATGTTCTCGACAATTGTGAAGAGGCAGAACCTTATATCAAGTAAGTTTTTTGGACATGATAATGCATAAATAATTGCTTTATGTTATACTTAATATCATATTGTATTATTTTTATTCGTTTGTTTTAGTGTTTGCGGAGAAGAATTACTTGTTAGGGGTGTTAATAACATAGATGAGGCACTTAATAAAGTGTTCCCATCTTGGTTTAAAAACCATGTGACTGAACTCGACAATGCATCTAAAGATTTGAAGACACTTGTAGATGGGGCAGACAAGCGTGTAATTGTACACTCTGCTTGCAATGTAAAGGGTGTTAGGTTTTGTACGGTCACTCGGGAGTAGAACCCAAGAACTCGGAATTGTGGGGTAATGAATAAGGCATTTGTATGTTCTCAACAAGATGATAAGTTTTATGGTGTTCTGCAGGAAGTTCTAGAGCTCAAGTATGTGCCTAACAAGCGTGGTCCTAGATCAGTATTCCTGTTTCGATGTGACTGGTTTGATCTAGATAGCAAGAAATCAAAGATGAAAGATGATGGACACTACAAAGGTTTTAATACTTCTGTTCCTTGGTACAATAATGCCCCCTCCATATTGGTAGGTCAAGCAGAATCATGTTTTTATTTAGAAGATATTGAGTTTGGTTTGACTTGGAAAATTGTGTAGACATTCAGCAATAGGAGTATCTATGACGTACCAGAAAATGAATTTGGTAATGAAGCTACTGATCAAGAGAACTTGGCATACTAGGAGGACATATATCAAATGGATCGTAGATTTCAAGATGTCATTGTCGAAGAAGATGAAGATGATTATGTCGAGGTTTTTGATCGTCTAGACGAAGTGGAACATGTTGCTGCAAGATTTTTCCAAGATCTAGAAAAGGAAGACAGCAGTAACGAGGACATGGACATAAGTGACGATGAACATGTTTACAACATGGAAGACCTTGCAAATGATGCTAAAGGCAAGAACTCTGATTATGACACAGATGTTGAGGATTAGATATGTGTACTACATAATTCATAATTTTGGGAAAACTAGGTGGATTATGAACCAAAATCATGTGTCGTAACTGATGGGGGAATACCAATAAGGGTATACCCATGAAGCGGAGTCACAGCTGGATCGAGCCGACTAAAGCCAATACCAGAGCGGGTCGACTCGCCGAATATGGCGATTGACGCCTGATGACCCACAAGTATAGGGGGTATATCGCGGTATTTTCGAGGGAAGTGAAACCCAGTTTATTGATTCAACACAAGGGGACCCAAAGAATATTTATAAGGCTTAACAACTAAGTTGTCAATTCAGATGCACCTGGAAACAATCTTTCTCACAACAGTTTATCAGTAGCATAAGTTTTGTAATAGCACTAGCAAAGTAATAGCAGTAATAGAAGTAAAGACAGTAGTAACAATTGCAGTAAATAGTAGGATTAAAGCGCGGTAGGCATAGGGATGGATGGACGGGTGTTGCATGGACAAGACAATTCATATAGCAATCAAGACATAGGGCATATGCAGATAAATAAGATAAAGCATCCAAGTACTAAATAATCATAGGCATCTGTTCAATATATAGTCATACGTGCTCGCAATGAGAACTTGCACAATGATACATTGCAAATGTATCTATAATTTTTGATGTTGCATTCTTGGTTTTATCTACTTTCTTGTGTTTTGTCCACATTTTGGAGTACTTTTCATAGACTTTCTTGGACTAACCTATTAACAAGATGCCACAGTGCCAATTGCCTGTTTTCTGCTGTTTTTGGTTCTAGGAAAGTCAGAAAATCAATATTCCCCGAATTGGACCGGACAAAAGCCAAAGTCGATATTTTACTGAAAGACTCACGGAGCCAGAAGACGAGACGGAGAGGGTGTTGGAAATATGCACTAGAGACAAATAGTAGTAAGGACTATTATCATATTTCATATAGTTTATGATTAAGTTTTATATCATGCTATAACTATATTGAGTGGAAACATCAATACACGTGTGATATACAAACAACCAGGGGATCCCAGTGAAACTCTAGTCACTGGTTCATTGGTCAACAGATAATCATGTTTCCTGATCATGTGGCATTTATGCCAGTTGGAAATGAGGTCATCCCATTCGGAGAATGAGATGATGAACCAATACCCAACCTAAACATCGTGACCCAATCATGTCATGAAGTTCAAGTTACGATGATTAGAAATGGATCCTCGTAGACTATTCCTTAGACCATGAGGCTATATCAATCACTGTTCCCGAGGGTGCTTAGATATCATCAAACCCCATCTGGTAAAACGGTGGTTATAAAGGTGTGTTCAGGTATTCGGAGGAAACCGTAGAGGCAATATATGTCGAGAGCGGGAGTTGTCCGTCCATGTGACGGGAAGATACTCAAGGGCCCACTCGGAGAAGTTATATCCAATAGCTGCGCAGCGTGTGATTGGATCACGGGGATATCACTTGTCGGGACGAGTTAAGTAGAATTGTTCAGTGACGAGATTGAACCTGACATGGTGATGTCAATGATCAGATCTCGGGCGATGCAAGTATCGAATGACAAAGGGAATAAGACACGACTGTCCCGGTTCAAACGACGAAAGATCTTCGTGGAGCGCACAAGGGTCACATGGCCATCAAGGTCCCTCTGTTGATCATTGGTGCGAGAGTGTCCCGACCATGTCTGCAGTGTTCCCAAACCGTAGGGTATCACGCTTAAGGGCTTGATGATGCTTAGAGAGTGTTTATAGGATCGGTAGAATCACCGAAGAAAAGAAGGGAGAAAACCGGAAGGGTTTCGGTAAGTCTGGAGGATGTCCGGAGTGGAGGTGGAAGGTGTTCCATGGCCATGGAGATTAGATAATGTGTGAATGAATGTTAAATATTGATTTAATCATTTATTCATAATTATTTAATAAAGAGAAAATAAATTAAAAGGTCAAAAGGCTTAATGGGCCAATTTCTGGATGGAGAGGGCCCATTAGGGAAAGGAGAGAGGGAGAAGGGGCAAGGGGGCTGGCCGGCTGGGCCTAGCCCCCCGCGTGGGGCCCACCAGGGGCTGGCCGGCGGCCTCCCCTCCCCCTCCTCTCCTTTAGTCCCACCCCGGGACTTGAGGGGAGGTAGTACCTCCCCTCCCCCTATATAAGGTGGGGTATTTGGCCTAGAAAATACACCCAATAATCAATAAAGGTCTCCCCACTTTTGGGAGGACCTCCAATTGATATTTTCTCTCTCCCCCTCTCTCTCTCGTGACCGTGGTCCCAAGTCTGGACTGCGCGAGCGAGAGACATGTTCACCGCGGAGCACCGTCCGGGATTCGGATCCGGGAGCTCTACTTCCGCAACTGCTGCTGGATCGGGGAAGCGGGAGTCATCGTCAGGCACCGGACGTGTGTAACTCCCACGAGGTGTCACACTTTAGGCACTCAAGTCGTTGGAGCCAGAAGGAGCGCAAGGACTTCACCACGACCTTGAGGTCGGCTTCGGCTCGTCTACATCAACCACACTCTCCTGAGAGTTGACAAGGCTTTTCGGTCTTCGAGGGTAAGTTCGCGAAAAGCCCCTCCTGTTACTGTATTACTAATAGATAGGTCCTGGCAGCTTCAGGGGTTCAGGGGCATAGAGTAAAATTTAATTTTTTATATACGCGGAACCCCTACAGTGATATCAGAGCTAGATCTATGCGTAGTAATGCTAGTATGGGTAGAACACACGAGATGTAGCGTGTGGGCGTTGATCTTTTAGTTGTTACCCTCCCACGTGTACTTGTGTATACTGCAGTAATGCTTGATGAAGCGGCCCCCGACCGACTTTACGCGTTCATTCGCGAGACTGGTCCACGCTTGACATACGGCTTGTACCGTATAAAGTGGCTTAGGGGGTGTCTGTCTCTCTCGCATTAGTTGGTATACCATTTGCAATGGAGGGCCCCGAAAGGGGTGTAGTATAGACAACTACTTGATCAGCGTTGTGCTGAAAGTTCGTAGGTAAGAACGGTTCTCGTACGAAAGCCCATTCAGCCACGTAAAACATGCAAAGGTAAAGTAGAGGCGTCTAACTTTGTTTTGCAGGGGGTGTTGCTTTGTGATATGATTGTGGCAAAGGTAAAGTGATTACCTTTTGTTGCATAGTAGTAAATAGTCATGAAGGTGACGAACTACCACGCCGGAATGACACCGGTACCCTGGTGTCTATGGCGCCGGAACCCTGGTGCCGGAACCCGGTGACGACGGATGGAGATCACGACGTGAAGAACCATATCACATAGCATTTACATTCAATGTTATTGTTTGTATGTCTTATTGTGTGCTAGTATTAGATACTCGACGGTAGCCTAATAAGATGATCCCTGTTAAAATAACCAACGATTGTGTTCCCCCTTAGTGTGCACCACCAAGAAAGTTCTTCGGTATGAGGCAGGCCGTGATGATCGGGTGTCAGACATATCTATGTTCGCATACAGTGCGTGCAAGCCATGTTGCACAGCGAATACACCAAGGTTGAGTTGGCAAGCCTAGCACGCTAGAGAAGCGTGGCCTCGGAACGTGGATGGTCGAAAGATCGAGCACGATTCGCATGAATGATGTGACCGACGTTTAGCGTCCACCCTTGAACCCGCATTGATGGCCGCGATGATCAGGGGAGATGTGGCTGATAGGGGTCGTGTTATCACTAGGAACCCTCTTTGGGGATAGGTGTTTCTGAGTGGAGTTATTATTAACTCATTTAATTATAAACTTAGTCTAAATTCCTTTTGCAATTATAATTGTAGATGGGTTCTTTCGTCTTGAAAACTAAATGGTTAGAAGGAGAGAAGCTCAGATTAGATGGATCGAACTTCTCCACTTGGGTTGCCAGTCTCCATGTTCTCCTTAGTGAGAACGACATGGTCAAATACATACTCGACGGGATGGATCTGGATCCGTCCATAGACCTTGAGACCCCAGAGGAGCGGAAAGACTGTTATCTCCGTCGCGAGATGGCCTCCTATATTTCAGTTGTGATGTGTTTCAGAATGGTGGATGAGTTGTGGCCTTTCATGGGTGATGTCGACCCTCGTTCGGTGATGCTATAGCTTAGGACACATTTTGTGGATCAGACACGCATCTGAGAGCATGAGTTGATGGGAGACTTCCTCGCCATTAAGATGGAGGAGAACTCATCACTGGATAGCCACTTACAGCACATACATGATGTGTACATGAGGCCAGCATACTTCCTAGATGTCTGGATTTCAGGCTCTTTCGCAAATGCTGCTATGCTGCGGTCGCTGCTACCAAGCTACCAAGCACAAGTCAGGACTTGCGTAATGAGGGGCGACACGGAAATGGAGTTCCACCGGTTCATGACACATCTCAGGAATGTGTTGTTTGAACCAGATGTCGCTCAGGTCATCGATGACAAAGGTATATATTTGATATACAGTTTATAAATGTTATAATCTTGCAAACACATTTGCAGTGTTAAGTATATCAGATACTTGTTCTGTTTTACTGAAAACAGGTCCTTCTGCATAGAGGCGCTTGCTGGAGAGGAGGTGACGTTGCGTGTTGATGGCGAGAATGATGATGATGGCCGACGACACACTCCCTCAACATTTATCACTTAGTTTGTGTTTTAGGATGATTAATGTAATCAAGAGATTGTGAACTTCTTTAGTGTGTCTCACACTTCGTGAGACGGTTATTCATATAAGTTTGTAACAAACAGTTGTTCTGCTTTTATGAATGATTTTTATTCATGTTCATATCTTGTTTGATTACTTGTGAATTATCCTTATTGTTTGAAACTAATTGATAATGTATGAACATTTGTAAAACATTAAAATGCCTCGTTTAAAATACCCAACTTAATGATATTTCATTAATGAATGAAGCCATTGTTTAAATTCAAAGTTATGTGATATTATGTGAAATTCATTCGATTTCTTCTCACATATAAATCATGCCTAAGTTCGGCGAAATAAATTGAACACCATGTATTACTTGAATACAAAGTGTTTAAAGAATTGTTAAAAGTAAATACATATTCGATGTATTGTGTTTTAACGAAAATGATAATTATCATTAAATGATTGTTTAAATGTGTAAATTAGTTTACCAAAGGAAACATGAATATGAAACTATTTGATTTGATCAAAATGTTTCATCAACAAAGGGTATAAATATAAAAGAGAATCCAATTTCTATGATTTGATCAATAGCAATGAAGTTCAACTTTATAAGAATGGCATGAAAGAAATTGTGGAATGCAAAGTGTTTTGAAACGTCAAAATACAAAGCATCACAATGTGATATTAGATATCAAAAGGGGTTGAATAGAAGGCACCAAACAAATCATTGTAGAGTATATGTAGAGACCATTACTTAGAAATAGTTAGCACTCAATTAGAATTAGTGAACCATTTGAATTCGTGAAAGTTTGGGGGTTATTCGATATAACCAAAACAATAGCGAATAAGTCCTTGTAGAGTATTCATTGGAAACTTTGAATACGAAATCAATAGCTAAACCAAAAGGAATGCAAAAACTTGTATTGCTTGGATTTTGGTGCATTCTTGAGAAAGCTCACCTCTAATGATGTTTCTCAATTATGGAGAAAATGGAAATTAGTGTAAGACACGATGAGGATTCAAAACCCTGCATCAGAGTGTTGAGAAGCGCAATGGACAACGTTCCTGAGCGATTCTCTACATAGAAGAAAAGAATCAATGATTTTGATCATTGTGTTTTTCCCTCCACTATTGTTATTCACTATATGAAGTAGGATTCAAAATGTAAATCCATATCTTGTATGGAGACATTTGTGAATCACTTGTCATGATTTTTGGAATATGACATACCTATGAACTACAAAGGAAATGATGGTAAACTAGAATTATGAGAAATCCTAGAAGCAAGATTCCCTTGAGATTAGAAAGCAATTCGTTGCTGAATCTCACAAGTAAAGGAGTTGCTTGGAATTTTCCCAAATGACTGCAAAGCCATAGTAGGAAAAGGGGTAAATGACAAAAGCACAATTTATCAAGAATAGGATGAATTCAAATGAATTTGATTCAGGTGTGCTAAAATGTCTAGTGGATTTAAAACTAGTAAAGTACTAGTATCTCATAGTAAATCTCCAAGTTTGATATTTGATCAAAGGATTTTGAAGTTATTCAAAATAGTAAAGGAGATATGCAATTTGCATAAAATTGAGTGGGAGCTATGAAAGTCTTCCTGAAACAATATGTGATTGACATATTTTTAAGTGGGAGCAACATAAGACTCAAATTCAAATATGTAGGAACATAGTTTGAGTAAGAGTACTGACTCATACCCAAATATGATAGCAACATTGTTTGAGTAGGAGCTTATAGGAGTAATTCTTAAAGTAAGTTAAGGATGAAAGTGCAAATACTTATAAATGATGATTTATAAGATGTAGAAGTTGATAATAGGTGTATTATGATATTATGTAGTATTCCTTAAGGGATTCTGAAAAGTGTTTCAGAATAGAAGTTAATTAAGGAACGGGTCCTTAATAACTCAAATTAGGAATAGTATTACATCAATGGTTGAAAGAAAGAAAAGGATGATCATCATCCACTATGTGGAGACATAGGTTCTATCTTAGTAAACCATGATGGTAACATAGCATAATATGTAATCCGATTATGGAACGTTTGAAAGTGATTAAGTCCGAATCACAGAACGTTGAGCTAATTTTGTCTGCAGTGTCTAGTAGAGAACTGTGGACATATTTTCCAAATCCATAAAGGATGACATATCTTAAAACATAAAGGGTTATGTTATAAGGGAATATGTTGCAAACTCCAGGAGATACCAATTAAATTCAAGTAGGAAGCGAGGAGAACAAAACATCGAAAGTTGCACCGAGTGCACTAGTGTTTAGATGAATACATTTATAATAATAAATAAGGGTAACATCTAAAGTGTTGTATAATGTTATGGTGGGGCTAGTTCGCTTTGAACGTAGAATGATGTGTCCCAGGGCACAGTGCCCATGAGAAAGCCCTCGAGGTTGATCTAACATCAATGTAGGCTCCTGGAATCAGGCCTTGTTCTGCTGCCATAGCGATGATGCATACACACAGATGCTATCATGTGATGATAGAGTATTAATGTCAATCAAGGTGACATTAGTAAGTTGCAAAGAATTTGGGACTGTAAAGTACAGACCCCGGACTCAACCTCTTCCATGAGCAAGCATGTTCAGGGTACCAGATATATGGTGCCAATGATTGAGAACAAATGCAGCTAGTGTATTTGTACTCTAGTGCAAGTGGGAGACTGTTGGAAATATGCCCTAGATACAAATAGTAGTAAGGACTATTATCATATTTCATGTAGTTTATGATTAAGTTTTATATCATGCTATAACTGTATTTAATGGAAACATCAATACACGTGTGATATACAAACAACTAGGGGTTCCCAGTGAAACTCTAGTCACTGGTTCATTGGTCAATAGATGATCATGTTTCCTGATCATGTGGCATTTATGCCAGTTGGAAATGAGGTCATCTCATTCAGAGAATGAGCTGATGAACCAATACCCAACCTAAACATCGTGACCCGATCATGTCACGAAGTTCAAGTTACGATGATTAGAAATGGATCCTCGTAGACTATTCCTTAGACCGTGAGGCTATATCAATCACTGTCTCCCGAGGGTGCTTAGATATCATCAAACGCCATCTGGTAAAATGGTGGTTATAAAGGTATGTTCAGGTATTCGGAGGAAACCGTAGAGGCAATATATGTCGAGAGCAGGATTTGTCTGTCCATGTGACGGGAAGGTACTCAAGGGCCCACTCGGAGAAGTTATATCCAATAGCTGTGCAGCGTGTGATTGGATCACGGGGATATCACTTGTTGGGACGAGTTAAGTAGCATTGTTCAGTAACGAGATTGAACCCGACATGGTGATGTCAATGATTAGATCTCAGGCAATGCAAGTATCGAATGACAAAGGGAATAAGACACGACTGTCCAGGTTCAAACGACGAAAGATCTTCGTGCAGCGCACAGGGGTCACATGGCCATCCAGGTCCCTCTGTTGATCATTGGTGCGGGAGTGTCCCGACCATGTCTGGAGTGTTCCCGAACCGTAGGGTATCACGCTTAAGGGCTTGATGATGCTTAGAGAGTGTTTATAGGATCGGTAGAATCACCGAAGAAAAGAAGGGAGAAAACCAGAAGGGTTTCGGTAAGTCCGGAGGATGTCCAGAGTGGAGGTGGAAGGTGTTCCATGGCCACGGAGATTAGATAATGTGTGAATGAATGTTAAATATTGATTTAATCATTTATTCATAATTATTTAATAAAGAGAAAATAAATTAAAAGGTCAAAAGGCTTAATGGGCCAATTTCCGGAGGGAGAAGGCCCATTAGGGAAAGGAGAGAGGGAGAAGGGGCAAGGGGGCTGGCCGGCTGGGCCTAGACCCCCGCGCGGGGCCCACCAGGGGCTGGACGGTGGCCTCCCCTCCCCCTCCTCTCCTTTAGTCCCACCCCGGGACTTGAGGGGAGGTAGTACCTCCCCTCTCCCTATATAAGGTGGGGTATTTGGCCTAGAAAATACACCCAATAATCAATAAAGGTCTCCCCACTTTTGGGAGGACCTCCAATTGATATTTTCTCTCTCCCCTCTCTCTCTCTCTCTCTCTCGTGACCGTGGTCCCAAGTCTGGACTGCACGAGCGAGAGACATCTTCACCGCAGAGCGCCGTCACGCTGCGGGATTCGGATCCGGAAGCTCTACTTCCGCAACTACTGCTGGATCAGGGAAGCAGGAGTCATCGTCAGGCACCGGACGTGTGTAACTCCCACGAGGTGTCACACTTGAGGCACTCAAGTCGTTGGAGACAGAAGGAGCGCAAGGACTTCATCACGACCTTGAGGTCGGCTTCGGCTCGTCTAAATCAACCACGCTTTCCTGAGCGTTTACAAGGCTTTTCGGTCTTCGAGGGTAAGTTTGCGAAAAGCCCCTCCCGTTACTGTATTACTAATAGATAGGTCCTGGCAGCTTCAGGGGTTCAGGGGCGTAGAGTAAAATTTATTGTTTTTATACGCGGAACCCCTATAGAGGGGCCATAGGGTGGCCACACCATGTGGTGGCGCGGGCTAGCCCTGGTCACGCCACCAGGTGGTGTGGGCCCCCTGGCCACCCACCGATCTTGCCTCTTCTCCTATAAGAAGCCTCCCGATGCGAAAACCCTAAAAATTCAAGCCTCCAGCCACGAAAAGTTCCGTAGCACCGCTGCCACCGAAGGGGAGATTCGGGGGACAGAAAGTCTCTTTTTCGGCACCCTGCCAGGACGGGGAAGTGCCCCCGGAGCCATCTCCATCGATCTCCACCACCATCTTCATCGCCATTGCTAATTCCCATGATGAGGAGGGAGTAGTTCTCTCTCGAGGCTAAGGGTTCTACCGGTAGCTATGTGTTCATCTCTCTCTATGCATGATCATATTGTGATCATGAGCTTGTAATCTATAGATCTACCTTGCTACTCAAGTGCTTTAATAGATCTCTGCTCTCCCCATGTGTGTGAAAGTGACAGCGTGCATACCATGGTGGCACTTAGGCTAGAGATTACAAATACTTGTTATGTGTTATATTTAGAGTTGGATGTTTCTATGAAATTGTAGTGTTTGTTGGACGCATCTAGTACTCAAGGTGATAGTGTGGGGTTTTCTAGATGGGAATGGCTTACTTTGAGGTGTGCTGTTATAGCCCTACCGTCGATTAGAGTGTCCAACTAGAGAGTAGTTAAGAGTAGTATCATAAAGAGAAGATATTTATATGAGAGTGTTCACTAGTGAAAGTATGATCCCTAGGCCTTGTTTCACCGTTTCCAACTAGATTTGTTACATGTTTGCTTGCTTCCATCTTTATTTCAGTTTTACTTTAGTCTCTTCCACGCCATCAAGCTATTTTCTATCACCGTTACCACTTATAATTAGATATACCACTTGTATTTCACTATCTCTTCGCCAAACTAGTGCACCTATACACCTGACAAGTGTATTGGGTGTGTTGGGGACACAAGAGACTTCTTGTATCTCGATTGCAGGGTTGCTTGAGAGAGAATACCTTTGACCACTTCCTCCCTGAGTTCGATAAACCTTAGGTGATCCACTTAAGGGAAAACTTGTTGTTGTTCTACAAACCTCTGCACTTGGAGGCCCAACAACTGTCTACAAGAATAGAAGTGCGTAGACATCAAGCTATTTTCTGGCGCCGTTGCTGGGGAAGAAAGGTAAAAGGTATTCACACCAGAGGATTAAAGAAGAAGAACCTCCCATGGCAAACGCCTATTTTTTGGCGCCGTTGCTGGGGAGGTAAGGTAAAAGGTACTCACATCCTCCGGTGTGAGTGCTCGAAGTTATTTCCTTTAGATTCTGCAATTTTTTCTTTTTGTTTCTTGTTTTCACTAGTTAGGCTTAATGGAAAACAACAACAAAAATTAGAGAGCTTTATAGTATTTATCTTGAGTTAGGACATGAAGTGTTTGAAGAGGAAATTAAAAAACCTATGGAACTTTATTTGCATGCTAATAGCAATGTTGTTAGTATGAATTCTTTGGACACCATTATTCTCTAAGCTTGGGGAAGCTATTTTTGATGAAAATGATCTTTTTAGTCCCCCATCTTTAGAGGAGAAAATTTACTTTGATGATACTATGCCTCCAATATATGATGATTACAATGATGAGTATGATATTTTCAGTCCACCTACTATTGAGGAGAAAATTAATCATGATTACAATATGCCTCCTATATTTGATGATTATGGTGATGAGAATAATAATGATAGCTATTTTATTGAATTTGCTCCCACTACAATTCATAAGAATGACTATGTTTATGTGGAGAGTAATAATGATTATATGCATGTGGCTCATGATAAGAATGTTTTATGTGATAGATATATTGTTAATTTTATTCATGATGCTACTGAAAGTTATTATGAGAGAGGGAAACATGGTTTTATGCACCTCAATAATATTAACTTTCCCCTCTTTATGTTGAAAGTCTTGAAGTTGCACTTGTTTTGCTTTACTATGCTTGTTGATTTGTGCTTTAATGACTTGTTTCATTACAAGATTCCTATGCATAGGAAGTGGGTTAGACTTAAATGTGTTTTGAATTTTCTTCTTGATGCTCTCTTTTACTTCAATTCATATTTCCTATGTGTGCATCTTCTCAAACTATCATGCCTAACTTAAAGGCGTTAAAGAAAAGTACTTATTGGGAGATAACCCAAAAGTTTTAGATGAGTCTTGGAAGTTATTATCTCTGTAATAACTGCTCCTTATCATTTTTATTTGCTTTTTTGTGCCAAGAGTAACCTCTAATGAGAGAGAAGTAATGATTGGGAAAGTTGCTGTCCCGAAACAGATTTCTGTACTTCACCGTAAACATTCGTGTAAAATCTCTGAATGTCTTTTTGAGGCTTGAATTTTTGTGCTTCTGCCCCAGGTTGTTATCTAACTTTTGTTAGTTCAACACTTTTTGATTTTAGCAACCAAAGGTCTTCGAAAAAATTCGTCTTTACCTGCTGGTCTGTTTTGACAGATTTCTGCCATTATTTGCATTTGCTTCTTATTGATTCCTTTTTGAGTTCTTTTTGGGGAATTGAACTTTTTGAGGGAAGTGCTATAGTATCTAGTGTTATAATGGAAGTTTATTTGGTGTTGGAACTGAACCTTAAGACCTATTATCTTGAGTGTACTAATGTTGCTAATAAAGATTGTGTGAAGTTTTGTATGAAGAAAAATTTCAGGTGTATGGAAGGAATGAGTAATGAGATGAAGGATGGACTAAATCTCAAGCTTGGGGATGCCACACGTGTCACCCCAATAAATATCCAAGAAGTACAAGCGTCAAAGCTTGGGGATGCCCAAGGCATCCCCTTCTTCATCGATAAAAATCCTAGGTTTCTTCCAAACGCTTCATTTTTATTGTTTCATGCATAGTTGTATTATTCTTGGAGCGTCTTCTTTTTCATTTTCATTTTCATTTTGGTTTTTCATTTGCTTAGTTTTCTGAATAAATTGTTTGGACCCCCTCTTTCATACATTGGTTTGCAAATAGTTTGGTTTGGATTGGAAAAGAGTAGGAAAGTTCATACTTATGTGGTAAAAAGAGCTTGTTTTTGACTGTGGCCTATGCTTTGTCATGCCATGCTTGATATTGTTTTGGATTTATGCTTAGTATTCTTTGCTGTAGCATGACTTGTTATAAACAATTGAGATTTCTTAATGTGCCTTGGATGAATCATGCGTTGTTTTAGCATATTAAAGCATACTATAATGGTATTCTCCTTTGATGCTTTATTTGGGTTGACTTGGCACATGCTCACACCATGTTATGACTATCTCAAGTCACCATAGCCTTTATAATCCTTTAGTTTTCAACTTGTAGTATCACTTTATGCTTTCATCAATGATGTTTTGTCGCTCTGCATGATTATGGCCATTATTGCTCTCTTAGTTTGTCGCTCCCAGTCTTTTGCTAGCCCCCACAACCAAGTATGAGTTCCACTCATGCATCCAACTTCCTAAACCAAGTTATTCCAAAGAGTCCACCATACCTACCTACTAGCTTATGTTATTCCAAGTATATTCATGCTTTTGTTTACCTTCCAAATTAAACTTGTTATGAGAAAACTAGTGATTAAAGCTCTCACAAACTTGATGGCACACTTTACTTTTCTTGCCCTTAATAAACTTGAACCATTGTGTCGTCTATGTTGTATATGCTTGCACTTATTTGTTGGGAATTAGCGAAACCATGTTGTCATGGGGAACGCTTTCAACATTGCACTTGGTACTTGTACCTAGTTGATATCATGCTCTTTTGTATATGGATGTCGTCGGTGTGAAATGAAAGGGGAGCTTGTAAGTCCATGGAGTTATGTATATGTGTTAGAGAAATGCCAAGGCCGCTGGTCTAATCCATGCTGACATGGTGGAACCCTGCAGCGTAACCATAATGAGCTGTCTATGAAGCATTATTCTTATAAAAAAGAGTCCTATATTGAGAAAAAAAAGAGATTATGAAAAGAGGAAATAGAGAAAAAGGCACCATATTCCCATGGTAAATAAGAAGATTGCTGAGATGCTTGTTGTCTGCTTGCCTTGTCATTTTGATATGGGGATTCGTCCGTATCATCGGGCAAGGGGTACCCCGTTGGCGGTTCTCTATGATACACATGTACTTACGATGACAAGAACTTACCGGTAACTAAACTTGAGTAGCATGAGGAGTGGCCCTCGTATTCAAGGGACATGAGATTTCTAACTTATACTTCGTCAAGCATGTACACCATAGTTTGTTCACTTTAACCTTAATCACCTTCAAGATGCTTATGATAGGGGCAATGAGAGCTGGAAGCTAACAAGTACCATAATTTTTGGAAGCTCTTTATGAAACTTGAATCTCTACTTCCTTTTATGAAGGCCTTTCTTTTACTTTTATGTTGAGTCTCCACCTTCTATCTTTATGCACCTACTTTGAGAGCATAGTGGCCATTCTTAGTTCTATGTACATTGTCCCAAGACTTGTTGATTGATGCATAACTTTGATATTGCTTGTTCTTAAACTATTTGTATCTAGATGCTCTTATGAACTTTGAAGGTGTCCTATGCATTTATGTTTGCTACTCTATGAGGGACAAGCTGAATGCCACTATGCTATGTTTTCTTTATGTGAAACAAACAAACATCTTGCAAAGCATTATTATTCATGAGTCTTTTGTTTGTGCATTTTCATGTTGCAACATAGTTGCTATGTATTATTGTTAGAACTTCATCTTTCATGCTCATGTTTAGAGTACTTTGATCCCAGCTTTCATTTTTTACAAATACTTTGATCAAGTTTATGGTGGTGCATGTCACCTCAAAAATTATTCTTTCTTTTTATCACTTACCTACTCAAGGACGAGTAGGAGTTAAGCTTGGGGATGTTGATACATTGCAAATGTATCTATAATTTTTTATGTTCCATGCTTGGTTTTATCTACTTTCTTATGTTTTGTCCACACTTTGGAGTACTTTTCATAGACTTTCTTGGACTAACCTACTAACAAGATGCCATAGTGGCAGTTGCCTGTTTTCTGCTGTTTTTGGTTCCAGGAAAGTCAGAAAATCAATATTCTCGGAATTGGACCGGACAAAAGCCAAAGTCGATATTTTAGCGGAAGACTCACAGAGCCAGAAGACGAGACGGAGAGGGGCCACAGGGTGGCCACACCATGTGGTGGCGCAGGCTAGCCCTGGTCGCGCCACCAGGTGGTGTGGTCCCCCTGGACGCCCACCGACCTTGCCTCTTCCATATAAGAAGCCTCCCGATGCGAAAACCCTAAAAAGTCAAGCCTCTAGCCACGAAAAGTTCCGTAGCGCCGCCGCCACCGAAGGGGAGATTCAGGGGACAGAAAGTCTCTTTTCCGGCACCCTGCCGAGACGGGGAAGTGCCCCCGGAGCCATCTCCATCGATCTCCACCACCATCTTCATCGCCATTGCTGATTCCCATGATGAGGAGGGAGTAGTTCTCTCTTGAGGCTAAGGGTTCTACCGGTAGCTATGTTTTCATCGCTCTCTCTATGCATGATCATATTGTGATCATGAGCTTGCAATCTATAGATCTACCTTGCTACTCAAGTGCTTTAATAGATCTCTGCTCTCCCCATGTGTGTGAAAGTGACAGCGTGCACACCATGGTGGCACTTAGGCTAGAGATTACAAATACTTGTTATGAGTTATATTTGGAGTTGGATGTTTCTATGAAATTGTGGTGTTTGTTGGACTCATCTAGTACTCAAGGTGACAGTGTGGGGTTTTCCAGATGGGAAAGGTTTACTTTGAGGTGTGTTGTTATGGCCCTACCGTCGATTAGAGTGTCTAACCAGAGAGTAGTTCAGAGTAGTATCATAAAGAGAAGATATTTATATGAGAGTGTTCACTAGTGAAAGTATGATCCCTAGGCCTTGTTTCTAAGCATTGAAACACCGTTTCCAACTAGATCTGTTACATGTTTGCTTGCTTCCATCTTTATTTCAGTTTGCCTTTAGTCTCTTCCATGGCATCAAGCTATTTTCTATCACCGTTACCACTTATAATTATCTATACCACTTGTATTTAACTATCTCTTTGCCGAACTAGTGCACCTATACACCTAACAAGTGTATTGGGTGTGTTGGGGACACAAGAGACTTCTTGTATCTTGATTGCAGGGTTGCTTGTGAGGGAATACCTTTGACCACTTCCTCCCTGAGTTCGATAAACCTTGGGTGATCCACTTAAGAGAAAACTTGCTGCTGTTCTACAAACCTCTACACTTGGAGGCCCAACAACTGTCTACAAGAATAGAAGTGCATAGACATCACACAACATCTTTTGTCCTGCTACCCCGTTTGTAGCGGGGCCTCAAGGGAACTACTGGCAATTAAGGTGCTCCTTTTAATAGAGCACCGGAGCAAAGCATTAACACTCCATGAACACATGTGATCCTCACATCAAAGCCATTCCCTCCAGTTATCCTGATTATTGTCACTTCGGGGCCTTCGGTTTCGGACAACAATGTGTGTACGCAACTTGCAGGTAAGACCATAAACAATACTATCATCATGAATCAATAACATGTTCAGATCTGAAATCATGGCACTCGGACCCTAGTGACAAGCATTAAGCATAAAAACTTGCAACAAAGTCTAGAAGCACTAATAATAGATATTAGGCACCATGCCCTAACAATCTGATGCCATTACATGAACGATCTCATCCAATCCCTCATGGATGGGGGAATCATGGGTGGTTGATGGAGAAGCGATGGTGACGATGATGGCGATGATCTCCTCCAATTCCCCGTCCCGGCAGGGTGCCAGAACGGAGTTTCTGGTTCTGATTCGCGGAATCTGGTGGTGGCGGCGTAGCGGAACTCTTTTTGGAAAAACGTCGAACCCCCCTTGGTTTTTAGGTCAAGAGACATATTATACGCGAATGGGGAGGCCGAGGGGGACCCCCTGGCGCAGCCAGGCCTGGCCCACGCAGCCAGGTGGTGTGGGCCCCTCGTGGCCCTTCTCCGTCTCGTCTTCTGGCTCCTTGAGTCTTCTGGTGAAATAGGATTTTTGGCATAATTTCCGGGATTTTTCCTGATAGTTGATTTTCTGCAGAAAAACTAGACACCAAGGTAATTCTGCTAAAAACAGCGTCAGTCCGTGTTAGTTGTATCCAAATCACACAAGTTTAGAGGATAAACAATAGCAAAAGTGTTCAGGAAAGTAGATACGTTTTGGACGTATCAACCCCCCCCCCCTCCCCCAAGCTTAGCTTATTGCTTGTCCTCAAGCAATTCAGTTGAAAACTGAGTGTGATAAAAGAAACTTTCACGAACACATTTGCTTCATAAGATGTATATATTCTCAACATATGATCAAGTACTTAGACAATTCATAATAAGGAGTATGCAAATAAGGTTACTCAATAGTCATTTCAAGCTATGAAGAGGTTACAACACAAAAATAATAAGTAGCATGAAACATAAACATAAGCAACATTGCAATGCTCATAAAAAGGTATGATAGAGTGGTATCTCGCTTGCCTTTGATTGTAGAGCAAACATAAATGCCAAGGCACCTCTGAAGTTCAAGTGAAGACTAGAAGTAAAGATATCAGAGATACAAGCATCAAAGTCATGACACAGTTAACCAAGTTTTGAAACAAGCACATTACACTAAGAATGACAACTATGCTCTCAAGAAAGTGCTCATAGAATAAGTGGTGACTCAACAAGGAAGTGAAAAGGTTTTGAAAAGTTTGAAAGGCTTCCAAATTCTGAAAGTATGGTACTCATTAACTTTGATCTCTCATTGCCCCTATCATAAGCATCTTTAAATGGTTAAGGTGAAAGTGAGGTCCAATACAAGGTATATGCTTGACAGACCATAAACTGGAAATCTCATGTCCCTTCAGTACGAGGGACGCTCCTCATGCTACTCAACTTAAGTTACCAGTAAGTTCTTGTCATAGTAAGTACATGTGTATCATAGAAAACCGCCAACGGGGTACCCCTTGCCCGATGATACGGAAGAATCCCCATATCAAAATGACAAGGCAAGCAGACAATGAGCATCTCAACAATCTTCTTATTTACCATGGGAAAATGGTGCATTTTTCTCTCTTTCCTCTTTTCTCATCTCTTTTTTTCTTTTTCCTCAATCTCTATCTCTTTTTTTATAAGAAGAATGCTTCAAAGATTGCTCATTGTGGTTATGCTGCAGGTTTCCACCATGATTAGGCATGGATTAGACCAGCCGCCCAGGCATTTCTCTAACACACATACTCCATGGACTTACAAGCTCCCCTTTTATTTCACACCGACGACATCCATAAACAAAAGAGCATGATATCAACTTGGTATATATTTACAGGTGTTGAAAGCATTCCCCGTGATAGCACGGTTCTGCTAATTCCCAGCCTATAATTTGCAAGCATATAACTTTCATGGACAGTCACAATAGTTTAGGTTTATTAGGTGCAAGAAATAAAGTGTACCATCAAGTTCGTGAGAGCTTTACTAACTAACTTTCTCATAACAAGCAAACATTTTATTTGGAAGAAAACAGAGCATAATAAATATGCAAGGAGTAGCAAATGATGCTAATAGGTAGGTATGGTGGACACTTTTGGCAATATTGGTTTTGGGGAGTTGGAAACACGAGCAGAGCTCATACTCAGTGCACGTGAAGGCTAGCAATAGTAAGGGAGCGACAAACGAGAGAGCAATAACTGTCATAATCATGCTTGCAACAAAACAGGACTAATTATGGCATGAAAGTGATTCAAGAACCCTGAGGCAAAATAATTCATCGAGGCTTAACTGATTGTTTCAGTCATATGCATGCGTGAGCATGTGCCAAGTCAATTCAAGTGAAACTTTCAGAGGATTATACCACAGTGTCATACCAAGTTATGAATAGAACAATGCAAGCAAACATTCATATGACATGCTACAAACTATTAGCAAGCTGGAGCTAATCATAAGAAAGCAAGAACTACTAAACATCCATAAATAACATACACCTTACATGAACAGACTAAGCATGCCCACAATGATGAGTATATGTACAAAAATGAAAACAAATAGAGTTCGTTACTATACTCTTACCACACCTCAAGTTGTCATTAATCTTCATTATTGCCCTTCACTTGTGTGGCTTGAATAATAACATGAAACCAAATTCACTGAGGACTGCTGAACCCTGCAACGAACTTCACAAAACCAAAGAAGAACAACAAATATTTTTGGGTTTTCGATTTTTAAAGGAAAGAACAAAAAGGAAGAAGAAGCAAAGAGAAATATTTTTAGGTTTTTCGAATAATCAAAACAAAGCTTAAAGGAAAAACAAACCAAGGCAAAAAGAAAACGAAGCAAACGAAGAGAAATAACGAAAATATTTTTGGTATTTTTGTGTTTTGGAAAGCAGAAACAAAGCAAGGACAAAAAGTAAAAAATAAAGCAAAACATGGATATACAAAGTGCCGACTGAACATGATATGTAGATGAGTGTGATGTCGGCGTACCTCCCCCAAAGCTTAGGCTTTTGGCCTAAGTGGAAATCAATCCCAAGCTAGCCAGGATGGAGCGTCTGTGTAATATGGCGAAGAGGTACCTTCGTCCTGATACGAGCTCGAGGACGCCCCAACATAGTGCGCAGAGTAGTCGTAAGAGGGCACATCCTCCTGGTGCTACCTGTGGAAACCCAGTAGGCGGAGTTGCTCGTCCACCTCCTCCTTGGAGCGCGACCATGGCATCCTGCAAATACTGAACAAAGAAGGTTGTGGCAAGGGAATTTCTCTCTCATCTCTGTCAGTGAACAACATCATGTAAACTAAACTCTCGGTGCTAGAGTCAGTAGTAACAAAGTGATGTGTTTTCATAGAAGCAAGATCAAGCCTTTGTGGAGTCAACACAGTGTCATTAGGATCCATAGAAAGTTCTAAAGCAGCCACCATACGTGAGGAAATAATTCCCCCATAAATAGGTCCTCTAGCGGCTAGACGGCGAGCAATGAGAGAACCAAGATTATACTTGGTATCATTATTAAGTGCAGCATCAAGGAAGGCTAAATGATAATTAGAAATGTTACTAGTGTTCTCCCTACCAAGAATGCTAGTGGCAAGATAGTAAGCAAAATATCTAAGAGCTAGGAGTTGAATGTTCCTTATCTTCCCGCGCTGAGCTGTGTGGTCATCGTCATTTGTCACACTTCGATAGAGCTCCAGCAAATCAGCGGGTCGACCTTGGATCTTATTCACTATCATAGTCATGCATATGCCTATAATGCTGCAAAATCTTTCCAATGACATGGTAATAGGTAGATTATAAAATTTGAATGAAATAGTTGACTAATAAGGGGTGTTAGTGAAAACGAAACTCTCAACGAAAGTCTTGGTGAGCGCGACATATTTCTCACTCTCATCTTCTATGTAGGTGGTCAGCCCAACCCTCTGAACAAGGAGTAAAAACTCATCGAGGATCCCTGCAGCTCGCAAAAAGGTGAAACAAGGGAAAGTAGATGGGTGAGCATCTCCCTCATCTCCTTCATTGCCAAAGCGTGGTGAAATAAGATCTTCATTATATGATGGCCTAAATTGAGAAGCCGATCTTAAAGGCCTTGCCCTCCTGGGTGTGTCCCTCTCAAATACTTCTCCAAAAGTGTGGTTGTTCATCTTTGCTATTCTGAAATTTAAACATCTATCAAACAATTGATTGCAAAGTTATTTCATAATGAAATAAACTACTTGTAGGGACTTGTAAGAGGCCTAAACATGCATCAAAACAATTTTTATAAGCATTGAACAAGCTTACAAGCTCACATAACATGTCACCTATAGTAGCAAAATACTCAAGATATAATCCATTAAACACAAATCTACTTGGACAAGCAGAGGAGTCACATACCGGAGAACAAGTGCTCCAAATCTCAGCAGCAAAGATGGGCTAAGCAAGGAGATCAAAAATCACGAACAAGAACAGCAGGAACGCGAGTTTGAGCAATGAACTGGTGTTTTCTCGGGAGAGAGAGAAGTGGCAAGTGAGAGAGTGAGTGGAGGGCCAGGGGTGGCCCACACCATGGCCAGGCGCGCCCCTGGTGTGGCCGCACCACTAGGTGGTGTGCCTGCCTGGTGGGCCCCCCTGGTACTCCCCAGACACTTATTTGCCCCTTTTTCACGTAAAAATTTAATATGAATTTTCTAGAATTTTTCGAGACACTTTATTTTTGAGCAACTTTTAGGTATTAATGAATGAATTTTCTGCAGAAAGATGATTTTTAAATGATGCAATAACAAAACAAAACCTAAACTTCAGAAGTTCTAAGACACTCTAATATGTAAGCAACTAGCAATAGAAAAGTAAACTAAGTGAAAGCAAAAGCTAAAATGGAAAAGGTAAAAGTAAGCGAAGATAATCATGGTGAAAACATTGTTTTCTTCATTAAAATCCCTTTGTTAACAAGGTTGATCAGGTCTTGTTACCAAAACAATTTTATATAAAACAAAACTTTGCATTCCCCTAAATGATTATGTTACCTCAACCTTGATAGCAATGGTCCCGATCATAATAATCTCATATCTTTCTCTTGGTATGGAACAATATATTTCTCCGACTTGGATGCCCTCAATATTTTCAATTAGATTTAAGCCATAATTCCTATCAATCTTCTTGGGGAAATAGATAGTATGCTCCTTGTCATTAACATTAAAAGTTCCTTTCCTTGATTGCAATTAATAACAGCTCTTGTAGTATTAAGAAAAGGTCTCCCAAGAATAATAGACATATTGTCATCTTCAGACATTCCAAGCACAACAAAGTCAGTTAATATCAAGCAATTATGAGCCACTTGAACATGCACATCCTCACATATACCAACATGAATAGCGGTAGATTTATCAGCCATTTGCAAAGATATATCAGTTGGTATTAGTTTTTCCAATTGAAGTCTCTTGTAGAGAGAAAAAGGCATAACACTAACTCCTATTCCTAAATCACACAAGGCAGTTCTAACATAATTGTTTTTAATAGAGCACGGAATAGTTGGAATCCCAGGGTCTCCAAGTTTCTTTGAAACTTTACCATTAAAGGAATAATTAGCAAGCAAAGTAGAAATTTCTTCATTAGGGATCTTCCTTTTATTAGAGACAATATCCTTCATATACTTTGAGTAAGGAGGAAATTTAATAGCATCAGTCAAAGGAATTTGCAAAAATAAAGGTTTCATCCATTCACAAAACTTATTATAGTGTTCGTCTTCCTTTGACTTGTGTTTCTTATCAGGGAAAGGCATAGGTTTTTGGACGCAAGGCTCTCTTTCACTACCATGTTTCTTAGCAACAAAATATTCTTTAGTGTATTTAGTATTCTTAGTGTGCCTTTCAGGTTATTCTTCAATTTTTCTTTATCAGGAGCATCATTTTCCTGATTACCACTCTCAGCTTCAGCATCAGAGACAGATATACTGTTAGGATCTATAGCAGGTTCAGGAAATTCTACAATAGTTATGTTTCTTTTTTCATTTTCTTAGGAGAAGTGCCACTATTTTCAATTTGTTGAGAATCCTACTCAATTCTTTTAGGATGCCCCTCAGGATATAGAGGATCCTGAGTGGCAGCACTACTTCTAGTTCTAATTTCATAAGCATGTTTTTCTTTAGCAGCATTAACTAGCAAGTATTTTTGTACTTTAATAAGCTGATCAATTTGAGTTTGAACCATTTGGAAATGTTTAATAAGCATTTTAACATCATTAGAGGTTCTTTCCACAATATATTTTAACTCAATAATAGCTCTAGAGTTTTCCATTAGATGATTATGTGCTCTTTTATTAAAATTATCTTGCTTAACAATAAAAATATCAAATTCTTCTAAGCATTGATCAGGAGGTTTAGAGTAAGGAATATCACCTTCATCAAAATGTTGGAGAGAGTGTACCTCAATAGTGGATGAGTGGGAGATTGGCTTACATAATTCTTCTATAGGAGGTAAATTCTTCACGTCTTCAGTTTTAATACCCTTCTCCTTAAAACATTTCTTAGCTTCCTTCAACACTTCATCATTTAGTTCAATAACTCCCCTCTTCTTTGATGTTGGTGTTGGATCAGGCACAGTTAACTCATGTGTAGTTGGCTCAGGTGGAGTCTAGTCATCATAATTCTTGCTTATTTTAGCCATTAATTCCTCAGCTTCTTTGGGAGTTCTATTCCTGAAAACACAATCAGCACAACTATCCAGGTATGTCCTAGATTCGTCAGTTAGTCCATTATAATATATATCAAGAAGCTCATTCTTAGGTAATGGACATCTAGCATGTGCATGAATCAAAGCACAAAACCTTGCCCATGATTCAGGCAATATCACTTTTTCTCCCTGTTTAAAATCAAAAATTCCTGCAAAATGGCATGTATAGCACTTGGAGGGAAATATTTCTGAAGGAAAGTACAAATCAAGCAATCAGGGCTATCAATAGATCCAGGAGGTAAATTATTAAACCAAGTTTTAGCTTCTCCTTTTAGTGAAAAAGGAAAAAAATTAGCAACAAAGTAGGTGTGCGTCTTAATATCATTAGAAAATAGGCCACTCATGGTACAAAGCGCAGTCATATGTGCTACAACACTTTCATTCTTAGTTCCACAAAAAGGTTCTTTCTCAACAATAGTTGTGTAAGATAAATCAAGAGAGAAATCATAATCCTTATCTTTAATGTTTATGGGAGATGTAGCAAACTTATCATTAGGGGATAATTTGGGTTTTATAGTACGCCTCTCAAGGAAACTCTTAATAGCACTTTTACCATGAGTATTTTGACATTCTTGAATAAATTCATTATTCATTTCTATATATCCGTCTTCAATATCATAGCTCTCTATAGACCCAGGTGAACTAACAGGTGTAGTAGTGTCTTCATTAGGAGTTTCAGTATTTCCAGCTATACTTCTAGCAATCGTAGCATCTAGGAAAGGACCTAATGAACCACTCTTATCAAGCACAGTAGAAGCAGCATCATAAGTATCAGAAGTTTCCGATTCAGTAGTAGTAACAGTATGTGTAGCATGTGTATGGGGTGGTGTAAGGAGCTTACTCATCACAGATGGTGAATCAAGAGAAATAGAGGTGTTCAGAACCATACCTCTCCTTGTAGTGGATGGTAAAATAGGAACCTTTCCATCATGAGACTTACCCATGATGGATGGATGGCAGCGAACAATAGTGATTCCAAGTGGACTTGATAAATAGAGCTATGCTCCCCAGCAACGGTGCTAGAAAATAGTCTTGATGACCCATAAGTATAGGGGGGGTATCGCAGTATTTTCGAGGGAAGTGAAACCCAATTTATTAATTCGACACAAGGAGATCCAAAGAATATTTATAAGCCTTAACAACTGTGTTGTCAATTCAGCTGCACCTAGAAACAATCTTGCTCACAGCAGTTTATCAGTAGCAACAGTTTTGTAATACCAATAGCAAAGAAATAGCAGTAATAGAAGTAAAGACAGTAGTAACAATTGCAGTAAACAGTAGGATTAAAACGCGGTAGGCATAGGGATGGATGGGCGGCTGTTGCATGGGCAAGACAATTCATATAGCAATCAAGACATAGGGCATTTGCAGATAAATAAGATAAAGCATCCAAGTACTAAATAATCATAGGCATGTGTTCCATATATAGTCATACGTGCTCGCAATGAGAACTTGCACAACATATTTTGTCCTGCCAGCCCATTTGCAGCGGGGCTTCAAGGGAACTACTGCCAATTAAGGTGCTCCTTTTAATAGAGCACCAGAGAAAATCATTAACACTCTGTAAACACATGTGATCCTCACATCAAAGTCATTCCCTCCGGTTATCCCGATTATTGTCAATTCGGGGCATTCGGTTCCGGACAACAATGTGTGTACACAACTTGCAGGTAAGACCATAAACAATACTATCATCATGAATCAATAACATGTTCAGATCTAAAATCATGGCACTCGGGCCCTAGTGACAAGCATTAAGCATAACAAGTTGCAACAAAGTCAAAAAAGCAATAATAATAGATACTAGGCACCATGCCCGAACAATCTGACGCCATTACACGAACGATCTCATCCAATCCCTACCATCTCCATAGCCTACAGTGGGGGATTACTCACTCATGGATGGGGGAATCATGGATGGTTGATGGAGAAGTGATGGTGATGATGATGGCGATGATCTCCTCCAATTCCCCGTCCCGGCAGGGTGCTAGAACGGAGTTTCTGGTTCTGATTCGCGGAATCTGGTGGTGGCGGCGTAGCGGAACTCTTTTTGGAAAAACGTCGAACCCCCCTTGGTTTTAGGTAAAGAGGCATCTTATAGGAGAAGAGGGAGGCCGAGGGGGTAGCCGAGGCGGCCGCACCACCCCCTGGCGCGGCCAGGTGGTGTGGGCCCCTCGTGTCCCTCCTCCGTCTCGTCTTCTAGCTCCGTGAGTCTTCTGGTGAAATAGGATTTTTGGCATATTTTTCGGGATTTTTCCTGATAGTTGATTTTCTGCACAAAAACTAGACACCAAGGTAATTCTGCTGAAAGCAGCGTCAGTCCGTGTTAGTTGTATCCAAATCACACAAGTTTAGAGGAGAAACAATAGCAAAAGTGTTCGGAAAAGTAGATACGTTTTGGACGTATCAACGCCTACTGAACCGACTAGAGGCCCAAGACGGCGACTCCAATACGAAGCCTATTAGTGCACTTGTAAACCCTAACTGGTTGCATATATAAAGCCACCAGGGGCACCCCTTGAGAGAATGGCTTACGTCATATTAGATCTCATTAGACATAGTTTCTCCCACCGCCTCCGGTGACCCCCATGTAAACCAATCTATGAACATATACTAGATTGATAGCAGGATGTAGCGATCCTTCACCGTGGGGACGTGAACCCGGGTACATCATGTGCCAATATCGCTCCCGGATTCTCCTATGTCGCATTTCCCTTTCCTCTACGCAAGCTACCCTGTAGCATCTATCGTGGTCAATACCACGATAGTTGGCGCCTACCGTGGGGCCAGCGGTGCATGGAGGTGATGATCCCGGCGGAATCCCTTGCCGTCAGGGGCAACAAGATAGGCTCATCCGAGTCAGCGCGCTAGATTTCTTCATCGACATCAAGCGGCGGCCGATTTCGTCTTCACCAATGACTACCGGTGTGCCTTGTGCTGATCAGATTGGTCCAGCCACCGAGCACACGCACGTGCTCTAGAAAATCTCCGAAGGCTGGCCGATGAGTTTCTGTTCAATCTTCCCCTCAATTATTTTCTATTCAATCTCCCTCTCAATTATTTCTCTACAAGTGATTATTTTATTTGATTCAATCGGCATGCACATGAATTCTACAGACTGGTTGGAGGATTAACCACAAATGCAGGATTCGATCAGAGAAATGTTCATTGACCCTACATCAGCCGCGTCCTACATCATCACTAGCAGCGCCGTGGTTGCCTTTTTGTTCCTCACGGCCAAGTGCGCGGTCGATCTAGAGTTGGAGACTCCGTGGACTCCATGGTTTTCCGTACGAGCACACAACACCATCCCAAATTCAATTCAATGGAGCCAACGAAAAAAGGAGAGTTTAATACAATACTATATAAAAGGAATCCCGAAGCAATGAGAAATCCACTACACGGCAGACGTCTACATACAGGACGTGTGGTTCAATCGCCGTTGCTACCCACCGTGGCGTCCATCTGCTCCGCGGCGTCGACTCCTTCTGGTTAAACACCGTACCAGCCCGCCTCGAACTCGACTCACCACGGTCACGGACTCCCTCATTTCGCGACTCCCCCACTTCGAACACACCACGTTCAGCGAGTCGCCCGTCGCGGACTCGCCATGCAACCGGCAAAACACCGCACACCTCCGCCATGTGGCTCTGTCTGACCAATGGTCCGACCGAGCACGCTTCCGCGGCTCCACCCGAGTTGACCTCCGTCCATGTTGACTTTGCCATAGCACGACCTCCGTCCGCCGTGTCGACTCCTTCTAGCTCAACATCGTATAACACGTCCACCGCGTCGACCCTGTGTCCGCCGCGTTGACTTCGCCCCAGCACCACCTACGTCTGCTGCGTCGACCCCGTGTCCGTCGCGTTGACTTCGCCCCATCGCAACCTACGTCCGCCGCGTCGATCCTGTGTCCGCCGCGTCGACTTCGCCCTAGTGTGACCTACGTCCGCCACATCGACCCCGTGTCCTCCGCGTCAACTTCTCCCTAGCGTGACCTACGTCCGCCGCGTCGACTTCGCCCCAGCGTGACCTACGTCTGCCACATCGACCCCGTGTCCGCCGCGTTGACTTCGCCCCAGCGCGACCTACATCCACCGTGTCGACCCCGTTTCTGCCGCGTCGACTTTGCCATAGCATGACCTATGTCCGCCGCATCGACTCTATGTCCATCGCGTCGACTCCGCCAAAGCGCGCATATACTTTCGCTACGTCGAATGCGTATACCGTGCCTTCTAAGTGCCCCTCATCGTACGAGTCGCCAGAGAGGGTCGCATGGCACGCTGCATGGACTCACTATTGGGCGTCTCTTCCCCTAGGAAAATTAGTTCGCCTTTGTCAACCTTTGGAAGAGCGACTCGAAATGGCCAAGTAGTGCAGACGAGGACTCGCAAACCGAGCCTCGGATCATCCACGAAAAACGCTAACCGAGAGACATCATTGGATTCGCCTTGCTTGACTAGCCTTCCAGGCCAAGAGAAATGGCAGTGCTATACAAACAGCATCATGTCGTCCTCAACCTTAGATAGTGAGACTCGCACGGCCAAGTACTGCGGATGAGGACTCGCAAACCGAGCCTCAGATCGTCCAGGAAGAACGCCTAGCCGAGAGCCATCTTTGGAGTCGCCAAGCGACTGGCCCCTTGGGCCAAGACGAGAGACTCTCTAGTAAAAACAGCACAATCAATCCCTCCCAACATCGGATCAGCGACTCGCTATGCTCGGGGACTCTCCTCTCGTGGACACGCCATCATCGCAGACTCGCCTTCATTGTCGACTTGCTACGCTCGGGGACTCTCTCCTCGCGGACACGCCATCATCGCGGACTCGCTACGCTCGGGGACTCTCCCCTCGCGAACACGCCATCATCATGGACTCGCCACGCTCGGGGACTCACCACGCTTGGGGACTCAACATCGCCTTCACGGCTTTGCCCTCTCGGGATCATCCTTGAGGACTCGCCATGCTTGGGGACTCGCCCTCAAGGACTCGCCACGCTCGCGAACTCGCCATCGCGTACTCGCCACGCTCAAGGACTCTCCATCGCGAACTCGCCCTCGCGTACTCGCCATGCTCAGGGAGTCGCCGTCATGATCTCACCCTCGCGGACTCGCCCTCGTGGACTCTCCATCGCGGGATCTCCCTCGTGGACTTGCCCTTGTAGACTCGCCATCGTGGAGTTTCCCACGCCGACTCGGCGACTTCATCATCAACGACTTGGTGGCCTCTACATGTTCGCTACTCGTCAGCCCCTACTTATGCAACAACACGACGTTATCTTCACCGTGACTAGGAAGCGTCTACGACAGCAAGATAACGAGGCGTCAGACAAACTTCTCCAAGGGGCGACTCTATCCAATGCTGACTAGCCTGGCGCGTCGACTCGTGTTGATGGATAAAATACTTCATAAGCTATTTATCTATTTCAGGAGCTCACCAACGACTCACCATCGACTCCAACCTAAAATTGCCTGCGCCGATTTGGCGGCTTCAAGTCATCGCCTAGTCCCTGACGCGCTCGGGGACTACTGATGGGGGAATACCAATCGGGGTATACCCATAAAGCGGAGTCACCAGCTGGATCGAGCCGACTAGAGCCAATACCATAGCGGGTCGACTCACCGAATACGGCGACTGACACCTACTAGACCCGGACGACTCGCCGACTGGAGGCCTAAGACAGCGATTCCAATACGAAGCCCATTAGTGCACTTGTAAACCCTAACTGGCTGCATATATAAAGCCCCCAGGGGCACCCCTTAGGGGAATGGCTCACGTCATATTAGATCTCATTAGACATAGTCTCTCCCACCGCCTCCGGTGACCCCCATGTAAACTAATCTATGAATATATATTGGATTGATAGTAGGATGTAGGGATCCTCCACCGAGGGGACGTGAACCTAGGTACATCGTGTGCCAATCTCGCTCCCGGATTCTCCTACGTCGCCTTGCCCTTTCCTCTATGTAAGCTACCTTGTAGCATCTACCGTGGTCAATACACTGCCAATAGGGCACATAAGTTTTCTCCACACACATTACACTATTACTAGAGTTAGAAACACATACTAATGCCAACAAACATGACTAGCTTCTTGCAGATGTTATGGTAGATTAGTTTTCATAACCACGGTAATGCTCCCCCCCATGTTTGAAGGGGTACCCTGGGTCACTAGATTGATGATGCAAAATAGTTCATACACGACATATCCATCAGTGGCAGCATACTCTAGGTTCATCTCTGCAAGTGGCTTCCATTCCCAGTAGTCATGGCCTTGGCGTTTGGCAATGTCCTTGACAAAGGAATCCTTCATGCCTCTATACCTGGGGTAGATGAGCTTTTCAGCCATCCCAGCCCTTTCTCCATGACCTTTCAGTTTGAAGATATCCTGAATGTCGATGTGTTTGCCTTGTGGAATGTACAACCATTCTTGCCGCAACAATCTGTTGTCATTCCTTATGTCCACACCTACCAAAGTTACATTTCTATGCCAATGGAAATCCCAAAGGCTAGGAACATAGTCCTTGCACCTACATTGCATAGTTTTAGTCAGACAGTTCAAAACATGTTGCAGTAATAGATACAATGATTCTCTGTTAAAAGAATGAAATGGCATGCTTGAACTGTGAAATTTTAGTACCGAAAAAGATTTAACCTTGTTCAAAGAATGAAATGGCTATCCAAAGTAACATTACAAATAGGACTATTACAATGTGTACTAGATATTCTGATTTGAAGAAGCACATTCACAAATATAACACAAGCAATTCTGATTTCCAAAGTAACATTACAAATAAGACAATAAAATTTCCTACTTAGACATTCACAAATATAACACAAGCAATTCGGAGTGTTATCATCTCCAAACGAAACATATATTAAAACAAGGAACCTGGCTGGTGTTTTTTGTTCATTTAGAAATTTTGGTTACAACATTCTCTACCTACAATTAGACCAACAGGTTGGGGTGGCAAATGGGCCATGGAGACCTTTTGGGCCACTATTGGGGGGCAAATGGGCCAAATATGACTAGATTTTAGGCAAAATTTCTTGGGCTAGGGGGCCGCCGCCCTCCCTAAGTTGTATAGTGATGCACATGAGGTGCATAATTACCTTACTCAGAAAAAAAAAGAGAAAAAAAGTGCAGCATAAGCGGATGAATTGCAACAAATTGAACATACTTTAGTACAAAAAATGGTAGTTGCAGATTTACTCGAAGTTGAATCTATAGAATTAGTACCTTTCTTTTGAGGTATGTAGTACCTGATTAAGTACATGAAGTTGCAGATTTAGTACCTGATTATGTGGAAGACAAGGACATGCTCCTTCATCGCAATTTGCATGACCGCAATCTTGCTCTGCGTGATGTCGTACTTCAGATCGAGGCCGAAAAACCTAACCTCCTCGTCCTTGATCCACTCTAGGTACATGGCGAGTACCCGGTCAACGGTGCTTCCCTCGTTGGTGTAGACGGCTTGGATCATAGTGTCACCATGGACATAGAACTGATGAACCTCCATCGTTCGCTTGCCGCCATGCATGCCCTGGAGGCGGTTGAAATGCATCAAGGTCGAGGCTCCTGTACCCATGGTGGAAGAGGATCGATGGGAAGAAAAGGGTGAGAGGATTGCAAGAAGAGAAGGAAAGAGATGCTCTCAAGAACTGCCGTCGAAGAAATAGGGATTTTGCCACGATGCAGTTTATCCCTCAATTTTTGGACTGTCGTTTGGTTTTGTCCATTAGGAAAAGTAAAAAAAATGCTACAAGCCCTCGACGAGATCGAGGAGAGAGTCATATTGTAGCACTATAGTGCGCATTAAAACCAGGATAATAAAAATTAAAATTATTCTCTACCTAATGCAGTAACTAGCAGCATATTAAAACGTTTAGAAAACAAATGTGTACTTCTATTCATTACATACCTAATTCTAGTACTGTTAGAACACCCTAGTCTGCACACATATCACTATGTCATACACATTAGTTGTAAACCATCATGTGTTAATTACATATTAAAATGATTAAATTTATGAACACATCCGTAAGTCCACACATTAAATGTTGCAAACTCAATCATTGAAAAGATTAATTTGTAGCCCTCTTAAAATCATCAAACCTTAATGTATTGCAACCATACACACATATTGCAAATCATGAATAAATAATAGTATTCAAGACAAATATGATATTACTAGTTGATGCAACATTATAATGTCCTAAAACTACTGACCAATTTCAACATCTAGCACGTGAGATATAAATAGATAGGCGCCATGATCACCAAGGTAGAGAAGCATGAGCAACTTGTGTCCAATCTCCAATTTATTTTCCTTCTTCATGAATTTGTCCCATCTATTGACGCACGCACGACCATCATCAGTATAAATGGTCTATGTCGATGACACCCTCGTGCTAGGATCACAAACTATAGTAATAGCACCTTCTTCGTCCATGTCGTTTGGAATAAGACTACGAGGCAGTTTCTGCTGGAAATTTGCAAACAATGGTGTTTATGTCAATTTAAAGACATTAACTAAGTTAGTTGAATTATGATGTAATAAAAAACCAATCTACCATAAAATTCTTGCTGCCGATGGACCAATTCAAGGTATGAAGCAGTCCATAATCTCTTCCAACATCATAATCTCTAGCATCATGATGGTGTACAAACATGTCAAGCTTTCCCACCTCTGTTCTCACCTTCTCCATCATTCTCCAATTAACCTCGGTTCCCTCGGTTGCACTGAGGCGATCAACTATTTATCTCTTATCAACACCCAAATGGTAGTATGATACAAACAAAATGTGGCACAATTTTTTTATGAAATTTATAAGGTTTGGTCAAACCAGGGTTGACTAGAATTTTTCAAGAGCTTCTGAAATCATATGAAAAATACAACTGTTGTTCTATGGTCCCAATGTGATGTACAACTACACAAGCATGCAACTTGAATGTTTCAAATTGTAGTTTGGTACTTGCTTCACAAATGAATGCCTGATATTGAGCTTGAGGGTAAATTCTTTAAAATTTTCAAACCAAAAAGGCTAGATAGAATACTAGCATCATTAGCCACGTGGTGATACACCCTTGTGCCAAATTTGAATCCATTTTAATATAGCTAGATGAAAACATGGTACACCAGTGGCTCTTTCGAGTAGTCGGATATGATCGTTGACCTAACTACCTCACATTTGAGAGTGGACTGCTAGGGGGACATTTTTCCAAGTTTGTTAGTTTTCATGCAAAGTATTAGCCACACAATGACCAAATTTGAAGGTTTCAAAAGATTTTGATAAATTCTCATTTTTTTATGAAATTTACAAGGTTTGGTCAAACTAGGGTTGACCTAAGTCTTTCAAGAGCTTGTGAAAGCATCTTAAAAGTACAACTGTTGTTCTGTGGTCCCAATATGATGTACAACTACACAAGCATGCAACTTGAAGGTTTCAAATTATATTTCGGTACTTGCTTCACAAATGAAAGCCTGTTTTTCAGTTTAAGGGTGAAATTTTTAAAATTTTCAAAACAAAATGGCTAGATAGAATGCTAGCATTATTAGCCATGTGGTGATACACCCTTGTGTCAAATTTGAGTCCATTTAGCTATCATCATTACATCAAAACATGCCTTCTAAATTTTTAATTCAAACAATATGAATATTTCACTATTCTTAGTTATGATTTAGGTACGTGTCTTTGTACATTACAACCACGAACTATACTTTCTACAACATGGCTCACCCTTGTTAGTAACAATGTATACAAACTTTGACATTTTAAAGTTGGATAATGTATGCATCATTCGGATCTAACACTAGTACTTTTTAATGTAATATTAATTCATAAAAATGAGATAAGACTAACTTATAAATTACACTACTATTCTTTCATCACTAATCTTCAAGTTATCAGTACTTCATTTAATTTGTTTTACCAATTATGTACAACTAACATACGAAATAAACCTAATGTGGAACTTTTTTTGCTGTCACGTCAAAATTAACAACTAAACAGAACCTCCCTCCAAAAATTTCGACACATTTTCATTCTCTCCTTTTCCCCCTCACCATCACAAAAATATGAAACCCTGCAACATAAAAATGGCATACGATTTGTGTCTCATCTTAACTCCCAAAATTCATCCCCCTCTGGTGCCTCATCCTTCTCCTCTCCTAGATCTGATCTCGTCCCTGGAGGATCAGAACGCATCATCGCATCTGATCGGTGATCTCCGTGGCCGACGCCATGATCGGGACTCTTCACAACAACAAGGCACGCGAACCATTGAGATGTACACCAAAGAAGAAGCCCAATGTCAAACGATCTTCAAGTGATAATTCAATCCCCTGATCCTTCCCATATGTCGTAGATCTGCTAGAACCTTTCATTATAAAGTGGTTAAACATCTTATTTCCGTCATTCTAGTTATAATTCAAGTGATCTACTCCCTACATTGTTTTCCCACACACGCAATGATATTGTTTGGCAGTACATAGATTCAGTTCAGTTTTGACCATCCCATGTTAGGCACCCAAAAAACAACTAATGCATATGAGGCAAACAAGTATAAAAATTGGAAGAAAATCAAGCTCGTATGATGGAAGTATTCAAAGAAGCACACTGTGTTACAGGTTTGCCTATATAAAATGTCAAAGAGGAAGCACGTGAATTCGCCTATAGCAGCATTTGCACAATGATAGAGGCCACCAAAAAAATAAACAAAAGGATGCTAACGACACCCAACCAGACCCTACATATGAACCCAATGCAAAAGAAATGGCCATAGCTAATGACGACCTGACTTTAGATGACGAGGACCAGAACATTAGTAACCCTAAGACAACGTTATCATATCTTATTTTCACTATATTTTAATCTATGTAAAGTACTACAGTTTTGTTACTAACTATTATTTTTGTTAAAAACAGGCTAATGATGGTACATCAACTGCAACAGAGAGGAAGTCTGCAAAAATAACAATTGTTTCTCAATCTACTATAACAACTAGATCAAGAGCACCTCGTATCACTGAAGCAACTGAAACTATCGCATGTCAGACCCCTAACATCCAGAGGGTGAGAACATTGAAGTTCAAATCTCACTAATGTTGAACCTAACATCTAGAGGAAGCAACTCACCTGAGGACAATCAACTTCTCATTACAAAACAGAAAGGTATTAACAATTGCACTTAAATAATTGTACTGATGGTTAGTCCTATAATATATAAACTATAATTTTAACTTTATTCCTACCATGTTTTAGAGACAACCTCTTCTAGTTCAAAGCGAAAGCGTGGGGAACATGGAATTTCCATGGGACATGGTCTGCATGACTACACTAGAAGAAATGGTGGGAATAAAATGAAAATCCAATTCACTGAAGGGGTTAGAAGGTCCAAAAATTATGTTCAAGCAGTAAAACTAAGCTCTAAGGTCGGAATACAAATCTGAGACAAAGTGCATCTGGCAACCAACTGGACTCAATACAAAAAAGATGAGACTCTGAAAGATGTTATTCCAGGTGCTATTCGCGAAGTAGCGATGAGCCATAACTCTATAGTTTTATATCATAGCTATTTAACTTGTCTACCTATGTAACTACATAATGTGCATATCCATTTTATAGGGGAATTTTGAAATGGACACAAATGATGAAGTGACCAAGACAGTGTGCACTAATATTATATAGAGTAGTATGCGCCAACTACGTTACAAGCTTAAGAAGGAGAATTGGGACAAGATTAAAGATATGAGCCCCTAGGAAGCATATAAGATGAAGCCAATAAATGTACTATAGAGAAGTTGGAAAGATCTTGTGGACATATGGTTTGATGCCCACTATCAGGTACTAAAATTTACACTTATAAATACTCAGCACATAAATTTTTGCTGCACAGAAAACTCACAAGTTAATACTCAAATTTAGGAAATATGTGTGAAGAATCAAGTGAACAGAAAAGCTGTGAAGAAGAACCATACAACTGGATCGAGATGCTTCGTTGCACACTACGAAGCTCTTGTAAGTTTTAAGTTCATATATGAAAAAATTATTCTTCCAAGCTTAGTAGAAAATTTGGTAACTCATGTTCGTAATTCCAAACAAATTGTAGAACACGGAGAACTTGGAGGAGGTGACATCTCCAATTGAATTTTATAAACTTAGCCACACTAACAAGGAAGGCATCATGACTACGGAAGCCAAAGATGCTTGTGTAAGACTTTTTTAATATTGCTAATATTTTGTAACGAATAAGCTTTCTACTTAAATATTTCTTATGCTTTCATTTCAAATTATTTGGAGGAAGCAATGACGACCATGAAAAATAGACCACGCCTACAAGATGACACTGAAAAACAGAAGTGCAGATTATTGAAGAAGTCTTGAAGGAGAAGAGCACAATGAGCTCAAGCACAGGCATGTTCCACTCAAAATTGGGTGTTGGATAAATCTCAAGGAAGAGCTCTATGTCCATAGCACGCATCCGAGAACTAGAAAACAAGCTTGCTGAACAGGCGGAACAATCACTCCTCGCAGCTGAAAGGTACAAACAAGAGATGCAGGAAAGGATGGAAGCCCGGGATTTTTTTGAAGTAATATAAAAAAGCAAGAAGAGGACCATGCCGCTCCGATGAAAGCACAGGAAGAGAAAAATAGATCAACTGAGAAGAAGCAACAAGAATTAGAAGCCATGCTTAGTTTCATCTTAAGGACATCACAGCAGCAAGGACAGGGAAACAACTCAATATCACCTCCATCTTGATGAAATTGTTCACCAATATGATATACTTAGTTGTATCTTCATTTCAGTGTGCTACTATTCAGCAATGTATTTCATGCTAAAACTATTGCATAGAATTTTATCGTCGCCATTTTATATATTGGTCCCAAATTTTATTTGTCAGTATCATAATTTTTCATTTTCTTCATAATTATTAATGTGACGAAATTACTGACATTGTCAGCAACATGTGGACCCACTTGTTAGAACCATCTCGGTCCCACCAGTCTGAACCCTCTTGGTCCCACCTGTCTGAACCCTATGGGTCCCATCCGTCTAAACCTTCCGGGTCCCTCTTGTCCGAACTCTATGGATCCCACCTATCATAACCCAATGAATACCACCTGTTAGAACCCTCCGGGTCCGACCTATCAGAACCGTCTAGGACCCGCTGTTGGTCCACCTGTAATAACCATTGGGTCCCACTGGTCATAATGCCACGTCAGTAAATTACACGTAATTAACAAAATGCCACGTCTGTAATTGATGACCTGTCCTACACGCCCTTATATTTTACAATGACAAACTTTTCATATATAATATGACAAATATTTCAATCACCTATTGCACACGATTGTTGAGAAAACTAACATCGTCAACTAATATAAGTTAAACAATGACAAAAAATGCAATATGTGGTTATGGAATTTTTTATGACGTAGCTTTTATGAAAAAATTAGTGACAACCCTTTTTTTCAACAACATATATTCATT
Source organism: Avena eriantha (assembly GCA_910589775.1). Taxonomy (NCBI): domain Eukaryota; kingdom Viridiplantae; phylum Streptophyta; class Magnoliopsida; order Poales; family Poaceae; genus Avena; species Avena eriantha. The sequence continues at coordinate 453,684,436 of OU342742.1, read as the reverse complement.
GACAAAATATGGATATTAAGTGACAAAAGAGGTCTGTCAATAAATACCATTTCTGTTGTAGTGCACCCTCTCTATAAACCCGGAGGCAAATTATATGTGCCTGACTATACACACCATCTAAAGAGAGAGATCAAACACAATATCATAGATCAATGGATCATGCACCAAAGTAATAGATCATCTTTATTTCATTTCATAATAATGCTAGGGTTTCTCCATCTCCCCAAGAACAAAGGGAACTACTCACACATGGAAGTAATCAATAACATCATCATATTCAAATGGATGGATAAAAGTATGAAGATAAATCTAGTGCAAACCACAATTATATTTTGGAATTACAACAAGATCTAAAGTATGGAGGAGGGGAATGGTAATGGTGATGGAGATGCAGCAGTTGATGATGAAGGGGATGATGTGATGTCCTCCAATATCCGTAGAGCAACAAGGATTTTCCCTCTCTTTGTTCCTCCTCCATATCCCTCTCTGGCGTGGTATTTTGAGGCTAGTAGTTTCTATGAATGTCGGATCTCAGATCCGTCTTTGCGAGGTGAGAGTATTTGACGAGGCAAACGCTCTAACACATGGTACAGGAAGATGCTACGGGTAAGCTCCGCATGTACTAGTGCTCGTTAACTCTGCATTAGCTTTCCTCCTCGCTTGTTATTCTTTCAGCTGCAAGGAAACCTCAATTAAATGATTTTTATCACTTAGTAATATCATATTACTACATAATATGATAGCCGCAATTGATATGTTCACAAAGGACTTAGTAAAACAGGATCTTGTTGAAACAAAGACAAAAGGTACGCACAAGCGTAGTAAAATACTAAAAACCCTACTCTACTTATGCAAAAACAAGAGGTAAATGTGCTTCAATTTTTGACTCATTAGATGCCTTAGGGACCCTTTATATAGGAGTTTTTAGGTCAAACCAGGTCCGTGGGCGAAATATTGAAGTGAATCGGACGCTCGAGCGCCAAAAGATGTAGGGTGGCATGTGCACTAGGGTAGGTCGCGCCACCTACCCTATTTTGGGCCTCTAGGCCCCTCTTGTGAGGTCCAAGCAGCCTAGATCATCACTCTTCATGAAATATTGACTTTCCCAGAATCCTAGCTCTGTTTGACTTTGTTTAGGTCCCTGACAGATAAAAATACACAAAACAGGGTTTTCCTATCCTGCAGAGTTATAACCAAAATAAAGGGGTTCATTGGTAAATCCCAAAAATCAATATAAAACATGGATATTACATTATATATGTTGCAAATATGTGGGAATATGTGTCAATAAACTACAAAATTCATGTATGTATTTTACATGCATCAACATCCCCAAGCTTAACCTATGCTCGTCCTCGAGCATGAAGGTGATAAAACTAAACATGTACTTTGGAGTTTGTCGCTTACCTTAGGTATCAAGCATCACAAATATTTAAATGGTCCATACATTAAAAAATAACAATAAAGAAGCATATCATAAAGAGATACTTCTCATAATATCCACACAAATCTAGCAAAATGTATAATGACTAAAACAAATGAATAAAGTACCGTGGACAATGTTTTATAATGCTTTTCACAAAAAATGTATGTAAGCATATATGTGGACGGTTCTATGGTGATAATAAAGACAATAGAAGGATAAATGCATGAGGCTGGTAAGGAAGGAATATCATATGCAAGACACATCTAGCTTCCAAAGTCGATCCCTTATGTTTATGCTTGAGTCATAGTTCATAATTAGTGTTTGGTTCCATTTCCCCTCATTACTTGATTCTTTTTTGTATTCTTGTTTTTGGCAATTTTTGCCTCTTCTCTCACCTATTTCTCTATTTTTTTATTTTTCTTTCTTTTCCTTTTTCACTTTTTGATTTTGGTATTTTCTTGATATTTGAGAGGCCTAGCCTCATGCATACTCACTTTATCAATTTGTTCATGTCATCAATGGACAACTTTTGGTCTCATCTTAGCGTTGGTACCCCTGCTTGGAGGTTATTTTCACTCATATTTTATTGTATGCATAATCTTGTTCTACTTGCAAGGGGTACTCTTATGCCCTATGAGTTCATGGTCACCCCACAACTAACTTCTCTATGTCACCCATTGTCGCATGTTGGAACGCAGACACCGAGGATGTCTCACACCCCCATTTTTGTTTAGCGGTCGGCACTAGGGTAATACAACCTCATCTCACACAGAGATCACACACATCACACACAATGTTTTTTACCCAGGTTTCAGGTCGCCCTTCGGCTAATAACCCTAAGTCCTGCTTTGGTGGATTATATTGTGGATATCTTACAGTGAGATCAACTGTCTAGTGCTAGGGAGCCGCTTTCAACTAGCTTCTACGCTGCCCGAGCTTCCTATTTTTTTCTATCTCACAATCTCTCCCTAAGAATGTCTTAGTTCTGGCTCTTCTCTCGTTCTCCTCTTGCTCTCTCCCAATCCTCTTCTAAAACCTCTCTCCAAAACTCCTCTCTCTGAAAACCCTTCTCCCCACAACTCTCTCTCTCCAAAACCTCTCTTCTTCCTTCTGAAACCCTTCCTTCTCCTGCTATGGCCGAGGCCCTCCTTTTACACTTCAAGGGGGCACCACAACGGTCGGCATGCATGCGCCTTCCTATCGTTCTCGGGATCCACTACTGTCGTGCCACGCAATGCAGCGGAAGATGGGTGGTGCTGATGGACACTCCTGGATGAGGGTGGTGTTGTTGTCCACTCCTAGGCTGCGAGTGGTGCTACACAGAAATTGATGGCGAGGGGACAACACAGGGCGTGTTCTGTCACGTTGGGACTGCAGCGCCCATGCTTCCATTAGTGTCCTACATGGGTGCGGGGATTGGGGCGACATGTAACACCCCAAAAACCCTAATCAAGATTATCAAGTTCTAATCACCCAAGTTTAGGGTTAACAAAAACTTTTATTCTAAAAATCAATATGAATGCATGTGTGTGCTTGCATTAATGTGTGATTGATTGAATTTGCCATGTTTGATTGCTAAAAATAATAAGAAATTGTTTAATGATGAATGCTACATCATCTAGGCCAATTACAAACAAAACCAAAAGTAAAAAATCAAATATGAATAAAAAGATAAAATGGTCATTTTGACCAAAGTTAACCACTAGGCCACTTTGAGTGTTCCTAGAAGAACAATTCTAACAGAAACATTTCTACTTATTTTCACCCCTTGCTAGACCAAGTAAAAGTGAACCAAGGCTCACTTTACAAACTCACCAAAACTATTTCCAAATCTATTTAGAGGACATTTGAAAATGGAATCAAGTGTATGTACTAAGATCATACTTTTTCAAAAACCCATCAAACCAATTCCCCTTGGCAAACCCAAGCAACCAAAGACTGCCAAGCATAAGTATAGATCACTCACCAAATTTGATTCAAAAATTTCAAACTTTATTTCTTGTAGCCATTTCCATAAACACCTTGCAGACACAAAATAATCTACTGCCTAACTTCACTATTTAAGAAGTAATCCATTGACCATTTGATTCCCTCTTAACTGCCTTGTCTCCCCTAGTGTCGAGCAGCACCAGACCAGCCCCCTCTTTACCGTTGTGCACCAGTGCCGCGCCGCCTGAATGTGGTCGTCGCCGGCCGACCGTGGACAGCACGCCAGAAGCCATGCCGCCCTCGCCCACAACGCGCACCAGACATGCCTCAGTCTACCGCCACCCCCTGTCCAAGCCACGACCACAGGTGAGCCCTGGACCACCCTAGCTATGCCGCACCCACCGTCTCTGCGCCATGCCCAGAGCGCGCCAGCGCGCCGCACCCGACCGCCACGCACAGACCGCGCCTCACCCCCGCCTCGCGTGCACTAGCTCGCCATGATCACCACAACCCCGCAGACACCCACGTTCGCTGTCGCGTGACCCGTAACTCCTGCACGCCGTCGCAAACACCGCTGCATCCGTGCGGAGCGCCGCACGCGCCCGACCGTTCCAAGCCACCCCGTGCCTTGCCTTTAAACCCACGATGATCGCCAGGGAATCACGCACCGCCCCTACCCTCAGCCGCGCCGCTAGCCGCCTGTAGCATCGTCACCGACGAGCCTGAGCCCATGTCGTTCGGTCCCCTCGCCGCAGTATAAATAGAGGCCTCCTCTGGCTCTTTTCTCCACACCAACACCCTCACCACTCCTCACTGACACTCCCACACTTCTTCCCGGAGCAAGACGAGCTCTCCCTCGCCGGAATTTCACCGGAGCCCACTGCAGCTGGAGGAGAAGGGCACCGTTGATTGAAGCCACCCTAGGCCCTACTGTGACCGCGCCTCGAACCGCCATCGTCGACAACCCCATTCGCCCCCATCGCCGACGCTAGCTGGAGCCCAGGTGAGCCCCGCCAGACCCCCACCGCCACGCTAGGTTTGATTCCTCGCCGAATCAGTTCGTTGTCGACGATGACTCTCAGCCGTTGGATTAGATTTAAATCGTAGGGCTCAAATTCGCAGATACTGCTTCGCGTAGATAGACTCGCTGACGAGTGGACCCCCTCTGTCAGCAGCCCCCTGTGTTGTGCTGTGTAGTTTGGGCCGGCCCGTTTAGTTTCCCGCGCAGTCCAGTGAATTCAAATTAGTATTTTCCAATTTAGTTAAAACTACTTTTTGTCTAGAGATTTAAAAATCAATTCAGAGAGATTCACTAAACCAAATTGAATGATTCCAATTTTGTTAGAAAGATATTTAAATTATCTATCCAAGCCCGTTGGACTTAAATCATTTGGAGTTAGAGATCACATGTAGTAAAAATAACAAGACAGAGACTTTTCCAACTTCAAACATTTTTCAAAAATCAACCATAAATGCTTTTGAGTTGATTCCAACTCTCAAAAATCACATTTGATAATATCTATCTGAATGTGTAAAAATATTTAGTTTTGCATGCAGTGACTTTGGACTAGTACCAAAATAATACTATATAGGCATTCTAGTCACTTTAATTCTATTAAAGAGTAATCTTAAACTTTATAAAATATGATCAACGCTTTTAAATCACATTCCCATATATTAGAATATGTGGTGATGACATGTGTCAACATGATCCCATATTTTAATTGGAGAATATTAAATCTTAATTAATTTCAATCAGTAGAAATTACTTTTCTAAAATAAGATAAATAAGATTTAGTCTTTATTTCATGTGATGATTGTGATGATGCTCGATTATCAAGTGTGGGCCTTAGTGTGCTAAATAGAAGTAGCTAAGTATTGTTTGGTGATTGGGTACCCCGTATTCCTTTATAGATGATAGTACTGACCAAGGATGTGAGGAGGAGGAGTACTACCAAGAAGAAGAAGAAAATTTCAATCACTTCACCAATCAAGGCGAGCTATTATGTGCAAGCTAGAACTATACAAGTTAACACTTGCCCCCTTGATAACTTAAGCAAGATGCATTAGGCATTTTTGGTTATACAACTTTGATTATACCAATCCCAAGTTTTACTTGCAAACTTTATTCTTTTTACTTTACTAAAGTTTTTTACATTTAGTTAGTGCTTTGTGAGTATTGGAAAAATAGGATAGATAGCATAAAGAGTATAAAACTACGCCTATACTTAGATGTCATTCTATGGCATGAGATTGAAGATTTGCACCCCTCATTAGTGAACACTCTTAACCTTAGTGGTTAGTGCTAAACATAAAAGTTGATCACTTTAGATGGGAATACTTGGTAAAAATGATTATGAAAACCTTGGAATGATGCTTCATTCTATTGAGATGTTTTGACATGTGTTGAGAAAGACAATGGTTTGATGATGAAAATGTTGAGGCATGAGCCTTAGCCCTTTACAAAAACTGATGGTTGGGTTCGGATACGATACCATTCCAATTTTATCGTACAACCACAATACCTGAATTGGGTAGGGCTTAGCCGGAAGTTTATGTGCCTTAGTATGGGTTCCCTCGCGGAAGAGGTTTGAGCTAAGGCTACCTCTTGATGATTTTCCACCTATGCAGTGCCCAGGATGGCAGATGGCCATGGCTGGGAGGCCAAGCTCATAGGGGAGGTGCCTATAATAGGGTGTGTAATTGAAAGGTTATGATTGATTATCCGCATACTAAGTATGATTGATTCAGGATTATCCCTGACGGATGTATCGAATTTTGTGGTGAAAGTGTACTACCTCTGCGGAGTGTCAAACTATTCGAATAGCCGCGTCCACGGTCATGGACAGTTGGAGTGGCCATACTGTTCCGTTGTCAGATATTTTCAAATTGACTTGTGAAGTGAACTATGATTTTGACTTGACCACAACAGAGTTGTGGAAATGAAAACTAGGTTCCCACTTAAAGTGCTTTAGAACATTAACTTAGTTTTCTTTACTTCTAAACTCAGTTAGAAATAAACCTGTCTTTTTGCAAATAAACCTAGAGCTTAAGATTCCTACTAGAATTACCTTACTTGTTAGTGATAGTTTGCGAGTACTTAAAGAGTACTCTTGGCTTTGTCCCTGGCTATTCCCGTGGCCAGACTATGAGGAGGACTACTAGGATGATGGACAGCAGGAGGTCTACGACAACTAGGATCATCTCCCATCGTCAGCATTGCTTGTGACCCTAAAGATGGAGCCCACTACTACGTTTATTATTCCGCTGCTTGATTGTATTAAGACTGGATCATGAGATCCTTTATTTGTAAGACCTTATTATGGTTTGTAATGGATGATGTACTATGATATCAAATCTGTTATGTCTCGTAAAAATGGTAATCCTGGGATTGTGAGGTATGGCATAACAGGCATCTGGGATTAAAAACCCGGGTGTTAACACGACACTTGTCTCCCATGCACGATGTCAGTGACTTGGTCTTTGTTGACTTGTGCTCCCGGGTCGCGCCTAACCCGGGAGGAGTTTCTCTCGTGACTACGTTGTGGGGGAAATGAGTAGAGTACCCAGCAATGTCCCTTATCTCCTTCACGGGTCTGTGCTCTTATTTACTGAGATGACCTTGTCAGAGGGTTGGATCCTTCCCACGCGCTGAGGCGCAATGTGAGGGTCCCCCTTTCTATTGCGCTGAAACCCATACCCATAATTGATATTGTTTAGAAGCTAAATAGCGACACACATGATAGTATGATTTGGGATATAGCATGAGATATTTCGGTATGTTTTCCATAGTATGATAGCTAAATTTGTTTTTCTAAAGGAGGGTGTTTCAATATGGTGGGGCTAGCAATAGTAACCGTTTGACCTTCTACAAGCATGCAAAAAGTGTCCATAGTACTAGATCATTTCTAATAGACAATATAAGCATTGCACTATCCATCTATGTTAAAAAAAGAACTAGCACTAGAAAAAACACTTGTAAGTTATTAATCCATAAATCATATGAACAGTATAACTAGAAGCAATAACACGCATAGCTTGTTACTCACTTTTTTCCTTTTATCATGGCATTCGACCACGACTTTCATTTATTCCAGTAGCTCTTTCCTAAGCATGCAAAACATGTATCATGGTGGTCTTATTTATTCCAAAGGGTGATGTCTATGCACTTCTATTCTTGTAGACAGTTGTTGGGCCTCCAAGTGCAGAGGTTTGTAGAACAGCAGCAAGCTTTCCCTTAAGTGGATCACCCAAGGTTTATCGAACTCAAGGAGGAAGTGGTCAAAGGTATTCCCTCTCAAGCAACCCTGCAATCAAGATACAAGAAGTCTCTTGTGTCCCCAACACACCCAATACACTTGTCAGGTGTATAGGTGCACTACTTCGGCGAAGAGATACTGAAATACAAGTGGTATGAATATAAGACAACAGTGCCAGCAAATAGCTTGATGGCGTGGAAAAGACTAAAGGAAAACTGAAATAAAGATGGAAGCAAGCAAATATGTAACAGATCTAGTAGCAAATGAAGTATCAATGCTTAGAAACAAGGCCTAGGGATCGTACTTTCACTAGTGAACACTCTCATATAAATATATTCTCTTTATGATACTACTTAACTACTCTCCGGTTGGACACTCGAATCGATGGTAGGGCTATAACAGCACACCTCAAAGTAAGTCTTTCCCATCTAGAAAACCCCACACTATCACCTTGAGTACTAGATGAGTCCAACAAACACCACAGTTTCATATAGACATCCAACTCCAAATATAACTCATAACAAGTATTTGTAATCTCTAACCTAAGTGCCACCATGGTGTGCACGCTGTCACTTTCACACACATGGGGAGAGCAGAGATCTATTAAGCACTTGAGTATCAAGGTAGATCTACTAGATTACAAAGCTCATGATCACAATATGATCATGCATAGAGAGAGAGATGAACACATAGCTACCGGTAGAACCCTTAGCCTCGAGAGAGAACTACTCCCTCCTCATCATGGGAATCAGCAATGGTGATGGAGATGGCGGTGGAGATCGGTGGAGATGGCTCCGGGGGCACTTCCCCGTCCCGGCAGGGTGCCGGAACAGAGACTTTCTATCCCCCAAATCTCCCCTTCGGTGGCAGCGGCGCTGTGGAACTTTTCGTGGATTTCTGATTGACGATCTAGGGTTTATGCCTCGGGAGGCTTCTTATAGGCCAGAGGGCAAGGTCGGTGGGCGGCCAGGGCTAGCCCGCGCCACCACATGGTGTGGCCGCCCTATGGCCCCTCTCCGTCTCGTCTTCTGGCTCCGTGAGTCTTCCAGAAAAATAGGCACTTTGGCTTTTGTCCCGTCCAATTCCGAGAATATTCATTTTTTGACTTTCCTGGAACCAAAAATAGCAGAAAACAGGCAACTGGCACTGTGGCATCTTGTTAATACGTTAGTCCAAGAAATCATATGAAAATTACTCCAAAGTGTGGACAAAACATAAGAAAGTAGATAAAACCAAGCATGGAACATCAATAATTATAGATACATTTGCAATGTATCAACATCCCCAAGCTTAACTCCTGCTCGTCCTCGATACAAATGCATAGGACACCTTCAAAGTTCATAAGAGTGACTAGATACAAATAGTTTAAAATAAGCAATATCAAGGTATGCATCAATCAACTAGTCTTGGGACAATGCACATAGAACTAAGAATGGTCACTATGCTCTCAAAGTAGGTGCATAAAGATAGAAGGTGGAGACTCAATATAATGGTGGAAGAAAGGCCTTTGTAAAAGGAAGTAGGGATTCAAGTCTCATAAAGAGCTTCCAAAAATTATGGTACTTATAGCTTTCAGCTCTCATTGCCCCTATCATAAGCATCTTGAAGTGATTAAGGTTAAAGTGACACAACTAAGAGGATATGCTTGACAAGTTATAAATCGAAATCTCATGTCCCTTACTTACGAAGACCGATCCTCATGCTACTCAACTTCAGTCACGAGTAAGCTCTTGTCATTGTAAGTACATGTGTATCATTAAGAACTGCCAACGGGGTACCCCATGCACATGATACGGGAGCTTTACCATAATCAAAATGACAAGGCAAGCAGACAATGAGCATCTCAGCGATCTTTTTATTTGCTATTTGCATAGGTTTTTATTGAGGATGCTTCATAGAGTGCTCATTATGGTGATGCTGCAAGTTTCCACCATGATTAGGCATGGCTTAGGCTAGCGGTCCAGGCATTTCTCTAACACACATACAAACTCCATGATCTTACAAGTTCCACTTTTATTTCACACCGCCGGGATCTGTAAGCAAAAGAACATGAAAGCGTTCCCCATGAAACATGGTTCTGCTAATTTCAACTTATAAAGAGCAAGCATATAGACAACAAAGAAGGACCCAATGGTTCAAGTTTATTAGAGGCAAGTAAAGTAAAGTGTGCCATCAAGTTCATGAGAGCTTTAATCACTAGTTTTCTCATAACAAGTTTAATTTGGAAGGTAAACAAAAGCATGAATATACTTGGAATAGCATAAGCTAGTAGGTAGGTATGGTGGACTCTTTGGAATAACTTGGTTTAGGGAGTTGGATGCATGAGTGGAACTCATACTTTGTTGTGGAGGCTAGCAAAAGACTGGGAGCGACAAACTAAGAGAGCAATAATGGCCATAATCATGCAGAGCGACAAAACATCATTGATCAAAGCATAAAATGATACTACAAGTTGAAAACTAAAGGATCATAAAGGCTATGGTGACTTGAGATAGTCATAACATGGTGTGAGCATGTGCCAACTGAACCCAAATAAAGCATCAAAGGAGAATACCACTATACTATGCCTTAATATGCTAAAACAACACATGATTCATCCAAGGCACATTAAGAAATCTCAATTGTTTATAACAAGTCATGCTACAACAAAGAATACTAAGCATAAAGCCAAAACAGTATCAAGCATGGCATGACAAAGCATAGGCCACAGCCAAAAACGAGCTCTTTTTACCACATAAGAATGAACTTTCCTACTCTTTTTCAAACCAAACCAAACTATTTGCAAACCAACGTATGAAAGAGGGGGTCCAACCAATTTATTCAGAAAACTAAGAAAACAAAAGAAAACTAAAAACCAAAACGAAAACGAAAAAAAGACGCTCCAAGAAAAACACAACTGTGCATGAAACAATAAAAATGAAGCGTTTGGAAGAAACCTGGGATTTTTATTGATAAAGAAGGGGATGCCTTGGGCATCCCCAAGCTTTGACGCTTGTACTTCTTGAATATTTCTTGGGGTGACACGCGTGGCATCCCCAATCTTGAGATTTAGTCCATCCTTCATCTCATTACTCATTCCTTCCATACACCTGGAATTTTTCCTTCATACAAAACTTCACACAATCTCATTAGCAACATTAGTGCACTTAAGATAAATAAGTATTAAGGTTCAGTTCTAACAAAAATAAAAGTCCATTATAACACTATCTACTGTAGCACTTCCCTCAAAAAGCTCAATTCCCCAAAAGAACTCAAGAAGGAACCAACAAGAAGCAAATGCAGAAAATGGCAGAAATCTGTCAAAACAGACCAGCAGGTAAAGACGAATTTTTTCGAAGACCTTATGTTGCTCAAATAAAAAAGTGCTGAACTAACTAAAGTTATATAACAACCTAGGCCAGAAGCACGAAACATTACAGCTCAATACGACATACAGATCTCTCTCACGAATTTTTACGGTGAAGCATAGAAATCTGTTTCGGGACAGCAATTTTCCCAATCATTACTTCTCTTTCATTAGAGGTTACTCTTGGCACAAAAAGCAAATAAAAAGGATAAGGAGAGGTTATTACAGAGGTAATAACTTCCAAGACTCATCTAAAACTTTTGGGTTATCTCCCAATAAGTACTTTTCTTTAACGCCTTTAAGTTAGGCATAAGAAGCAAAGAAAGAATCAAGTGTTCTCAAATGAAGAAGCATTAAGACCAAATTTTGTTTTCATAGGAGAAGCAAAAGAAATCTTTTCTCTCTTTTTAGGGAAGTGTTCTATACCTTTCTTGAGTGGGAGTTGATATTTAATGGTGCCTTCTTTCATATCAATGATGGCACCAACGGTTCTAAGAAAAGGTCTTCCCAAAGTAATAGGACAAGAAGCATTGTATTCAACATCCAAAACATAGAAATCAACGGGGACATAGGAATCGTTAACCATAATAAGAACATCATTAAGACTCCCCATGATATTCTTTTTAACATTTTCATCAAGTGGGACATTCAAACAACAATCTTCAAGAAGAGGCAAATCAAGCATATCATAAATCCTTCTAGGCATAATAGAAACACTACTATCAAGATCACATAAAGCTTTGAAATCAAAGTCATTCACTTTCATATTAATGATGGGTTCCCAACCATCTTCTTGTTTTATAGGAATAGAAGCTTTATGTTTCATCTTTTCTTCTTTAATCTTTATGAGAGCATCAGTAATGTGTTTTGTAAAGGCCATGTTCATAGCACTAGCATTATGACTTTTAGCAAGCTTTTGTAGGAACTTAATAACTTCAGAGATATTGCAACCATCAAGATCAAAATCAACTTTATCATCTAAAGTAGTAGAACTATTACTAGCCTCAACACTAGTGGTGGTGATAGTAGAAACACTAATGTTTCTAGCAATTTCATCTTCTCTTTCCCACTTAGCATGTAATTCAGCTAATAGTCTAACATTTTCATCAATTCTTACTTGTATGGCATTGGTAGCTGCAAAGGGATTATCATTAGTTTCAGGTTTAGCAGCCATTTTATTCAAAGTATTTTGAGCTTCAGCTAAAGATGCTATATTTCTTTCAGCATTAGAGAGTTTTTCCTCAATAGTTTTATTGAAAGCAGTTTGTTTACTAATAAACTCTTTAAGCATAACTTCAAGTTCAGAGGGAGCACTCTTATTATTGTTGTAAGAATTTCCATAAGCATTACCATTGTTGGGAGGATATGGCTTATAATTGTTGTCACCAAAATTGTTCCTATAAGCATTATTACCATAAGCATTGTTGCCAAAGTTGTTATTTCTTATGAAGTTCACATCAACTTGCTCTTCTTGAGCAACCAAAGAGGCTAAAGGAACATTATTTGGATCAATATGGTCTTTCCCATCAACAAGCATAGACATAATAATATCAATCTTATCACTCAAGGAGGAGATTTTCTCAACAGAATTTACCTTCTTACCTTGTGGAGCTCTCTCAGTATGTCATTCAGAATAATTAACCATCATATTGTCCAGAAGTTTTGTTGCAGCACCCAAAGTGATGGTCATAAAGGTACCTCCAGCAGCTGAATCCAATAGGTTCCTTGAAGAATAGTTCAATCCTGCATAAAAAGTTTGGATGATCATCCAAGCAGTCAGTCCATGAGTGGGACAATTCTTTACCAAAGATTTTATTCTTTCCCAAGCTTGAGCAACATGCTCATTATCAAGTTGTTTAAACTTCATTATTTCACTTCTCATGGATATAATCTTAGCAGGAGGATAGTATTTTCCAATGAAAGCATCTTTGCACTTAGTCCAAGAATCAATACTATTCCTAGTTAAGGAATTCAACCATTCTTTAGCTTTTCCTCTCAAAGAGAAAGGAAGCAATTTCAGCTTAATAATATCACCATCTATATCCCTATGCTTTTGCATCTCACAAAGTTCAACAAAGTTATTTAGATGGGAAGAAGCATCTTCATTACCAATACCAGAAAATTGTTCTCTCATAACAAGATTGAGCAAAGCAGGTTTTATCTCAAAGAAAGTATTTTTAGCCACAGGTGGAGCAATAGGTGTGCTCATAAAATCATTGTTGTTGGTGCTAGTGAAGTCACACAACTTAGTGTTTTCAAGAGTAGTCATTTTTTGGGTTTTTCAAATAAGAAAGCAAACAAGTAAAACTAAGTTTTTTGTGTTTTTGAAGAACAAAACAAGCAAACAAAGCAAAAAGAAAACTAAGAAAAACAAAAATAACAAAGTAAAGAGATTGGTTATGAGGGACTCCCCTTGTGAAGATGTCCTTGACTCCCCGGCAATGGCGCCAGAAAATAGCTTGATGTCTGCGCACTTCTATTCTTGTAAACAGTTGTTGGGCCTCCAAGTGCAGAGGTTTGTAGAACAGCAGCAAGTTTTCCCTTAAGTGTATCACCCAAGGTTTATCGAACTCAGGGAGAAAGTGGTCAAAGGTATTCCCTCTCAAGCAACCCTGCAATCAAGATACAAGAAGTCTCTTGTGTCCCCAACACACCCAATACACTTGTCAGGTGTATAGGTGCACTAGTTCGGCGAAGAGATAGTGAAATACAAGTGGTATGAATATAAGACAACGGTGCCAGCAAATAGCTTGATGGCGTGGAAAAGACTAAAGGAAAACTGAAATAAAGATGGAAGCAAGCAAACATGTAACAGATCTAGTAGCAAATGTAGTATCAATGCTTAGAAACAAGGCATAGGGATCATACTTTCACTAGTGAACACTCTCATATAAATATATTCTCTTTATGATACTACTTAACTACTCTCCGGTTGGACACTCGAATCGATGGTAGGGATATAACAGCACACCTCAAAGTAAGTCTTTCCCATCTAGAAAACCCCACACTATCACCTTGAGTACTAGATGAGTCCAACAAACACCACAATTTCATAAAGACATCCAACTCCAAATATAACTCATAACAAATATTTGTAATCTCTAGCCTAAGTGTCACCATGGTGTGCACGCTGTCACTTTCACACACATGGGGAGAGCAGAGATCTATTAAGCACTTGAGTATCAAGGTAGATCTACTAGATTACAAAGCTCATGATCACAATATGATCATGCATAGAGAGAGAGATGAACACATAGCTACCGGTAAAACCCTTAGCCTCAAGAGAGAACTACTCCCTCCTCATCATGGGAATCAGCAATGGTGATGGAGATGGCGGTGGAGATCGATGGAGATGGCTCCGGGGGCACTTCCCCGTCCCGGCAGGGTGCCGGAACAGAGACTTTCTGTCCCCCGAATCTCCCCTTCGGTGGCGGTGGCGCTCCGTAACTTTTCGTGGATTTCTGATTGACGATATAGGGTTTATGCCTCAGGAGGCTTCTTATAGGCCAGAGGGCAAGGTCGGTGGGTGGCCAGGGGGCCCACACCACCTGGTGGCGTGGCTAGGGCAAGCCTGCGCCACCACATGGTGTGGCTACCCTGTGGCCCCTCTCCGTCTCGTCTTCTGGCTCCGTGAGTCTTCTAGAAAAATAGGCACTTTGGCTTTGTCCCGTCCAATTCCGAGAATATTCATTTTCTGACTTTCCTGGAACCAAAAACAGCAGAAAACAGGCAACTGGCACTGTGGCATCTTGTTAATACGTTAGGCCAAGAAATCATATGAAAAGTACTCCAAAGTGTGGACAAAACATAAGAAAGTAGATAAACCAAGCATGGAACATCAAAAATTATAGATACATTTGCAATCTTTCAAAGGGTAACATGCAGTACTAAATATAAAACTAGATAAAGACGCTCCAAGTTTCTCTGATCACCTTATGTTGCTCAAAAAAGAAAGTTTAGAGGTTTGAAAACCGAGAGTTTAATAGGTCCAGTGGGGTGCCTTGGGCATCCCGAAGATTATGTTTTTAACCATTCTTGGACAACTCTTAGTGTGATGTTGCTCCATTCCCTATCAAAAAACTTCAACACAAAACTTTCTCCCATTTCTTTTCTATGGGGTGACATTAGTGGTGCAAAGATATGTTCCTAGTTGCCATATAATACTTAAAAAAATATTTTTAGGTGTCTATCAAGTATATCATGTTGTATACATTCTTATCATATCAAAATACTCATGACAAATCATATTGAGACTCAAAAGAATGGCTTAAACAATAAAAGGCAGAATCTTTCCATATTTTCACCAGTAGCAAAATGTGTTTATTTTGAACAATTAAAATGTCAGGAAGTTTAGCCTATTTTTGTGCATATATAGGATGAAAATTTGTAACATCAATTTAAATATGAGCGTAATAGGAGTTACATAAGAAATCAAAGAATTTTTCTACTAAACGCTATTGGTGGAGGAATTTGCTACTCCATATGTTTTATCAACTTTATATCATCCAAACGGGTGACTTGGTACTTTATTAAAAACTACAAAGAATAAACTAAAAAGATACTCTTTAAACTACAACAATAGTGCATACAAATAAATAACCGGGTTGCCTCCTGCCAAGCACTTTTTATAGCCATATATCTAGGCTTTACTTAGTTGTTTAAGATATGTGGAGATCATGTGGTAGCTTGTACCTTGGTATTGTCTCCTTCTTCCTTGGAAAGTGTTCCATACAAAATACTAGGGTCCCATGGTGTTCTCATACCAATCATAATGATAATCAAGTTAAAACATGGTAGAAAGCAACACGAGGTGTGGAAACAATAACAACGAAGTCTCACTTTCTTTCTATGCATTGACATTTTATATATTACTAAATCACAAGAAATGGAGGCATGCCATTGTATATTATCAGTAGGCGAATGCAACATATAATTATTAGTAGCATAAAGAGGGAACTTATCACCTCCTCTTTCATAGTAGTTGCAAGCACTAGAAGAAAATGTAACATTGTAGCCATTTAAAGCATGCAAATTTTAAAAGTTTGTTATTTAAATAGGATCATTATAATTATCATGGTATACATTTACATGCTTTCCTCTTTCAAATAATTTCTAGTACTATTTCCAATATCAATTTCATGATTGTAATGAGGATTTTCAACAAAACGTAATTGCAAACCAAATATATATTTCCTAGCAAGTTCATATTCTCCTCTATGGTTAAGATAGGATATTTCAAAAATAATAATGGACTCTTACTAATAATAGCATCATCATGGACAACAAGTATATCATTTTTATCTGCATGTATTATACATGGAGGGTTATCAAGAAGCATATGACCATCATCTAAAGCATTATCATATAGCATATCTAAACAACAGGCCTTATTATTGTCAATAATTTTACTAGTAGCATTACTAGCAAGTAAATGAGCATTATTAGTTTCATCATAATAGCACGGGTTTTCATAAATGACCATATAATTTTTAGTTGGACAATTATCATAGCATGGGTTCTCATAAATAACAAATGAGTTTTGAGTTCGAGTGTCACTATCATCTTTGAGAGGTTCCCATACATCCCCAAGATTTGGTTGGAATATATCTTCTTTATTATCCTCTTCACATACTTCCTCTTCCAAGCTTATGTTTTCATCATCTTCTTTCGGCAAAATATTAGTACTTTCCATGACAACAAGTTTTCTCTCATTATAATCAATAACATAAGAATTCTCACTAAAACTCCCTATGCAATGTTTAAGAATAATAACACTACTTGCTTTTACCTCATGAGCCACACGACAAGTTTCGAATTTTTCATTAATAATGGAGTCTATCTCATGGGCTGCAACATAAGCAATAAATTCCTCAATTTTCTCTATATAATAAAAGATACCACCTTGTCTAAAGGAGGAAATTATGGGTTCTATAGTATTATCTCATTCAAAACAACAATTTTTATTTTTCTGCATAGAGCAACAAGTTTTATCATAGAGATCACAAAGTTTAGTAGCAAGACCATTCAAGAGCTTCAACAAGCCATGTAATTGTTTCCCTTCTTTAGAAGCATCATAACTTATAAATATATTAATACCATGTTCCACTTCAGCATTTTCGTCTATGGTACCATTTAAAATTCCTTTCATGTTTTAGCACACATAAAAACTACACTAATTTTCATGGTTTTTTGTGTTTTAAGAGGATACACAAAAAGAAGACAACTAAAAATGCTTTGTAAATCTAAAGGAAAAGAAAAGGCTCACAGTGGTGCAACCTCCCCAAGCTTAGGTGTTTTCACAAAGTTGATGATGATGGCGCCAGAAAGTGTTCTAGTAGTTGCTATATAGGTGGATTGTGCTCCTAGCTTGATGATGATGCAATTGTGATGTACCTTGGCCAACTCCCCGGCAACAGCGCTAGAAAATGTTGTTGATGGCAACAACTCTGTGTGTACAAACTCATTGGCACTCCAAGTGCAGAGTGTTGTAGCAATCATCTTTTCTCCACAAGGGTGACTCGCGGGTTTATATCGAACTCTCGGGGAATTGGCTGATCAAGGGATGTTTTCCTCCTCCTCTTCAAGCAATCTACAAAACAAAGTTTTTCGTCTTGTGTCCCCAAATCCACCATGTGGTTTTCAAGCACAAGGTTTTGTATTAGTAGTATGAAATAATAATAATAATAATAAATAAAGTAAAACAATTTATAACTAGGAAAGCAAAGTAAATGCAATGATAAAAAGTATTTTTTGTGTTTTGTTTGTGTTTGCCAGTAAAGAAAGTATTTTTGTATTTTTGAAATATTAAATTGCAGAAAATATAAATGATAGTAATGGTGTCAAAAGGTTGTTTCTTATGATAAAAGTTGGACTAGGGTTCATGAGTTCACTTGTCTATTATCTTTTTAAGTTATAGTGGACATAAAACAATACATCATCATATAATATTGGTAAAACTTGAATATGTGTTTGATAAGCATTCATATGTGCATCACGTCCTAACATAGAGCTGATGCAACACATCTCTCTTATACTCCTCTAGAAAGGGAAAACTCCAAGCAATCTAGAATTAAGAATTAACAAAGCATGGCTTTAAGTACTTTGACATGATGTTTGAATAACAAATATGCTACCTTGACCACACAAGATTATCAAGCTGTCACACGATAATTATAGCACATGAATTCACTTAATCCCTAATGAGGTAACAAAATAAAGGTAAAAACCATAGTATATCTTGAATTTGTTGTCACTATTCAATCAATACCACCATGTTACTCCATCTAATACACACTTCCCCCCCCCCCACATGTTCATGCATACAAGTTGAATCAGAATAAGTAATTAAGAACGGGGTACATGATATGCATCTATCAATACATCTTACACATAAATAGGTTCTAATCACATATATCAAATCATAGAATAAAGATCCACCACATAGGAATTACATATATAACCATAATCATGTTGGGTAACTCATATGGTACTAGATCCATGAAGAACAAGAGAGAAATAGATCAATCTACTGCCAAGAACCCATAGTACAGAGGTGGACTACTCCCTCTTAATCATGGTGATGACATTGGAGATGTTGGAGAAGGTAGACTTCCCTCCAGCGGCAGCTCTAGCGAAGTTTCCCCTCCAATATTTGTTGGTTCTAACTCATTTTTGGTGTTTCTGTGTTTTTGCTGCGCTCTCATAGAGGATTCCTCGGGGGACCCTTTATATAGGAGCTTTTAGGTCAAACCAAGTCCATGGGCGAAAGATTGAAGCGAATCGGACGATCGAGGGCCAAAAGAGGCAGGGTGGCGTGTGTAATAGGGTAGGTCGTGACACCTACCCTCTTTTGGGCCTCCGGGACCCTCTCATGAGATCCAAGCACTCGAGATCATCACTCTTCACGAAATATTTACTTTTCTAGAATCCTAGCTCTGTTTGACTTCATTTAGGTCCTTGAATATGTCTCAATAAACTACAAAGTTCATGTATGCATCACTACCCCCTTGGTCACATATCCTAGCTTAATTCTAGTCCCATTTGCTTTGCCTCCTTACTCGCTCGCCTCACCACCACAATTCCCAGTCATCATTGCATCCTCCCACGCTACATCGACAAACCAAAAAAATTACCCCTTCATGCCCCCATCCCATTGAAATATTAAGTTAGCATCATCCATTCCGCTAGAAGAACCTTGCACGATGATGGATGATGGGCTCGGGTTATCCAAGCGGCTTATGCCACTTATGGATTTGAAATACAACCATTTTTTTCTACGTGTAAACTTCATATTAGTCAAGTTATTGATGTAATATCTCTCTATCCTTGTCACTAATGACTAATTATTTTATAGATGTGCAAATCCTTTCTTCGAATTTCTCCTTGTAGAAATTGACACTTTTATGGAGAATTTTGGGCTAATTGATGAGAAGTCAGGTGCTGCTAATCTCCCCAAGTCAAAGAGACACGAAGTAGGATCTAGAGGCTTTAAAGGGCACTTATATGGACACGACCTGCCTGTACGGTGTGCCCGTACTAAGTGCCACCGCCTTCATCTGGTCAAACCAAGCAACTTTCATGAAGACGTTCATATAATATTCAGAGCACAACCGCCAAAAACCTGATCGCATCGCCGTAGAAGTACACATCTAAAACCATTCGCATCTAAGGAGAAGAGATCCACCGCATAACTGCCACGATAGCCATCACCAAAGTCATCCATCCTCTCCATCACCATTTCCCACCATAGCCATAGTCATCTACTTGTAACCTTGATCTCATCGCGATTGGAGATATTATAAGACTATTTGAAGTTCATCTTAATAATTTCCTTACAATGTTTATAATTGTTGATCTAATCATGAGTGAGTAGCCCTCACGGGCTGCGGTCTAAGGCATAGCCTCGCAGTGGTATGTACATCCTCTAACATGGAGTATTGTGTTGTGATTTTGATATTGGATTTATCCTTTGTATTCTTGTCTCTTACCTCGATACAAGGACTTGTCAGGTACCCAAGCCCCCGAGGATTGATACATATATTGAGACGTATGAAACCTAGTGACAATGAGGGGAGTAAAGTGGTTGTTTAGAGATCCATCTAGGAGTAACATCATAGATATGATGCTTTGGTTTATTTTACTTAATAACTGTGTAACCCCGCACAATAGTGGTATAGTAGTTGGACAAGTCTATAGTAGATGTGGTTGCCACCTACAACTTTTATCCTATATATATATCACAACTCATGAACACGATTATTATCATTTTCACTATTCCATATGAGTTCATAGCTGCAGGTGAATCCTTAGCCCAAGCCTATCTCCATCCATTGATACAAACAAAGAAGTAAATGTGAAAGGTCTGGGAAACAAAGATAGTAGGATTTTTCATGGTCTTGTTCGACATAATCTTAAACCAAGAAAATTCTTCCCAAGGTTCCATAAACCTAGTTCTTCTAGGAGAAAATGCAAAGCTATACTACATACATAATCCGAATCGAATGTATCAATCGTTTCTCTAGCGCTATTGCTAGGGACGCTACCCTGGTAAGGTTATTTGAGACCTTGCTAGTTAGTTTTATAACTTTATTTTTGGTTTAGTTTATTTATTGTTCTCAGTTAACTTTTTATTATTATTGAACCCCCCCCCCCCCCCCAAATATTTACTCATTTATTTACTAGTCTTGTTATTTGTCTTATTCAAAAACACAAAGAAAATATTATCCGTGGCTGTAAAGAAGCTTGGGGTGTATGTTATTTCTAATGATAATTATTTGCGTTCACCTATTACTCAACCCATTGTTACAGTGGGGAATTATAAAATTAAGCCTAATTATTTGAGTTTGGTTCAATATAATCAATTTGGAGGCTCAACTGCTAACGATGCAGGTATATACTTAAATACCATTACTGAGATATGCTATGCCGCTTAGTGAATATGCAAGTTAGGAAGAGATGACCACCATGTTAAAAACTTGTGGCAAACATCACACTGGGTATCTAGCTCTATGCCTTTTCTAGCATGTTAAATCTACGATATATTTTTGAGACGGAAAGAGCACATGAATATGCTAGAAAACAGAGATAAATCTGTAACATCATTTTAAAGATAGAGGAAATACAAGGGATGACTGATATAGGCAAATCTCTAGAGTAAATGATGCACTTTTAGACAAACATAACACCTCTCTAATGTATTTTCTCTATCTCAAAATAGACGTTGGAGTGTCTATATTTACATTTGTCATGCAAATTTAGACAGATATCTCGCATCTATTTCGATAAGGAGGAAATAGCTTATTGTCGGCATTCCCGCGAAGGGAAAATAGTTTTGGGATAGCAAATAATAGATTCTCGTAGACTTGTCAATAGGTAATACTATATAGTAGTATCATGCATCGTGCATCACGCATATGATATTATTATATAATACTATCTCTATCATGATTTGTCTCATTATATTTATTTATTCGTACAATCTCAATACAAATACAAATTTGTGTTTAGAATTTATTTTTTATTAATTTTTATAGTTCTTTGTGGTATGAGACAATCTTCTACGAGCTCTAAGGTCCCTAGAAATAGAGAGTTGTGGCTTCTCCTCGGGCTGACCGAATCAAGTGTTGCCACGTGTTGTCACTCCAAAATCTGAAGGGCTCGATGCTTCACTCATTTTGCATGCATACCGTGTAGTCAGGCTGCACCACTCCTTCAACAGCTAAACGGTTATCTACCAACAACGGAAAATATGTGAGAACCCGCCCCTATGGCGGTCGACCTGCATGGTATGTATTCTCCTCGAGATCCCTCTTCTACCCCCGGTCTGGTCTCTCTCCTGCCATCTTCAGTGTCGGCGGTGCCGCGGGGGATTGCGAGGGAGGTCCACCTATGTATAGTCTTCAAGGTTGTGCTGGCTTCTCCAATAAGGTTGGTCTAGGTTTTAGTGCCTTCTCCTTCCTCTGCCCATCATATCCATGACACCCGGGATGGTGGCCAACAGCAGCACCCTTGGCCTTAGATCAGTGGTCCGTCCGTCGATCTGGTGCATCCCCACACAACAGCTCCGCCCATCAAATGCATAGCAACCCCTGCTGCTATTGTGCCTTAGAGGCGGCCATGCTGGCACCTCCTGTGGAGGTTCCTGTGTCTACTGACGGTAGCCCTCGACTTATGTCATGTCGGGCAGACGACACATGATTACTTGTCGCTTTTCTTCAATGTGTCACCGGAAAAAAATGTTTCTCATCTTGCGGTAGCAACGACGTCTGGTGGCGGTGATATGGAGCATGCTGGTCTGAGGATGATTACCTTGCCAATTCAGGCTAAGTTACTTAATCAAAGCTTCCAAAACCTGAGTGTGGTGATGCAGATGTTTCTACACATGAAGAAGAGGGATTGTGCCCATGTTCTTCACTTTTCTCCTCAATTTGATGGTGCTTCCAGAAATGTGTCATGTCCCAATAAAGATAGCCATGTGATGGAACTAATGCTTGTTGATGCTGTTCGTCTTTTGTTTTGCTTCCCTTTGATCAAAATCCAGAAGCCGGTTGAATCTTAGGATCCCCAGTTGTATGTTTTTCTGGTATGCTCACACACACACAAACTAGGAGGCAGTGCCACCACATTACAGTCTATTGAATAGGCATATCACAAAAGCTATGCTTATCATTTGGCTTAGAGCTATCCAATCACAAGCATATAGTTAGCTCAACCAGATATAGAATATATTAGGTAGACGACTCATTGAGATGATAATATTCGATTGTGTTCTAAGTTAGTTTATTTCTAAATAGTTTTGTACTTGATTACTACACAGAGAAGAGTGCCCAAGAGACACCAGGTTGTTGCACTTAGGTTTTTTAATATATATAATATATATTCTGTTTTAGCCATAAGGTTTCTTATTTCACCATTAGTAATTTTAAATAACAGTTCAGATTTCCATTAAATTGTTCTATTTATTAGATGTTGTTCACTCCTAAATCATTCCCAATTTGATCTATGATTGTGTCCAGCTATATTGAATTTATTTTTGGTTAATTTTGTTCACCTTCAATTGCTCGAGGGTTTTATACATTACAATACTTTGTTTAATAAACTTCTTGGCCACACCAATTGGAACTATGGTTTAGCCATAAAAATCATAGTTGTTTAAGTTATGTGGCCGCAGACCTCTATATAATGCTTATGTGACCTACACGTTTGTACTTTTTGAAAACTTTGGTTTAATTATAAGCTACGGTATAGGTGGTTTCTAAGCTCACATATTTTTGCATAACCATCTGATCTTTATGTTCACTGAGAACACATACTGCTAGCTGATTGCTTGACATTTGAAGAGAAAGCGTCACACCTCCACATTGTTCAATAAACAAAAATCATATGTACTGTCATCCGAGAATTATCCCAGATCAAGTTTGAAATGCATAAACCACGAAGCAAAGAAGAACCGCCAGCTGCAAAGATTGGCGCAGCAAAGCACGCAGGGTCCTTCTAGTACTATCTATCTATGATGCTATAGTGATAAATCAGATTTTTTTACATGCATGTGCTGCATGATATTAAAAGTTAGAGCCAAAAGTAGAACCCTGAGTCACGGGTTCTACCACTGGTTATAGTGGGAGTAACATAGATGGTAATATGTATGCCACTTAGGCATAAAAGAGTGATGTGACACACAATTAATAAAGAGAGAGACAAATCTCTACTTATCTAAAAAGAAGGAAGCGGTTACATTTTCTACCACTACGTCCGCCTGTTTCGTCCAACCTTCCTCCGTAGGTCCGCTCGCCCGCACACACCAAGAAGGATAGGCTACCCCTCCCCTCCCGCAAGGCCGCAATCCACCCTCTACTATCTCCTCATGCATCCAGCCAGAGTCGAAGGGGAGGATGGCGAGGGAGCCGGCCCCACTTCGCCTTTCATGTCCTCCGTCCTCCAGCTCAACCAAGGGAATGCCCCAGTCCTCTTTTTCTGACCCCCCTGCTCATGCAGACCCAATTACTGACATGTTGTGTTTGAAGCAATCGATAATTTGTGGTATCCCCTAGATGATCTAGATGATCAAACCGCAAATCTACAACAGCCCTGTATCCACACTGGAGAAGACTACCTGGCTGACACGAGAAACAGTTCAGAACGAGCAGGAAGCCTAGGATGTTGTGCATATCGTTGCATGAGGAAAATCTTGAGATCCTTGTACGATTTCAATTCCTTTTAGTAGTAGTTGCAATCTCATTTTTTGATATGTACCTTATTAAACTATAACTCTCACTTGTCATGTGTGTCCTATTAAATAGGTTTATAGTTTTGCTGTTGTTAGTTTACTTTTCCTGAACTGCTACAACTTTTGGAGTCTGAACCTTGTTTCTTGGCCGTTTGGCTTCTCCAATGGAGTTTGGAGGGCACCTCATGTTTGTCTAAAAAAATAGTGATGTGTTCTACTATGTTGTATTCAGACTAAAGAGGTGGCTTCGTGGAGACAGCAGGAGAGCTCTCAAAGTTATAGTAGTTATAGCAGAAACTCGGATAATAATTAATGTTTCCGATGGCATGCTAGGTAAGGTTGTATTGACATCAAAGTGATTTAAATATATATGATGCACTTGTGCAATTTTGACTATTATGTGATTTTCTTGATATTTTTATGCCTAACAAATGATCACTGAGAAAAGAATTTCTGATTTGTATGTGATAGGGTCATGGCTTATATGTGTGATGTTATTTGTCCTTTTCCTCTGTATTTCATTTCTATCCCTTTAGTAAAATAGATGCAAAGCGTAGAGATTGTCCTTTAACAATCTTAAAGTTTTATGAACGATTCTTTACTAGAGCAGCATTGTAAATGATATACCACTGCAATGATGATCAAGAAGTAGTATTTTTTGTAGGCGTCCATGCATAATCAATGAGGACATCGTGCACGTGTATGGCAGGGAGGTAAATCCCTTAGGCGAGGCTAGAGCCGGCAATTTTATTCGGTACAAGTTCCATATCCTCTGTTGTTCCGACTGGGAAGTTATTTATTGGTACGGGTGCAGAAAGTTGTCTTCACATAATACATTCAACCATCATCTTAGCGGAGTTATTTTGCATCAAATGATACCTGATACTTCCATATCGATCCTTCACTTTTTATTAGCAAACCTTTGGATTGTCTAAAATCTAGGCTCTTTTTATTTAGGTGATACATTCACTACATGGGCAGTTAATTATGGCTTCTTGATGCTCATTTAACCGATTGCTGCATACGAAAGCTACATTTTGCAACTTTTCTAATGCCAGCTAGATGTTCTTAAAATGAGAAAATTGGTTGAAAGTTTCAACGTTACCTCTCAAATTATTTACCTTTTGAAAGCCTTAAAATACATATGCCTTTCCTTAAGAATAAAGATAGGTCATGTTTTTCCTTCACAGTAACTTTATGAGGTTGTTTTTCTTTAGGGAAAATATATACTTGATGGTGTTTTCTTGCCATATGTTTATAGTTTAAAACAAAGAGTATATTATATGAAGGTTGTTTCTCTGTAGGGAAGATCATGAGCACCCTAGGTTATTGTTGTCCTTGCCGTCATCCTTGAGAATATCATGTTCTTATGACTGTTCATATGGCCTTTGTGATGCCAGCTATTTTTTGTTTTAAAAATGATCTTGGCAGCTTTAATGTTAACTCTGAAATTATTTATCTTTTAAAAGACTTAATTACATATGATTTTCCTTGGGCATGAAGATTGGTCATGTTTTTTTCTTCACACTATTTTATTTATGAGGTTGTTTGCCTTTGGAGAAAAGATATATTCGGCAATGTTTTCCTGCCACATGTTTACAGTTTATTTGAATCAACTCTAATATCTCTAGTTGCATAGCAAGTCAATTGCCAAATTATCATGATGAGGATGTCTCTGTTTTTCTCACGTGCTGCTCCTTAGGATGATGATTATCCTTACTTGTTTAAACTATAGAAGATAAGACATATCAGACATGTATGGTTGAACCGGGGAGAAGAAGTTGATACTTCAGCAGATATATGGGAAAGATAAAGAAACTCTATGGTTGTCGAGGTTTGATAGCAGCGTATACCCTCTCAAAAATTGGGAAACACATATTTTGGTAGTCAAATTCATGTTGTACCTTTTTTCCTTGATAACTCATGTTTTGGTAGTCAAATTCATGGTCCAAGTTACCCTCAAGTATAAATTTATTACACATTAATATAAGAGTGAAAGTAGAAAAAAATATATTCATTATTTAGTGGTGGAGGGGAGTAATACCCCTGTCAAAAATTGGACCAAATATGTTAGTGGAAGAGGGGGACGTGACATCTTCTGTAGTATTATGATTCTACTTCGGCCTGCATAATTTATGATCCTTCTTTTGCTTGATAGAAAAATGGTATTCATATGTAGAGTTTTTGTAAGTAGTTATCTTTTTGCTCATTGTTGTGAATAATTATGCTGGTAGTATGTGAAAGGATTCTAAATAGAAAATCTTGGTAATGTTGTGAATAACTATGTACAAAGTTTCCGAATGTACTAAAGCATGTATTTATGAATCTACTGCAACTTGGTAATGTCTAGATTGTTAGGCATGTAACCTTGTTAGTTTCCATACAGAATACAGATATTGCATGTAACCTTGTTCATACATGTGTGTGCTTTTTTAGGCCCATGTCACTTGTGTGCTGCACTCAAAAGATTCAATTAGTTGTAGAAAAGACACTGAATATTTTGAAGCTTGCTATGGGTTTCTAAAGCTTGGTAGTTTCGGTGGGTTTTGCAACTACACAATCTGTTCATTTTGAATGCTTGTGTTTTCTGGACAGGTTACAACATATACTGAATATTTTGGTTCAGTTTGATGTGCTAACAAATGCAATTATTATGAAATGTGGGAGGAAATCCTGATTTGTTCATTGTCCAACTCAAGCATATTGGGTTTTTCTGTGGACTAGGTAGCAATTTGACATACATAAGTGGAACTTATGATTTCTTCGACAATTGACATGTTGACACATGGTCACGGCCATGGATATAAGAATTTGTGCAAACATTTGCCACCCAATTTCCTCAAAGACTACATGTCTATTGGTGTATGCCAGGCATAAGAGTTTCCCAGAATTTCCTTTTTGTTATCTATCTTTTGTTATCTATATTAATTCCCAGGAATTCTATTTTTCCTTTTGCTATCTTACAATTATTTTATCTAGCTGAACTTTATTTCCCTTTTGTCCATCACTACATGAAACAAATCCACTCGAATCATGATTGACAAGAAAATACATATATTGTTGAACTTTATTTATAGCTCAACTTTATTTCACTAGAAATACAATAAAATATACTCATGTTGTAACATCCCAAAACTTTAATCCAAGGTTATTAAGATCCAAATCATCAAAATTAGGGTTAACAGAAAACTTTTCCATTTGAAAATATTTAAGCATTCATATGGGTATGCATTTAAATTAGGAGTTGTTTTGAATTGCCATGTTTGAGTGATTCATTGATTCTAAAATGATCCTTAGGTGAATTAAACATCATCTAGATCATTCCCAAACAAATCCCAAAGAAAAACAAATCAAAATGAATAAAAGAAGGAAATGGTCATTTGTGCCATTTTAACTACCATGCCTACTTTGGCTATTCCTAGAACTCAATTCTTAACATAGGCAAATGTGGATCTTTGCACCCCTTGCTAGTATAAGTAGTGATGTACCAAGGCCCACTTTGTGATCTACCAAAAACATTCAAACCCTAATTTTAAAGGGCATTTGAAAATTGAATCTAGTGTAGGTATCAAGATCACACTTATTCAAAAACCACTCAAATGAACTCCATTTTCAAATCTCAAGCAACCACAGATGCTGAAGCATGTGATCACCAACTCCACCAAAAATCAGCCCAAAATTCAAATGTTTTGTTCTTGCGGCCATTTGATCGAACAGGTTGCAGACAGAATCAAATTAGCCTAACTATTACTGTTTTTGATCAATTCTTGTCGAGCCATTTGGTGTGCATTGATCAGCCTTGTCCCCTTGAGTCCAACAAACACCCCACCGGTCTACCCCTAAGCCACAGTAGTAGTGGAGCGTCACCCCTTTGTGGTCACCGCCGGCCAGAAGAGGGTAATGCGCCAGGGATAGCGCCGCTCCATTCCAGCGTGCCCTCTAGCTCCGCCCAACCCTACCGCACCTCCCTGCCCCTTCCCCAAGCCTAGCCAGGCTCTGGACCACACCCCAGCACCGCCGCCCATTCTCTCTGCGAGCCAGCCAGAGTGCGATCGCCGCCACCACGTAGCAGACCGCGCATGGACGCCATACCGTGCACGCCGCTCCGCCTCGATCCCAGCACCCCGCCAGACACGGCCGTGCGCCGCCGCGTGACCCACAGTCGCCGAGCGCCGCGTCGAGCACCGTCTCTGTCTCCCAGAGCGCGCGATGCTCCCGACCACCATCCACCGCCCCTAGTCACGCCATTAACCCATAGAGCACCGCCAGGAGGCAAGCCACCGTCCGCCTACGCCGCCCATGCCGATAGCATCATGTATCGTCGTCACCGACGAGCTCGACGTCTCCCCCTCGGTCCCCTCGTTGAGCCTATATAAGGAGCCCTCCCCAGCACCAATTCTCCACACCACTCAACTCCCCTCTCACCACTAAGCCTTCCCCACCTCTCACCGGAGCCGCTCGAGCCATAGTTCGCCGGAATTGCACCGGAGGAGCCTGCTGCAGAGGAGGAGAAGCTGCCGTCGATTCCGTCCACCGTAGCCCCTACCGTGACTTCGCCTAGAACCGTCGTCGTCCACCAGCTCGATCGCCCCTGTCACCACGACTAGTTGGAGCCCTGGTAAGCCCCCACGTACTCCCACCGAGCCGCTAGGGTTAGCTCTCGCCGGTGACCTGTTCGTCGGGGACGACGATCCTCAGCCATTGATCCACCTTTTAAATTGTAGCGCTGAGAGTGCCCCGTACCGCTTCGCGTTGATGTGTCACTGACTTGCGGGACCCCCCTGTCAGTGGTCATCCGTGCCGCGGAGTGCCACTGGGCCGGCCAGTTAGTTTTCCCGCGCGACCCAGTTAGTTCAAATATAGACTTTTCTATTTAAGTTTGAACTCACTTTTGTCCCTTAGTTTAAAAATCAATTCAGAGAGTTTTATAAATCCAAATTGAGTGATTCCAATTTTGTTGGAAATATTATGAAAAGATCTATCCAAACCTGTTGGATTTAATTCATTTAGAGTTGGAGATCTCTCCTAGTAAAAATAATAAGACAGAAGCAATTGCACCTTCAAACATTTTTATAAAATCAACCATAATAGCTTTTGAGTTGATTCCAACTCTCAAAAATCACATTTAACCATACATATCTGAATATGTAATAATATTAAGGTTTGCATGCAGTGACTTTGGACTAGTACCAAAATAATGCTATATAGGCATTTCTAGTCACTTTAAATCACTAATTATTAAACTTAAACTTATTAAAATATAATCCAACCTTTAAATCACATTCCCATATGTTAGAATATGTGGTGATGACATGTGTCCACATGATCCCATATTTTAATTGGAGAATATTAAATCTTAGTTAATTTCAATGAGTAGAAATTACTTTTCTCATTTAAAAAGAATGAAGCTAGTTAATAAAACCTTATGATGCTTGTGATGATAATAGATTATCAAATGTGTGCCTTAGTGTACTAAGTAGCCTAGTTAAGTATTGTTTGGTGATTGTGTATCCCGTATGTATTTATAGAAGATAGTACCGACCCAGCTTACGAGGAGGAGTTCTACCCGGAGGAAGAGGAAGAAAACTTTAACCACTGCACTACACAAGGCAAGCCATCATTAACAATGCAAGCTAACCCTTGCAATCTAGATAACCTAATCAAAGGCATTAGGTATACTTTGGTGATACCATTTGGATTTATACCTAATCCAAGATTAAATTTCAAGCTTTTACTCTCTTTACTTTACCAAAGTCCCTTACTTGTTGAAGGTAGCATAAAAAGTATAAAACTTGACCTATCTAGATAACCTTAGATGTCATTCTATGGCATGAGATTGATCTTAGCATCCCACCTTAGTGAACACTCTTAACTTAGTAGCTTAGGGCTAAATCAAAACTTGAGTCACTTTAGATGGGAACCCTTGGTGAAAATGAATTGTGAAAACCTTGGAATGATGAGTCATTCTATTGAAATGTTTTGACATGTGTTGAGAAACACAAAGAGTTTATGATGATGAAAATGTTGAGACATGAGCCTTAGCCCTTTTACAAAAACTGATGGTTGGATTCAGATGCGATACCATTCTAATTTTACCGTACAACCACAATACCTGAATTGGGTAAGGCTTAGCCGGAAATTTATATGCATTAGTATTAGTTCCCTCGCGGGAGAGGTTTGAGCTGAGGCTACCTCTCAATGTTGTCCACCTATGCAGTGCCCAAGATGACAGATGGTCATGGTTGGGAGGCCATACTCATAGGAGAGGTTCTTATACTAGGGTGTGTAAAGGAAAGGTTATGTTTGATTATCTGCATACTAAGTATGATGATTCAGGGTTATCCCTGACAAATGTATCGAATCTTTTGGTGAAAGTGTACCACCTCTGCAGAGTGTCAAACTATTCGAATAGCCACGTCCGCGGTTATGGACAGTTGGAGTGGCCATACTGTTTCGTTGTCAGATGTTTTCAAAATGACTTATGAAGTGAATGATGAATCTTGACTTGACCACAACAGAGTTGTGACTATGACACTAGCTTCCCAACTTAAATGATTCTAGAACTTTATTTTATCTTTTTTTGTTTCTGAACTCAGCTTAGGTTTCAAATTTAACTTCACAGATAAACATAGCGTTAGCATTTTCCACTAGCATTATCTTACTTGTTAGTGGTAGTTTGCGAGTACTTAAAGAGTACTCATGGCTTTTGTCTCTAGCTATTCCTATGGCCAGACTATGAAGGAGACTACCAAGATGACGGACAACAGAACGACTATGATAACTAGGACTATATGCCTTCGTCAGCATTGCCTGTGCCACTGAAGATGGACCCCACCGCTACGCTTATTATTAAGACTGGATCATGAGATCCTTTATTCGTGTAAGACCTTATTATGGTTTGTAATGGATGATGTACTATGATATCCAATCTGTTATGTCTCGCAAAAATGGTAATCCTGGGATTGCGAGGTATGACATAACATCTGGGATTAAAAATCCGGCTGTTGACACATGTCTTGCTGAACTTCATTTCACACACTAGAGCATATAGGTCTTCAACTATTACCTCAACTACATCAATTAAAATGTCACTCCATTTTGATCTACCACCTTATTCTCCAGTTTCAAGTTCTATTCTGCAAGGTATCGAGCAATCCTTCTTCACGCAAATGCAATGCACTTTGATCTAAGTGCAATGCAGATTGATTCCATCAGTTCTCTGTAATTAAAATAAAAACAGTCAGTACAATACATTGTTGGAGATATGCCCAAGAGGCAATAATAAAAGTGGTTATTATTATATCTTTATGTTTATGATAAATGTTTACATCCCATGCTATAATTGTATTAACCGGAAACATTAATACTTGTGTGTTTTGTAAACATAAAAGAGTCCCTAGTAAGCCTCTTGTTAAACTAGCATGTTGATTAATTGATGATCATGGTTTCCTGATCATGGACATTGGATGTGATTAATAACAAGGTTATATCATTAGGAGAATGATGTGATGGACACACACCCATAGTAAGCGTAGCATAAGATCAAGTCATTAAGTTCGTATTGCTATAAGCTTTCAAATGCATATTAACCTAATCCTTCGACCATGAGGTTATGTTAATCACCATCAACGGATGGATACTTTGATGACATCAAACACCGCTTCGTAACTGGGTGGTTATAAAGGTGTCATTGGGTATTCTGAAAGTATGTGTTGAAGCGCATGAATCAAGATTGGGATTTGTCCATCCATATGACGGATAGATATGCTCTGGGCCCTCTCGGTGGAATGTCATCTAGTTAGCTTGCAAGCATGTGACTAGGTCACAAGGGATGACATATCACGGAACGAGTAAAGGGTACTTATCAGTAACGAGGTAGAACTAGGTATAGAGATACCGACGATCAAACCTCGGATAAGTAAAGTATCGTGTGACAAAGGGAATTGGTCTCGTATGTAAATGGTTCTATCGATCACGAAGTCATCGTTGAGTATGTGGGAGCCCATTATGGATCTCCAGGTCCCGCTGATGGTTATTGATAGGAGATGTGTCTCTGTCATGTCTACATATTCACGAACCGTAGGGTGACACACTTAAGGTTCGAAGTTGTTTTAAGTAGATATGGAATGTGCGTTGGAGACCGAATGTTGTTCGAAGTCTCGGATTGGATCCGAGACATCACGAGGAGATCCGGAATTGTCCGGAGAGTAAGATTCATATATTGGGGATCATTTTCTGAGTTAGGAAATGTTTCGGAGTATTTGTATGAGGTTTCTAGAAGGTTTCGGAATGTTCCGGAAGGTTCTGGAAGATTTCTTGGAGTTTGCTTGAAAACCAAGAAAGGATCAAGGAGTCCTTGTTGGGTAAGACAAGGATTCGTGGGGGGGGGAGGACTCCTCCCCCCACCTCCCAATCTGCCGGCCATAGGAGGGAGGGGAGTCCTACAAGGACTCCCTCTCCCATGGCGCCTCCCCCCTTTAAATAGAGGGGTGGGGGCGCCACCTCCAGGCCCTCCTCTTCTACTCCAAATCTCCGCCGCCTCTCTCCTCCTCCTTTCTTCTGCATAGGCATAGGCGAAGCCCTGCAGAATTCTCTACTCCACCACCACCACCACGCCGTCGTGCTGCTGGGATTCCGTGGAGAAGATCTACTACCTCCGCTGCTCGCTGGAACAAGGAGAGGAAGGTCTGCTTCGACTCCGCACGTGTGACCGACTGCGGAAGCGCTGCCGGAACGCGGCGCCGAAAGGATCGTCCACTCGATCTTGAGATCGGCAAGTGATCGACTACATCAACCACGAGATCCAATCTCGTAACGCTTTCGGGTCTACAAGGGTTAGTACAGATCTATCTCGTTGCACATGTCTAATAGATTAGATCTTGGCTTTTATCTAGATTAGATCTAGGTTTTGTTCGTTCTTGCGGTAGAATTTTTTTGTTTTCCATGCTACGAACCCATCAGTGGTATCAGAGCCGTGTCTATGCGTAGATCTGCTGCACGAGTAGAACACAATAGTTTTGTGGGCGTTGGTGCTCGTGCCGTCTTTTGCTTTGTGTACTTTGCATCTTGCGGTATGGTGGGATGAAGCGGCTCGGCCTAACCTTACATGTCATCGCACATGAGACTTGCTCCACGCTTGACGTGTAACTTGCTTTGCACAAGTGGCTTTGCGGGTGTCTGTCTCTCCCACCATAGTATAGATCCAATCTACACTTTGCACTTGATAGCACTTGTATCAACGTTGTGGTTCATGTTCGTAGGTAAGATCCGTTCTTATTCGAAAGCCCCAAGCCACGTAAAACATGCAAAGAAGATTAGAGGCGTCTAACTCGTTTTTGCAGGGGTTTTGTGATGTGATATGGTCATTATGTGATTGTGATTATATTTGATATATGCAATGATCCTTATTGTAATATGGCAACCGGCAGGGGCCTAATGGTTGTCTTTAAATTTTGTTTAAGACCTGCGTGTCTATTCATCATGTAATAGCTTTATTCCAAGTAGTTGTAATAGTTGCTGTTGGTGATGGACAACCATGAAGCGGCGCCACGGACCTTGACGCAATGTTGGTGATGATGGAGATCGTGTCCGTGCTTTGGAGATGGAGATCAAAGGCGCAAGAAGAAAGGGCCATATCATATCACACTAATTATGAATTGCCTGTGATGTTAATCCTTTATGCATCTTGTATTGCTTAGATCGCGACGGTAGCATTATAAGATGATCCCTCTCACTAAATATCAAGTAATAAAGTGTTCGTCCTTAGTTGGCACCATTGCTAAGACTCGTCGTTTCGAAGCATCTCGTGATGATCGGGTGTGATAGACTCTACGTGTGCATACAACGGGTGCAAGCCAGATTTGCACATGCGGAAACTAAGGTTAACCTTGACAAGCCTAGCATGTACATACATGGTCTCGGAACATGGAATACCGAAAGGTAAAGCATGAGTCATATGGATGATATGATGAACATGTTGATTGTTCGCCTTTAAAGCTACATCATCTCACGTGATGATCAGACTTGGTGTAGTGGATTTGGTTCATGTAATCACTAAAACAACTCGAGGGATGTTGTTTTGAGTGGGAGTTCATTTGTAATTTGGATTAGTCGAACTCAATTTATCATAAACACAATCAAAGTGAATTTGCATAGTTTGTTGTAGTAATTGGCATCCGTTCACCACCTTACGCTTAGTTATAGTTGAGATAGTGGAACTATAGAAATTCTGGATATTTACTTTACGAACTGGTATCGTATTGTTTTGAATGTCAATTTAAAGTTTATAAGTCCTATTGCAAACTTTCAGCAAACTCTATTTACTCCATGAAGTTTAATGAGTAGTATTAAATCAAGAGTAAGAATTCCAATGTTAGTATCTAAAGTATCATGTTTGCCTCCATGATTATTGATATTCAAAAGGTTGTTTTAATATCAAGATTATATTGGAGCTGAAAATTGTTTCAGAAACCATCATGTGTGAAAGATATTGTGATATCTGAAACAATGTTTTTGGTTGCATTATGATAGAGTATAATTTAGCAAAATACATGTTCTCATATTGTATGAGAATTTGTGAAGGATGGAGATGCTAGGCATCCGAATCTACCAAAAAGGTTTTGGGAACTGATATTATATTCGCGATTCTCCCTTATAGGCTATAGTAGCTTGATCATGAAAGTTGTCATGACAAGGATGAATGAAAGATGTAAGTAAAATGTTTACTACACTAAAAGATTACTAAAGAATGGATTTTTTGAAAGAACACCAAACATTCGATGATGGTGATCCACCTCAAAGTGCAAGTCCAAAGGTATTAGTAGTTGACTATATACACTTTGTACTATGTGTCATATGAATGACACCACTATTGATGTTGATAGATTCTTTTAAAATAAAAGGAATTGCTAAAAGAAAATCTATAAAATATTTGGCAGAAAATAAAAGGTTGGAGATGTCCAACTTAGGCATATAGAAGATATACAAGTTATGGTTGTATTCCTTGCTTGTTAAACAATGTGGTTCTTAGGTATTGGATACCGAATTGGTTGGTATGAAGTGTCATACAGGACAACGCAATTCATGAACTATAGTGGCCTAAGTAACTAGCAAGAGAATGAGTGATGATGTTCATCGAAAACAAATAAAATGTTATTGTGTTTTTGTTGTCATCAAACCTAGCCTTCAAGATTTGTTTTAATAATTGTTATTTTGTTCTGGTATTACGAGAACAATGGTTGTTCAAATAATAACCGTATTCCATAAAGGATGGATGAACTTTTACAAGTCTAGTGGGAGAAATCACATCCATAAACACTATTGCTAAAATGTCGCAAGACAAATGATTGAAAGATCACTTATGAAGTGACATCGCTGTTTAAATTATATTTGAAAGAAAACATGAAGAAACTCCATGTTGATGGAATTTTGGAGTCTTTGATTTTGATCAATTGACGCATGTGAGACTTTCCTCGAGATAATTGAAACTCCGTCCATAGGCCAGAGAGGAACGGATGACTAGCTTATTGGAAATTGTGCATGCTGATGTGCATAGTCCATTATGTGTAGCCATATGCGATGGATCTTTTTGCTTCATATGCTTTCTCCGAAAATTTGAGTGAATATATCTGTATATTTACTTAATAAGGAGGAAGTATGAAACATTTGAAAGTTGTTCAAAGACTTTCAATATGAAGTTGAATATCATTGTAACAAGAAAATAAAGAGTTTATGATTCGATCATAAAGGAAGATATTTGAGTTACATGTTTAGCAAAAACACCTAAGACTTGAGGAATTGTTCTATGATTTGTGTTTCCCGATAAACCATAGGAGTATGGCATATTCGAGAGATAAAATCAAACCATGTTTGAGATGGTAAGATCAAGGGTGTCATTTATAACACTACCATTATGTTTTTAAAGATTAAAGCTATAGTGACTACCGCTTTTACACTGAAAAGAGCACCATCGTGATCCATTGAAATGACACCATATGAGTTATGGTTTGGAATAAAACCCGAATTGTCTTTTCTTAAATTTTGGTATGTTATGCATAAGTAAAATGTTTACAACCAAAGTCGGATAAACATGTCTTTGTAGGTTATCCCAAAGAATTTGTTGGGAATTTCTCCATAACGCCGAGGACAAAAGAGAGTTTGTCGCTTGGAACGTCAAGTTTCTTAAGAAGGAATTTTTCGTGAAAAGTTAAGTGGGAGGACAATAGAACTTTGATAAGGTTGTTGAACCTTAGCTATATGTGCTAAGTAGCGCAGCGTCGGAAAGTGTCCCGGTGACGGCCACAATGCTCATGGCTCTCGTGATTACAAAAGGTGTGATCTCGGAGATTAGAGTTCCTATAGAACCGTGTGGGTCGGTAAGAATCAAATAGTAAGATTTGATAAGCAAGTCGTTATTGCTTTGACAATGATGAACCGACTACATGCAAAGAAGCGATGATGGGCCCTGACTCCATAAAATGACTAGAAGTCATGGAATCTGTGATAGCTTCCATACACGAGAAATCAAGTTTCTGAACTTTGAAGACCCTCCGGAAAGGCGTGAAGCCTATCAGTCATGTTTGGATCTATAAAGAAATAGACATGGATGTTTTGAATCTATGAAATAGTCGACATGTCGGAAAGAGTTTACGACAATGTTCAAGGAATGGACTATGATAAGATTTGATCTTTCATAGCGATATTTAGTCTGGACGGATTAATGTAGCAACCACTACATATATTTTGGTATATGGTAGTTGAACAAACAAAACAAGTTCTTCTAATAGAATGTTTACCTAGGACGTGTACATGACACGATCCAAAGGGTTTTGTTAATTCAAAGGATGCTAAAAGAGTATGCAAAACTTCAATGGTTGAAGTAAGCATAGCGGAGTTGGAATCTTCACCATGATGAAACTGTTAAAAGAGTTTAAATTCATCGGAGATGATGAAGATGCTTACATTTGCAAGAAATTAAGTGGGAGCGCTGAGACATATTTCTAATACATTATGTAGAGGACATATTGTTGATTAGAAATGATGTATCTTTTATTGACAACAGGTTAAGAATTTTATTTTGATGAAAGACTTAGGCATAATCCAAGAATTAGACATCAATGTCTATATGGATAGATTGAGGCGCTAATATGGTTTTGCCAAATGTACATAGATAAGATGTTGAATGAGTTCAATATGGAAACAACAAGAAAGGTTCTTGACGCACGGAAAGGACCGAATCAAGATTCAAGTGTGTTGACACGAGATTCAAGTGTTTTGACACTTGGTGAAATCACAAGAATATTTTGATCAATCATTCTTTGAGATGTACACATCCAGATATATCCTATGCTCTAAATGTTATGAGCATATACCAGAATGATTCATAAGATGATTATTGGACAATAGTAAAGATATTCTTATGAGCTTTGGAAGAACTAAGAATATACCATGTATAAGTAACAAATAGTTAAAGGTAGTTCATTGTAAAGTGTTACATTGATACTAGTTTTGTCACAAGATACAAATCAAATTTATCTCAATTTAGACTATGGGCAGCACAATGTAATGGAAAGGATGTTCCATGATGGATTTGGATGAGTTCCAAAATTGAGACATTGTGACGGATACTACAACAAAAGGCTAAGTATATAAAACTGCTATAGTAGCAGCAAAGGAGGTCATTTGTGTTAAGTAGTTTGTTATCAAACTAGGTGTGGTTCAAAGTGGGCTAATACTATGAAGATATATTGTGTGACAATAATATCAACATATTTTGAGCCGAAGGAACTAAAGGTCTCACGAAAGGACCAAATTTATACAATGCCATCTCATTGGAGAATGAGTAATGCGTAGAGACGCAAGGACATACAAATATACACGGACTTGAAAGTGTCAGATCCGAAGATTATGTTTATCACTAGCAATTGTGTCTATACAACAGCAGAAAGCCATAGGTGTTGAATGCACACGTTTTTAAACTAGATTATTGACTCTAGTGCAAGTGGGAGACTGTTGGAGATATGCCCAAGATGCAATAATAAAAGTGGTTATTATTATATCTTTATGTTTATGATAAATGTTTACATCCCATGCTATAATTCTAT
Organism: Avena eriantha; assembly: GCA_910589775.1. Taxonomy (NCBI): domain Eukaryota; kingdom Viridiplantae; phylum Streptophyta; class Magnoliopsida; order Poales; family Poaceae; genus Avena; species Avena eriantha. The sequence goes on along the minus strand of OU342742.1, from coordinate 453,646,149 downwards.
TTACTGGAAACATTAATACTTGTGTGTTTTGTAAACATAAAAGAGTCCCTAGTAAGCCTCTTGTTAAACTAGCTTGTTGATTAATTGATGATCATGGTTTCCTAATCATGGACATTGGATGTGATTAATAACAAGGTTATATCATTAGGATAATGATGTGATGGACACACACCCATAGTAAGCGTAGCATAAGATCAAGTCATTAAGTTCGTATTGCTATAAGCTTTCAAATGCATATTAACCTAATCCTTCGACCATGAGGTTATGTTAATCACCATCAACGGATGGATACTTTGATGACATCAAACACCGCTTCGTAACTGGGTGGTTATAAAGGTGTCACTGGGTATTCTGAAAGTATGTGTTGAAGCGCATGAATCAAGATTGGGATTTGTCCATCCATATGACGGATAGATATGCTCTAGGCCCTCTCGGTGGAATGTCATCTAGTTAGCTTGCAAGCATGTGACTAGGTCACAAGGGATGACATATCACGGAACAAGTAAAGAGTACTTATCAGTAACGAGGTAGAACTAGGTATAGAGATACCGACGATCAAACCTCGGATAAGTAAAGTACCATGTGACAAAGGGAATTGGTCTCGTATGTAAATGGTTCTATCGATCACGAAGTCATCATTGAGTATGTGGGAGCCCATTATGGATCTCCAGGTCCCGCTGATGGTTATTGATAGGAGATGTGTCTCTGTCATGTCTACATATTCACGAACCGTAGGGTGACACACTTAAGGTTCGAAGTTGTTTTAAGTAGATATGGAATGTGCGTTGGAGACCGAATGTTTTTTGGAGTCTCGGATTGGATCCGGGACATCACGAGGAGATCCGGAATTGTCCGGAGAGTAAGATTCATATATTGGGGATCATTTTCTGAGTTAGGAAATGTTCCGGAGTATTTGTATGAGGTTTCTAGAAGGTTTCGGAATGTTCCGGAAGGTTCTGGAAGATTTCTTGGAGTTTGCTTGAAAACCAAGAAAGGATCAAGGAGTCCTTGTTGGGTAAGACAAGGATTCGTGGGGGGGGGGAGGGAGGACTCCTCCCCCCACCTCCCAATCCGCCGGCCATAGGAGGGTGGGGAGTCCTACAAGGACTCCCTCTCCCATGGCGCCTCCCCCCTTTAAATAGAGGGGTGGGGGCGCCACCTCCAGGCCCTCGTCTACTACTCCAAATCTCCGCCGCCTCTCTCCTCCTCCTTTCTTCTGCACAGGCATAGGCGAAGCCCTGCAGAATTCTCTACTCCACCACCACCACCACGCCGTCGTGCTGCTGGCATTCCGTGGAGAAGATTTACTACCTCCGCTGCTCGCTGGAACGAGGAGAGGAAGGTCTGCTTCGACTCCGCACGTGTGACCGACTGCGGAAGCGCTGCCGGAACGCGGCGCCGGAAGGATCGTCCACTCGATCTTGAGATCGGCAAGTGATCGACTACATCAACCACGAGATCCAATCTCGTAAGCTTTCGGGTCTACAAGGGTTAGTACAGATCTATCTCGTTGCACATGTCTAATAGATTAGATCTTGGCTTTTATCTAGATTAGATCTGGGTTTTGTTCGTTCTTGCGGTAGAATTTTTTTGTTTTCCATGCTATGAACCCATCATACATATACATGTGGGATGGTTCTATGAATTTATAGAGACCGAGATGACCGTGGGACTGTTTCTCTAGATTTATCTGCTTCAAGCTAAAACAAAGATCCCATAGAACAACACTTCCCTGTCTGTAATGAGCTAACTTATACATGTGCACGACTAAAAATTAATATTTTAACCAGCTCAATCGATTCCTCTTAGGCACATCACTCTGGATCAGTAAGTTGGTGGCCATAAAAAGAAGAAAATAAAATAAAAAGAGATCGATCTAGCCCAGACTGTGTAGTGGACCGAGTAAGTTTGTGGCTGTGAAAAAGATGAAAGAAAAGAAGAACAAAGAGGTGGATCTAGCCCAGACCGTAGCGGATCGATCATCTCGATCTCTGTAAATTTAGAGACATAGAGATATTTAGAAAAATTGGCCGTGGGCGGTAAATGGCTCGCCTCTGTTGATTGCATGTCCCCGTAAGCAACTCCAGTAACAGGAGCACAACCATCGTGAGCAAAGCTGCTGCCACTGCCATCGTCGCCATGCCCCAGGCTTGCACCAACACTCTCCACAGGCTTGTGAGTCGACAACGCCGTTGTGACTCTTTGTTCATATCGTGGCCGTCTGTCGCTCGCGCACTACCTAGCGTTGGGGAATTGAGAATTGACCAATCCTGCTAATTTGGCTTAGATCTTAGGAGATGGTGCTTTGGCTCACAGGTGCTTGTGAATCTATTATCGGACAATTTTTAAAATGTCAAAAATTCTGTACGAAAATTTTGTGTGCACATCTAGACATTATATGCTTACACATAAGTTTCTGAGATAAAACACATTTTATATGCCTTTCGTAAATAGTCATGTTGGAGTATTGAAATTTGTCTTTTCTACGGTACACTATAAATGTTTTTCCCATGAAAACTTGTGCGTGAACATAGAATGTCCAGATGTACGTCTGAAAATTCTTTATGATTTTTTGATATTTTAAAATATATTTACAAATAATAGCTTCATTTGTACCCACGAGCCTAAAATGGAATTCCGCAGATCCAAGATTTTTGAACAATTAATAGACGGCGAGTGAGTGCCTTTGGTCACCGTGGCGCCACATGATGTCTTCACAGGAGGCTTTTTGAACCACCACACGATGCCTTTTATCACCGTGGCGTCACATGATGTCTTCACCCGAGTCTTTTTGAACCAAATACAACTTGTTGTACCGGTCTGCTCCATTTTTAGGGTAGTTGTATGAAAGTGCACCCACGATGCAACTTGTTGTACCGGCAATGCTAATAGCTCCTGTTTTAGACATGTTGAGAAATATTTGGAGATAATCAAAGAAAGCTTTTTTAATGCATATAAAAGCTATTATTGAAGATTGAAGCGAAATCTTGATAAATTAAAATTAATCATTGGTTATATCTTAAACAAAGTAGGATTTTCAATATTATAATCATCTCTTTTTATGCATGTATAGTAATTTTTTACAGTGCAGCAAAAAAATTTATCCGTTGCAACGCACGGACATTTTACTAGTTGAGTAAAATAATACTGCCCTCCGCTCAGAACTATGACCAGTCTGCCCAGAACCATACCTAGCCAACGGGCCGGTCCACCTGTGCACGCTAAGCTAACGGGCCGTGTCGTGCCGGCCCGTGGGCTTCACCTTGAGGGCCAAACACGGCACGTTAGGTAAACGGGTCTAATGAACCGGCCCGTTAAGGCCTTTTGTATCATTTTTTAACTAAAATTAATATAAAAAATAAAAATAATGGTATAAAATTTTAAAAAATAAAAAACTCTTAACGGGCCGTGCAGTGCCAGCATGTGGGCTTGGGTAGAGACCCAGACACGGCCCCTGTCTGGTCGCGGGCCGGGCATGGCCCGTTAAACCACGTGCCGGGCCGGCCCATGGGATCCCGAAGCCCGCGTGCTTCGTGCCGGCCGTGTTCGGCACGACCCGTTCGCCAGGTAAGAACCAACGAACTGACAATACTGCCCTCCGCTCGCCCACCCTCCCACCCACCGTTTTCCCCTCCCAATCTCGCGCACCCAACACTCCCACCGTCTCGCCGCCGTCTTCCTCCCCTCCCTCTCGATCTCCATCCTCCACCTCACCGCCTCCTCGCCTTTCCCAGACGTTTCACCAAGGTGCTTCTCAATTCAAAACCCTAGCAACTCCCTCCCCTCAGATTAACTACGCAGTCTAATCCATCACTAGATCCGCGCAGCCAGATCTGGTACTCTCGATTTGACCTATTTGCGCTGTGCACCGTAGGTTCCGGCGGCGATGGCGGCGAGGCTCGCGCAGCTGCGGACCAAGGCGGCGCAGGCGGCGGAGTTCGCGACGAAGCACGGTGGCGCCTACTACAAGGAGGCGATGGAGAAGAACAAGCAGTACGTCGTGCAGCCTCCCACCGTGGATAAGTGCCAGGAGCTCTCCAAGCAGCTGTTCTACACGCGCCTCGCGAGGTGATGACCCTGACCGATTGTGTGTCCAACCGTCTCTACATGTGGCGTGGTTCCAATCGGGGGCTGTTACGCGGTGTGATTGGATCTGCTCGTGCTTGTAGCAACTGGGGTAGTCAGGATAGGTATTCTGATGGTAACATGGCGTGGTTGAGGTTTTCCCCCCAATTCCGTACATGTCTATTCCTGCCTGCATACATTCACTTAGCCTAGCTGAACGTGATCATACTATGAGGTGATCACTCTTGGTTGGCAGTTTGTGGGTTTCAGGTTCAGTCTATGTAGCAATTAGATATGAAGTTCCTTTTTCTTTTTTTGAGAATGTATGATGTCACTTGTGATAACACGGTTATTTGGTTTATGGTGCTATAATTGGGTTTTCCTATAACACATCTTACTTACGTGTTTATTGGGCAATGCCCTCTGCCACTTGTGATTGAGCTAGCATAGTTATTCACATGCTGCACTCTTTATGAATTATAGCATTTGGGAACTTTCGAGTTCTCTATGTAGCTCAAAACTGAGTCTTTTCGAGTTATTCACATGCTGCACTCTTTATGAATTATAGCATTTGGGAACTTTCGAGTTCTCTATGTAGCTCAAAACTGAGTCTTTATGGGCTAGGCGCTCATCGTCTGGAAGACCAACACAACACCTGTAATTTTTGATTAGGCGGGGCTTATGCTAAGCTAGGCAGGGACTATGTTCTCACATAATGCTTGTGCTAGGTAGCTGCCAGGGCTGGACAGTTTTGCTAGGTGTGCGTGATGGGAGTGTATCGCATACTCCTAGGTGTACATCCTTTATGTACACCACTTTTTATGATTGCAAAACAGTGTACATGGATGCAAATGCGCCATGCGATTCTTGAAAATGATAACCACCACTTCAATCTAACAAGATATCTGGTTTCCAATAATTTGGTGATGAGGTCTAAATCATAATTCTATAAGACCTGTATGCGGTGCATTCATCTATTCATGCTATTTAGTTGAAAGCTTGGGAACTGAATAGCTTGGCAGGCTGGCATAGTCTTGTGAATTTGATATAGCATGATATAAAAGCGAGGATTCTTCATATTATTTGAGAAATGGATCTAGTAAATATAGCTCTTCATGTAAAATTTACCATTTTCTGTATGTTTGCAAAGAAATTGATCCATTATCTGAGTTACTGTTGGGATCATTGTAGGATATTTTGCACGTACAGGCAGGTTTGACCGGCATAGTAAGACCTTGGGGACCTTTGCTTTTTTATTTGCTAAAGCTTAGTGTATGTTTTGAGTTTTTGGTCTTCGCACTAGCTACTTTGTGCAAAAGTGCAACCCTTGTCCTAGTGGACCTGTATTCTTGTAATGTTTTACATTTGGTGGTATCCTAAATATGGTTATATAATCCAGATCATTCCATGTGGTCTTTCGAGGAATTATTAGAGATTTAGCTCTGTTTAGCTTGACATGTAGGATGGGATGGACACTTCACTGGTCATAACTTTGTATTCTTGTTGAACCAGCTAACCAGCTGAATTCAGTTTCAAGCGAACTTATATCGCCAGTTGAATCATGATAATATTATCCTTTAGCGATGACATAACCAGCGGTTTAGTTTGACGTGTACTAGGGTTAATCAAGATTGTTTGGGGGGTTTGAGCCGCGTCTATTGGCTAGTTGCGTTAGTTTACGGCCAGCTCACCTGCGTACATGACCTGGCATCCACAGTAGTGCTCGTACTTGTCTTCATCAACTACAAAGTGACAGGGGCTAGTTCCCCATAGGTCTGGTATTTGGTATATTTTTACGTGTTTGCTATCTTCAAATGGGATGCATCACTGTATCTTTCACTAGTCATCACTTGACTATGCACATATATACTGTTCAGTGCTAGGAACTTTTGTTGTTATTTCCTACCATTGTGCTTTGTGTCGTTTAAGTCATTTCATTTGTTATGGCTTTATTACTTCGGATTCTGATGAGTGGCTTGTATATATTGCTGTTTTCTTCAGTCTACCAGGCCGCTATGAATCGTTTTGGAAGGAGCTTCATGGTGTGAAGCAGTTGTGGAAGAACAGGAAGGAGCTCAAGGTGGAAGACCTTGGAATTGCGACATTGTTTGGGGTTGAGCTATATGCATGGTTCTGCGTAGGCGAGATTGCTGGCAGAGGGTTCACCTTAACCGGCTATAAGGTCTGAACTAGTTCTCCTGGCTAAGACCTGCCTTATAATATGCCTTTAGCTGATGTTGCCGAAATGGCAAAGATACCTGCCTTCTTTCACAATTTTGTTTCTGAAAAGTTTCTAGTGCTGAATTCCAGCAAGACGAGCACACCATTGCAACAGTATCTCAATAATTTGCTCGCTCAGTTGTCCATTTCTGTGTTCCCATGACACCTGTTGCGTCACACTTGCGTTCTCTGCTATGAAAAGAGCCCATTTCCTTCGTTGCAGATTGAGGTGACTTGAGTATGGTATATTGGAGTTGCTTTTCTTTGGTTCCTCTGCAGACCGTGTTGTATTTATTTTTTCATAGCGTGCTGGGAATCTTTTTGTGAATGTAGAAATCGTTGCCTACCTATTGCACAGTATATTTTGCTGCAAAAATGAAACCACACCACCCATGGATGTTGTACCCGTTGTCTTTATTATTTCTTAAAACAACACTAGCAAGTGCTAACAAATCTCTCTACTTGGCAGAACTAGCTCCCAAGGTCGTTATTTCTTTCCTATCAAGTTAAGTTCAGCTGTAGAGCAGAACGATGAGGGTGGTGAGGCTGCTGGCCGCCAGCACCAGCATCCACCCTCTCCCCGCCCTCTCCTCCGCGTCCGCCTCCTTGCTGGTGAAGAGCATCAGCACGCGATCGCACGCCAGCTTGAAGAGAGCCAGGCATGTGAAGAAAGAGACTGATGGACAGCACCGCCAGCTCCTTGTTCTGCAGCGTTTCTTGGATGCTCCTCATCTCCTCCACGTCCCACCTGCAGCGAGGCCCCATGAGGCTTGCGAACCATTTCATTTCACTCCGTTTCAAAATATAAGATGTTTTAGTTTGTTAAGCTAATGTATCTAGACTATTTTTAGTGTGTCCAAACCTACACTATAAAAGATGTCTATATACATTAGTTTCACAAAGCTAAAACATGTTTTATTATGAAACGGAGGGAGTAGGTAGTAGTACTTGCCTCATCGCCGCGTTCTCCATGACCAGATCGTCTAGTTTACCAGACACTCGAGATTTCCAGTCCTTTAGCTCCCCCAGACCACTCGCCTGATGATCAAGAATTAATACAACCAGTCTTGAGTTGCTTCAAAGCAGTAATGTGCGACACATTGGGATATACAGTACTATATACGTACAGGATACGTACTACGTCGTCCTTCCACTCCACGAGGTCCTTCACGTCGCCCTTCATCTTTTCCAGCGCCTTGGCCGTCTGCGACAGCCCGTTCTGCAGGTCCGGCAGCTTGGCGCCGTACCTCTGGTTCAGCACCCTGGTGTACTCCTCCAGCGTCGACAGCCCCACCTCCAGGGACCTCATCTTCTGCATCAGGGTCTTGAGAACCGCGTCGCCGTGTATCCGCCCGGACGACGTCGACTGCTTCACCGGCTCCTTGCTGGCCACGTCGCCGGTGCTGTCGTTCCGCCCGGCGCCGTCCACCTGCTTATTGGCGTGGACCAGGGCGCCCACGGTCTCGTTGTGGCCGCTGTCCTTACGGGCGTCCGCGGCGGCCTTTGCGGCGTCCGCATCGGGGCTGTGGCTGGCGATGAAGTCCTGCAGCATCTGCTCCACGGCGTCGATGCCGTACACCTCCAAGTAGCTCAGGATGCAGTAGAACCCGGAGCCATAGTGGCTCACGAGGCGAAGGCGGAGGTACCGTGTCCACCTGGGCTCCGGCAACACGAAGCGCTGCGCGTGCTTGGCGTTCTCCGCGGTGAAGCGGCCCAGCAGCTCCCACGACGCCTCCGCCGGGTAGCTCAGGCTGCCGTGGAGCTCGATGTCCTTTAAGTTAGAGGAGTAGTGCTCCAGGTTCGCCAGCGCGATGGTGTGGACCAGCGTCTCCTCGGAGAGCTCCACCACCACGAACTTGCCGTCCGCGGAGCACGGGTTGCAGAGGTACCGGTCCTTGTCGCCGTCGAGGATGTTAGCGGCGCCCTTGGCCTCCTTGTTGTGGGCGAGCACCTTGGCGCCCTTGGACGCCGCCGCGTAGTTGTACTCGGCGCCGCTGGGCTCCAGCCGGTGCGTGGCGCCGGCAGTCACGCGCTGGTGGTGCCGGCCGGCAGTGTCGTTGTCGGCCTTGCCCTGCAGGATGCGGTTCCGGAACTCTTCGAGCTCCACGAATGACGCATCAGCCGACGAGTTTCCACCGGTGGCGTTGGACGCCGGTGGTAGCGCTTCTTCGTGGTGAGGCGAAGATGAGGAGGATTGGCACGTTGGGGAGGACACGTTATCGTCGGGGAATATGTATGCTTCCAGTGGCATCACCTTGCAGTAGTTGTCGCGATTGCCATGATCGCCGTAGAAATCTGCGTCGACCCGACCCGACCCGACCGATCCACCCATGAATCCAACAGCGCAAAATCAGGCCAATAAATATGAAGAGATGGACCGATCGAGATCGACCGGTGACAGTCAGGCTGCTAGCTTCTGGTTACCTGAAGGGTCGGTCTGGCTGTGCAAGAACTGGGAGCGGAGGAGGAAAAGGAGGCACCAGACGGAGAAGACGACCGAGACCGACACCTCGCGGAGGCCGCCGTCCATGGACAGCGCATCCGTCACCGCCGTCGGTCCCCCTCCGCTTCCCCTCTGCAGCTGGTGCTCCCCTCCCCCACCGCTTTTTCCTCCGGCGCCTCCTTCTCTCTTCTTCCTGCTCATGCATGCACCACCTATCTATGACCAAGGTGATCACGAATTGGCGGGTTGATCCTTGTCGTTCTCGTTCGTCCTTCTCTTCCCACACCACACACCACCTATGGTGCCACGGTATGTTGTCGCCGTGAGAGCATGCAGCTAGGCCGGGGCTCGATCGGAAACAAACGCGCGGGCGAGGGAGGGAGACGATGGAGAGAGAGGGCCGGGCGCGCAGGTACTCAGGAACGGCTGGGGACCAAGAGATGGAGCGGCAACTTAGGAGGTGACCGAGTGCGTAGTGGCAGGGCAGGTCGATGACGATGCGAGCGGCGACGGCATCATACGGCCAAGAGGGCACACGGTGTCTGTGACATGGGCCGAGGCTGTAGTGTTTCTTTTTGAGTTGGGCCGACGCTGCAATGTTTCAATTTTGGTTTGGGCCGAGGCTGACAGTCCATCTGTAGATGGGAATGTTTCTTGGGGCAATTCCAGTGAGGCCTATATGGTTATTAGCGGGCTCAAGGATATGGCTCAAACCTACTTCGCATGTACGCCGCCGCCAGAAGACCACCGTCGACACCCGCTCTCACCTCCCCCTCCCTCACCATCGACTCGGGCTGACCAAGGGGCTAGTTTACCTAGCTTCCTGGCCTTGGGAGATTGGTTTGAGTGGTGGGTTTTTGGGGGGCGATTGTTTTTGATCTACGGATCGCCATGGCTGAAAGCTCGACGATGAGGGAGGGGAAAGCGCACAAGGAAGTGGATGTTGATGAACTGCCGAAGAACCTAAAGCTGGATGTCGAGGAACTCAATGGTGTGGTTCTCGATAAAGAGGAGGTTAGGCGCTGGCCGACGACGAAGGTGCTAACGAGCAAAACTTTTAGCATGTACTCGTTGAAGAATACCATGAGGGCAGTGTGGAATCCGACGCAAGACGTCATCTTCAACAAGGTGGAACCGAATATGTTTGTGCTGCAGGCTTTCTGCCTCGGAGTATGGAAATGGATCATGGACGAGGGGCCTTGGCTCTTTCGGGGACGTGCACTAATGCTGGAACCTTTTGATGGAGCGGCCTTGATTCCCACAGTGATCCCAATAGGAGTCTAGGCGTGGGTGCAAGTACACAAGCTGCACCTTCTTTTTCGCAACGCTGAGGTGGTAACACAATTGGCGAAGAGGGTGGGAGAGATCATAGTTGTTGATCCGACAGTGGTGTAGCCTTGGTTGGGGATTTTCCACTGGGTACGAGTGAAGCTAGCCGCAATGAAGCCATTAACACGCTGTGTACCATTGATGCTAGAGGGTAGTGAGCGCATGTTCTTGCAAGTTAAGTATGAAAAAATCCCAAAATTCTACAAGGTTTGTGGCTTGATGGACCACACATATCTAGAGTGTGGTACTAGAGAGCACGAGGGGGCTGATATGCAGTTTGGCTCATGGATGATAGCTGATGAGGAATTCCGGAAGCCCGGGACACCGGGTGTTAGTGTACATGCGCAGGGGTGCGGCAATGCTGAGAGGGGTCGTGGACCTTATCCTGGCCACAGGGGAAGAATGCCTGGACGTGGCGTCGCGCCAGAGCATGGCCGGCGCAAATGGGTGCCTAGGGGCACTTTGCCAGACTCGAACTGCAAGAGAAAGTCAAAAGAGGTAGGGCTGGATGATGAGCAGGAGGAGGACTTAGGAGATACGATAACAAGCCCACTAAAGCTAGCAAGCATGGCTGCTGACCAGGCAAGGGATGGCCAGGATGACGCGAGGAAGCATCTTGATATGTCGGCTAGTGTGGAACCTGTGCCCCTTGGGGTTGCACCGCCTCCGCTGTGGTATGTACCGCCAAAGGAACTGAAGAAACAAAGGAGGACCAAAGCTGCTCCGAGATCAGGGGATGGTGCGTCTATCATTGAGAAGAAAGAGGGGCAGGACTGCTCTAGTATGAAGCCAAATGGCGAGTCTTCTACAACGGTGGCCAATGAGTTGCTTAAGTCTAAACTGTCGTGGCATGGGCGGCGCTGCGATAGTACGCGAACTTCGTGACTTGCGAAGGAATATGCCCCTGCCGTGCTATGTGTCATTAGCTCGGTCTATAGGTTTTGATAATTCGTTTGCTATTAAAAGTTTAGGCCATAATGGTGGACTTGGGACTATTTCGGAATAATGGAACAAACATGGAAATTCTACTGTACTCCTAGTATCACATTGATTCTATTGTTTCATCACCATCTATGGATCTATGGTGACTCACATGTGTTTATGGGGAGGCTCAAGGCATAAAACTTGGGACTTGCTGGAATTTGTGAAAGCGTCCATGCCACACCCATGGGTATACATTGGGGATTTTAATGAGTTACTCCACATGGAGGAACAAGTGGTGTCAACAAGAGAAGAAAGTCTCAGATAATGGCATTTCAGGAGACTGTTGTGATAGGGTTCGATGCATGGAAAACAAAAAAATTCCTATAGTTACAACTACCAAGATCGAATCTAGGCGACACTTGTAACGGTTTCAGATGGACTCACCCTCGAAGACCGTAAAGTGGTATGACGTTTCCGCAAACAAATGTGGTTGTTGTAGAGTGTACACGACCGTCCTCAAGGACATGATGACCAATGCCACAAGAGTAGTGCCTCCATAATTGGTCGCACGTACGGTGTGCCGACGACTTCCGTCCCTCGCTCTAGCTTGGCAGCGAAAGTAGGGCATCCTCGGAAACTCCACCAACACTACGACATGGTGATGATGATGGTGGAGAAGATCTTGAGCAAGGCTTCGCCTAAACACTGTACTCGTGGCAATGGACAAGGCTATAAGGGGAAATAAGATGCCAACCAAAGGGCATATGAGAGGAGAAGGATGAGTGTGTGAAAGGAGAGAGTTCCACCCCACCTTTTATAGGGGGAGGGGGCAGCCACTCCCATGGCTGACGGACAAAGAGGTTCCCCCACCTCTTCCCTCATTCATGTGGGTGGACTCTCCACTCACCAAAATTTATCTCCACTTTTTCATGTTTAATCTCCACTCAAAATCAAGAGTCATGCCATTAAAAACTCCTTTTTAATTCACTTGATTTAATGCCACTAATTCAATGAACACTTCATTTAATATGTACTTCATTTAATGAACACATTGATAATTTAATCTCCGGTAATATTCCGATACACCGAAACTATTCTGGTAGATTTATCAGAACAATTCCTACACTGTCTAGTATTTTCTCTGGTGTTCCCTATCCACTCAAATGCGTTGACTACCCTTAAGTGTGTCTCCGTACATGTTCATGAACTGTGTGGACATGATTGAGACACTCTCTGATCAATAATCATTAGCGGGGCCTAGAGATCCATAATGACTCCCACCAGCTCAATCGATAAACTAGTGATCGCGTGAAACTTATTCGCAGTAACCAATTCCTTTTGTCTCACGATATTTTACTTGTTCGAGATTCGATCATTTGGAATCATCCATACCTAGTACGATCTCTTTACTGACAAATACTCTTTTCTCGTTCATGTGATATAACATTCTTAGTGATCATTATCACTTGCTTGTAAGCTATGTTAATGTGATATCACCAAGAGGGCCCTGAGTATATATCTCCGTCATCAGGATGGACAAATCCCACTCTTGATCCACGAGGCTCAACTAACACTTTCTAAGTATCTGACGACACCTTTATAATCACCCTATTATGGTGTGATGTTTGATGTAATCAAAGTACTCTTTCGAAGTCACTGATTAACGTGATATCATGGTCTAAGGATTATGGTTACTTTGAATGATATAGAAATATAAACTTGAGGACATGATCGTATTTCTAAATCTGCTGCGGGTGAATGTTCATCATATCATTCTCTAATGACATGACCTTGTTATTAACAACATCCAATGTTCATGATCAGGAAACCTTCATCATCAGTTAATAAGCAAGCTAGTGTAATGAGATGCATCACTAGGAACCTGTTCTTTTGTTTATTAAGCACACACGTATTAACGTTTCCTTTTAACACAATTATAGCATGAGAAATAAACATCTATTATAAACCTGGAATAACATAATAACCATTTATTATTGCTTCTCAGACATATTCCTTTCAGTCGCCCATTTGCACTAGAGTAAATAATCTAGTGTTACACAGTCATGAATCTAACACCCATAGCGTTCTGGTGTTGATCATGTTTTGCCTTTGTGAGAGCTTTAGTCAACAGATCCGCAATTTTCAAATCCGTGTCTACTTTGCAAATCTCTATATCGTCATCCTGGACATGTTCCCGGATGGAGTGATAATGACGCTTGATAAGCTTGGAATTCTTGTGAGACATTGGTTCCTTAGCATTGGCTATGGTACCAATGTTGTCACAATAGATAACCATTGGATCCAAAGCACTTGGAACCACACCTAGTTTGGAAATGAACTCCTTCATCCAAACTTCTTTCGCCACTGCTTCTGAAGCAAAGATATACTCCACCTCCATTGAAGATCTTGCCACCACAGGTTGCTTGGAACTCCTCCAACTCGCCGCTACTCCATTCATAAGAAATAAATATCTGGATTGTGACTTAGAGTCATCCGGATTGGTGTCGAAGCCAGCATCGACATAACAGTTTGCGACGAGCTCTTCTTCACCGCCATAGATGAGAAACAAGTCTTTAGTTCTTCTTAAGTACTTACAGACATTCTTGACCGCCTTCCAGTGTTGCACACCTTGATTAGATTGGTACCTACTAGTCAAACTAACAGCATGTGCCACATCTGGTCTTGTACAAACATAGCATACATAAGAGAGCCTATGGCTGAGGCATAGAGAACATTGACCATCAATTCTCTATCTTACGTTGAAGCCAGTCTTTGAGTCCTGCTCAAAGTCATACCTTGCAACATAGGTAAGAGCCCTTTCTTACTATCTTGCATGTTGAACTTATTCAAAATCTTGTCAAGGTATGTACTCTGTGATAATCCAATTAAGTGCCTTGATCTATAACTATAGATCTTGATGCCTAAAATATATGAAGCTTCACCAAGGTCCTTCATCGAAAACATACTATTTAAGTAATCCTTTACGCTATTCAAAAGATCTATATCATTTCATATTAACAATATGCCATCCACATATAATATCAGAAATGCTATAGAGATCCCACTCACTTTCTTGTAAATACAAGCCTCTCCTATAGTTTGGACAAATCCAAACCCTTTGATCACTTCATCAAAGCGGAGATTCCAACTTTGGGATGCTTGCTTCAGTCCATAGATGGAACGCTGAAGTTTGCATACCTTGTCAACATCCTTAGGATCGACAAAACCTTTGGGTTGCATCATATACAACTCTTCCTCAATGTTTCCATTTAGGAATGTTGTTTTTACATCCATCTACAGATTTCATAATTGAAAAATGCAGCAATTGCAAACATAATCCTAATAGACTTTAGCATCGCTACGGGAGAGAAAGAATCCTCGTAGTCAACTCCTTGAATTTGTCGGAACCCTTTTGCGACAAGTCGTGCTTTATAGATGATTATATTACCGCCAGCGTCAGTTTTCCTTTTGAAAATCCAGTTATTCTCAACGCCATTGCGGTCGTGAGGTAAGTCCATCAAAGTCCAAACTTGGTTTTCTTACATGGATCCTATCTCGGATTGCATGGCTTCAAGCCATTTTTTGGAATCCGGGCTCATCATCACTTCCTCATATGTCGTAGGGGCATCACTTCCATCTACCATGGATCACCGTACAGTTTAGGAGCTGTACGTATCCTACTTGACCTGCGAGGTAAGGTAGTGGTCTCTTCTGGAGTTTCATGATTATCATCATTAATTCACTCTTCACTTGTTGGAGTCACCACTGGAACAGTTTTCGGTGCTGCGCTACTCACCACTTCAGGAAGAGGAGGTCCGGTAACCTCGTCGAGTTCTACCTTTCTACTACTCACAACTTTCGAGAGAAACTCTTTTCCCAGAAAGGATCCATTCTTGGCAACAAAAACCTTGCCTTTGGATCAGTGATAGAAGGTGTACCCAATTGTTTCTTTTGAGTATCCTATCAAGACACATTTTTCCGCTTTGGGTTCGAGCTTATCATGCTGAAGTTTTTTCACATAAGCATCGCAGCCCCAAACATTTAGAAATGATAGTTTAGGTTTGTGACCAAACCATATGGTGTCATTTCAACGGATTTTTATGATGCCCTATTTAAGTGAATGTAGCCGTATCAAATGCATGACCCCAAAATGACAGTGGCAAATCGGTAAGGGTCATCATAGATCGCACCGTATCTAATAAAGTTTGATTATAACATTTATATACACCATTTCTTTGTGGTGTTTCGGTGGGAGTAAGTTGTGAAACAATTCCACATTGTCTCATGTGCGTGCCAAACTCGTAACTAAGATATTCTCCTCCACGATCAGATCGAAGAAATTTGATCTTTCTATTACGATGATGTTCTACTTCACTCTGAAATTCTTTGAACTTTTCAAAAGTTTCAGATTTGTGTTTCATTAAGTAAATATACCCATATCTACTTAAATCATCCGTGAAGGTTACAAAATAACGATATTCACTACATGCTGACACACACATTGGACCACATACATCAATATGTATTATTTTCTCAATAAGTCGGTCGCCCGCTCCATTGTTCTGAAAAATGGGGTTCTAGTCATCTTGCCCATAAGGCATGGTTCACATGTATCAAATGATTCATAATTAAGTGATTCCAGTAGTCCATCAGAATGGAGCTTCTTCATGCGTTTAACACCAATATGACCCGAACAGTAATGCCACATATATGCATCAATATCATCATTCAGCTTGATTCTTTTGGCATTCATATTATGAATATGTGTACTATTAATGTCAATATTCAAAACAAATAAAATATTCAACACTAGTGCATGACCATAAAAGATATTATTCATATAAAAGGAACAACCATTGTTCTCAAAAACAAATGAATAACCTCTTGCATTAAACATGATCTAGACATGATGTTCATGCTCAACGCATGTACCAAATAACATTTACTTAGGTCTGTTATCAATCCTGACGGTAGATGAAGCGGTTGCGTCCCAACAACGATCACATCCACCTTTGATCCATTGCCTACGTGCATCGTCACTTCATCCTTTGCGAGTGGTCGACTATTCCTTAGCCCTTGTTTCGAGTTACATATGTTAGCAACCGAACTGGTATCAAATACCTAGGTGCTACTTCGACTACTAGTAAGGTACACATCAATAGCATGTATATCACATATACCTTTGTTCACGTTCTCGGCCTTCTTATCTGCCAAGTACTTTGGGCAGTTCCGCTTCTAGTGACTAGTCACCTTGCAGTAGAAACACTCAGTGTTAGGCTTAGGGCCTCCTTTGGTCTTCCTCTCAGGCCTGACAACAGATTTGCCATCCTTCTTGAAGTTACCCTTGGATTTGTCTTTCTTGCCCTTTTTCTTAAAATTGGTGGTCTTGTTGACCACTAACACTTGGTGCTCTTTCATAATGTCTACCTTAGCAGTCTTCAGCATGGCCGCGAGTTCAGTGAGTGACTTGTTCACACCACTCATCTTGTAGTTTAGCACAAACCCTTTGTAGCTAGGTGGGAGCGATTACAAAACTCTATCCATCATGAGAAAAGGTGGAACCTCACATCCCAGTGTCTCAAGACGTTGAGTGTATCCCGTCATCTTAATGACGTGCTTGTTCACAGAGTTATGATCCTCCATCTTTACGCTAAAGAACTTATCGGAGATCTCATATCTCTCAGCATGGATTTGGTCCCCAAACATAGTTTTGAGTTCCTCCACCATGACATCAGTATCAGTAAGTTCAAAGGACTTTTGGAGTTCAGGCTCTAGTGACTAGAGGATTGCTGACGAGGGGTAACCTCGACAATATCCATGGTTATGGACTTAGGGTTTTACAGAAAAGAGAACGCTGGGGATTTTGTCGGATGTCAGACAAACAAGGGAGTCAAAATTGTCTGACTATTGATGGACAACACTATTAAAGATTGCTTGGGAGTTTTTCGATACCTCTCCACAGGTTGTATATGGATAAGTTACATATTCATGATTACAACACCAACACAATGTCGTATTGGGCCGCGTAGAGATAAACAAAACTTTTCCCCTACGCGGTGCTCCCAAGATCTAGCTCAGGTGATAGGCCACAAGATTTACCACTAGACGCACATGTGCGGATTATTGATGAAGCGCGCCAGTTGATGCTATGCCGAACGATCCCACGTACAACACGTCCAGATCCCACGAACCCCTTTGTCCTCAGCGCTGCATGTACAACGCCTCTATTGGTATCCACATGTAACACCTCAAAAATATTAAACAAGCTTATCAAGTTCTAATCACCCAAGTTTAGGGTTAACAAAAACTTTAATTATTAAATTTGATATGAGAGCATGTGTGTTTTGTATTAATGCATGAATGCTTGAAATTTCCATGTTTGATTGCTACAAAGGTTAAAGATTAGTTTAAATATGAATACCACGTCATCTAGATCTTTTCCAAACAGAATCAAATAAAAAGAAAGTCAAATATGAATTATATAAAGATATGGTCATTTTGGCCAATATTAACCACTAGCTCACTTTGGGTGTCTCTAATAAAAGATTTCTAACAGAAACAATTACAATTCTTTTCACCCCTTGCTAGACCATGTAAAAGTGAATCCAAGCAAACTTTACAAAATGGCAGAAACTATTTTCAAATCTATTTAAGAGGCATTCCAAAATTGAATCAAGTTCATATGCCTAGATCACCACTTTTCAAAAACCACTCAAACAACTTCCACTTGACAAATCCCAACAACCATAGACTACCAAGCATATGACCAGATCACTCACCAAAAATTATTCAAAAATTCCAACGTTAATTTCATGCGGCCATTAAATCGAACACTTAACAGACAGAGTACAACCTCAACCACTATACACTGTTTTGATCTATCACACCAATTGTACTACAATCAACTCCATATCTTACCCATGATCATTCCTGGTACTTGGCCGTGAAGTGGAGAGCCTCATCTCTACTGTTGCACCAGTGACATGCCCGTACCGAGCGAGCCATGCCGGTCGATCATGAACTAGTCGCTGCGCGCCACGCCGCCCTCTCCCACGACACCTAGAGGATAGCCGTGACCTCTCCGCCACCTCCTGCCCACCCCTTGACCAACGATGAGAAGTGGAGACGCTGGAATTGCTGTGCCCATTTAAACATTTGCCATGCCGAGAGCACGACAGAGCGTCGTAGCCGCCTCGCGTGCACATGCCACGCATTGCTCTCTCCGCTCGTACCCGCAGTCAACGTGGCACCAATGACCTCCCAGACACGATTGTTCACCGCCGCGTGCCCCCGTGACCACCGTACTGAGTGACGAACACTTGCGTACTTGAACAGAGCGCTGACGTCGCCCGACCGACTAAGACCGCCCCTTGCCGTGCCGTCACGCACGTGACGATCGCCGTAGTACCCCGCATCGACCAATACCCTCCGCCATGCTTAGCTCGACATGTAGCAGCGTCGCCGGAGAAGCCCGACCATGCCGCCCTGCCTCCACCGCTGGGGTATAAATAGAGGCCACCCAGACCTCATTCTGCACACCATTCCACTCCCCACTTACCCAGGAACCTCACCAACCTTTCCCCGGAGCAAGGCGAGCACCACGACACTAGAATTTGGCTGGAGTCCGCCGCTGCACTCGAGGAAGGAATCCATCGATTGGAGCCACCCTAGGAGCCGCCGTGACCACCCTCGAACCGTCATCAACGACAAGCCCGTTCGCCCCCATCACCGACCCTAGCTGGAGCCCCGGTGAGTCCCCAGCGACCCCCACCACCGTGTTAGGTTTAGAATCTCGCCGGAGCTGTTCGGCATAGACGATGAACCTCAGCCGTAGGTTTCATTCTAATTGTAAGGCTGAGATTGATAGATACCGTTTCGAGTTAGATGAGCCCCTGACGCGTGGGAACATTTTGTCAACAGCCTTCTACGCCAACGCTGTGCAATTGGTCCGGCCCATTTATTTTCCGGCGCAGAGCCCAGCAGTTCAAATAGCATTTTGTCTATTTAGTTAAAATCCTATTCAGTAGCTTTATTCAAAAATCAATTCAAAGAGATGTACTGATCCAAAATGCATGATTCCAATTTTGCTAGAAAGGTATTGAAATTATCTAATCACTTCCATTGGATTCAAACCAATTGAAACTATAGATCACCTATACCAAAAATAACAAGACAGAGGCTTTTGCCACTTCAAACATTTCTATAAAATAAACTATAAATGCTTTTGAGTTGATTCCGACTCTCAAAAATCACATTTGCCATGCTCTACATGAATATGTAAAACTATTTGGTTTTACATATATGAAACATGGCTTAGTATTAAAGGAATGATATATAGGCATTTCTAGTCACTTCAATATTATTAAATAGTAATAAATCTTGTAATATATGATCACCATTTTAAATCACATTCCCAAGTATTGAAATATGTGGTGATGACATGTGTCAACATGATCCACTATTTTATTTGGAGAATATTAAATATTAAGGATTTAAAATGAGTAGAAATTACTTTTCTAAAATAAGAAGAATAAGAAAATGTTAATATTCCATATGATGATTGAGATGATACTGGATCATCTAGTGTGAGCCCTTGTGTCCTAGATAGAAGTAGTGAAGTGTTGTTTGGTGATTGTGTATCTTGTGTGCATTTATAGATGCCAGTACTGACCCGGGCTACGACAAGGAGGAGTACTTCGAGGAAGAAGAAGAGAACTTCAACAACTGCACTACTCAAGGCAAGCTAGAACTATGCATGATATATGTGCAAGCCCTTATACTAGATTCCCTAGGCATGCCTGGTTATGCAACTTTGATTATACCATTCCCAGTTTTACTTTTCCTTTTACTGAAGTTTCTTACTTAGTTAATGAATTGTGATTAGTGGAAAAGTAGGATGGATACCATCAAGACTACAGACTAGCCTTGGATACTTATACTTGATTAGCACCTCCAATAGTGACACCCTCAATACTAGTGGCTAGTGCTAAACTAAACCTGATTACTTTAGATGGGAATACTTGGTGAACATGATTATGAAAACCTTGGAATGAAGATTCATTCTATTGAAATGTTTTGACATCTGTTATGATACACAATGGTTTGATGATGAAAATGAGTGAGGCATGAGCCTTGACTTTAATAAAAAAACTAATGGTTGGGTTTGGATGCGATACCATTCCAATTTTACCGTACAACCACAATACCTGAGTTGGGTAGGGCTTGACTGGAAGTTTATATGTCTTAGTATGGGTTCCCTTGCGGAAGAGGTTGAGCTGAGGCTACCTCGTGAATGAATGTCCACCTATGCAGTTCCCGAGATGATAGTTGGTCATGGCTGGGAGGCCAAGCTCATAGGGGAGGCGCCTATACTAGGGTGTGTAATTGAAAGGTTAGGATTGATTATCCGCATACCAAGTATGATGATTCAGGGTTATCCCTAACGAATGTATCGAATTTTGTAGTGAAAGTGTACCACCTCTGTAGAGTGTCAAACTATTCGAATAGCCGTGTCCGCGGTTATGGGCAGTTGGACTGGCCATACTATTCCGTTGTCAGATGTTTTCCAAATGATTTGTGACTTGAAAGATGACTTTGACTTGACCACAACAGAGTTGTGGACATGAAATCTAAGTTCCCACTTAAGTAATGTAGAAAACTAAACTTAGGTTTTTACTCTTAAGGCTTTATGAAATAAACCTGGGTTTTTGCAAACAAACCTAGAGCTTATGATTCCTACTAGTTTATCTTACTTATGTTAGTAATAGTTTGCGAGTACTTAAAGAGTACTCATGGCTTTGTCCCTAGCTATTCCCATGGCTAGGCTATGAGGAGGATTACCCGAAAGATGGATAGCAGGAGGTCTATGACAACTAGGATCATCTCCCATCGTCAGCATTGCCTGTGATCATGAAGAAGGAGCCTACTACGTTTACTTTCCGCTGCTTTGATTGTATTAAGACTGGATCATGAGATCATTTATTTGTAAGACCTTTAATATGGTTTGTAATGGATGATGTACTGTGGTACCACTTCTGTTATGTCTCGCAAAAATGGTAATCCTGGGATTGTGATGTACGGCATAACAGACATCTGGACTTAAAAATCCTAGTGTTGACACCACACGTATAGGGAGGATCTCTAGGTAGAGAACTGCTAGATCATGTCTAGCCCGAAATGGGAGTGGAGAAAGTGATGGCTAGGTCAGGGACTATCCCTTGTTACTCCACTTATATACACTCCTAGCAGGCTCAACGCTTGAGGTTCCACATGGACCGAATCCATATGGGCTCCTTTCCGTTAAGTGTGCAACCCTGTAGGTTCACGAAAACCTGGACACAACACGAGTCACCACTCCGAGTCGATAGCTGGTAGCGGCATCTAGCAAGACATGCCAACTCCTAAGTGCCGTGAAGTTAGTAGACAAACCTTTCTCAATGTGACTTTCTTCCAAGTCCCTTTGCCTCACGATATACCTTGTCGAACTATAGGCAAATGATTGTCATCCCTTAAATAGTTCAACTCTCTTTCTCAATCCAAGATAAGTGATTCATCTGACTAACTCTTAGTCGATCGCCTCGGTTAACACTTAACCGAGTCGCGCATGGACATGCTTTTCGAATCATATCTTTAGAGAAGGACCAGAGAATATCTCTCCAGTTGGAGGGAAAAAATCTCATCTTGGTTATCCACATCACGCAGCTTGATTCTCAGTCGACCCGAACTCTGCCTTTATAATTGCCCTTTGATGGAACAACGTTTGATAGAATCTAAGTCGGTGATCCACAACTCGGATTATGCAATAACCTTAGGTCTAAGGATTACATTGATCGAGACATACAAATGACGACTTGTTCGGTGTACCTCAATATGGGTTAGTTTGATTCGCTGAACTCTTTAGTTGAATTCGTGTAAGTCGGAATAACATCTCCATGCCCATGATAAGCGGAACCAAGTCATCAACCAACTTTCATATTAGTCTAAGTTCTGTGTCCAACACAACCTCAATGACCAAGGACAACTAGTATGAACAACATGAATATATAGTTCCACAATGGAATCACATATTCAATGGTACATATCAGTAGTTCATACTAGGACAATAACTTTATGAATACATTGGGAATAACATCATACATGATTGCCTCTAGGGCATATTCCCAACATGTCAGTTTCTATTTCCTTATTTAACTAAACTATGATTTTCGTCGGATGCTTCTTGGGCCTTCATCTTGGGTCTTCATGGGCCGTGAGCCTTTATACAGCTAGGAAAACCAAACATAAGCACCCGAGTAATCATACCCATGTCAGTAGCCCTCGAGACTCCATCTGAATCATAGATTTGGGTTGAGTCTCAAAGATATTTTCAATATTCATGATTCGAGGTTTTATGAGATATCTTTATTTCTTATCTTTTATAGCTTTGTAGGGATTCAGTACAATAGGCCTGATGCATCCCACGGATCGGGAATCAGTTAATTGCTCCTGGGGAAAAACACTGCAGACCTACATCAAATTCAAGTCCCTAGGCTTGAACTCAAAATTTTACTGGCGTAATTCAATTCGAGCCATTGAGGTCTTACTGAATACTGAATTCAAGTTCTATTATATTGGGTACCCAATGCTCCGTTGGGATTTTTCATCCTATCATCGATACAGATATTTTATTGGAAGAGCGTATTCTTGTGCGATTACTAGACCACACATGACAAATCTCGGGGTCTTATATTCATGTGGTGGACACGACATTCGGAGTTTTTATCACGTCGGGCGCGATCCGATATTTTTGTATAATTTTTATCGACTGCCTTTGTTTGGCTACTGGAATTGCTGAAGTTTATCAGCTCTTTATCTTCTCAGATAGTTTTATAGAATCTCCCGATGGGAGTAACCTTTTGAGGATACACTGAAGTAATACTCATAGGGTAGGCTGATATTTCTTTGGGTCGAAATAATTGTTGACTTTATATGCATAATATACTCTTTTATCGGGTGCGCGCCAACGCTCCCGATGGGAGTAACCTCCGAGGCTATGTTCAGATGCCTACATCGGGACATAGGCTCATAATGTTTTGTTAGTTTCATCAGAGCGATGTTTGCAAACTTTCTAAATGCCCTTATTTGTATAAATAAGGGAATCAAATTATAAAGAACTTATCTTTTATTTTTAAAACCTGAAGACAAAGATACATGATTTTGCCTGTTTGCCTAGCCGTTGGCCTTATTGAATAATAATACTATGGCTAAGAAGTCGGGCCGTAGGCCTTATTGTAATTTAAATTGCGAGAAAACATAAATTCTAAGCATAAAAACGTCGTAGTTGTGCAGCGTTCCACGGATTGGAGTATTTGACTCATGTCTTCTTGTCTTGAAGCCAATATCTCCTCTGGGGATAACTTCTGTAACTATGTAAGGCCCTTCACAAGGTGACTCCAATTTACGGTGACCATCTTGCTGGAGGCGAAGAACTAGGTCCCCTACGACGAAGGTCCTAGGACGCAATCGTTGACTGTGGTAGTTGCGCAGTTCTGCTGATATACAGTGGCCCTTTGTAAGTTAACATCATGGGATTCATTAAGTGCGTCAGCATTGTCTTCAAGTGCTTCCTTGGATGCTTCCTCACTGTATTCAGTGACCCGTGGAGACTCGTGAGTTACTTCGACTGGAAGGACAACTTCAGCGTCGTGGACCAGAAAAGGTGTTTCTTACGTCAAACTATTTGGAGTAGTATGCAAGCTCCATAAAATAGATGGTTGATAGCTGTGATATTAGACACATTTTTGATAGCTTTTATTGATGGTTTTCTCCTAGATTTGATCGTTTTCTGGTTTTACCTAACGCTAATACTTCGGTAGCAAAGAAAACTTGGTTTTAATGTGTGTTTCAGGTCCTGAACATCAACAGGAGGATTTAACTAGAGAAATACAATATTCTGGAGAAAACAAGCAGGTCCCACTTTGAATGCACACGAGGGGAGCTCACAGAAGCTTTAACGAGCAACTATACGGCAGGAATATTTTTCCGGCCATATAGTTGCCGCTGCCTCTGCCTTGTCAAAAGGGACAACTTCCGTGAAGGGACCTAGGGCGAAAACACAACACAACAGCCGCCACACCATCCAGAAGGGAGAATATAAGGGATCTAGAGAAGAAGGAGAAGACGTTCTTCATCTCTCTCCACGATCTTCGACCTCCTATCCAATACACCCCCATAGCCACTACTTGTACTTAGAGAGAGAGAGGGATCTCCACCTTGCAAGACTAGGGTTTGAGATTGTTTCTTCCCATCTTGAATTGTGTTGGATATTTTTCTATTCTTATTGTGGATTTCCACGGTAATACCAAGACAAATTCCCTTTATTTGATTATATTGATGATCCGTTCTTCTCTCATGTGTGAGTAATTCCCTTAGGCGTGGGAGATGTAGGGGATTGGTGAGATGTGATGTGCCTTCATATATTTTCCATTAGTTTGTGATTGATTCTAATTACTATATTATATGTGCTTGACTATCTATGGGATGCCTAATGCCTGTTGTGCAATTAAGGTCCCACACAACATGATACCTTATTCTACATAGATAAGATCTTATATGCTAGTGGACCGGCGACCACCGGGTGACACGGGGATATCAATGGAAAGCTAGTTGACTCGAGGATAATGAGTAACCAGTGTGCTTATTGCATTAGTCCGATCCAAGGAGCTTAATCACTAAGCGACTTGAAGGGTCTTAATCGTCTAGTGTCTGACCATGGTCTTGGTAGCAGGCTAGTAGGATTATTGAAGTTGGACTGAAATCTACCAAGAGGAGTCCGACTAATTATGGGTTGCTCGCCTACACATATATCTATAAGATTATAATTGTTATATTTACCACTCGTCCACCTGGCACAGTCACTATCACCATGAACTGAATCTCCCCGCGCCTTCTTTCGCCATCTATAGGAAACAACAAACAAGCAAAGTTATTCTTTATTTTTATGCATTATATTTCTGAAGTTTACATTTTAGTTCTATTTAAATCTATCACATTTAATCAAAATCCCATTCTTATTTCAACACTTCCAGTCAATTCACTCGAAGACCTGTGAC
This sequence comes from Avena eriantha, assembly GCA_910589775.1. Lineage (NCBI taxonomy): Eukaryota > Viridiplantae > Streptophyta > Magnoliopsida > Poales > Poaceae > Avena > Avena eriantha. Next base: position 453,621,078 of record OU342742.1, on the reverse strand, counting down.
AACTTCGGGTGTGACAGAGACTTCATCAATAAACACTTACCTTTGGGCTTCCCGTGGGATCGATATCTGAACTTCGAAACTAGCTACAAACGATATGTGCTCTTGCAGACATCAACCTATTTTCTGGCGCCGTTGCCGGGGAGCTAAGCTCTAAGTGTTTGTCTTTTGACATTTCAGGTGTTGCTACTACAAAATATTCTCCTTAGGAGACAAAGGGTCTACACGCTCTGGTAGGACCTACCTGCCAGATTATATTAAGCGCGTGCCTGCTCAGAGGCGCGAAGAAATTATTGAAAAACTTTTAAGATCAAATAAAGTTGAAGTTGAAAACCTGAGTGATATTATGGAAATCATGTCTATTTACAGGACAACTTGTATGAAACCTAAGAAAACTCTCAGGGATACAGTGCTCCAAGTTCTGAATTTCTTAAACAACCAATAAAGTTCCCTAATCCTAGAGTTAAAGAATATCGATTTGATGGTGGAATTATTAAAATTTTGTAGGAGAAAGCTTTCAGTGGAAGGGAAGATGAAGACCCAGGAAGACATGTTAGAGAGTTTGACGATATGATAACATCGCTTGGACCTAAAGGTTTCCAAGAGACTTCTCTCGTATTAAATTTTTTCGATGGTCTCTTAAAGGTAAAGCTCTAGACTGGTTATATTCTCTCCCTTGCCATTACATTAAATGTGGGGAAAACTGCATTACTAAATTCATAAATAGGTTTCTTCCTTTTAAAAAGGTAACCGAACTAAGAAAGAACATAGGCAATTTTAGTCAGAACGTGGGAGAAAATTACCCACAAGCCTGGGAAAGATTCTTTGGAATGATCAATAGTATTCCTAATCATGGCTATTCTGAACTAACAATCTGCCATTTATTTTACCATGGTCTCAATACTCAATGTAGAGAATTGCTTGACTTCTCAGCAGGAGGATCAATAAATACTTTAACTATTAAAGAATGTTTGGAATTAGTGTCTACTAGGGCTAAGAATGATTCTTTATATAATCCTGATTTTGGCACTAATCCGAAAAAGGGATAATTCGGATAACTCTTGATCTTATGCTCGAGGTACACAAAACTATGAAAGAAAAAGGTATACCTTCTGAACTTGCTAAAGAAAACAAAGATGATTTGTTACAAGTTTTAACTGAAGAAGATGAAACTATAAAAGTTTTTCAAGAATTAAAACATCGACAAGTAAAATCTCATAATAACTTGCATAAGCATTTCCAAAAACACAAAAAGATTTTGGCAGAACTCACTTAAAATTATGATGAGATTGGCCAAGAAATAAAACTATTTCATAAGTATCTTAGTATGATTAAAACCCAATGTGAACAAATAGCATCTGGTTATCATATTTTTCTTCGTGATGATAAAGACATTTCTGTTTCTACTAATGTTGTCACAAGAAGGGGTGTAGTTGTTACACGACCCTTAGGACCACCGGAAGACGAAGCTGAAAAAGAGCGTAAGGAAAAAGCCTTGATCGAAGCAAGTCAAGAAGATGATACGTTGGTGGATCCTCAAGATGAGACTGAAACACAAGATCAAACCAAGGAAGACCAAAATGATGCACAAGATGATCATTATGACTCTGATGCAGAAACGGTTGATCCAAGAGAAGATAAAGAAACTGGTAAAGAAGATGAAGCTGTTGTAGTAGAAAATAAGAAAAGCAATAAGCAACAACAAAAGAAAGCAACGAAAGAGCCTGAGCCCCCGAAAAAGGTAAAAGACAATAGTAAGTCTGGTGAGAAAAAGCTTCCTTATCCAGATCGAAAAAAGAAAGAACCGGATGAGGTAATTTTTAACTCTTTTACAAAGGCACTTACTGACCTTCGTTTGGAAATTCCATTTGCGGATGCAATCAAAGTTCCTACTTATGGTAAATTCCTCCAGGATATTCTTTATAGAAAGAAAGAAATAACTAAAACTGTTGCCATGTTAACTAGCTATCCTACTAACGGGAAGCTATTGTCTAAGTCTGGAGATCCCGGAATACCAACTATATCATGCTCAATAGGTCAAATAGATATTCATAATGCCTTATGTGATCTAGGAGCAGGAGTTAGTGTAATGCCATACTCCCTCTATAAAAGGTTAGGATTAGGGGAGTATTCTCCTACTACTATCACTTTACAGATGGCTGACAAGTCCACTAAACAACCTGTTGGTATGATTGAGGATGTCTTACTTAGGATAGATGAGTATGTTAGTGTTGGAAATATGCCCTAGAGACAAATAGTAATAAGAACTATTATCATATTTCATAAAGTTTATGATTAAGTTTTATATCATACTATAACTGTATTGAGTGGAAACATCAATACACGTGTGATATATAAACAACCAGGGGTTCCCATTGAAACTCTAGGCACTGGTTCATTGGTCAACAGATGATCAAGTTTCCTGATCATGTGGAATTTATGCCAGAGGAAATGGAGTCGACTCATTCTGAGAGTGAGATGATGAACCAATACCCAGCCTAAACATCATGACCCGATCATGTCACGAAGTTCAAGTTACGATGATTAGAAATGGATCCTCGTAGACTATTCCTTAGACCGTGAGGCTATATCAATCACTGTCTCCCGAGAGTGCTTAGGTAGCATCAAGCGCCACTTGGTAATACAGTGGTTATAAAGGTGTGTTCAGGTACTCGGAGGAATCTATAGAGGCAATATATGTCAAGAGCAGGATTTGTCCATCCACATGACGGAAATATACTCAAGGGCCCACTCGAAGAAGTTATATCCAATAGCTGTGCAATATGTGATTTGATCACACGGATATCACTTGTCAGAACGAGTCAAGTAGCATTGTTTGGTAACGAGATTGAACACGACATGGTGATGTCATTGATCAGATCTCAGGCAATGCAAGTATCAAGAGAAAAAGGGAATAAGACACGACCGTCCTGGTTGAAACGATGAAAGATCTTCGTGGAACGCACATGAGTCACATGGCCATCCAGGCCCCTCTGTCGATCATTGGTCCGGGAGTGTCCCGACCATGTCTGGAGTGTTCCCGAACTGTAGGGTATCATGCTTAAGGGTTTGATGATGCTTAGAGAGTGTTTATAGGATCGGTAGAATCGCCGAAGAATAGTAGAGAGAAAATCGGAAGGGTTTCAGTAAGTCCGGAGGATGTCCGGATTGGAGATGGAAGGTGTTAAATATCCATGGAGATTGAATAATATGTGAATGAATGTTAAATATTGATTTAATCATTTATTCATAATTATTTAATAAAAGAGAAAATCAATTTAAAGGTCGAAAGGCTTAATGGGCCAATTCCGGAGGGAAGAGGGCCCATTACGGAAAGGCAAGAGGGAGAAGGGCCAAAGGGGGTGGCCGGCGCCCTAGTGGGCTAGGCCCCCGAGTGGGGCCCATTGGGGTGGCTGACGGCGCCACCTCCTCTCCTCTCCTTTAGTCCCACCCCGGGACTTTGAGGGAGGTAGTACCTCCCCTCCCCCTATATATAGTGGGGGTATTTGGCCAGATAAATACACACAATATTCAATAAAGGTTTCCTCACTTTTGGGGAGACCTCCAATTGGTACTCTCTCTCTCTCTCTCTCTCGTGGTCCCAAGTTCGGACTGCGTAAACGAGAGACATCTTCACCGTAGAGCGCCATCGCGCTGCGGGATTCGGATCCAGGAGCTCTACTTCCGCATCCGCTGCTGGATCGGGGAAGCGGGAGTCATCGTCAGGAACCAGACGTGTGTAACTCCCCATGAGGTGTCACACTTGAGGCACTCAAGTCATTGGAGCCGCAAGAGCGCAAGGAATTCATCACGACCTTGAGGTCGGCTTCGGCTCGTCTACATCAACCACGCTCTCCTGTGCATTGACAATGCTTTTCGGTCTTCAAGGGTAAGTTCGCGAAAAGCCCCGCCCGTTACTGCATTACTAATAGATAGGTCCTAGAAACATCAGGGGTTCAGGGGCGTAGGGTAAAAATTTATTGTTTTCATGCGCGGAACCCCTATAGTGGTATCAGAGCTAGATCTATGCGTAGTAATGCTAGTATGGGTAGAACACACGAGATGTAGCTTGTGGGCGTTGATCTTTTAGTTGTTACCCTCCCACGCACTACAAGAAAAATTTCCTTCCGCAACGAATTGCCCGATGGTCGTCGTAGAAGGCGCGTCTTCCGCGACGAAATTCTCGGCTCGGCCGTGGCCGATGGAAAACTTTTTTCGGTTTCGTGGCCCTCTACTATGACAGATCTGCTAGAAACATGGAGGAAGCTCGGCCAGCGCATGGCAGAAGCAAGATTTTTGTTTCCTCGCGCGATATTGACTCGCCGAAGTCTTTTGAGGCGTGTGGGTCCTAGACGTCAATGTCTCTAGCGGACCATACTTTTTGGTCGTGCCTCCCTGATTTGAAATAGATAACGTAGCTCGAGGCTTCTGCCGTTTAGTCAGACTGCTAGGTCCCACATGTCAGCCTCTCATTAGAAGGATCGTGTGTATGATGGAATTTTTTTCCTTCGCTCGCGCTACCCTGTTCTGAAGTTGATAGCGCTGCTCGATGCATCTACCATCTAATCAACCTCCTGGGACCCACATGTCATCCTCTCATTAGAAGAAACGTGTGTATGATGGAATTTTTCCTTCGCTGGCGCTACCCCGTTCCGAGTTGATAGTACTGCTCGACGCATCTACCGTTTAACCAACCTCCTGAGCCCCACCTGTCATCCTCTCATTAGAAGAAACGTGTGTATGCTGGATTTTTTCTTTGGCTCACGCTACCCTGTTCCAAACTTGATAGCGATGTTCGATGCATCTACCGTTTAATCATGATGCTGGGCCCCACATGTCATCCTCTCATTAGAAGAAACGTGTGTATGATGGATTTTTTACCCTCTGTCGCGCCATCGTGTTCCGAACTTGATAGTGTTGCTCGCTGCATCAGCCGTTTATTCAGGCTGGTGGGTCCCTTATGTCCGCCTCACATTAGAAGAATCGTCGGTATGATGGAATTTTTTCTTCTCTAGCACTACCCTGTTCCAAACTAGATAGCGTTGCTTGACGAATCTGTCGTTTTCTCACGCTGCTGGGTCCCCCATTTCAGCCTCTCATTACAAGAAACGTGTGCATGCTAAAAAAATTTCTCGCTCGCGCCTCCCTGTTTCGTACTGGCAATGTTGCTCGATGCAGCATCTGTATAAGGTCACGCTGCTGGGTCCCACATATCAGCCTCTCTGTAAATGAAACATTGATTGCTCGATGCAACATCTGTATAAGGTCTCTGTTGGGTCCAACATGTCAGCGTCTCTGCAAATGCAAAGTGTGTATCATGGATTCTACTGTTTTGACCTTGGCAACCTTTCTGGGTCCCAGATGTCAGCCTTCTCTGTGTAAGAAACGTGTGTATGCTAGAAAAGAACGACATATATTATACTATTTATATATTATATATTTATATTAAAAAACTAGGAATCAAACTCAAGACTTCAACAAATGGGAACCGCGTGTGCTTCCACTACGCCAGAACCATCTATGCCACTATTGGAAAAGATTACATTTAGAAATGTTGAAATCACTTAAAATGAAAATGCAGCGACCCTGATGACTTGCCATAAAAAATGCTAAATGCTCTGTACAAATACAACATGGGTAGGAGAAGCTTGTCCTATACTTTATCAGAATGTCACGGAAATACTAAATTAAGACGATTTTGGGCGATAAAAAAATAACTTGGGTCCAATCTTGTGAACCAATGGGCTTCTTATCGTGGGCTCCTTACCGAAACTTCTTCAGTGTGGTTCAAGCTTAAAAAACCAAGTAATAATGTGTTGAGGGTTGGCGGCCCACAACCAACCTGAACCCGGAAGGATAAATTAGTGAGGTTTTGGGCCATTGTTGGGTAGAATGTAGTACTATTTTCTAATAACCTCCTCACTGAAAATTCAATGTACTCAATATGTCGCGGGTCGGCAGTCCACCTTACCTGGCAGGCTAAATTTGCAAGGGTTTGGGCCAATGTTGGGTCGAATGTGCAATCTTTTCGCTAGGTCCTTAGTGAAAATTCAATGTAGTTCATACCCCATCCTCCAAAAAAATGCAGTTGGTACCCTAAAAAATATATACTCTGCTCACCACGAAAGTCTAATTAAGGGTTTTTCTTTTGAAACAAGAATATGGGAACTTTTTGTCCGAAGTGGGGTTGAAATATTCATTTTCATAGGCTGAGTAGTAAAAATATATTGTACTGAAGGTCGATGGTCCACCTGACCTAGCTGTACCTACGCTGAATCCGAAAGAATGAAGTTGGAAATGGAGAAAAGTGACCCATATTGCGCCTTATTATACATAGCGAACATAGCGAGGAACTTGGACAACGCAGGATTCAAACATGGAAAGTACTAGAGGGAGTTTGACTGATTGACATAAAATCGTGTCATATCAAGTCTTACAGTGCGCAATCATCTTTTCAGCAAAGGATATATTTCGAGATGGTTTGGGTGGCTTTAAATCGGCCAAGTGCCCAATCGATTTGAGGTACTCAAAACCTTGTAATCATGCCATATAAACTGTTGGCGATAGACACACGGTGGCCTTGACTTGCCCAGCCGTAGACAGCTCGGGTAAGCACCAGCTGAAACTGGTCACTCGAAGTTGTATGCTTCCGTACGATGAAATTAGTACATGCCGCAATTAGCGCCAACATGTGGCATTGTCATCATGCAAAAAGGCTGAATTCACACATTTAGTTCACAGTTTCGAACACAATAATACAACCAGTTTATACACTAGCACAGATAGTACAATGTCAGCACATCAGAGCTTGACTTGTTCATGTCACATCAGAGCTTGAGTTGTTCATTTCACATACAGAAGAATGGGCAAGGATACATACTGTATTGAACAAGTAATTTCACGGTAGCGCCAAAATTATGCCATGTATCAGAGCCAATATGGGGTCCGCGTAAATAATTTTTCTTTTTTGGAAGGTGTGCACTAACCCTTTTTTTAGAATATTGACATAAAAATTTGCGGCTATCATCCTAGGGCGTCTCGGCCTGCTTTGGCGTACTGAGCAATTACGACCCAGTTAAGGCCTGTTTCGTGGCCCTATAAGAAGCACTGACCTACTTTTCCCTATTCGCTAAGAGGAAAGAAGGAATATTCCTATCAAAACACGAAGCTATATGAGGTGCGATGGTTAAAAAAATGCACGAGTCGCGTATATACAAGCCAGTAACAGTACTAAAAACTATAGTACAAAAATCACGCTACGAAATAATCACGGCTACATGGATTATACCATGGAAGGCAATACTAAATACAAAAGCACGGCAGGGCTCATATAAACTGATTCAAGCTGGTCACTAAAACCAGTGTACTAACAGTCAACTATTGAACCACGATGCAAAAAAACATGACACAACGATACACCAGAAAGATCCATAGCTCAGTTTAGGGATGACACAACGAGCATACCAAACCTAAACTAGGCCTAAACCAAATTGCCGCCTGTCGCACATGGTTCCAACCATATTTGGGAAGGCTGATAACTGCCATATGCTCACCTTCAGTTGGCTGCAGGTTGCAGCGTTTAATCTGAGGGAATTGTATTCCGCGAAATCTCCTGTATGTTGTGTACACACAGTTTTTCCTCATGAATGGGAACAATATGCCACCAGCAGCCTTGCATCCACGTTTCTTCATCATCTTGTCAATGATTGGATAATTGAGACCGAGAAACAGAGAGTTGTCCCCCAGGTTGTTAACCTGCCTCCAAACGATGACCCCTGGAGGTCCAGTAGAGCTAGGATCCTCTTCAAAAATGTAGACACAAGAGGTAGGATATAGGCGTAGGTTAGTCCTATTTTGAGCATGATGAATGATTTCACCGTCTTCGCCATAGGCAACCCCCATGCCATACGTAATTATGATCATCAAGCGTTCACCAGCAGCCGATCGAGCGAGGAACCACATGCCTGGCCGATAATTCAGAATAGGTGATGGGATTACAAACGGAAGCTCCTTGTTTCCTGCAACATCTGAATTTGAGACAAAAAGTGTATTACTGGCATACATATTCTAACACCAGCATTCTTCATTGTTCATGCTAACAGTATGAATAGGCAAATCCTGACAATAATATTACTCAATAAATTAACAACATTAGGAATTGTATTTCTTACTCTGCTATTCCGAATATTTGGATTTCTTGCTTATCTTAGTTTCCTAGTTTTTTTAAGTTTCAAAAGAGGAAGCGCCACTTTTTTTTTGATATAGAGGCATGTCCACTTGAATCCTATAGGATTAGATGCCTACAGTATTTTGGATCAAGTGGTGTTTGATTGCACAGGAAAACCAAAGGAATTGTACAAAGAGGTTGGAGTGGATGGAAATTTCCTCCAAAATAGAGTGCAAAGGAATCCTTTGAAAGAATTCCTAAGGATTATACTCTTTCGAATCAAACAACATTTTATAGAAAAAAAATCCTAAGGATCCAAATCCTACAAAAATCCTACACAATTCCTCTGAATCTCAAGGAGAAATACAAAAAGGAAAGATTGGTGTCCTACAAAAATCATATGTGATTCCTACAAACCGAGGAGGGCCTGAAAGTACAAACAGATAAAGAAACCCGGCTTCACTGTGTTGCGCTCACAATTGAGATGCTGGTTAATAATACCTTTCATATTTTGACAATGAACGAACTTAGTAGTGCAGGGACGTTGTCATACACTATATTTTTGGAAGGCATATTACAGGTACTAATTTTTACTGGCAATGGTTCATTCATTTTTTTAGGACATAAAGCATGTGCTCATTCAGTCATACGAAAGGTAAAACATAAACAAGGTAGTTAAAGAACAACTTCACTGAATCACTCGCAATGTATCATCATGGAACTAGAATTACCTTCCGATGTGGGATCCCAGCAGTACGTGCAGCCTTGACTTGTGACCGCAAAAATGAGGCCACCGTGTTCAATGGCATCATATTACTGTCATCTTCCAAGACCTGAATGCTCCAGACATCTCCAAACTTGGCTACCGCCTTCCAGGTAGGCGATTTCACCGTCGAACAACGCGAGGAGCTTATAGTCTGTGTAACCCCCAGCTTCTGTGGGCACTCTACAGATTACGATCTTCAACAGCTCAAGAGATCCATCCCGTGACTTATTGAACTTTTCAACATACCTGCGGATTCGCCAAAAAAAACTTTTGAAATGTGAATGAGTTCAGAAATGACTACATGTTATTGGGGGAATCCTAGCTGGCTAGTAGCATTACAGGTTATATTGTGGATGTGAGGCGGCCGCAATGCGATCCATCGATGGAAGGTCGATTACTCGATAGGTGTAGATGTTCGCTAGGCACCAGGCCCCGCACTGGTCCACCGCGGCGAGCCAGTCGCCGTTCATGCCAACCCATAATTTTCCATGCATGAAGGGCAGGATGGTGGTGCGCCGAGGATGGTCGAGGGGCACCACATCGTACACCGTGTCGTGTAGACGATGTACCCTCGTACCGTCATAGTGCTCGTCGAACCAATAAGCAGGCTGAGGCATCAGTAGGCAGGGTTCATTCCAATGGTGAACAGTCCATTTCGTACCTTCGTTGTTGGCGATACGACCGTACAGCAGCTTGCAGCATGTAGCTAGCCTGACGGTGCTGGAAATGTCCAGACGATGAACGATGAGGTCGACATCATCCGCGCTAAGTTGATCCCACTTGCATCGCCTGCTGAGCTTCGAATCAGCCATCACGGCCGGATGGATTTAGGTGGATGCCAAGTGTGGTTGGGGTTTTCTGCAGGAGGAGGGGAGCGTTCGAAGAGAGAGCGTGAGGGATATCGTGGGCGGAGTGGGGACTGGGGAACAAGATGAAGAGGCAAAGAAAAAAACGAGGGAGGAGATTTTACTTGCTTGCTCTGTCTAGTCAACAGTAGCATCGAGGACACCGCCGCCTAGAGTTCACTGTATGTTAGACTAGCACACCACGCATCTAGTAATTTGACAATACTCCTACTTACTACGTATCAGAGGTACAGTATTGTCTAGTCACATTAGTTTGAACAACGGGTTTTCTTTTTACAGCTTTCATTTCAACATAGTGTAGTAGTATTTTCAATGGAAAATAGGAGGACGAACTACTACTACTAGTAGTAGCCACTATATGGACACATGTACTTTCATCTTGTTCCCCTACATGCAGAACTCGTAGCACAGAACCAAAAATATAGACACCAGATTTAATGCACATTACGGGTGTGTTCGTGGTATTTTTGGCATGTTGCATGTGTTCATATATGTTCTAGTACAAGGTAAATGGAATTACACATGTACAACATGCAACCGCGCAGCAAAATGAGAGACATGCAAGGACACCAGATTTTACTCAAGTCAGGCAATGTGCATGACTTGGTGTGGCTCTGATTCACTAACATGTGGCCCCTGTTAAGGTCGGCTCCACCTACCAGTGAGAATCTGCATGCACCATGCGCTTGGAGCCTGTAGGTACGTCCACGACGGAAATTACAATTTGCAACTAGCTGCACAGACAACAAGCTGTTGCATGTGGCACTTCCAAGTTTTCAAAAAATGTGAAATAAATCATGAACATAGATCTTATTTATATAGTTCATCTATAAATTTCCATCCCAAAAATATTACTAGTACATGGTCTGGCCACCACAAAATGAACAAATGAACACAAGATATTGTTCGCTTAGGTTTTTTCTTTTTCATTGACACATGTCACATAAGATCTTATTGTGCGAGCGAATATTGTAGATGCACAAGATACAACATAGCCAATGTTCCGGATTTATTTCATATTTTTTGAGAACTCAAAAGTGCAACAAATAATAAAGGGGTGCGGGCGCAACGAGTTGCAGAATATTTAACCCGCACTGACTAAAACTATGGCTTGCATACAAAAGGAGTTTGATCAAATCGCAGGCCTTGCACTACATTGCAGCGAAATAAGTGTTAGAGTACAACAAGTTAACGGCTGAGGCCATACGATACAAATAAAGCGAAGGAAATAATTCAAGATACGCAAATCCCTATTCCATATGATCTCCCTTGAACCGTTAATTATGCCGGTTCCAATCCTTCGCATTGGCCAAGCTTAGGATGAACCACAACGGAGTCTGTTGCCAATTCCAGCCAATGTTTTTTGAGGGAAATTTCAGCCAATGTTGGTTGAGAAACCAACAACAGCGTCTTGAGCATTCATACTGATGCAGCATATTTCAGGACAAATATTAAATCCACCGAGACTAACTGTATGCGGTGAGGTGTATACACAGTTGCTCCTCGTTAGATCTCCAGGGCCAAGTCCTGCCGTGCCAACTAGAATGGTAATTGGATAGTTCAATACAAGGAAGATAGAAAATGCTCCAAGGTCTGAAACCCTCCACCATTGCCTCGGTGGAAGTAACCTAGTAGTGTCAATCGAGAACACATGGCAGCAAAACCTAGTAGAATAGGTGTGAATATTGAGGCTGTGATGATAACCAGCATTTTGAGCCACATGATAACTAGTGTCATACCGCCTAGCACTAACGCCCACAATATTGATCAGAATAAGGCTACCACCATCAGGAGATCTTGCTAACCACCACAGACCATGACTGTATTCATGATTACCGTCTAATTCAGGTGGCCTCAGAAGACGCACAGGACCTTTCAAGGAAAGTACATTCAGAGGTCAGCTGAGCAAAAGTTAAATGATGAAGCTTGAAAATTTAAGGATGGAAAGTTTACCCCATGCCCGAGGATCCCATGCATAAACATTGCCAATCTGAGTTACAACATAGACAATTCCGTTGTGGATAATTGCATCGCGGTAGCTGAACATGCTAAACTGGTTCTCAAGGACCATCCACATACCATGAGAACCATCAAGGAAGGCAATTACCGCGTCGAAGATGGCCAGGACAGAGAAATCCTTATAGTTCCCAGCAGCTGTGGGAACTCGGCAAATGGCTATCTTCAGTAGATTAGTAGGCTGACCAGCCGCGATAAACTTAAGTACCTCGGGTGTGGCCTCAAAATTGAAGATCGTTGGTAGAGGAATCTGGCGACGAGTGAACACATTCACAAGCTCCCAGTTCCAGGCGAAGCCAACAGTGGCGATCCAATCTCCATTGGCGCCTTCCCACTTCTTACCCTCACAATCTCGCATCACAGCATCGGACGAGGACCTATCAAGCGGCGTTAGCTCGCACAAGTTCCACCCGAACTTCTTCTGTGGCTTCTGGTTGCCCCTGCCGCAATAGTAGATGCCCCTGTAGAACTGCTTCATGCGATTGTCGCGGTAGAAGACATTGTACTCACGCGGTACCTCAGTTGAGTGAGAGTGAAGAACACATGGGAGACCAAACGGATGAGATTTCGACAGGGATGCACTATGTGTTGCTGAGTAAAGATAATGTTTGCAGCAGGCGGTGAAGCTTGTGGCGGTGATGACGTCGCATCTAGCAGAGATTTCTTCAAGGGGGCCATCGGAAAACAACCTAGAAGTGTCACTGTCATCGATCAATTGGTCCATCCCGAGGAAGGGCTCGAGCAGGTGGGGGGCGATGGCGTTTGGTTTTGATTGGGGGTTTTGGAGGAGAGAGTGAGCGGCAGCTGTCAGGGAGAGACGGAAAATAGTCTATCAAACTGGGCGCTAGAGCTGATCCTAAAGTAGCATGGCAGCGTTGGCGCGTGCCTGTATTGGTGTGCGAGTGGTAATGGCCGTCACCGGGACGCTGGAGGTGAAGTGAGGATGGAGATCGAGGCAAAGAGAAATACATAATGAAATAAAACCAAGCATGCCTTCTTTCTCTCTGCTAAATCTAAAGTGCCTATCGAACTGGGCTACGGAGATGCTCCGAAAGCGGGATGGCGGCATTGGTGTGTGCTAAAGGTGGGCGAGTGGGGATCAGCGAGAAGATGGAGAGGAAGAGGACAGAGAGCAAAGAAAAATAGAATAAATCGATTGAAATCGTACCGCTTACCGAGCGTGGTTTTTCTCTCTTCTCTGCATTTCCTGGTGCCTATCGAGTAAATAGGTCAGGCCTTTCTAGGAGTAGTACAGCATAAGCTAGCCTAGCACAGGATGGAGCTATACTGTCCTCTCAAATAAATGGTCATGGCAGAGAGACGATTTGGAGTATACTCGGAGCTCCTCTTGCCGAACATAATAATCCTTTGATCTTCTACATTCATCATCTTGTGCAGTCACATTTGGAACAAGTACTACTGTACTACTACTACTGTAACTAATAAACACATAAAGGTCCACCGACAATTAAGGAACCAAAACTGGAATACTACTACTCTCGAACTCTTGTGTAGTACAACAACAAAATGCTCACAAAATGGGCTACAAGTACGGCAGTACCATCTGTACACCCACACGCTGCCACCTCAAATAAGCTTGCCTACCACACCGCCAATTTCCTCTCCCCTGTGGGCCTCTACGACCCCGTTACCGGACCCAAAATCGAACATCCCTCAGTTCAATAAAGAAAAAAAGTCGACAATCTCTCAAAAAAAATCAACCATCCACCAAAAGAAAATCCATTGTCTAATGCTTCCCGTTCATTATGAACGGACGGTCGCAATTGCTCGAGCGCCGCGCGGGAGTAGTAGTCGTCTGAGCTACTGGTTGTAGCTCCGCGAAAGCACGCGCCTAGAAGCGGCAGAAGAATTTATTCTCTGTCAGTGACGGAAGAAGATCGGCGATATACATTACCAAATCAACAAGTCAGTGGCTTTATCCGTCTGACTAGTGAGAGCCGACACGAGTGGTGAACAACTTGAAGCGCAACGGAATAGGTGCCTTTAAGGCATACAGTACGTACACCTCCGTTCTAATTTAGGATGGTCACATAGTGCTAAATAACTTAGACTAGTAACTTGCACATGTACCTTCATAGTGGGTAATAACATGTGTGTAGTGTCACACAAAGGCCGAATTAATTAGGTTGTAGAATCATATACTACTAGTCTTAGTATGTGTGATGTTATGGTAACTAGCTAAGTTATTACGTTACTTTCTTTTTCATTAATTAACTCTGAAAAGACATTTAATTCGAGACAAGTATAGACGCTTACTTGTAGTTCAAGTTTGACAAGATGCAAAATCTTAGGAAGAAGTTGAAACTCTTGTCAAAACTCTCTGTAGTTTCTGATACTCCCTCTAACTCAAATTAGTTGACTCAAATTTGTTAAGATTCGGATGTATGTAATACTAAATCATGCCTAAATACAACCGAATCTAAACAAATCCAAGTCAATTAATTTGGGTCGGAGGAAGTATATTAATTGACTCTCCGATGGGTGCCTCCAAAAGCTTTTTCTTAAAACTTTTAAAGCAACCTACAATTTACTTCTAATTCAAAATTGACCTAATTTTGATGAATCTACATAGAGTCATTCAAGTGGTGGAGTTAGTTAGGAAGTTTGAAAACTTATAAAACATAGGAATCATTAGTACAACATATTGGTCCACTATATATACTAGTAAGTTGCACATGCCTTGCACGTGAGACTCAGATAGTAGACGTATGACATATCATCACTATATACAATTATAATTGGTAAAGCACAAAAAATTATAAATTCGATCAACATCTATAAAGTATGGGTGCATATTTGGTCCTTGTACTTTGTATCATCATGTAGAAGTCAAAGATTATTAGCTACCAAACACATGAAATTTTTGATAACATGGTCTAGAGAAACAAGGGAGAAGATTTTAGTATGATGGAGAAGTGTGTTTTCAGGTTTGTGCATAGAATTCATTATGCCGAAGACTATCAATAGAATCTTCTAGATGCTAGAAAGGAAAAGAAGATCCAATGGCTAGAAAAGCTGGGAGTCACGAGTCTTGATCCAACGGTCAACATTCAAAGTTATTCGTTATATAGTGGTTTGTAATGAAGACTATCAATAGAATCTTCAAGATACTAGAATGGAAAAGAAGATCCAATGACTGGAAATGTCGGCATTCACGACTCTTGATCCAACGGTCAATATTCAGTAAGTTGTTTGTACACTACATAGTGGTAAAGTTAACGATTATTAGCAACTAGTAAGTTGCACATGAGACTCAGATAGTAGACGTATGACATATCATCACTAGATAAAATTATAATTGGTAAAGAACAAAAATTTATAAATTTGATCAACATCTATAAAGTATATGGGTGTATATTTGATCCTTGTACTTTGTATCATCATGTAGAAGTCAAAGATTATTAGCTACCTAACACATGAAATTTTTGATAACATGGTGTAGAGAAACAAGGGAGAATATTCTAGTATGGTAGAGAAGTGTCTTTTGAGGTTTATACGTAGCATTCATTATGCCGAAGATTATCAATAGAATCTTCTAGATGCTAGAATATAAAAGAAGATCCAACAGCTAGAAATGCTGGGATTCGCGAGTCTTGATCCAACGGTCAACATTCAAAGTTATCCGTACACTATATAGTGGTTTGTAAATAAGACTATCAATAGAATATTCAAGATGCTAGAATGGAAAAGAAGATTGTTGGGATTCGCGAGTCTTGATCCAACATTTAATATTCAAAGTTGTTTGTACACTATGTAGTGGTAAGATCATGTAGAAGTCAATGATTATTAGCTACTAGTAAGTTGCACGTGAGACTCAGTTAGTAGACGTATGCCATATCATCACTATATACAATTGTAATTGGTAAAGCACAAAAAATTATAAATTTAAGAAACATCTATAAAGTATGGGTGTATATTTGGTCCTTGTACTTTGTATCATCATGTAGAACTCTAAGATTATTAGCTACCTAACACATGAAATTTTTGATCACCTGCATGGGCAAGACAAAACAAGGGAGAAGCTTCTAGTATGACGAAGAAGTGTGTTTTGAGGTTTGTCCATAGTATTCATTATGCCGAAGACTATCAATAGAATCTTCTAGATGCTAGAATGGAAAAGAAGATCCAATGGCTAGAAATGCAGGGATTCATGAGTCTTGATCTAACGGTCAACATTCAAAGTTATTCATACACTATATAATGGTAAGATAAGATAATATAAGATACTAGTAAGTTGCACGTGCCCTGCACGTGAGGCTCAGATAATAGATGTGTGACATATCATCACTATATAAAATTATATAAGGTAAAGTTGAAAAAATATAAATTTGATCAACATCTATAAAGTATGGGTGTATATTTGGTTCTTCTACTTTGTATCATCATGTGTAGAAGTCAAAGATTATTAGCTACCTAACACTTGAAATTTTTGGTAACATGGTCTAGAGAAACGAGGGAGAAGATTCTAGTATGATGGAGACGTGTGTTTTGAGAGGTTTATGCATAGTGCATTCATTGTGTTCAAGACTATCAATAGAATCTTCTAGATGCTAGAATGGAAAAGAAGATCCAATGGCTAGAAATGTTCGGATTCGCGAGTCTCAATCCAACAGTCAAGATTCAAAGTTATTCGTACACTATATAGTGGTAAGATAAGATGTCTAAAAACATGGCTTGTGGCATTCAGATCCATACTCTTCAGTCTGTCTTTACAAAAAGGAACAATCTCATCGTCACTCGGAAAATTAAGAATGATATTTTCTGATATTTGGAAACTCACATCGACGACATTGTTTACTACAAGAAGATGCACCCGTCTACCTCCTAAAATACAATTAACTCAAGAGCAATCTATCAGATTTACTTGTAGCTCTAGTTTGATATAATTCCGTTAAATTGTCAAGATGCAAAATCTTAGCAAGAAGTTGAACTTGTTGTAAAAACTATCGGTGGTGTTTTGTGATATATTAAATCAGCCCCCAATGTTTACCTCCAAAAAACGTAAAACTTTCAATGTAACCTACACTTTACTTGTAGTTCAAAATTAAACTAATTTCAATAAATTGACATAAAATCAATTTCAAGTGGGAAAAGTTAGTTATAGGAATAAGTT
Organism: Avena eriantha; assembly: GCA_910589775.1. Classification (NCBI taxonomy): domain Eukaryota; kingdom Viridiplantae; phylum Streptophyta; class Magnoliopsida; order Poales; family Poaceae; genus Avena; species Avena eriantha. Next base: position 453,604,132 of record OU342742.1, on the reverse strand, counting down.
TGAAAACTCATAAAACACGGGAATCATCAGTACAACATCAGGGTCCACTATATATATCTGAAAGCTGGGCTTGTGGTGTTCAGGTCCATATCCTTTGGACGTTGTTTATGAAAACAAACAATAATCTCATCATCACTCGGAAAATTGAGAATGTTCTTTCGTGATAGTTAGAAACTCACACCGGCGGTATTGATTACTACAAGAAGATGCATCCATCTACCTCCAAAGAGACATTTAATCTAAGAAAAATCTATCGCGCTTACTTGTAGCTCATGATTGAGCTATTTTTTCGTTAAATTGTCAAGATGCAAAATCTTAATTAGAAAGGAGTTAAAAACCCATTGTCAAAACTCTCGGTTGTTTTCTGATATATTAACTGAGACCCCAATGGGTACACCTCCAAAAGTTTTTGTAATTCTTTAGAAGCAACCTATAAAAAATTAGTTGTTGTAGTTCAAGTTTGACCAAATTTCGATAAATATAGGCATGAAGTCATTCAAGTGGGGCAAAGTTAATTAGATACATAGGGAGTTTGAAAACTCATAAAACATGGGAATCATAAGTAAAACACGTTGGTCCACTATATATGTCTAAAAGCTTGGATTATGGCATTGAGATCCATATTCTTCAGTCTTTCTTTACATAAAAGAACCATCTCATCATCACTCGGAAAACTGAGGATTTTCTTTCCTCATAGTTACAAACTCACACCGTCGACATTGTTTACTAGAAGAAGATGCACCCATCTACCTACGAAAATACATTTAATTCAAGAGCAATCTATCATGCTTACTTGTAGCTCAAGTTTGATCTAATTTCGTTAAATCGACAAGAAATCATTGAAGTGTGCAAAGTTTGCCAGGAAGCTTGAAAAATCCTAGTACTAAAAACTTGGCCATTACGTATAAGAAACCGTTGGTCCAGTTTGTGTGATAATTGGGGTGGTTACATTTTCTTTTAACTATGGTAGGTCTCGTAGGAGAGAGGTGCTTGAGAGTTAACACGATCGATGGAAGTACAACTTACATCAAGGACCTCATAAAAAAATGAAAATTGCATCCAAGTCCATCCATTTAACACAATGACCCTAAAACTGAATAATGAAGTGTGTGTGTTTTGTGATTTGCGCATACTAGCGTTCATCGTGCTAAAGACTATCTATAGAATCTTTCTCGATGCTAAGGGAAAATAGAAGTGATGACCGATCGATGGTATGGTATTGTAAGAGATAAGATAAGATAAAGATAAGATAAGAAGTACCGCGAATGGTCAATCGAATGGTTGGTCTCATAGGCGCGAGGTGCTTGAGAGTTAAGACAGTAAGTGGAAGTACAAGTTACATCAAGGACCTCATAAAAATGAAAATTGCATCCAAGTCCATGCATCCATTTAGCACAAGGACCCTAAAACTGAGCAATGAAGTGTGTGTTTTGAGGTTTGCGCATACTAGCGTCCATTGTGCTAAAGACTATCACTAGAATCTTTCTAGATGTTAATAAAGGAAAAGAACATCCAACGGTTAGCAAAGTTTGGATTTGGAAGTCTTGATCCAATGGTCAATGTTCAAAGTTTCGATTTGCTAGTCTTGATCCAACGGTCAATGTTCAAAACGGGTTCAAAATTGCCTTCCCTCCCGATGTTGGGCTGATCTTTTGGATAACCTTCCCTCCCGATGTTTGGGAAGCAAGTGAAAATTTCGAAAACCGGAAAAGTTTGATTTTTTTGCCGCCAAGGACCAAAGTGGTTTCCTTCCTATGTACTCCTTGTCCCTACTCCACACCAACGCGGCTGCCGAACACGCTAGAGATACAGAGCCGCCGTACCAAGGCACACGTGCGCAGCACCACGCTGTGGACGAGGGAGAGATCAGCCGGGCCGGTGCGCAAGGGGAAAGGTAGGAGAGAGGGAGGATGGATGGATGGTGAGAGGCAACAAAGGAGAGAGAAAACACACAATTTGTTTTGTCTGCATAGGTCCTGAAATTTACTAGTACTAGCATACTGTAGTAAACTATAAGGCCACAGGAGTACCTCGTATCAGAAACCCATCATAACTTTGCTCTGACATGGAACCGCCTTCAACTTCTCTTCGTTGTTGTCATCTTCCCCTGCCAACATTTTATTTCTCAGCATGTACAACGCGTGGACAGAGGTGACCATATGTCTAACAAAGAAATATAGTACTTCCGCATTGTGTAAAAAAGCACACCTTAATACGGCTCAGATAGTAAACATATGACATATCATCACTATATAAAATTATAATTGGTAAAGCACAAAAAATTATAAATTTGATCAACATCTCTACTACTATAGTGGAGCAGTTTTGAATTGGATCCATAGCACCAATCCTGACCGTTGGGCTGTTGGATCCAATGGAACTAAGAAGCTGGATTCGTGTTGAATAGTACCTAGAGCAAACTTGTCAACACCCGGATTTTTAATCCTAGATGCCCGTTATGCCATACCTCGCAATCCCAGGATTACCATTTTTGCGAGACATAATGGATTGGATATCACAGTACATCATCCATTTCAAACCATACATAAGGTCTTACACAAATAAGGATCTCATGATCCAGTCTTAATACAACAAGAAGTGGAAATAAAATATAAGCGTAGCGGTGGGGTCCATCTTCAGGGGCACAAGCAATGCTGACGAAGGTAGATAGTCCTAGTTATCATAGCCGTCCTGCTGGCCATCATCTTGATAGTCTCCTTCATAGTTTGGCCATGAGAATAGCCAGGGACAAAAGCCATGAGTACTCTCTAAGTACTCGCAAACTACCACTCACAAGTAAAATAGTTCTAGGTTAAAGTGCTAAATCTAAGTTTAACTATAAGGTTAGGTTTGAAACCTAAGCTGAGTTCTGAAGCAAAGAAAGATAAAATAAAGTTCTAGAATCACATAAGTTGGGAAGCTATTGTCATAAACACAACCCTGTTGTGGTCAAGTCAAGATTCATCATTCATTTCATAAGTTGTTTGGAAAACATCTGACAACGAAATAGTATGGCCATTCCAACTGTCCATAACCGCGGACGCGGCTATTCGAATAGTTTGACACTCTGCAGAGGTGGTACACTTTCACCACAAGATTCGATACATCTGTCAGGGATATCTTCACTTAGTATGCAAATAATCAAACATAACTTTCCCTTTACACACCCTAGTATAAGCACCTCTCCTATGAGCATGGCCTCCCAACCATGACCATCTGTCATCTTAGGCACTGCATAGGTGGACAACATTGAGAGGTAGCCTGAGATCAAACCTCTCCCGCGAGGGAACTAATACTAATGCATATAAATTTCCAGCTAAGCCTTACCCAATTCAGGTAGTGTGCTTGTACGGTAAATTTGGAATGGTATCGCATCTGAATCCAACCATCAGTTTTGTAAAAGGGTTAAGGCTCATGCCTCAACATTTTCATCATCATAAACCATTTGTGTTTCTCAACACATGTCAAACACATTTCAATAGAATGACTCATCATTCCAAGGTTTTCACAATTCATTTTCACCAAGTGTTCCCATTTAAAGTGACTCAAGTTTTTGATCTACGCTAAGCTACTAAGTTAAGAGTGTTCACTAAGGTTGAAAGATGGGTTCAATCTCATGCCATAGAATGACATCTATAGGGGTTCTAAATATGTCAAGTTTTATACACTTTATGCTACCTTCAAAACAAGTAAAGAACTTTGAGTAAAGTAAAGGAAGTAAAGCTTGTAAATAAGACTTAGGGTATCTAGTAGTCAACGGAGTGTGACCAAAGCGTGCCTAAAGCATCTTTGCTAAACCATCTAGTTTAATCTTAGCTTGATAAGCATTATACTTGCAAGTGTTAGCTTGCATTGTTAATGGTGGCTTGCCTTGGTTGGTGCAGTGGTTGAAGTTTTCTTCTTCTTCTTGGTAGAACTCCTCCTCCTCGAAAGCTTGGTCGGTACTATCGTCTATAAATACATACGGAGTACACAATCACCAAACAATACTTAACTAGTCTAATTAGCATTCTAAGACACACATTTGATTTTCTATTATCATCTGAAGCTCCACAAGTTTAATTTAATAGTTTCACTCTTTTTAATTTAGAAAAGTAATTTCTACTCATTGAAAAATTAACTAAGATTTAATATTCACCACTTAAAATATGGGATCATGTGGACACATGTCATCATCACATATTCTAGCATGTGATAATGTGATTTAAGGGTTGGATCATAATTACTTTGGTTTAAGTTCAATATTTAATGATTTGAAGTGACTAGAAATGCCTATATAGCATTATTTTGGTACTAGTCCAAAGTCACTGCATGTAAACCTTAATATTATTACATATTTAGATAGATATGATAAAATGTGATTTTTGAGAGTTGGAATCAACTCAAAACCTATCTTAGTTGATTTTATAAAAATGTTGCAAGGTGCAAATGCTGCTGTTTTGTTATTTTTACTAGGAGAGATCTATAACACTAATTGAATTAAATCCAATGGGCTTGGATAGATCTTTGCAATACCTTTCAGGAAAAATTGGTTTCATGCAATTTGGATTTGCCAAACTCCAAGAATTGATTTTTAAACTAGTGGACAGATACTAGATTAACTCTAAATGGAAAAAATCTAAATTTGAATCTTTAACACGCGCGGGAACTAACTGGGCCGGCCCATCTACGCACAGTGCGCGCAACGGGCTGCTTGACATGCGGGCTCTACCGGTCAGCGGCACAATTTACCCGAAGCGGTATCGAGCATCCTGGGCCACACGGTCTACAAGGGGATTTAACGGTGGAGAGTCATCATCGACGACGGATTACTCCGGCGAGAGCTTGACCTAGACGTGGCGGTGGGGGTCGATAGGGGGCGTACCAGGGCTCCAGCAAGGTCGGTGAGGTGGGTAAATGGGCTGGTAGACGACGGCGAGGCGAGGCGCGGTTGCGGCGGAGCTTGGGGTGCCCTCAATCGCATACGCCCTTCTCCTCCTGCTGCGGCGGCTTCAGCTCCAATTCCGGCGAGACAGAGCTCGAGTGGCTTTGGCTAGAGCTGGGTAAGGTTCAGAGAGAGGTGGGGAGTGAGTGAGTGTGGAGAATAGATGCTGTGGTGGCCGCATTATATAGGGTCGACGAGGGGGCAGAGCGAGCGCTGGTGAGGTCATCGGTGACGATGATGCGGGGCTCTCTCGGCATGGGCGAGGGCGCTGATGGATGCTCTATTCCTTGGTGGTCCTCTGGGGCTTAAAGGCGTGGCAAGGCGAGGTCTCTACTGGTCGGGAGCATGCGGTGAACTGCGCGCGGACGGCGGTGTTCGACGCGGTTCCTCCGGGCTGCTGGTCACGAGGCGGCGAACGACAATGTCTGGGCGGTTGCTGGGCCTGCTGCGGGTGCTGCCACGCAAGGCTAGGGCTAGGCTAGGTTGGTGCTGCTCTGGCGGGCGTGGCGCTCCGGGTGATCGACTATGCGGACAGAGGCATGGGTGCGAGCAACTGGGGCTTGTCCTCTACTCGATTTTGGTCAGGGGCTGGTCGAGGCGAAGCGGTGTGATGGCGCCTATCTGCCAACGAGCGAAGGAGAGCGCAGGACGGGCTGAGGCGAGCTGTCCGTGGTCGACCTGGCGCATGGCGTCGGGCGGCTTGCTACTGGAGCAGACAGGGGAGAGGGAGAGAGAGTTAGGGCCGGGGTTTTAGCCGGGGGAACAAGGGGACCAAGTTAGGCCCAAATTGTGGCCAAGCTACTGCTCACTATAGTGTTTTAGGATTTTGCAAGATTTGTGTCTGCCACCTGTTTGATGAAATGGCCACAAGAAGCAAAAGTTTGAATTTTGGTTTCAAATTTTTTGAGTGATCTCCACTAGTACTAGGTAGTCTCTGGTTGCAAGGGTTTTGAAAATGGAGTTCAATTGGATGGTTTTCGAAATAGGGGTGATCTAGGCATATGCATTGAATTCAATTTCACATGCTATTTAAAATAAGTATTTGAATGTTTTTAGCAGATCAAAAAGTGGGCCTTGGTACCTCATTATGTGTACTAGCAAGGGGTGTAAAGATCTAGAATTATTTCTGTTGAGAAGGGAGTGCTACGAACACTCAAAGTAGTGTAGTGGATTAAAATGACCAAAATGACCATTCCTCATGTTTAATTGTTTTTGATTTGATTTTCTTCGGGATTTGCTTGGGAAAGATTTAGATGATGTTTAATTCACCATACAAACAATTTACAACCAAAGAATCACAGAACCATGACAATTCAAAACAATTCCTAAATTAAATGCACATACACATGAATGCTTTCATTTTTAATTTGGAAAAGTTTTTGTTAACCCTGATTTTGATGATTTGGATCTTGATAAGCTTGGATTAAAGTTTTGGGATGTTACAAAACTCCACCATGCATGTTCTAGAACCATCATGTCACCACCCCCAAAATTTCATAGCACAGTAGACTATATTCTCTCTACTTATATACTACTATAGGGGAGCAGTTTTGAATTGGATCCATAGCACTAATCATGAACGTTGGGCTGTTTGATCTAATGGTTCAGAGCAACTGGATTCATGTTGATTAGTACTCCCTCCGCCAAAATATAAGGCGCCTAAGTATTAGTCAAAAGTCAACATTTTTTAAGTTTGACCATGATTATAGACAAAAATATAAAAATTTAGAATACTAAATTAATATCAATAAATTCACCATAAAGTATATTTTCTTAATATGGCCATTCAATATTGTAGATGTAGATATTTTTTTCTAAATATTTTGTCAAAGTTAGTAAGGTTTGACTTTTGACCAATCCTTAGGCGCCTTATATTTTGGGACGGACCGAGGGAGTATAGACCTAGATGCTAGAATGGAAAAGAAGATCCAACGGTTAGTAATGTTTGGATTTGCCAGTCTTGATCCAACTGTTAATGTTCAAAGTTAATCTCTACACTATATGTAGTGGTATGGTATATATTGTAAGAGATAAGAGACAAGATAAAGATAAGATAGAAGTACTGCTAATGACCGATCTAATCGTAGGTCTCGTAAGAGCGAGGTACTTAAGAGTTAACACGGTTGGTGTAAGTACAAGTTACATTAAGGACCTCACAAAAAATGAAAATTGCATCCAACAAGTCCATGCATTTAGCACAAGGACCCTTAAACCGAGTAATGAAGTACTATGTGTTTTGAGGTTTGCGCATACTATCGTGCTAAAGACTATCAGTAGAATCTTTCTTGATGATAAGAATGGAAAAGAAGATCCAATGGTTAGCAATGTTTGTATTTTCTAGTGTTGATCCAACGGTTAATGTTCAAATAAGTTAATCCCTACACTATTTAGTGGTGGTATGCATGGTATTGTAAGAGATAAGAGACAAGATAACGGTAAGATAAGAAGTACTATGAATGGCTAATATAATGGTAGTTCTCGTAGGAGCGAGGTGATTGAGAGTTAACACGGTCGGTGGAAGTACAAGTTACATCAAGAACCTCGTAAAAAATGAAAATTGCATCCAAGTCCATGCATTTGAGCACAAGGACCCTGACACTGAGCAATGAAGTATTGTGTGTTTTTAGGTGTGCGCATACTAGCGTTCATCATGCTAAAGACTATGAATAGATCGAATCTTTCTCGATGCTAAGAATGGAAAAAAGATCCAAAGGTTAGCAATGTTTGGATTTGCTAGTCTTGATCCAACGGTTAATATGTTTAAAGTTAATCCCTACACTATGTAGTGGTATGGTATTGTAAGAGATATGAGACAAGATAAAAGATAAGATAAGAAGTACTACGAATGGCCGATCTAATGGTAGGTCTCATAAGAGCGAGGTGCTTGAGAGTTAACACGATGGGTAGAATCATAATTTACATCAAGTATCTCATAAAAAAATTAAAATTGCATCCAAGTCCATGCATTTATAACAAGGACCCTGAAACCGAGTAACGAAGTACTGTGTGTTTTGAGGTTTGCGCATACTAGTGTTCATCATGCTAAAGACTATCAATAGAATCTTTATAGATGATAAGAATGGAAAAGAAGATCCAACAGTTAGCAATGTTTGGATTTGCCAGTCTTGAGATCCAACGGTCAATGCTCAAAATAAGTTAATCCCTACACTATGTAGTGGTGGTATATATGGTATTGTAAGAGATAAGAGACAAGATAAAGATAAGAAGTAATGTGAATGGCCGATCTAATGGTAGGTCTCATAAGAGCGAGGTGCTCGAGTGGTCGGTGGAAGTACAAGTTACATCAAGGACCTCATAAAAAAATGAAAATTCCATCCAAGTCCGTGCATTTGGCACAAGGACCCTGAAACCGAGTAATAATGAAGTACTTTGTGTTTTGAGGTTTGCGCATACTAGTGTTCATCATGCTAAAGACTATCAGTAGAATGTTTCTAGATGCTAAGAATGGAAAAGAATATGAATCAGTTAGCAATGTTTGGATTTGCCAGTCTTGATCCAACGGTCAATGTTCAAAGTTAATCGGTTAGCAAAGTTTGACCTAATTTCATGAAACAGTGAGAAAAGTTTGACCTAATTTCATTAAATATTTAGGATGCAAAATCTTAGCAAGAAGATGAACCTGTCGTCAAAACTCTTGGTGGTTTCTGATATATATTAATTGACCCTTCCCACGATAGGTACCTCCAAGAGCTTTTTTGTAGAACTTTCAAAGAAACCTACAATTTACCTGTAGTAGTCCAAATTTTACCTAATTTCGATAAATCGACATAAAATCATTCAAGCGGGTGAAGTTAGCTAGGAAATTTGAGAACTGATAAAACATGGGAAATCGTAAGTGCATCGTGTTGGTCCACTATATATGTGTGAAAACTTGGCTTGTGGCATTCAGATCCATAGTCTTTGGACTTTTTTTAGGGGAAAGAACAATCTAGTAATCACTCGAAAAATTAAGAATGTTCTTTCCTAAGATAGTTGGAAACTCACACTGGCGGCATTGTCTACTACAAGGAGATGCACCTATATCTACCTCCGAAAAGACTTTTAAATCAAGAGGAATCTATTGCACTTACTTGTAGCTAAAGTTTGGACTAGTTTTGTTAAACTGGCAAGATGCAAAATCTTAGCAAGAAGTTCAATTTGTCATCAAAAATCTCGTCGGATGGTTTCTCATATATTAATTGTGACCCCCCAATGGGTACCTTCAAAAGCTTTTTCGTAAAACTTTCACAGTAACCTACAATTTGCTTGTAGTAGTTCAAATTTGACCTAATTTTGACGAATCAACATAAGGTCATTCAAGTGGGTGAAGTTAGGCAGCGAGTTTGAGAATTCATAAAACACAGGAAATCATAAGTACAATATGTTGGTCCACTATATATATATGTGAAAACTTGGGTTCTGGCATTTAGATCGATATTCTTCAAACTTCCTTTACGAGAGAGAATAATCTTGACATCACTCAGAAAATTGAGAATGGTCTTTCCTGATAATTGGAAACTCACACCAACGACATTGTTTACTACAAGAAGATGCACCCATCTACCTCCGAAAATACATTTAATTCAAGAGCAATCTATCGCGCTTACATGTAGCTCAATTCTGACTTAATTTTGTTAAAATTTCAAGATACAAAATATTTGAAAGAAGTTGAACCTATCATCAAAGCTCATAGTGGTTTCTGATATATTAATTCACCCATCCCCCGAAGGGTACCTCCAAAAGCTTTTTCATGAAACTTTCAAAGCAACCTACAATTTACTTGTAGTTCAAATTAGACCTAATATAATTTCAATAAATCGGGATAAAGTCATTCAAGTTGGCAGAGTTAGATAGGAAGTTTGAAAGCACATAAAACATGGGTATCCTCAGTACAACATGTCAGTCCACTATATATATATATATGTCTGAAAACCTGGATTGTGGATATTCTTCGGACTTTCTTGACGAAAAATAACAACCTCGCTTGTCATCTCTTGGAAAATTGAGAATTGAATGTTCTTTCCTGATAGTTCGAAACTCACACCGACGACATTGTTTACTGTATATTGATTTTTTCAATGAGTATACTATTTAATATTGTATATAGTTTGGTCAAACATTGTAATGGTTAACTTTGACTAAACCTAATATGCTGAGTAATACTCCTGCTGTTTAGAAATATAAGACATTTTAGCTTTATGAAATGAATGTATCTAGACGCCTTTTAGTGTATGGGCGTCTAGATACATTCGATTTACAAAGCTAAAATGTCTTATATTTCTGAACAGAGGGAGTATTAAATAAATGGAGCATAGGATAAGGTTAGGAAAATAACATTTTTTAGAACCCTCACAAGCTTTTTCTTAGCATCACAGATCTGAATATTACATTGACACTAATGATTAACCAAACTGCAAACAGAGCAAACCCAAACACATACGAAGTAGTAGTAGTACAACTTAACGACTTCTAGGGGGACTCCACGGTTTTCTCAGGCGACTTGGCAACATCCTCCACGGGCAACTTGGCTGCATCCTCCACGGTACCATCGCCAAGTAGGGACTCGTGGATGCTAGGCAGCACGCTGCTGTGCGCGATGGTAACACCGGCCAACAGCTTGCTGAGCTCCTCGTCGCGCATGACGCCGAGCATCACATGCCTCGGGATGATGCAGATCTTCTTGCTGTCCTTCGCGGCTTGCCCGACGAGCTCCAGCACCTCGGTGGTGAGGTACTCGAGAATGGCCGCAAGGTAGACGGGAGCCCCGAAGCCTATGCGCTGGGAGTACCGACCCTCCTTGAGGTAGCGCCTAATCTGGCCGAAGGGGAAATGCAGCCTGACCTTGACGGACCTCGACACCTGCTTCTTCCTGTGTCTTCCTGGCATAAGACTGCAACTTGGAGTGGCCAGAGAAGGATTTGGAAGCCGACGACATGACTTCTTTTTCTCCACGGCCTTTGTCGCTGCCACCTGGGTCTTCTTCTTCCCAAGGGGAGCTCCGGTCTTTGGAGCCATAGCTGCAAAGTCTAAGAGGAAGAAAGGTTAATTGTGGAGGGCTGGTGAAGGTGTCCAAGTCTCTTATATTGAAACTTTAATAGCGCCGTCTTTACTGTTTTAGAAGTATGAATTTTTAATAGGAGTACTACTAAAAGGCTGTGTGCATGTTTCCTTATTTTATTTCACTTTTTTGAAACATGGTCAGATGTGTCAGCATGAAAATTCATACAAAGAAGTTGTATCTTTCAAAACAATAGTCGATTTTCAGTATGACTACGTGGGTAGAATAATTAGTACTATATGAATTTCTTACAAATTTACAAGCAATCTATCACGTACTTGTAGTTCAAAATTTACCTACTTTGGTTTTATTGACAAAATGTCATTTAATTATGCGAAATTAGCTAGAAGGCCTGAAAATTCATGAAACTTGTTAACCATGAAACATAATCTATTTTGTGTGAAATTTAGTGTGTTGTGGCATTCAGAGCCATACTCTTTGCCTTTTCTTTAAAAAAATAATTATATGTGGCACTTCTAAAATAATTTAACAAAATTCTATATATAAAATTTGAAAAGTCCAATTAACAACATTAGTATGCCATGCCAAGATGTACCCGTCTACCCGAAATAGACACAACCTTTGTCATTATTTAACTTGAAACCCAAGTATATGTTAACACATCGCTAGTCATATTGTGAAGAAGTCTTTTTAAACCTTGTCAAAATTCATGTTTATTATTTATGAAAGAGGACACCATACATAAGTGCTTAACATTTTTTTATTGTTTTCTTTACTTTTATTTAATTTATCCCAATAAATGGGACAAGTGATGCAGATATGACCTTGGCATTGCTAACTTGGCTTAAAATGTGAACACCGTTCATACATGGTTATTCTACTATTGTGTAGAAAGTTTTTCGAAAGTTGTCCAAGTCCATGTTTGTAGGTTTCGTCCAAACAAGCACAAATATAAGAGGACACCATTTAAGTTTCAACTATGTATCATTACCACCCCCCTCCCGCAAAAAAAACTATGTATCATGACACACATTGAAATAAGTATTTTCATATAGTACTAACATGCGGTGGAAATTATCTATATTTTGCTAGAATATAGTGAGTGCACTCTAAGCCAAATTATCCGGACGTACTTAATTACTAAAAAAACCTATCACTTGGAAGTTGAAAAGCATTTTCCTAAAAGTTCGGAACTCTCATTGACAACATTATTTACCAAAGCCAAGATGCTTCGTAGAACGAGATATAGTACACTGCCCTCCTCTTCTCTAGACGCCATTTAATTTTGCACTCAGGCACGCTTCTTCGGTGGGGGGCGGGAAGAGACCTCCTCATTGTCGTCCTTGGCCTCCTCCCCGTCATCGTCCTCGGCCTCCTCCCTGTCGTCGTCTTCAGCCTCCTCCTCAAGGTCGACCTCAGACTCCTCCTCTTCCTCAGTCTCATCTTCCGTCTTATCGGAGTCACTCGGCATTGGTGGTGGTGTTCCTTCGAAAAAGCGCTGCCAGTGGCTATCTTCTTCATCAGAGGAGTCAGATAGTGGCCGCAGCCATGGCCCGTCGACTGAGTCTGGGCTTCCAAGTGGAGTTTTAGGGCCTTTCCCATTTGTCAGGTAAATCGATGTGTTCTGGAGAGATTTGTCATACGACATTTTGGAAGGAAATAGAGAGATCAAGTTCTAAGCAACGGTGGGTTGGGTGTTTTAGGTGACAGTAGGGGTGCATACTGTTGCAATTTATAATGTCTATTTATAGTCGTGCTTGTGTTAATACCCTGAAAACTATCCCAAAATATCATAAATAGATTGTACGAGACTCGTCCAGTCAACAAAAAAAGGATTATACCAGACTTGTCGGTTCTTGATTTTTCTCGACCTAGAGAATTCAGGAGGCACCCCGCTTTATCCAAAAATGAAGAGAATCGTGCAGATAATGCTGAATTACTCAGTGTCTCTTACTTCCTCCGTTAAAAATTAAGTGTCTATAGTAGTACACACTTATCTAGCTGCAATACTACTAGTATACGTATACTCTTCACAAAGTTGCGTCACTGAACTTGATTGATGGTGGTATGGTGTGGGCCTCATATTTTTCTGCACTGCTGCATCTCAGACTAGAAATATAATAATTGCGTGAAAGCTTACATGGGAAGGAAGGATAAATGGAGAGGATAGTGGATAGATGGTGAGAGGGGGGCAAAGGAGAGAGAAAATCTACTACGTAGTAGTATGTGTACTAGTACTGTGTGTCACGACCCATCGTAATATGTAAACTTTTAGCCGCAGTTAGATAGGAACCACGATCAACTATAGTATGTGTGAAACCATTGACTTGTGGCATTCTGAATCATATTATTTGGACTTTCTTCAAAAAAAACATCACCGTCCTCACTGGGAAAATTGAATTTTTTTTAATTGTTGGAAACTCCCACATGCAACAATTCTTACAATGCCAAGATGCACCCATCTACCAAACTATCGTGGGAACTCTATCAAATTGTAAACTATGATGTCAATATGGTCTTGATGACCTTGGTCTCGTTCGGGTTGAAATAAACCCGATAGAGTCCATACACATGGTAGGACAATATTGTGAAGCTATTTTTCCAAAACTTATCTAATCGCATGATTATAGTTTTTATGGCACATGGTGCACAAGACATGATAGGACATCATGAGCAAAACTTTTGTTTTTTGTTTTACATTTATTCAATGTGATCAATGTTTAAAACAGGTTCAAAATTGCCTTCCCTCTTGATGTTTGTCCGATCTTTTAGATAACCTTCCCTCTTGATGTTTGGGAAGGAAGTGAAAATTTTGCAAACCGGAAAAGTTTGAATTTTTGTGCCGCCAAGGACCAAAGTGGTTTCCTTCCTATGTACTCGTCCTCGTCCCTACTCCACACTAACACGTGGCTGCCGAACACACCAGAGACAAAAAGCCGCCGTACCAAGGCACACGTGCGCAGCGCCACGCCGTGGACGAGGGGAGAGAGATCAGCCGGACGGTGCACGAGGCGAAAGGGGAGGAGAGATGGAGCATAGGGAAGGAGAGAGAAAACACATGATTTTTTGGCGTGCATAGGTCCTAAAATTTACTACTAGTAGAGTGTACATTGTAAGGCCGCAGGAGTACCTCGTGTCAAAAACCCATCATAACTTTGCTCTCACATGGAACCGCCTTCAACTTCTCTTCGCTTCTGTCCTCTTCCCCTACCAATGTTTTATTCTCTCAGCATGTACAACGCGTGGACAAAGGTGACCATATGTCAAAGCAAAGAAATATACTACTCCCGCATTGTGTAAAAAAGCAGACCTTAATACGGCTCGGATAGTAAACGTATGACATATCATCACTATATAAAATTATAATTGGTAAAGCACAAAAAAATATAAATTTGATCAACATCTATAAATTATGGGTGTATATTTGGTCCTTGTACTTTGTATCATCATGTGTAGAAGTCAAAGATTATTAGCTACCTAACACTTGAAATTTCTGGTAACATGGTCTAGAGAAACGAGGGAGAAGATTCTAGTATGATCGAGAAGTATGTTTTGAGAGGTTTATGCATAGTGCATTCATTGTGTTCAAGACTATCAATAGAATCTTCTAGATGCTATATTGGAAATGAAGATCCAACAGCTAGAAATGCTGGGATTCGCAAGTCTTGATCCAATGGTCAACATTCAAAGTTATCCGTACACTATATAGTGGTTTGTAATGAAGACTATCAATAGAATCTTCAAGATGCTAGAATGGAAAAGAAGATCCAGCGACTAGAAATGTTGGGATTCACGAGTCTTGATCCAACGGTCAATATTCAAAGTTGTTTGTACACTATATAGTGGCAAGATCATGTAGAAGTCAACGATTACTGCTAGTAAATTGCACGTGAGACTCAGATAGTAGACGTATGACATATCATCACTATATATAATTATAATTGGTAAAGCACAAAAAATTATAAATTTGATCAACATCTATAAAGTATGGGTGTACATTTGGTCCTTGTACTTTGTGTCATCATGTACAAGTCAAAGATTATTAGCTACCTAACACATAATTTTTTTGATAACATGGTCTAGAGAAACAAGGGAGAAGCTCCTAGTATGACGTAGAAGTGTATTTTGAGGTTTGTGCATAGCATTCATTATGCCGAATACTATCAATAGAATCTTCTAGATGCTAGAATGGAAAGAAGATCCAACGGCTAGAAATGCAGGGTTCGCGAGTCTTGCTCCAACGATCAACATTCAAAGTTATTCGTACACTATATGGTGGTAAGACTAGATAAGATAAGATACTAGTAAGTTACACGCGCCCTGCACATGTGGCTCAGATAATAGACATCTAGCATATCATCACTATATAAAATTATAATAAGTAAAGTGGAAAAAATATAAATTTGATCAACATCTATAAAGTATGGGTGCATATTTGGTTCTTCTACTTTGTATCATTATGTGTAGAAGTCAAAGATTATTAGAAATCTTTGGTAACATGGTCTAGAGAAACGAGGGAGAAGATTCTAGTATGATGGAGACGTGTGTTTTGAGAGGTTTATGCATGTTGCATTCATTGTGTTCAAGACTATCAATAGAATCTTCTAGATGCTAGAATTGAAAAGAAGATCCAATGGCTGGAAATATTTGGATTCGCGAGTCTCGATCCAACGGTCAATATTCAAAGTTATTCGTACACTATATAGTGGCAAGATAAGATGTCTAAAAACATGGCTTATGGCATTCAGATCCATACTCTTCAGATTGTCTTTACAGAAAGGAACAATCTCGTCGTCACTCGGAAAATTAAGAATGATATTTCCTGATATTTGGAAACTCACATCGACAACATTGTTTACTACAAGAAGATGCACCCGTCTACCTCCAAAAAGACAATTAACTCAAGAGCAATCCATCACATTTACTTGTAGCCCAAGTTTGATATAATTTCGTTAAATTGTCAAGATGCAAAATCTTAGCAAGAAGTTGAACTTGTTGAAAAAACTATCGGTGGTGGTTTATGATATATTAAATCAGCCCCCAATGGTTACCTCCAAAAATCGTAAAACTTCCAATGCAACCTACAATTTACTTGTAGTTCAAAATTGAACTAATTTCAATAAATCGACATAAAATCAATTTCAAGTGGGCAAAGTTAGCTATAGGAATAAGTTTGAAAACTCATAAAACACGGGAATCATAAGTACAACATGAGGGTCCACTATATATGTCTGAAAGCTTGGCTTGTGGCGTTGAGGTCCATATCCTTCGGACTTTGTTTACAAAAACGAACAATAATCTCATCATCACCCGGAAAATTGAGAATGTTCTTTCCTGATAGTTGGAAACTCACACTGGCGGTACTGATTACTACAATAAGATGCATATCTATCTCCAAAGAGACATTTAATTAAAGAAAAAGCTATCGCACTTACTTGTAGCTCAAGTTTGAGCTAATTTTTCGATAAATTGTCAAGATGCAAAATCTTCATTAGAAAAGATTTAAAAACCTACTGTCAAAACTCTCAGTTGTTTTCTGATATATTAACTGAGACCCCAATGGGTACACCTCCAAAAGTTTTTGTAATTCTTTAGAAGCAACCTATAAAAAATTAGTTGTTGTAGTTCAAGTTTGACCAAATTTCGATAAATATAGGCATGAAGTCATTCAAGTGGGGCAAAGTTAATTAGATACATAGGGAGTTTGAAAACTCATAAAACATGGGAATCATAAGTAAAACACGTTGGTCCACTATATATGTCTAAAAGCTTGGATTATGGCATTGAGATCCATATTCTTCAGTCTTTCTTTACATAAAAGAACCATCTCATCATCACTCGGAAAACTGAGGATTTTCTTTCCTCATAGTTACAAACTCACACCGTCGACATTGTTTACTAGAAGAAGATGCACCCATCTACCTACGAAAATACATTTAATTCAAGAGCAATCTATCATGCTTACTTGTAGCTCAAGTTTGATCTAATTTCGTTAAATCGACAAGAAATCATTGAAGTGTGCAAAGTTTGCCAGGAAGCTTGAAAAATCCTAGTACTAAAAACTTGGCCATTACGTATAAGAAACCGTTGGTCCAGTTTGTGTGATAATTGGGGTGGTTACATTTTCTTTTAACTATGGTAGGTCTCGTAGGAGAGAGGTGCTTGAGAGTTAACACGATCGATGGAAGTACAACTTACATCAAGGACCTCATAAAAAATGAAAATTGCATCCAAGTCCATCCATTTAACACAATGACCCTAAAACTGAATAATGAAGTGTGTGTGTTTTGTAGTTTGTGCATACTAGGGTTCATCGTGCTAAATACTATCAATATAATCTTTCTCGATGCTAAGGGAAAATAGATGATCTAACGATTAGCAATGTTTGGATTTGGCAGTCTTGATCCAGCGGTCAATGTTCGAAGTTAATTCGTACACTATACAATGGAGGTATGGTATTGTAAGATATAAGACAAGATAAAGATAAGATAAGAAGTACCACGAATGGCTGATCTAATGGTTGGGTTCGTAGGAGTGAGGTGCTTGAGAGTTAAGATGGCTAGTGGAAGTACAAGTTACATCAAGGAACTCATCAAAAATGAAAATTGCATCCAAGTCCATGCATGCATGAAGTGTGTTTTTTGAGGTATGCGCATACTAGCGTCCATTGTGCTAAAGACTATCGGTAGAATCTTTATAGATGCTAATAATGGAAAAAAAGATCCAACGATTAGCAAAGTTTGGATTTGCCAGTCTTGATCCAACTGTCAATGTTCAAAGTTTTGATTTTCTAGTCTTGATCCAATGGTCAATGTTCATAGCATATAGGTTCAAAATTTCCTTCCCTCCTGATGTTTGGCTGATCTTTTGGATAACCTTCCCTCCAGATGTTTGGGAAGCAAGTGAAAATTTCTAAAACCGGAAAAGTTTGAAATTTTGTGCCTCTAAAGACCAAAGTGGTTTCCTTCCTATGTACTCCTCCTCGTCCCTACTCCACACCAATGCGCGGCTGCCGAACACGCCAGAGACACAGAGCCTCCATACCAAGGCACACATGTGCAGCACCACGCTGTGGACGAGGGCAGAGAGATCAGCTGGACCGGTGCGCGAGGGGAGAAGGGAGGCGAGATGGAGCATAGAGGAGAGAGAAAACACACGATTTGTTTTCTGCGCATAGGTACTGAAATTTACTACTAGTAGAGTGTACACTGTAAGGCCGCAGGAGTACCTCGTGTGAGAAACCCATCATAACTTTGCTCTGACATGGAGCCGCCTTCAACTTCTCTTCGCTGCTGCCCTTTTCCCTGCCAACGTTTTATTCTCTCAGCATGTACAGCGCGTGGACAGAGGTGACCATATGTCTATGGAAAGAAATATACTACTCCCCCATTGTGTAAAAAAACACACCTTAATAAGGCTCAGATAATAAACGTATGACATATCATCACTATATAAAATTATAATTGGTAAAGCACAAAAAATTATAAATTTGATCAACATCTATAAAGAATGGGTGTATATTTGGTCCTTGTACTTTGTATCATCATGTGTAGAAGTCAAATGTTATTAGCTACCTAACACTTGAATTTTTTGGTAACATGGTCTAGAGAAACGAGGGAGAAGATTCTAGTATGATGGAGAAGTGTGTTTTGAGAGGTTTATGCATACTGCATTCATTGTGTTCAAGACTATAAATAGAATCTTCTATATGCTAGAATAGAAAAGAAGATCCAATGGCTAGAAATGCTGGGATTCGTGAGTCTTGATCCAATGGTCAACATTCAAAGTTATCCGTACACTATATAGTGGTAAGATAAGATAAGATAAGATCATGTAGAAGTCAACGATTATTAGCTACGAGGGAGAAGATTCTAGTATGATGGAGAAGTGTGTTTTGAGGTTTGTGCATAGCATTCATTATGCTGAAGACTATTAATAGAATCTTCTAGATGCTAGAATGGAAAATAAGATCCAACGGCTGGAAATGTTGGGATTCACGAGTCTTGATCCAACGGTCAATATTCAAAGTTATTCGTACACTATATAGTGTTAAGATAATAAGATAAGATAATATATCTCTATCTCTACTACTATAGTGGAGCAGTTTTGAATTAGATCCATAGGATCAATCCTGACCGTTGGACTGTTGGATCCAATGGTTCAGAGAAGCTGGATTTGTGTTGAATAGTACGTACCTAGAGCAAACTCCACCATGTTCTAGAACCATCATGTCACCACCCCCAAAATGCATAAATTAAGTCTATTAATAATAACTATCTACACATATTGAGAATACAACCTACCGTGCTTTGAAATTTTGGGGTTGGTGACATGATGGTTCTAGAACATGGTGGAGTTTGCTCTAGGTACTATTCAACAAGAATCCAGCTGCTCTAAACCATTGGACCTAACAGCCCAACGGTCAAGATTGGTGCTATATATGGATCCCATTCAAAACTGCTCCATTGTAGTAGTAGATATATCGATAAAAAGCACCCCTTAATAAGTCCTAGTATGTGGCATCTGCTAAGGTTCACCTTATACATAGTTGAAACAATAAAGTATCTTTAAGCCTAAGGTGCACCTCAAGCTTGTGTGTTGACCATAGAGAATAGAAAAATCATTTCCCCTCTCTCCTTATTTCATGTGATCGTTTTCAAAAGGGTTTCAAAATTTTCAAGAGGCAAATTCTTAGTAGCTAGAAGTCAAACAGTCTCAACTGATATATTAATTGACCGCTCGATGGGTACCCCCAAAAGATTTTTACATAAAACTTTCAAACCAAGCTACAATTTATTGCTTGTAGTTCAAATTTGACCTTTTTTCGATACATCGACATAAAGTCATTCAACAAGTGGACGGGGTCAACTAGGAACCTTGAAAACTCATAAAACATGGGAATCTTAAGTAAAACACATTGGTCCACCTAGCTAATATGTCTAGAAGCTTGGCTTATCGCATTGAGATCCCTATTCTTCGGACTTTCATTACCGAAAAGAATCATCTCGTCATCACTCAGAAAACTGAGAATTTTCTTTCCTGATTGTTGGAAACTCACATCGACGACATTGTTTACTATATGAAGATGCACACATCTACCTCCTAAAAGACAATTAACTCAGGAGAAATCTATCACACTTACTTGTAGCTAAAGTTTGACTTAATTTCGTTAAATTGATAAGAAGTCACTGAAGTGCACAAAGTTAGCTAGGAATCCTAGTACTAAAAACTTGGGTATTACGTATAAGAAACCGTGGTCCAGTTTGTGTGATAATTGGGGCGGTTGCATTTTCGTTTAACCTTGGTAGGCCTCGTAGGAGCGAGGTGCTTGAGAGTTAACACGGTCAGTGGAAGTACGTACAAGTTACATCAAGGACCACATAAAGAATGAAAATTACATGCAAGTCCATGCATGCATTTAGCAAAGGACCCTGAAACTGAGCAATGAAGTGTTGGGTCTTGAGGTTTACGCATACTACCATTCATCGTGCTAAAGTCTATCAGTTGAATCTTTATAGATGCTAAGAATGGAAAAGAAGATCCAACAGTTAGCAATGCTGTTTGGATTTGCCAGTCTTGATCCAACTATTAATGTTCAAAGTTAATCTCTGCACTATATGTAGTGGTATGGTATTGTAAGAGATAAGAGACAAGATAAAGATAAGATAATAAGTACTGGGCCTAGCCGATCTAATGGTAGGTCTCGTAAGAGCGATGTGCTTGAGAGTTAACACGGTCGGTGGAAGTACAAGTTACATTAAGGACCTCATAAAAAATGAAAATTGCATCCAACAAGTCCGTGCATTTAGCACAAGGATTCTTAAACCGAGTAATGAAGTACTATGTGTTTTGAGGTTTGTGCATACTAGTGTTCATCGTGCTAAAGACTATCAGTAGAATCTTTCTAGATGCTAAGAATGGAAAACAAGATCCAACGGTTAGCAATGTTTGGATTTGCCAGTTTTGATCCAACGACCAATGTTCAAATAAGTTAATCCCTACACTATCTAGTGGTGGTATGCATGGTATTGTAAGAGATAAGAGACAAAGATAAAGGTAAGATAAGAAGTACTACGAATGGCCGATCTAATGGTAGGTCTCGTAGGGAGCGAGGTGCTTTGAGAATTAACACGGTGGGTAGAATTACAATTTACATCAAGGACATCATAAATAATGAAAATTGCATCCAAGTCCATGCATTTAGCACTAGGATGATCCTGAAACTAAGCAATGAAGCGTGTGTTTTGAGTTAGAGGTTTACGTATACTAGCGGTCATCGTGCTAAATACTATTAGTAGAATCTTTCTAGATGCTAAGAATGGAAAAGAGGATCCAACGATTAGCAATGTTTGGATTTGCCAGTCTTGATACAACGGTCAATGTTCAAAGTTAATCCGTACACTATATGTAGTGCGTGGTATGGTACGGTATTGTAAGAGATAGGACAAGATAAAGATAAGATAATAAGAAGTACTACCAATGGCCGATCTAATGGTTGGTCTAGTAGGTGCGATGTGCTTGAGAGTGAACATGGTCTGTCGAAGTGCAAGTTACATATCAAGGACCTCATAAAAAATGAATATTGCATCCAAGTCCATGCATTTAGCACAAGGACCCTAAAACTGAGCAATGAAGTATGTGTTTTGAGGTTTGTGCATACTAGCGTTCATCGTTCTCATCAAGACTATTAGTAGAATCTTTTTAGATGCTAGGAATTGAAAATAAGATCCAACAGTTAGCAAAATGTTTGGATTTGCAAGTCTTGATCTAACTTATCGTCAAAACTCTTGTTGGATGGTTTCTCATATATTAATTGTGACCCCCGATGGGTACCTCCAAAAGCTTTTTCATAGAACTTTCACAGTAACCTACAATTTGCTTATGCTAGTTCAAATATGACCTATTTTCGATAAATCGACATAAAGTCATTCAAGTGGGTGGATTTAGGTAGCAGTTTTGAATTGGATCCATAGTACCAATCGTGACTGTTGGTTTGTTAGATCCAATGGTTCAGAGTAGTTGGATTCATGTTGAACAATATCTAGAGCAAACTCCATCATGTTCTAGATAGTTATTATTAATATACTTAATGTATGTGCCTTTTTCTCTAACAATACTTGTCGTGGTGGTGTCACGGCAGATGCCATGTATAGGCAGAAGGTGGGGACTACTATGCGCTAGGGGAATCCAGGGAGGGATAGCGAAGTGATTCTCCACACCAAAACTCGTATTGATTTTCTTCCAAGGTTACAAGTGCTCCTAGAGCTGTATTGGCGAGAGGAGGAAGAAGAAGCTCTCTTACTCTCACCCACAGACCTCACCTCAAACCCTAGACCTTAACAGAATTGTCCAGAGAATAAAATCCAACCCCCTCTACTGAAGCCCTTGCCCTCCTTTTATAGGGGAGGCTCGGTTTCAACCTAGGGCATACATGGAGGCATATTCCTAAGAATATGCCCCCTCCCAAAGTGGCAAACCGACCGGGGTGCTTTTTTCCCCTCGTCAGCTACACTTTAGCTACGTGAGCCATGACGGCGCCCTCGTTAGCTGACACGGGCGTCGTCACACTTGTCGGCCACGCCCCGGTGGTCCAGTCCTTGCTCGCTTCGCTCAGGCAGTGCGTACCGGGGCTCCTTTTGACCAGCAAGATTCCTTCCTTCTCCTAGAAGGTTACTGCGACTCGGACGATGGTTCATCCGGCCACACCCTTTTCTTGCATACAGGTTAGACATACGCTTCCGACTCACCGCTTAAGTCGGATTAGGGCTAGTTAGGCAAACGCCCCCAGGTCCGGATTATCCCGTGACTCGGCCTGCCTTGAGGTGACCCGGCCAGTACTTGCTTTGATCTTGCCGGACCTCGGCTAACTCGGCCTTTCGTACCACGGCGTGACCCTACCCGGGGGTATCCCCCCAACATTAGTCCCCGAAGCTGGTGCGGTCTTAGCCGCGTTGGCCGCTAAGGCAACACCAGGTTCCATCTCGTGCTCCTGTCGCTGTTTGCCGAGTTACCTCTGTACCTCGGACGGCTTGGATTTACGTTCCCTTCGCACATTGGAAGTTTTCACTTGCCGGCCGGGTTACCACAGCTCTATCTGGGTCTTACTTCCTTCTTTCGTACGCTAGCCCATGTGAAGGGTAATCATTGTGTTGTCTTATTTTAAGGGACGGTACAGTAATCGCCGCAGTAACCGTCAGACATCACTGTGCGCAGGTCACGTCACGCCTGCCTCCTCGTTTACCGCATCAGTGTGTCACGTCCCAGGATTCTTTCCGCCCTGAGGCCTTCCGTGTGGCTCCTTACTGATTGGTCCGGATGGGTAATACACGGCCACAGCGTGTGGCCGGTCCACAGGGCGCGATCCCACTCACCGCTTACGTGGGTGGTTAAATAGCGGAGGGGTGCGTTCCTTAGGATTTTTCCCCTCCGCACGCCTCCGCCCGCTGCTGCTCTCCTTCGTCTTCCTCGCGACTGCGCCGCCGCCAGCACTGCCAAAAGACAGCGTCACCGCCGCACTTCTCCGTTTCACCTCTACGTCTCCATCACTATGACGTCAATCTCCCGCTGCGGGTCCTCGCCAATCCAAGCCGCTGTCCCCCGCCGCCTCCAGCGCCAGCGAGGGCTTCGAGGAGAATATGACTGAAGAAGAGCTCGCCATTGTTGAGCAAGAGATGGAGGAGGACGCCGGCGCTGCGGACCGCGGCGCATGGGCCGGCTCCTGGGTCTGCCAGGACGATCTGGATTGGCTCTACCGGACCAGGCGCCTCCCTGCCGATGTCGCCGCTCGCCTCGCCTCCGCCGAGCTAGCTCCTTCGCCCAACCCCGGGGAGTTCGTTGTGTTCCTGTCTCATTTTCAGCGGGGCTTCGGACTCCCGGTGAGTGATTTCTTCCATGATTGGCTCAGCACCTACCATCTCCAGCCGCACCATCTTCCGGCCAATGCCATTACTTCCCTCTCTGCTTTCGCCTCTACGATCGAAGGCTACGCCGGATTATGGCCCACAAAGGAGCTGTGGATCCGGTTTTTCGCCCTTCACCGCAACGTTATCCCCGACATTCACACTGACCCAGAGGACAAGCGGCTCACGTAGTTCGGAGCAGCCTCCATCTCACCCCGGAGGTTTTCTGTTTTCCCTCGGGTCACAGGGCTAGAATCATGCAAAGGTTGGGCCCGGACGTTCTTTTATGTCCGGAACACAGGCACCGAAGATTTGATCCGGTTGCTTCCCTATACCCCGGGTCCGCCGAACCCGGATCTGTGGGACGCCGTTCCGAAGAAACCTACGGCCCTGGCCAACCAAGTGAGTAAGAGGTTCGCGGAGCTGAAGGAGCTCGGGTTGCGCAACGAGGATGCGATGATCACTTTCGTGCGCAACCGAATCTCCCCTCTCCAGAAGCGCACCCACAAGGTGTGCCATATGAGCTACGGCCGTGATCCCAACCGGACTTCATCTTTCGAGTTGAACAATACAGAGATCTTCTGTCGGGTTAAGGCTCTTTTCACCACTCAGAAGGATTTCTCCTCTGACTGGACTTGGGGGATTGAGCATTTCTGCCATGACCGGCTTCCTCCCATGGTAAGTTTCATGTAGCAAACTTACCCCGGACTAGTTACTTGTCTATTATTGTTGCATTTTTGATTCGTCTGTTTACTCTTTTCCTCAGCTATTCCTTCAGCAAACGCTCGAGGATGGCACTGATCCGACCCTTAAGTGGGCACCGGACCGGGAGACTTCGGACGTGGAGGAGCCGGACCAAGAGATGTTTCTCCCCATGACTGACGCCACGAAACGACCCACGGGTAACTTCTCTTCTGCCAGAGATTGGCCCGATGATGAAGATTACTCGGATATCGAGATAATTGAACCGTTTGAGGTTGTCCCCCTTTCTTTTGCTTTTGCGCCATCAGCTCACGCCGGTGGCCATATCCATGAGGATCCTCCCCTCGCCACAGGCGAGCGAGTTCCGGTGGCGTCGAAGAAAAAGCGCGCGGCCTCCGCAAGCTCTTCCTCCAGACCTTCCGAGCCCGTTAAAAGGCGAAAGAAAGCCCCAACACGAAGGGCTTAGAAACCCAGAGCAGCCGAAACCTCGGATGCGTAAGTCCTTCTTTCTTCTGTAACTCGTTCTTCCTTACTTCGTCGTAACTTTCCTTCTGACGTTACCTGATCTCACAGGGCTCTGGTGGAGGTCCCTCAGAGTGGGTCCAGTATCTCATCACCTCTCCGGGCCAGCCCCTCGCCTCGTCGTGACGACGAGTCATGTCCGCTGAGCCCCATTCCGGAAAGCTCTGCGGCCGCTCCGGATCATCCTGGGGCGGGGGAAACTGGCCCAACCAGAACAACGACAGCTACTACCTCGGCGACGCCACAACCAGCAGCCACTAAAGCTACTCCGACTCCAGCATCTGTTCTAGTACCAGCAGCCAAAACAACACCAACTCCAGCCTCATCAGCAGCACCAACCCCGGCAGCGAAAACGTCAGCGCCGGCACCAAGTCCAGCAACGAAAGTAGCAGCGCCCAGTTCCTCTGCATCTTCCGAGTCCTCCCAACCTCGGCAGGGGAAAACCGCTGCTACGGCTTCTTCTTCCCAGCAAGCCAAGGGTAAGAAGACTCAAGACGTTACCAAGCCCAGCACTGCCGAGCCTGGGCAACGTACCCTTGAGTCCATGCTCCCCAAGAAGACACTAGCGGCAAAGGACGCGTTTGCCGAGCCAACTGAGTCTCAGCAGTTGGTTCTGCATACCAGCCCCGCCCTTGCCTTGGTGGAGAGGAAGGAAGCACACGCTAAGGGTTTGGTGAAGCCACACATGCCCTCAGGCCAACGGTACCCCCCAAGCCTGATGGAGTTCGTCATGAACTGGAACAAGGCCGAGGTAATCCACGAATCTGATCAAGTGAATACCGCCGCCAAGGCCATTAACCTCGCTGGACGGATGATGGAGGTACGCCGTTTCTCCTTCGTAAATTGTAGATAATAACCATTAGTCCCCGAGCCTCCGGGGGAGTAACTTGTTACTCGGCCGGATGCTTTTTTATAGAATTAACATAGCTCCATAATAATTTCGAACATGCACACACCTAGAGCCGGGTTAAGTTCCACTTGGCCCGGATCTTAGTACACTTCGAACATGCACACACCTAGAGCCGGGTTAAGTTCCACTTGGCCCGGATCTTAGTACACTTCGAACATGCACTCACCTAGAGCCGGGTTAAGTTCCACTTGGCCCAGATTTTAGTACACTTCAAACATGCACACACCTAGAGCCGGGTTAAGTTCCACTTGGCCCGGATCTTAGTACATTTCGAACATGCACAGACCTAGAGCCGGGTTAAGTTCCACTTGTCCCAGATCTTAGTATACTTCGAACATGCACTCACCTAGAGCCGGGTTAAGTTCCACTTGGCCCGGATCTTAGTATACTTCGAACATGCACTCACCTAGAGCCGGGTTAAGTTCCACTTGGCCCGGATCTTAGTACACTTCGAACATGCACACAACTGACTTAAGTTTCTGTATCTTTTTCAGGTGACCACCAACCGCCGAAGTGCCGAATTCCAGCGCTTGTTGGACACACATAAAAATCTTCGCACGAAACAGGCTGCACTCATCGCTGAGTATGAGAAAAGGGGTAAATTTCTTTCTCACTCCTTTCCTCATTTTTCTTCCACTTTACTTGCCAAATGAATCTGATTGTTCGGTTCCCGCAGCTGGGCTGGAAGCTGAAAACAAAATAATGCGAAAGAACTTGGAGCAGATCAAGGGTACGTCCTTCTTATCTGTTCCTACTGTGCTTCTCATCCTTTTACCTCCTTGGCTCGGCAAATATTCATACCTCGGCTCTGCCAGGCCAACACACGGTTTCAGCATTGCTTGAAGAAAGTGTGCATGTGCCTGACATGATGCTGCATTTTCTCGAACAAGCAGGACAACATCAAGCCGAGTTGAATAAGAAAGATGATGAGATCGCCCTCCTCCGGACCAAAGATGACGACATAGCCAAGCTCAAAGCTGAAATGGCTAAGATGAAGGCGCAGCACCAAACCGAGCTGAAAAGAGTTGGCCAGGACTTCACCGAAGAAAGCGAGCGCCTCAAACTCCAAAGTGCTAAGGATCGCGAGCTCCTACAGGAAGCCGAGGTCAAACTTGGGTCGGCAAATGCTGAGCTCGAGCAGCTTCGGAAAAGGCGTGATGCTTGCATCAAGGAGCTGACCCGGATTCACAGTCACATCTCTCGTAACCTCTTTTCCTTTATCCGCCTGTGTCGGGTCATACGGGACAATCTGTTTGTTCCGTCTGGCCGAGGTTACCACCTCCTCTCTCCTTGGATCGCCATGAGGGGACGACGCAGCTCCAGCGGATTTCTCCGGGTTACCTATCGCCGAATGGACTATCTTGGAGGCCCCAGCTCTCTCCGGGTTCGCCCTGAGCAGTTCCTCATTTTGCCTGTTCGCAATCCGAACTAGCTCGTTAACTCGGTTTTGCTGCCTTTGCCGGGCTTCACCCGTCAGTCCTTCTAACTCGGATGCAGCTGCATCCGCCGCTCTGAGTTTCTTGGCCGGGGTACTATACCTCGGCAGCCCCACAGAAAGACAGTTCTCTGATTCCTCGATTTTGACATGACCTTCTCTGTTCATCTCGCTCATGAGATTCCTCCCTTTAAGTTTTACAGCATCAACTTTGTTCGCCTTTGCGTACTCACGCTGCATCATGTTCAACGACCGTTGGGCCGCGACTATTTTCTTTGCGCCCTCAAGTATTTTCTGCCGAGTTTCTTCGAGCTCGGCCTGTGCGCGAGCCGGATCTACCGCTGCTACTACAGGGTTTGCCAAGCTATCTATTGCCTCTCTCAGCACGTTCTCCGGCCTCTCTAGCGGAGGACCCCTACCTTTCCTTGGTGCCTTGGGTGTCACCTCCGGATCTGGCGCCGGATCCTTGCTCGTAACCGCTCCCGGCGCTGTCATCATTACCTCTACATGGTCCGGGGAACGAGCGATACGTCCCCCGCGAGCCACAGTGATGGGCGGTTCGCCTGCTTCGACAACGTGGCACGGATGGACGCCTGACACGTCCACCGCGACGTAGACCTTGTGTGCGCCGAGCTTGAGGAAGATGCTGTTGCGCGGGAGAGGGTGCGTGCTGAAGCAGCCTGCGTTGTCGCTGACAAAGTCCCGCGCTTCAAAGCGCTGGACGAGCCCGGAGACGATGCGCTCTCCAGTGGCGATGAAGTTTCCCGTCCGGATCTTGACCCCTGCTAGCGCCGCTAGCCCCACGGTGGGCGCCAACTGTCGTGGTGGTGTCGCGGCAGATGCCATGTATAGGCAGAAGGTGGGGACTAATATGCGCTAGGGGAATCCAGGGAGGGATAGCGAAGTGATTCTCCACACCAAAACTCGTATTGATTTTCTTCCAAGGTTACAAGTGGTCCTAGAGCTGTATTGGCGAGAGGAGGAAGAAGAAGCTCTCTTACTCTCACCCACATACCTCACCTCAAACCCTAGACCTTAACAGAATTGTCCAGAGAATAAAATCCAACCCCCTCTACTGAAGCCCTTGCCCTCCTTTTATAGGGGAGGCTCGGTTTCAACCTAGGGCATACGTGGAGGCATATTCCTAAGAATATGCCCCTCCCAAAGTGGCAAACCGACCGGGGTGCTTTTTCCCCCTCGTCAGCTACGCTTTAGCTACGTGAGCCATGACGGCGTCCTCGTCAGCTGACACGGGCATCGTCACACTTGTCGGCCACGCCCCGGTGGTCCAGTCCTTGCTCGCTTCGCTCAGGCAGTGCGTACCAGGGCTCGTTTTGACCAGCAAGATTCCTTCCTTCTCCTAGAAGGTTACTGCGACCCGGACGATGGTTCATCCGGCCACACCCTTTTCCTGCATACAGGTTAGACATACGCTTCCGACTCACCGCTTAAGTCGGATTAGGGCTAGTTAGGCGAACGCCCCCAGGTCCGGATTACCCCGTGACTCGGCCTGCCTTGAGGTGACCCGACCAGTACTTGCTTTGATCTTGCCGTACCTCGGCTAACTCGGCCTTTCGTACCACGGCGTGACCCTACCCGAGGGTATCCCCCCAACAATGCTATTGGTTAATAACAACTTAATGTTTGTTAAATCACATTTCATACAGTATATACGAGTGTGGCACGTGCTTGTGTGTGCGTGTGTGTGTGTGCGTGTGAAAACTTTGTCTTGTGGAATTTATTTAGATCAATATTCTTTGGACTTCCTTTACGAGAGAGAATGATCATGATATGACTCGGAATATTGAGAATGTCCTTTCCTGGTAGTTGGAAACTCACACCGACGACATTGTTTACTACAAGAAGATGCACCCATCTACCTCTGAAAAGACATTTAATTCAAGAGCAGTCTATCATGCTTACTTATAGCTCAAGTCTAACTTAATTTCATCAAATTGATGCAAAATCTTAGCAAGAAGTTGAACCGTACCTATATATTATCAAAACTCTTGGTGGTTTCCCATATACTAATTGACCCCTCCCTCCGATAGATATGGGTACCTCCAAGAGAGATCTTTCGTCAAACTTTCAAAGCAACCTACAATTTACTTGTGGCAGTTCAATTTGTACCTAATAATTTCGATAAATCGGCATAAAATCAATCAAGTGGGCGAAGTTAGCTAGGAAGTTTGAGAACTCATAAAACATGGGAAATCTTAAGTACAACATGTTGGTCCACAATATATGTCTAAAAACTTGCCTCGTGTGTCATTCAGATCCATATTCTTCAGACTTGCTTTATGGGAAGGAACAATCTCGTCATCACCACTCGGAAAATTGAGAATGTTCTTTCCTGAGATAGTAGGAAACTCATAGTGATGGAATTACTTACTACGACAAGATGCACCTATAGATCTCCAAAAAGATATTTAATTCAAGAGCAATCTATATCGCGCTTACTTGTAGCTCAAGTTTGACCTAATTTCGTTAAATTGTCAAGATGCAAAATATATCTTAGCAAGAAGTTAAACCTATTGTCAAAACTCTTGGTGTTTTGTGATATATTAATTGACCACTCGATGGGTACCTCCAAAAGCTTTTTCGACAAACTTTCAATGCGACCTACAATTTTCTTAGACACGAGGCTAGTAAATTTCTAAGCTACGTATAGTAAGGGCATGTGCAGTGCTTAGAAGTAGCTATGAAAACTACTTTCGGTCCAGCGTTTAGAACTGAAGTGGGTCCACACAACCATGCTAAAAAGAAAAACAGACTATTATCCACTAAATAGTGGGCCCTCCCAATTGATTCTCTTAGACATAAGTCTAGAAGTAGAATCACCTTGAAGAATCTTTTTGTTAGCACTACCCACTCCACCATTAAGATATATGTTTAAGACTTGACACTGTGCTTGCTTTGATGTCTGGGGCCAATGGGCTCATTACCGTGGGCCCCCATTGTTATTAGTGGTCTAGTTATATCCTATAACAACCAAAAAATGTTAGCTCTGACTCCTCTAGCTCTTCCTTCTCGATAAAGCATCGATGCTCGGCTTTGAAGGATGGTTATGAGGGCAGTAGGTGCCCATGGTGACTTCGTCAAGCTCAAGCCCCCCACTGGACAGTCTGAGGACACAATCTTTTGGAGTTGCTCATAGGGGTAGGATGTGCGTTCATGCATTCATAGGGGTGAGTGTGTGTATGCATTTGTGAGCGTGTGCGTTTTGTAGTGGATTTTCGCAAAAATGAGAGAGATGGGCCTTCCGTTTGTACTAAGTTTTGCTCGATTTTCCCAAAGTAATAGTAATCATGACTGGTGCCTAGGGTCTATGGGCTCACTACCGAGGGCCACATTATTAGTGGTTCAATTACATCCCATAGCAGCCAACGAATATGAGCTCCAACCCCCTAGCACTTCCTTCGCCATGAAGCCTTGGCGCTCGACTTTGAAGGATGGTTATGAGGGTAGTGAGAGGCGACGTTCTCGTCAATATATAGTGAGGTGCCTATGGTGACTTCGTCAAGATCAAGCCCCGCGGGATCAGTTTTATGATCCAGTCTTTCTGAAGTGCTCATAGGTGTAGGGTGTGCATACCTGCATTCATAGGGGTGATTGTGTGTACGCATTTGTGAGCATCTCCGTTTTGTAACGGGTTTTCACAAAAAGAGAGGGGAGCCTTTGGTTTATTTTCTTACTCCCTCCGACCCAAATTAATTCACTTGGATTTGTCTAGATTCAAATGTATCTAGACTTATTTTAGTGCTAGATACTCCGAATCTAGACAAAATCAAGTCAATTAATTTGGGTCGGAGGGAGTATTGAGTTTTGATCTATTTTCCAAAAGTACTACATGTAATGCAAGTCAAACTAGGTGAGTGATGTTTGGGGGCCCACGGGCTCTCTAGCACGGGCCCCAGTTATCAGTGGTCGAGTTAAATGCAATATGGAGTAGTAGCCAGCGAATGTGAGGACCGGCTCCCCTACCTCTTCCTTCTCCACGAAGCCTCTGCGGTAGGCTTTGAAGGCGCACTCTTTTTTCGACCAATGTCGGCGGATTCAGTCATGCCGGTCCGGCGAATGATGGGGGATCTTGATGCGCAAGGCGGCCGGGTTAGGGTAAGTACGCCAGAGTTCACGACCTCAGTTTATTTTCTCGAATTCAGCTTATGGGTTCTCTACTTTTGGGGTTTTCTCTATTCTGCCCATCTCGATCGACGATGTTTCCTAGGTTCAGATGCCTGCACGGATGGTAGACGCAGAGTGGTACGACATTGTTACCGATGCGGATCTCCAGCTCTAGTGCGACTGCGCCCTAGCGCCCCGTCGCCACGTCGCGTTCGAGGGAACGAACTTCGGCCGCAGGTTCTTGGGTTGCAACTACGAATGTGAGTGCTGCACGTTCGTCCACTAGGTAGATCTACCGCACTCACTTTCGCTGCATCGAGCAATGATATCGCTGTGGTTATAGCTCGATATCCGTGATGACCTCGAAGAGGAGGAGCATGAGTGCCATCAGATGCATGCCGAGGAAATGGCTGCAAAGTTAACGGATGTCTCCAACTCACTGCACTTAGTTGTAAATAGGATAGATGCTCTTAGATTTGGGTAATCAGAGCTGGACATTAGGTTCTTAACCAAGTATGGTCTACAATCTAGATATTTAGCATTCTCATGATGCTTTTGGTGGCTGGCTGTAGATTCCACTAATAATTTAGTAATCCCCTTTTGTTTACTAGTACTCACCATGTCATAGTACTGCCACATTAAATTACACTAGGTTAATTAATATGGGAGTAGATGACAGTCTTCTTACAGCCCTTCTAGAGTTTGTGGTTACTACTAATTGATCTGGTTTATGTGTTACTGGTATCTCTATCTATATACGAGTATCACTACATTTTTGCACATTGTGCACCTCCCCCATCGCGCACCTTCTTTACCCAGTAGCGTCCACCTTTTCATCACATCAGTGCAATCTCCGGTGAGTCTACAACCATCCGGATGGTTGTTTAGGTGATTGCTATATGAAATAGTAGATCTATATGCCACATTATGAAGCTGGGATCACCATGGATGTAGCCATGGAATTAGTTATAAGGTCCACTAAAAATAGGTAAGTATATGCTGCCAAGAAGAGTCTTTTGAGGATGGGAAGCTTGCCCCAGGCTTTATTTCATAGAACAGTCCTCTGCTGAACAATGCAGATGTAATTTGCTGCATATCATTCATAAACAAATTGTTGTTTGTTGGTGTCCTGCATTGCTGAGTTCTTTAAATTATATTGTTCATTAAAGGGAAACACGCCCAATCCTTGGCATGAGATTAATGCATGTATCCTTCTTTGCATTGCGAAGTTGATGTGTTCTTTCCTAAAATTTACTGGTTTTGCTGCATTTCATTTAGCATCATGCGCATGTCCCACCCGTGGGGGAGGAATTATCGAGTGACAAGTGTTTTTATGTATCCAGCTGCTTTGCTGGAATTTCAGTAACCTATGCTTTGTCCCCAAAAACATTTTTTCGATAAAGAGCGCTTTATTACTTAAAATGTCCCCTAAAATATACTGATCATTTTTGTTGCATCATGATTTGTAGAAAAGAAGTCATTCTGATCGGTTGCCACTTATTACTAAGGCCATGACTGCTCATGTGCCAGCTAAGAAGGCAAACCTTGAAGTATGGCTCTTTTCATGTCGGTTCTGTTTTCCATGTTTGGGAAATATGCCTCTATGGTTCTTTGCCATTTGCGGTACCACTGTGGAGCTTGCACGATGTGTGCAGCTGAATTTGGATTGTGAAACGAGAATTTGGTTTATTTTTTGAAATGAGAATCTGGTTTAATTTTGGATTTGTTATCTGCAGTTTCCCCTTACTCATATTGCTCATGGCGTAATGGTGCTGGTCACTACAAGGATTTGACAATTTCCCGTCTCTCAGAGAAATACAAAGCTCATAGACACATGATTTCGTGCCTTCAAGAAAAGTGAAACACGAGGACGAACATATTAGGTGCCTAAAGGAAGAAGTGTCCACATCCACTAAGCGGATAGCTGATTTGACTGCAGGATGGAATACATCAATTTCAGTTGTGCATGATGCTGCTGTTGATTTTCAAAATTTCGTGGCTAACAACTTAGTTCCCGAGTTGCCTGATGTGGATGGTGACGAGCTGATTGGCCAGGTGTACAACCGGATCTTGGAACATGTGGGAATGCGAGCTAACAATCTTTTCAATTCGGCTCTAGAAGCAGATCAGACCCTGACAGAAATTTGAGATTCTCCACACCCATACAGTCCTGATCCTGCAAAAGATGAGGAAATCTGTAAACCATATTGACCGCTCTACTTTCGTTTTTAAAGGGTTTGGGTCTCTTATGAGGATGACTGTGTGTGGTTTCCATGAATCTATATATTTGATGTACTATTATGACATATATATTGGAAATGGCTTTATGTGACTATATTTGGCAACAACAGTCATCTTATTCGAACTTGCGGTGGTTTTTTATCTTTCAATTTTTTTCCTTCTGAGATCTATTAATGATGATGTTAATGCCAGTTGCGAGTGATTTTTTAGCATGTTTCTGGTAGTAAACCAAAACTTGTAGTTGTAGATTGTGGAATTTCAGTTCGATGTTTGAACTCTAGATCTTGATGTCATAGAAAGGGTAGGCTTCTACCACCTGGAATATTTTACCCAACAATTGATTGTATCACACGAATAAGTGCACAAACTTAATGTCTGTAGGCAGGAAACTGAGCAAAGCAAGTGCACAAACTTGTATCAGTCGTGTGGTTTCTACTATTAATACAACCGTGGTTTCCCCTAAAAAAAGCGGGGTTCGCAAAAATAAATAAATAGTGGGGCAAAAGTTAGTTTCGAGTTCGAGGTAGCTCACTCATGTGCCCCTCAATCCCATCGTCATCTTCTCCGCCTGGCTGCCCTCCCTCGACCGGACCGTCCCCGCCGCTCCACCATTGAACACCACCGCACCGCCGTTCGCTGGTATGTATGTCCCCAACCTCTAGCCATTACGAGCTTTCTGAAGGATAGAATGCATTTATTTTTGGGCACTGCGAGCTAAATAAGCTTGTGGCATTTACAGGGAATGGAATCAGCATTGGCGGATGCATTTGCTGCGTTGGCGGGTGCTTGTAAAGCAGAGGTGGATGCTGAAGCAGCACCAGCGGATACATGTGAAGCGGATGCAGAGGCCGCATCGGAGTCTTGGGAAGTGTCGAGTGATGCTTGGAAAGCGGTGCAGGCATAGTGAAAATCCTCGTCGGCTGCTGCTGGAACAAATTCGGCTATGTTGGCTGCCGCTGCCAAAGCGACGGCTGTGTGGGATGCTAGGAATGCGTCAGCTCGTGCTCGTGCTTCTTCAGTGTCAATGGCTATGGCTCTTCATTCATCGGTGGCGCCTGCTCCATCTTCTCAGAACTCATCGACCCTATTATAAGTTCTGCATTGGATTTTGTCTCCCTGACTTCCTCCCTCTTTTGTGTATTCTGCTCCGAGGTTTTTTGTGGACGCAGTGGATATTATTTTAAACTAGTAGAAGCCTGCCCTAGGTACTGATGATTTACAACCCCAGAGCAGAATAGGGCAGGCTTCTATTAGTTTAAACTAGTAGAAGCCTGCCCTAGGAACATAAAAATCTATTATTCACAAACTAGTAATCCGAATGGGATGAAACTTTCACATGATTCAAACCTAGGTACCGATGATTTACTGATTTTTTGTCAATTGTTTTCGAATAGTTTTACTTTTTAGTTCAAAATCTAAACTACTGTCATACGTTTGATCTAATTTTAGGTTATTTTTTTGACAGACTCTGCTTTTTAGGTAGTTTTTCAGATGGGTGCAGTTTAGGAAATTTCGATGATAAATTTTCCTATCAAAATGTATGATGCAATGTGGTGTTTACTTAATTCTTTTTTTAGGGTTGTGCATTGTGCATTGTGCTGTTTACTTAATTCTGCTAGTTGCATCATCCTACCAGCTTTAGTGGAAGATCATATGCAACAATCAAAGACTTGCCAGGCAATGTATTTGGTTAGATTCTTGTCAGGCTTCCTCCGCACTCATCCCGCATACTAAGGGCATCAATTGATGGGGATATGCCTAAGGGGGTATGCTCAGCAATAGGTTTCGAGTGGGCCGGAAGGCCCGCGAGTGCGCCTGAAGGACAGCGACTGGACTTCGAGGAAGGAAGAGGCCCATCGACTGGAAGCCCAGGAGCGTAGCAGAAGCCTAGTCGGATTAGGTCGAAGGCTCCCGGATCCTTATCTTGTTCGGAGGCAACTTGTAAACCCGGGGAGGTGCTTCATATATAAACCTCCCTAGGGAATCGTAGAGACTTACGTTCCATCATACACCCCCTCGAGCGACTCGCCGCCCAGCCGCCGAGCTCGCCACCCTTGTAACTCGCTCTCTCATAATCTAACCTACCAGGAGTAGGTCTTTACCCTCCCGGGGGCCGAACCTGGGTAAACCCTTGTGCACCTGCCTCCATCTCGCACCGTAGATGGCCGCCAACTGTTCCTCACGAAACTCTCAATCGCCGTCTATGGAGGCGACTGCCGTGGCCATTTCCACGACAGTGGCGCCCACCGTGGGGCATAGTGGGACTGGCCTGAGTTCTGCGGCGAGACCCTACTCGCCGATCGAGCGGCCGCTCACCACCGGCCGCATGGTCGCCTTCGGCGGGATCTTGCAGATCCTGCCCAACACCTACATCCTGGCGTCGCGCCTGATCACACACGCCGCAGTGATGCCACTCGGCTCCATCAACCTCTTTGTCAGCTTTACCGGCGCGGTCGACCCAGCCACGACTATGATCGTCGGTGGATCGCCTCACACCACGATCTGCTCTCGGAGGAGCAGGTCCGTTCCATCAAGGGCCTCGTCACCGAGTACGACTCGGCCGCTAGCGACGCGGTCGAGACCAACATCGCCACCAACGACGACACCTTAAACGACGACGCCGACTCCGCGACCCCCGCATCGGCCAACGGATCCATCACCGCCGCGTCGCGGGAGGACTCCATTACGCGAGTCTCCAACCCCGAAGATTTCGAGGATCCCTCCATACTGGGGATCTTCGACTCCGACTCCAGCTCAGAATCCCCCGAGGACCTTCGCGCTAGATCCAATCGCTTCAACGTGATTTACATGGCGGGAAGCGCGGCTGCCCCGCCAGATCCGTTCTCCACGCCGATTCCGCCGACCGCGACGGCCACGGAGGTGGAACAAGCCCGCCTGCGGCTCCAGGAGGCGCAGCACAACGAACTCGCCGAGCGCGAGAAATACCGCCTCGAACGAGAGACGACGAAGGAGCTGTCACTCTATCACCAGCGCCGCATCAGGACCCGCCTGAACCCCGACGTTCAGGGTCGCGTCCTGAACTTCAATGACGAGGGCGACCCCACACGCGCCGCCGAACGTGAACATGGCGAGAACGCGCCGCCAGGAGGAGGCAACCCCGCAAGACCACCACCTAGAGCACCGGCGAATGGGGCCCCTCCACCACCCATGGGACGTGCGCCCCCACCTGACCAACCACGCATCATCATCTCGCCTCAAGCCCGGGACGCCAACATGCTACCACTCTACTCCACCCCGATGGACAACGTCGTCGCGGCTGACGCCGCGATCGCCAACCTCGATGTCCAAGGCGACGGCGCGCTGCAGATCCAGTACACCAAAGCCCTACTCGTCAGGGTCGTCGAGCAGCAAGCCGCGGGAGTAGATCCGCGTGGGTGGATGTATTCCCGCTCGTCAGCAAGCAGGGCGGCATCGAGCGGCCACCCAACCGTGGCCAATGCGATAGTTTGCCCACCACCCCAACCACTGGCAAACCAACAGCGAGCCGCCAACCCCGCGTTGTCGACCAACGAGCCGCGACCTGCGAACAACACCGTCGCTGCAAACGGGCAACCACTCGATGCCCGAACACACATCATCAACAATCAAGCGTGGCGGTTGCGCTAGCCCTACGACTTGCGACACACCCTCACCAACCGCGGCGACCCGGAGCCAAGAGGCTCACTCAGTCGAGTCGGGCCACAATGCTCTGGACCCATGATCCGCGGGGAAAAATACCCCGCCAACTTCAAGGCCCCCAAGGAGATCGAGAAATACGACCCGACGTACGACCCCGCCGTTTGGCTGGACACATATCTCATGGCAATGGGAATCGCAGGCCACACCGACCTGCTCGCCGCTCGCTACCTCCCCCTGATGATGGAGGTTGCGACCCAGCAATGGATCAATACGCTACCCACCGACAGCATCGACTCCCGGGAAGAAATGCAGGACGCCTTCGTCAGGCACTTCGAGGGTTCCTACAACCGCGCCACCACCATCAAGGACCTGGAGCGATGCATCCAGGGACAACGCGAGTCGACCCGCCGGTGGATCCAAAGGTGGCAAGAGCTGTGGATAAACGCCTCCAGCATCCACCCAGACACGGCAATACATTGCTTCAAAAACGCGTGCCGGTACGAACCTCTGGTCGCCAAGATCAAGAGGGTCTACCAGACGCTCGACAACATCCCCGACCTCCTCGAGATTGCCAAGCGCTACGCGGAGGAAGATCCCAACCAAGACTCCGATGACGAGTCGGGAGGAAGACGGTGCACCAGCATCCATGACAGCGGGCGACTACGCGACATGCGCTACAGCAACACCCGCATCACCGGCAAGCGCCGGACCGATGGGCGAGTCGACTTCGTTGCCAACGCCGGCTACGGCCAACGTGACTCCAAGAACTACCGCCGCGACGGAGGAAACTACCGCGGCAGTGGGAACTACCGTGCCAACAACGCAACGAGGCCGAAATTCGACCCCGCTGCCCTGCTTAATCAGCCCTGCATCTACCACAACAGGGAGGGAAAACCAGCCACCCACACCACCGCCGACTGCCACTCTCTCAAAGAGATCGAGAAGGCAAGACGTGCAAGGGAGGACCCCAACAACAACCAACCGCGGGACAACGGGAACGGTGGTGGCTTCAGAACCGCTGTCGGGTCGCTTCATACCTTCACCGGGCTCGGCACCAAGCGTGAGAAGAAGGTACTTGCCCGCGCGGTTGCTGTCAATGCGGTGACACAAGTCGACATTCCCCGCTTCCTAAACTGGTCCGAGCAAAGCATCACCTGGAGTCGCCAGGACCACGCGCCAAGAATCGAGTATCCAGGGCGAGTCGCCCTGGTGGTCAGGCCAAAGGTGGCCAACTACTGGCTGCCCAAGACACTGATGGACGGTGGGAGCTCCATCAATATCCTATACCTCGACACCTTCAAAAGGCTCCAGCTCCCAGAAACAACAATCGAGCCAACACTGACGACCTTCCACGGCATCGTCCCTGGTCAGAAGGCGTACCCGATCGGGAAGGTGATGCTGCCAGTCACCTTCGGCACCCCGGCAAACTACCGCACGGAGAGGATCGTCTTCGAACTAGTAAACTTCCACAGCCCCTACCACTGCGTCCTGGGCCGCCAGGCATTCGCAAAGTTTATGGCGACCCCACACTACGCCTACAACATGATCAAGCTCCCCGCATCACCGTCCACGGCGACCCTGATATGGCCGTGGAATGTGAGGAAAAGGGCGTCGAGCTCGCCGACGCTGTCATCGCCGCGGAGACTGACCACGCGGAGGAGCTCGCGAAATACGCGGGCAACATCAATAAGGACGATCCCACCATCCTGAAGAAACCAATCGCCGCGAACTCCACGTTCGAGTCGACCACGCACACCCACACCGTCAAGCTCGTCCCAGGCGACTCCAGCCAGACGGTCACCATCGGGGTGCATATGAGCCCCGCATAGGAAAGCGCGCTCATCGGGTTCCTCCATGAGAACCGCGACATGTTCGTATGGAAGCCAGCTGACATGCCAGGTGTCCCGAGGGAACTCGCTGAGCACAAACTCAATGCCGACCCCAAAGTGCGACTAGTAAAACAGTCGCTACGGCCCTTCAATGAAGAACGCCGTCGAGCAATCGCCGAGGAGGTCCAGCGCTTGCTAGCCGCATGCTTCATCCGGCCAATTAAGTACTCCAAGTGGCTGGTAAACCCAGTCCTGGTTCTCAAAAAGAACAACACCTGGAGAATGTGTATAGACTACACCAACCTCAACAGCGCCTGCCCGAAGGAGGAGTTCGTCCTACCGCTCATCGATCAGATCATCGATTCGACCGCGGGATCGGAGTCGCTGTGTTTTATCGACGCTTACTCTGGTTACAACCAGATCAAGATGGCGGTCGAAGACGAAGAGAAGACGGCGTTCATCACGCCATTCGGCGCGTTCTACTACACGGCCATGACATTTGGCCTCAAGAACGCAGGCACCACATATCAGAGGTGCATGCAGGAGTGTCTAGCGAGCCAAATTGGCCGCAACATCCATGTCTACATCGACGACGTGGTGGTAAAATCCACCCGCTAGGACGATCTGCTCGCCGACCTAGCAGAAACCTTCGCAAATCTACGGAGGTACAACATCAAGCTGAACCCCGGAAAATGCACCTTCGGCGTACCCACTGGACAACTTCTGGGGTACGTAGTCTCCAAGAGAGGCATTGAGGCCAACCCCACCAAGATCGACACCATCGCGTGACTCGGGAAACCCGAGTGCCTGCGCGACGTCCAAAAGTTGGCAGGGCGAGTCGCGGCTCTCAGTCGCTTCATCCCCCGACTAGGCGAGAAGGCAATGCCCCTATATCGCCTGATGCGCAAGAACCCAACGTTCCAATGGGACGCAGAGGCTGACAACGCACTAAAAGCACTCAAAGAAGTGCTACTCGCGGCACCACTACTCACCGCACCACTCGACAGAGAGTCCATGCTCGTCTACGTCGCGGCCTCCAATCGGGTCGTCAGCGCCGTGATGGTCGTCGAACGACCAGAAGAGGGCAAGGAGCGCCCCATACAGCGCCCAGTATACTACATCAGCGAAGTCTTAACAGACTCACGACAGCGCTACCCGCAATACCAAAAACTGGTGTACGTGGTATTCCGGGCACAACGGCGACTCCCACACTACTTCCAGGAGCACCCAATAACGGTGGTATCCTCTGCGCCCCTGCAAGACATCATACGCAATCGCGATGCGACTGGGCGAGTCGTCAAGTGGGCCGTCGAGATCGGCGTCCACAACATCAAATACGAGCCCCGAAAAGCGATCAAGTCGTAGGCCTTGGCCGATTTCCTCGCCGACTGGGAAGAGGCACAGCAACCAGAGAAGCTCCCATACCTCCACTACTGGTCGCTCCACTTCGACGGCTCCAAGAACGCCGACGACGCGGGGGCTGGGGTCATACTAACCTCCCCCAAAGGAGACAAGCTCCGCTACGTG
Organism: Avena eriantha; assembly: GCA_910589775.1. NCBI lineage: Eukaryota > Viridiplantae > Streptophyta > Magnoliopsida > Poales > Poaceae > Avena > Avena eriantha. Next base: position 453,563,360 of record OU342742.1, on the reverse strand, counting down.
CTCCACCTCAACTTCACACCCCGCACCAACAACGTGGCGGAATACGATGCCCTCCTCCACGGCATGAGAGCCGCCAAGGAGATTAACATTAATCGCCTACGATGCTACGGTGACTATGACCTAGTCGCCGACCAAGTGGCCGGGACATGCGACACTATTTCCCCAACAATGGTAGCATACCGCCAGGCTGTCGACCAACTGGGAGGACACTTCGATGGCTACTCCGTCGAGTGGATCGACAGGCGTAAAAACAAGGAGGCGGACCCACTTTCCCGCATCGGGTCGGCTCGACAGACACCACCAGTAGGCGTCTTCCTCGACATCATCCACAAGCCCTCCATCAGCCCACCAAAGGAGATCGACGTCGGGATTCCACTACAACGAGAACCGGCCCTAGTCGCCATGGTGGCAGAACCTAGCGACTGGACAACACCATACGTCGCCTTCCTGGAACACAAACTCCTACCGAGCAACAAGACAGAGGCGCGAATGATCGTACACCGCTGCAAATCCTTCGTCATCATCAACGACGAGCTCCACAAGCGCAGCGTGACCGTTGTGTTCCAGCGTTGCGTACATCCAGAGGAAGGCCGCAAGATTCTCCAGGACATCCACACTGGCGACTGCGGCCATCACGCCGACGCCAAGTCGCTAGTCGCCAAGGCCATGCGGCACGGCTTCTACTGGCTCACCGCACACGCTGACGCCACCGACGTTGTCCAAAGATGCGTCGGATGCCAGAAGTACGCCAACCAGATGCACCTTACTGGTTTGGCGCTCAAGACAATCCCCATCACGTGGCCATTCGCCGTATGGGGCATGGACATGGTCGGCCCGTTCAAGATGGCCCCATCGGGCTTCACTCACCTCTTGGTCGCAGTCGACAAGTTCACCAAATGGGTGGAGGCCAAGCCGATCAAGAAGTGCAACGGCAAGACAGCTACCAAGTTCCTCCGTGAACTCATCTACCGGTACGGCTACCCACACAGCATCATCACAGACAACGGCACCAACTTCGCCAAGGGGGCCATGGCGGAATTCTGTGAGGAGCACGGCATACGACTCGACCTCGCATCAGTCGCCCACCCGGAGTCAAACGGCCAAGCAGAACGCGCCAACCAGAGCGTCCTCCATGGTCTCAAGCCGCGACTACAGGTGCCCCTCGAGCGCACCCCAGGATGCTGGTTCGACGAGCTCCCCTCTGTGATATGGGGGATCCGCACCTCCGTCAACCGATCAACAGGATTCACGCCTTTCTTCATGGTGTACGGCGCCGAAGCCGTAATGCCAACAGACCTGGAGCACGACTCCCCTCGAGTCGCCAACTACGTCGAGGCGGCCAACGAAACCGCCAACCAAGATAGCATTGATCAACTCGACGAAGCACGCGACTTGGCTCGCTCCCGCACCGCCATATACCAGCAGGGACTTCACCGCTATCACAGCCGCCGAGTGCGCACTCACACCTTCCAGGAAGGCGACCTGGTCCTACGACTGGTGCAAGATAAAAAGGGCATGCACAAGCTATCCCCCCCATGGGAGGGGCCATTCGTCATAGGCCGAGTCCTTGGCAACGACGCTTACTACCTCATCGACATACGGGGGTGACGACCAACTGGAGGTCGGGAGGCCATGGAATATAAACCTCCTCAGAAAGTTCTATACTTAGAACCTCACACTGTACTCCATCGGCATATATAATGGAATTCATTCGGATCGCACAAATTGTGCCCACTCGCCATATTCTTGTGCCACTCGCACTCGTACATACTAGCAATATGCTACCTACGGAAGTCAACCTCTGGTCGAGCGACCGGCACGGCCAAGTAGTGTGGCACAAGGGCATCGGAAAAATCTGGGCCTTGGGTCGTCCACGAAAAACGCCAACCCGGAGCCGCCATTGGAGTCGCCTAGCCCGACTGGCCCGCCGGGCCAAGACATCCGACACACGCTTCTCACAGCGACCTGTCCCCCCCACCCTCGCGCAAAGCGACTCGAACGGTTAAGTACCACGCACGGGGACTCCGCAAAACAGGGACCCCACGCGGCTCGGGAACACACCCAGTAAGAGAGTTGCCTAGGGCTCGCCAAGCGACTGGCTCTTCGGGCGAGGGGAGGAGACGCGTTACAAACAACGCATCCGTAACCTGCAACAGGATCACGACCAATACGGTCTAGCACAATGCTCAGGGACTCATTCACAAACGAACCTCACACGCACTCGGGGACTCGCCGTTCAGGAGATGCGAGAGCAAAAACAAACGCAAAAACAAGGCAAACACATAGAAATACATAGTCGAGTTATACCCCATTAAAGGGCGGACGCGCTCGGGGACTCGCTCAAATTGTTGAACAAAACACTGCTTTAATAAAACACAAGCCGACCAAGTCCCTGCGGCACGGGTCACAAAAATCATACAAATGTTCGCCACCTGGCATCCATTACAACTTCTACATTTGCTCATTACACAGGCCCTGACGAAGAAGAAGCACCACCACCCCTGACGCGCACAAAGGGCTGCCACGGGTTCGTCGGATACGTGGTCAGCGACTTCGCCAATGACGACCGGAAGGGCTGCTCCGACTTCATGTCGCGGTGCTCCGGCTCGGGGTCGCCAGGCGCCAACACCGTCTCCTGGTACGGCAGCAGATCCCCCATCGCCAAGACACGATCAGCATAAGGAGCGGCCTTCGCGGTAAGCTTTAGCACCTCCGACATCTCCACCGTGCCGGTCGCTGAGGGATAGCCACTCGTGACATCGCCAAGGTCGAAGTCGTCGGGGAAATGCGCGAGACCCAAGCTCAATGCCATGGCGGCCCCGCATCTGAACGCCGAGCGCGTCATCCAGTCCACAACCGCGGGCACCTCCTCCAGATAGCGCCACACCTCCGTGAGCCCCCCGGGGATGACTTCGGTGGGAGACATGCCTTGGAGAGCCACCTGGACACACAACGCCGAGGCTGTGGCCGCATTCACCACGGCAGTTATGCACTGCGAAGCAGTATAAGTCTGCACCACCGGGTAGCTTTGGCCTACCACAGCTGCAAAGTCAGGTATCAGCGAAACAATGAAACCCCCAAAGCGGGGACCGGACAAAAGGCTAAAGCAATGAAAGAAACTCACCAAGTAGCTTACGGCAACTCTCCTTGATGTGCTTCTCCAAGGCAGCCTGGTCGTTATGTAGTCCCACGATGATGGAGTCCGCGGATTTGCATTCCTCTTCAGCGGCAGCGACGGCAGCCTTCGCCCGTTCTTCCGAAGAAATTGAGGCCGCCTTAGCATCCTCCAACTCCTTGACCAAGAAGGCCACTCGCTCATTCGCCGCGTTCAGCTCCGCGAGTGGGACATACCCCTCACGGGCCTTGGAGACCTCAGCCGGGAAACCGTCTGCAAGTGGAGATGTTAAAGTATCACATAAAAATCAGCTCACAACAAGCAAAGAAGAACAAACGCCAAACACTCATCGGTCCTCTCCTGAAGCTGCCGGTTAACCTCCTGCACCTCACGCAAGTAACGCTCCAGGTGCTCTCGTGCAGCCTGCCGATCAGTCGACTCCCGCTGCAACCCCTGCAAAACAACAAGACCAGCTAAGCATCGGGAGGAAAATTATCACCAGTTCCAAGTCGCTGCAATTCAGCGACCAGGAACTCGGGGAATGGAGAAGGAATAAAAAACAAGACCAGTTCCCAGTCGCTGAAATTCAGCGACCAGGAACTCGGGGACTGGAGAAGGAAGGAAAAACATGTTGGGTCCGCAGCATAGAAAACAAAAATTACCCACGATGAGAACTATACGCCAAGATCTATCTACTAGATACAGAGCAACGGGTGCACATACATCCATGGAGAACTTACCCTCGAAGACAACGAGTTTTGTTAACAAGTAGGAACTCGTGGTTGATGTAGTCGTACGCTTGCCGATCTCAAGATCGTGTGGAAGTCCGAGCGCCGCAAATCAGCAGCGCATCCGTCCTCGCACACACGTTCAAGCCACCGGACAACCTCCACCTCCTCGCTCCAGCGAATCAGCGGAAGCAGCAACTCCTTCGAGACGCAAGGCCACCGGGAACATGTATCTCGCTAATCCGAGACCATGGGGAAATATCTAGAGGGGGAGAGAGATCCTTCACGAGGAGGTGTGAGGATGAAGGAGGGAATGGGTGGCCTTTTATAGGAGGAGGGGGGGTGCCCCCTCTCTCCATGGCCGGCGCATGGGGGGGTGACCCCTCACCTCCCCCATTCATGTGGTGGTAACCCTGCATACTAAAATGCCCCTTAACATTCTCTTTTAAAGTCTCCACTTAAAATGCATTAAATTTCTCCAAATTTAATGCTCTCTCATTTAATAAAACTCTTTTATTTATTTTATTCAGAATTTTGTTAATTACTTTAATTAACAATAATTCACATAAAACCCCTTGCAACATTTCAATATTACATGCAAAACCACTTTCTACAATTTCACCCGAAACAATTCCGGTTTCTATCGAAACAATTCCTGTTTCTATCGAAACATTTCCTGCGCTTTGCAAACCTTTTTGCTAGAACATATGTGCTCCTAAATGGTGTCCGGCAACCCTTAAGTGTGTCACCCTACGGTTCACGAATAATGCAGACATGATTGACACTCCTCCCAGATCAATAATCAGAAGTGGGACCTGGAGATCCATACTGACTCCTACACATTCAACGATGACTTCTGTGATCGTGAGAACCTTTAACGTCAGCAATTTAATACCTTTGTCTCATGATATAATACATGTCCGAGATTCGATCATCGGTATCCAAATACCTTGTTTGATCTCGTTACCGACATGCACTCTTTTCTTGTTCCCGTGATATAACATTCTAGTGATCACATCACTTGCTTGCAAGCTATCTTAATGTGATATCACCGAGAGGGCCTAGAGTATATCTATCCGTCATCTGGATTGACAAATCCCACTCTTGATCCATGAGCCTCAACATAACACCTTCGTAGCACTGAACCCACCTTTATAGTCACCCTGTTACGGTGTGACTTTTGATGTTATCAAGATACTCTTCCGGTGTTAGCAATTAACATGATCTCATGGTCTAAGGACTAAGACTACTTTGTATGATGTTATAGAAATATAAACATAATGACTTGATCGTAATGCTATACTTCGGATGAATGTTCATCACATCATTTCACAAATGTTGTGACCTTGTTATTAACAACATCCAATGTCCATGATCAGGAAACTTTGATCATCTTGTTAATCAACAAGCTAGTCTATAAGAGAGGCATAACTAGGAACCCTTTTTGTTTATTAAACACACATGTATTGATGTTTCCTATCAATACAATTATATCATGCAAAATAAACATCTATCATATACAAGAAATATATATAATAATAACTTTATTATTGCCTCTCAGGGCATATTTCCTTCAGTCTCCCACTTGCACTAGAGACAATAATCTAGTTTACATAGTGATAAATCTAACACCCATGGAGTTCTGGTGTTGATCATGTTTTGCCCTAGGGAGTACTTTAGTCAACGGATCTGCTACATTTAGGTACGTGTGCACTTTACAAATCTTTATATCTCCATCCTTGACATGCTCGCGGATGGAGTGAAACCGGCGTTTAATATGTTTGGAATTCTTGTGAGACCTTGGTTCCTTTGCGTTGGCTATGGCTCCATTGTTGTCACAATAGATCACCATCGGGTCCAACGCACTGGGAACCACACCCAGTTCTGTAATGAACTCTTTCATCCAAACTGCCTCCTGCGCCGCTTATGAAGCAGCAACATATTCTGCCTCCGTTGTTGATCCAGCCACCACAAGTTGTTTGGAACTCCTCCAACTAACTGCTGCTCCGTTCAAGAGAAATACGTATCCGGATTGAGACTTAGAGTCATCCAGATCGGTGTCAAAGCTAGCATCGACATAACACTTAGCGACTAGCTCTTCTTCACCTCTGTATATAAGAAACATATCCTTAGTTCTTCTCAAGTACTTGAGGATGTTCTTTACCGCTATCCAGTGTTCCGAACCTGGATCAGATTGGTACCTACTAGTCAAACTAATAGCATGTGCCACATCCGGTCTTGTACATAGCATGGCATACATAATAGAGCCTATGGCCGAGGCATAGGGGATCTTATCCATCATCTCTCTTTCTTCTGCCTAGCCGGACTTTGAGTCTTACTCAATGTCTTGCCTTGCAACATAGGTAAGAACCCCTTCTTACTTTCGTCCATATTAAACTTCTTTAATATCTTATCAAGGTATGTACTCTGCGATAGCCCAATTAGGCGTCTTGATCTATCTCTATAGATTTTAATGCCTAATATATATGAAGCTTCACCAAGGTCCTTCATTGAAAATTTGCTATTTAGATAACTTTTAACACTGTTTAAAAGATCTATATCATTTCCAATCAACAATATGTCCACCAAGGTCCAAACCTGGTTTTCGTACATGGATTCCATCTCGGATTTCATGGCTTCTAGCCATTTATTGGAATCAGGGCTCATCATCGCTTCTTCATACGTCGTAGGGTCATCTATTTCATCAATCATGAAATTCATAACAGGATTGCCGTACAGTTCAGGAGCTGCACGTGTCCTGCTTGACCTGCGAGGTTCGGTAGTGTCCTCTTTTGGAGTTTCATGATCAATATCATTAGCTCTCTCTTCATTAGGTGAAGTCAACTCCAAAACAACTTCTGGTGCTGCGCTACTCGCCATTTCATGAAGAGAAGGTTCAATAACCTCTTCGAGTTCTACCTTCCGACTACTCACACCTTTCGCGAGAAACTCCTTCTCAAGAAAGGATCCATTCTTGGCAACAAAGACCTTGCCCTCGGATCTGTGATAGAAGGTATACCCAATCGTTTCCTTAGGGTATCCTATGAAGACGCATTTTGCCGCTTTGGGTTCGAGTTTATCCGGTTGAAGTTTCTTCACATAAACATCACATCCCCAAACTTTAAGAAATGACAGCTTAGGTTTGTTTCCAAACCATAATTCATACGGTGTCTTTTCAACGGATTTAGATGGTGTCCTATTTAAAGTGAATGTAGCGGTTTCCAGTGCATAACCCCAAAATGACAGTGGCAAGTCAGTCAGAGACATCATAGATCGAACCATATCCAATAAAGTACGATTACGACGTTCTGACACACCATTACGTTGTGGTGTTCCGGCAGGCGTGAGTTGTGAAACTATTCCACACTCTTTCATGTGTGTGATAAACTCGTAACTTAGATACTCTCCTCCACGGCCAGACCGTAGAAATTTGATCTTTCTATTACGATGATTTTCCACTTCATTCTGAAATTCCTTGAACTTTTCAAAAGTTTCAAACTTGTGTTTCATCAAATAGATATACCCGTATCTACTCAAATCATCCGTGAAAGTAACAAAATAATGATATCCACCTCACGCCGACACACTCATTGGTCCACACACATCAGTATGTATGATTTCCAATAAATCTGTCGCTCGTTCCATTGAACCGAAAAAACGGCGTTCTAGTCATCTTGCCCATAAGGCATGGCTCACATGTGTCAAATGATTCAAAATCAAGTGATTCCAAAAGTCCATCAGAATGGAGTTTCTTCATGCGTTTAACGCCAATATGACCTAAACGGCAGTGCCACATATATGCAGATATATCATTATCAAGTTTAATCCTTTTAGCATCAACATTATGAATATGCGTAATACTACTATTGAGATCCAATAGAAATAAACCATTCAACACAGGTGCATGACCATAAAAGATATTATTCATATAAATCGAACAACCATTGTTTTTAGATTTAAACGAATAACCACTTTGCATTAAACATGATCCGGATACAATGTTCATGCTCAGTGCAGGCACCAAATAACAATTATTCAGGTTTATAACCAATCCCGACGGCATATGGAGAGGCAGCGTTTCGACGGCGATCACATCAACTCTTGATCCATTGCCGACCCGCATCGTGACCTCATCCCTTGCTAGTTGTCGCTTGTTCCGCAACCCCTGAACCGAGTTACATATATTAGCAACCGATCCCGTATCAAATACCAGGTGCTACTGCGAGTACTATTCAAGTACACATCAATAACATGTATATCACATATACCTTTGTTTGCCTTGCCGGCCTTTTTGTCCGCGAAATACTTGGGGCAGTTGCGCTTCCAATGGCCAGTCCCCTTGCAATAGTAGCACTCGGTGTCAGACTTAGGGCCAGCTCGGGGTTTCTTTTCAGGTGCGGCAACATATTTGCCGCCCTTCTTTCCCTTTTCCTTGCCTTTCTTGTCCTTCTTGAAACCGGTGGTATTATTGATCATCAACACTTGATGTTCTTTCCTAATCTCCACTTCTGCAGTCTTAAGCATTGACAGAAGCTCGGGAAGAGACTTCTTCATGCCCTGCATATTATAATTCACCACGAAGCTCTTGTAGCTAGGTGGCAGAGATTGGAGAACACGATGTATGCCTAAGTCAATGGGAATCGTTATTCCCAAGGACACAAGCTTATCGGCGTACCCAGACATTTTGAGTACGTACTCACTAACGGAGCTGTTCTCTTCCATCATGCAGCTAAAGAACTTTTCAGAAGCATTATAACTCTCTACGGCAGCATGGGTATCGAAAATCATTTTCAATTCTCCCATGGTATCAAAGGCATTGCCATTTTCGAAACTTTTTCGAAGTTCTGGTTCTGGCCCATACAGTATGCCGCAATGAACTAAGTTGTGGTCCTCCTGACGAGTTATATAGACGTTCTTTTCCTCGTTAGGGGCATCAGGAGCTGGTGGGGGGCCTAGCGGCGCCTCTAGCACATATTGCTTTTGTGCAGCAGTGAGGAGAATCCTCAAATTCATAGCCCAGTTGGTGAAGTTGCTACCATTCGCAGCAAGCTTCTCTTTCTCCATGAACACATTGAAATTAAAAGCAGGTGGTGCCATCTACAACAGAATTTTAAAATATATTTAGACTAAGTTTATGATAGATTGAGTTCAACTAATCCAAATTACTAATGAACTCCCACTCAAAAACGACATCCCTCGTGTCCTTTTGGTGATTACATGAACCAAATCCACTACACCAAGTCCGATCATCACGTGAGTCGGTGTAGCTTCAAAGGCGAGTATCTATATAGGCATCATATCAACTATATGACTCATGCTTAACCTTTCGGTCCGTGTTCCGAGGCCATGTCTGTACATGCTAGGCTCGTCAAGTAAGAACCTTAGTATTCGCGTGTGTAAAACTGTCTTACACCCGTTGTATGAAAGCGTAGAGTCGAGAACACCCGATCATCACGTGATGCCTCAAAAACGATCCACAAAACGGTGCATACTTAAGGAAGAACACATTTTATCTTGATATCTAAATGAGGGATCATCTTATAATGCTACCAAAAGTGCCAAACTAGCAATATAAGATGCTAACATCTAATGTGTGAAGTGAGATGATATGGTCCATGCATTTGATCTCTATCATTTGCATCGTGGTATGATCTCTATCATTCCTTTGTGTGTAAGGCCAAGGTCTATGGAACTTACACGTTAAGTGAGTTGTAAGAGTATCTATCATACATCTACTTACAACAATACCATATCAAGACACTAGCCCAGCAACGATCTAAATTAGACGCCTCTAATTTATCAATTGCAAGTTTTATGTGGCTTAGGGCTTTCAGAGATAGAACCGGTCTTACCTACGAACATGAACCACAACGAGGATAACCAAGTTATTAGCAACTCGTTGTAAATCAGATATTGACTATAGTAGGAGAGACAGACACTCGCCAGCCACTTATGCAAAACAAGTTGCATGTCAGTCGGTCTCATGTACGATGACAGGTAAGGTTGGTCAGGGCCGCTTCATCCCACTATGCCACCAATATCCAAAGTACATAGAAGATGCAATAACATGATCATCATCGCCCGCATATAAACATATGTGTACTACCCGTGCAAAGCACCTACGCATAGATTAGGCTCTGATACCACTGTTGGGTCCGCAGCATAGAAAACAAAAAATTTCCTACGATGAGAACTATATGCCAAGATCTATCTACTAGATACAGAGCAACGGGTGGACATACATCCATGGAGAACTTACCCTCGAAGACAACGAGTTTTGTTAACGAGTAGGAACTCATGGTTGATGTAGTCGTACGCTTGCCGATCTCAAGATCGTGTGGAAGTCCGAGCGCCGCAAATTAGCAGCGCATCCGTCCTCGCACACACGTTCAAGCCACCAGACAACCTCCACCTCCTCGCTCCAGCGAATCAGCGGAAGCAGCAACTCCTTCCAGACGCAAGGCCACCGGGAACATGTATCTCGCTAATCCGAGACCATGGGGTAATATCTAGAGGGGGAGAGAGATCCTTCACGAGGAGGTGTGAGGATGAAGGAGGGAATGGGTGGCCTTTTATAGGAGGAGGGGGGGGGGTGCCCCCTCTCTCCATGGCCGGCGCATGGGGGGGTGACCCCTCACCTCCCCCATTCATGTGGTGGTAACCCCTCCACATTAAAATGCCCCTTAACATTCTCTTTTAAAGTCTCCACTTAAAATGCATTAAATTTCTCCAAATTTAATGCTCTCTCATTTAATAAAACTCTTTTATTTATTTTATTCAGAATTTTGTTAATTACATTAATTAACAAACATTCACATAAAACCCCTTGCAACATTTCAATATTACATGCAAAACCACTTTCTGCAATTTCACCCGAAACAATTCCTGTTTCTATCGAAACATTTCCTGTGCTTTGCAAACCTTTTGTCTGGAACATATGTGCTCCTAAATGGTGTCCGACAACCCTTAAGTGTGTCACCCCATGGTTCGCGAATAATGCAGACATGATTGAGACTCCTCTCAGATCAATAATCAGAAGCGGGACCTGGAGATCCATACTGACTCCTACACATTCAACGATGACTTCTGTGATCGTGAGAACCTTTAACGTCAGCAATTTAATCCCTTTGTCTCATGATATAATACATGTCCGAGATTCGATCATCGATATCCAAATACCTAGTTTGATCTCGTTACCGACATGCACTCTTTTCTCGTTCCCGTGATATAACATTCTAGTGATCACATCACTTGCTTGCAAGCTATCTTAATGTGATATCACCGAGAGGGCCCAGAGTATATCTATCCGTCATCTAGATTGACAACTTCCACTCTTGATCCATGAGCCTCAACATAACACCTTCGTAGTACTGAACCCATCTTTATAGTCACCCTGTTATGGTGTGACGTTTGATGTTATCAAGATACTCTTCCGGTGTTAGCAATTAACATGATCTCATGGTCTAAGGACTAAGACTACTTTGTATGATGTTATAGCAATATAAACATAATGACTTGATCGTAATGCTATACTTCGGATGAATGTTCATCACATCATTTCACAAATGTTGTGACCTTGTTATTAACAACATCCAATGTCCATGATCAGGAAACTTTGATCATCTTGTTAATCAACAAGCTAGTCTATAAGAGAGGCATAACTAGGAACCCTTTTTGTTTATTAAACACACATGTATTGATGTTTCCTATCAATACAATTATAGCATGCAAATAAACATCTATCATATACAAGAAATATATATAATAACAACTTTATTATTGCCTCTCAAGGCATATTTCCTTCAAAACAAAGACCAGTTCCCAGTCGCTGCCATTCAGCGACTAGGAACTCGGGGACTGGAGAATACAGGAAGATAAAGACAATTCCCAACCGCTGAAATTCAGCGACTAGGAATTCGAGGACTGGACATACCTGAATGGCAGCGCCAAGCATCTTGTGAAGTTCAGTAGCGTCAGTCGACGGGACCGTGAAGGAGGTGCGCCCGCGGCGGGCCTCAATCTCCACGTCCACGATTTCCGGGAACTGCGGAGATTGCGCGTCCGCACCGCCTGGAAAACCCCTCGCCATAAAGCGAGGGAATGACGCCGACGCCCTGGCAGGGGCGCTGACCGCCGAGGCTGGCACCTCCGGCGCGGATGCAGCCGGTGCTGGCTCCGATCGCGTTACCGCCCCCTCTTCGACGAGCGGCGCAGCAACTGGCTCCGCGGCGCCCCCCCGGTCACGGCGTCGTCAGTACCGCCCTTCTGTTTCTTCGCGACGTCAGCAGTCACGACATCCTCGGATGCCTCCCTCTTCCTAAGGAGATCACCTTCTCCCGCGATAGTGGCCGGGGGAATCTTGGCCACCGAAGGGCGCCCAATCTTCTTAGCCCCCGACCTGCACGAACCCTTCTAATCAGCGCAACCACGACACGAAAGATGCAAAGCATAGTGGGACAGGGAAGTGTAAACTTACTTGGCGACTGGAAGAACGCGAAGACCGGTACTGATATGGGCAGGCTTGTCCAACTCGGGACCAAGCTTGCGACTAAGCCCCCGCTCGAATACGTCTGAAGCCCATGAAACCGATGGCTTCCTTGACGACGAAGCCGCAGTCGCCGGGATCTCCGGCTCCGACGCTGCTGCCTCCGACGGCAATGGCGACTTGGGCGGCACCACGTTGGTGGCTTCTTGGCTTGGGACCCTCGAGGTCGACGGCGCGATCGAAGCCAGGGGCGCCTCTACCACCACCTCCGCGTCCACGCCCTCCAACCCCTTCGTCGGGATTGTAGCCCTTGGGACCTTGTGCGAGACTTCAGGAGACCCTTCGCCGTCGGAGTCGTCTTCCGACCCAAACACCACTGACGACCTGACTGGCGACGCGGGCCTCTTCGCCGGCGACCTAGGCCGGCGTGGGGGCTTCGAAGGCGTGGCGGTGCATCGGGACGTCTGCTCCTGTGCGACCTTGTCGCCTTTTTCGAACTCGTCGCCTTCTTCGAACTCGTCCAGGCTGCGGCTCGCTTCGACCTCTCGCTGCTTCTGCATTCGGGTCTTGCGAGCCACAGGCACTGGGGGAGCGACCTCTTCGTCTTCCCCATCGCTATCGGAAGGATTCCCCTCGGAATCTTCCCCCAGCTCCTGAGGGACTTCTTCATCGAGCGATTGGAAAGAAGACTTACTATAGGGGCTTCATTCTTCACGGGAGTATACGGGGCGACTCCGACCGCCGCGCCCGTGAACTCCGCGTTGGTGATCTTCTTCAGGGCGGCCTTGTAGTCTTCGACTTCCCACGACTCCGTGCTGGTGCGAGATGGATCAAGCTTCCAGCTGTACTCGTATATCCAGCGTGGACGAGCCGCCAGCGGAACCAGGCGCCGCCCAAGCTAGCAATTGTAGAGGTTGATCGGAATCAACCCCTGGTCCTTCAGCTTCTAGATCTGGTCCATCATCTCCGCGATGGCCATCCGCTGATCTTCAGGGAGCTTCTTTGGCACCAGTCGGTGGGGCTCGCTCCTCTCGGCAACGAATTCAGGGAGGGAAACCTCGCCGGAGGGAGTGGCTTCCTTGATGTAGAACCAGCTTTTCTTCCACTCGCTGGCGGCCTTCTTCGGCAGGAGAAGCTTGACAAAGTTGGCCTTCGGCTTCAACTGGAAGGTGACCCCGCCTGCGGCCAGCATCAAGCCGCTGGACGCCTCGCGCCCGATGCGGCCATGGAAGAGCTCCAGCCACAGCGGGAAGTAAGGCCTGCAGCCTAGATAACACTCGCAGAAGGCGACGAAGATCGCCAGCTGCTCGATGCTATGCGGACCAAGATCGGAGGGCTTGATCGCGTAGTACGCGCAGAAGCGGCGGAAGAAGAGTGAAGTGGGGAACCCTAAGCTCCTCTCGAGATGGCTGGTGAAACAGACGAATTCGCTGGGCCACGGCTTCGGCTCGGTCTCAGAAGAAGGGGGAACTCGCCAATTCCCCTTGCGAAGCACCCCGGCGTCCTCGAAGGATTTCAACTAGGCCGTGGAGCACTTGGATTTTCCCCACGAGCCTTTGGGAGGCGCCATTGAGTGGGAAGCGGAATTGCGCGATGCAAGGAGAATAGGTTGGGGCGAGCAGGAAGAGCAAATGAGGAAGGATGAAGAATGTGAAGCAGGATTGCGAAGCAGATCCATCACTCCCGTTATATGGGAAAGGTCACCCACCAAAATCGGGATAGCTGTTACCCACGGTAATTGCGCCGTAGTTACCGTTGGAAGCTCCAACAGGTAGTTTGACTGAAGTTGACGGTCCAACTTCGGTGATCCACTCGCTACCCGCCAATCTCTCTTCTCGCCGAAATGACGACTGGGCAATGATGATGTTCATTAAAGTGACGAGCGGAGCTGTGGAGAAATTCTCCCCGGCATTAATAGAGTCCATTGCCGATTCGACTGGGGGCCCAAATTGGGCTCGCCTACTTCAAGCACCAAAGAACGCCTACGCCTACATCAACAATGGCCTCGGGGACTACTGATGGGGATATGCCTAAGGGGGTATGCTCAGCAGTAGGTTTCGAGTGGGCCAGAAGGCCCGCGAGTGCGCCTGAAGGACAACGACTGGACTTCGAGGAAGGAAGAGGCCCATCGACTGGAAGCCCAGGAGCGTAGCAGAAGCCCAGTCGGATTAGGTCAAAGGCTCCCGGATCCTTATCTTGTTCGAAGGCAACTTGTAAACCCGGGGAGGTGCTTCATATATAAACCTCCCTAGGGTATTGTAGAGACTTACGTTCCATCATACACCCCCTCGAGCGACTCGCCGCCCAGCCGCCAAGCTCGCCACCCTTGTAACTCGCTCTCTCATAATCTAACCTACCAGGAGTAGGTCTTTACCCTCCAGGGGGCCGAACCTGGGTAAACCCTTGTGCACCTGCCTCCATCTCGCACCGCAGATGGCCGCCAACTCTTCCTCACGAAACTCTCAATCGCCGTCTATGGCGGCGACTTCCGTGGCCATTTCCACGACATCAATCACCCAAAAATGTTGGATGGACTTCATGGGAAGCAACGATTTCAAAAGTCTAACCCTGTCACACAATAGAGGAATGCCGTTACTTGGGTTTTCACCAATAGCTCCGAGGACACTCGATTCTTAACATATCATAATCTTGACCAATCCATCTTCTAGAAGCTGAACAGGCTGGTGGAAGTACATAAAGCCTACAAACCATATGTACTTGGATGTCGCAATGGTAAGGTGCTACTTCATTATCCGCAAGGGTCTAACATGATAAAGGCCTGGGATCCAATCAGTGGAAGTGAAACAGTGATACTAGAACCACTAATTTGGCGGAGACGTGAGTATGATAGCGACACAATTCTCTGTTCGAGAAATCATGGGAAATTGTCTTCACACTTTTGCAGCAA
The DNA here is from genome assembly GCA_910589775.1 of Avena eriantha. NCBI lineage: Eukaryota > Viridiplantae > Streptophyta > Magnoliopsida > Poales > Poaceae > Avena > Avena eriantha. The sequence goes on along the minus strand of OU342742.1, from coordinate 453,548,124 downwards.
TTTCTAGGTTGTTTGGATAGTAACCAATGGTAACCAAGCACTGGTGCAGAGGTACTCATTAGAGTTAGGAAAATGGGAAAACTAGATTGAACCTGCTGAGATGCTGGCTAAGATTGATCGCAGGCCGTCAACTCTCATAGGGGACATTTTGTACTGGCCAACAATGAACTCCAGATATATAATTGCCTTCGATAACGTGACAACAAAACTGTGTTATATTGAGTGCCCCATGAGACACATGATATTTCCAAACGTAATTTTGTCATCGTTAAGGGGCATAATGGAGATGTTGCCCTTGCGGTTATAAGAGACTTCAGTCTAAACACGTGGTCCAGTGCAAGATCATCAACAGGCAAATGGTAAGCTTGGGTGCCTCATATAAAGGTTGAGTTGGATACTCTCCTTGGCCTTGATAAATCATGGGCATATGGTGGGAAAGATGCAGTAAGGTTACTCTGCACATTTGAGGATAGAGAAATGGTGGTTATATGGGTGAAGGAGGGAGTATTTGAATTAGATCTCAGCAGCATGGAGTCTAAGAAGTTCAGATCTCATAAACATTGGTGTACTTTACATCCCTACATTATGACACCTAGTTAGTGCAGTCATTCATGTGCAACCCTTGCATTTTTGTACACCTATGATTTTGCTGATCATTTTGTTCATTTCCTTCAGCAACCGACGTGATTCGGAGTGCTAAATCAAAGAAACAAAAAGGAAGTCCTATCAGCAACACAGCTGATTCAGACTTCAACATCAAGGAGATGAAAATAACACTCAGATGAACAAGCAATGCTTGTTTGGGCAAGCATGTGTTTGCCCAGGTTGTGTTATTTGGAGTTGTAGTCTGATATTTGTTTGTTTTGGTAGCTGATGGAACTATGGCGGCACCTTTGTTTGTGCTGCAATCACAGCGGCAGGGGCTGGAATATTAGAGCTGTCTGTTTGTTTTGGGGGCCTATGTGTGTCTGATAAAATATTGTTTTATATGATGAAATGGTGTTCTCTATATAGTAGTGTATGCGTGATGAAATCTTGTTTTATTTATTCTACATATACTTTAGCTGGTCTTTATGTTTTGATAGTATGCTATAGTACGAGTATTTGTTTCGCAACAGGCTTTTTTATTTGATCTGAATTTGTACTACCATTTAGTTAGTGCTTCCTGTAGAAGAGTCTGTGCCGACACCTAAATAATTAGTAGACCTTGGTTGCACACCATTTTCACATGCTTGAATCAGAGCTACTTCAGACATTTGTTTGTTGTTATGTTAAACAAACATTCTTGTATCGGAGATCTGCATTTTCATACGCGTGGTAGATAATCACTCTCCCTGACTTGGATCCCTAAAATAGAGGAAGAACGACCTTTTTTTAATTATTCTTTGGACAATCTCTAAATTCAAAATCATTGTCGACCGCCAAAACCTACCGCCTACCCTGTTTAAATCAGAGGCATGAGTTGATGTGAGTCTCACCTTAAATTCCTGACCAGATGGCGTTCGAACTACACAACCTTTTTTCTAGTAATAAAAACTTGGCCGGCAGCCAAATTCAAAATCGTAATCGAGCGGGAAAATAACCCACCAACCCCGAAGCATTTTGCACCCCCTCTATTTCAAACATTTTCAGGCAAAATCACCCACTGAGGTAGTACCATTTTTATATTATTACATGGACCCTAGACAAATTTAAAATCTGAGTCAAGTGGCAAAATTTACCGCCTATGTTGTGTTAATGGAAGGTATCCAAGTTTCTGTGCAAAAAATGTTTATGGATGATCAGTTGATGTGACTCTCGGCCTTGAATTCCTGGACAGATAGCGTACGGTCTACTACCTTTTTTCTATTAGTAGATAGAGGCTAGCCAAATTCAAAATCTCAACCGAGCGGCAAAATCACCCACCTACCAAGCATTTCCCGCCCCACCATTTCAAAAACTTTGAGCCAAAATATCCCACCGACCGGGGGAGTACCATTTTTGTATTATTATTATTAGATGGGAGTAAGCCAAATTCAAATTCTCAATCAAGCGACAAAACCACACACCAACCTTGAAGCATTTCGCGCCCTTCCGTTTCAAAAACTTTAGAATTTAAAATTCCAAATCTACCCATTGTTCAGACGACAAATGTGCATGCTAAAGTCGAAAGCTTGGGGGCACGATCATAATTATTTTTCTCCTCACCTCTATGGTCCCGATTTCCCCAATTTTTCTCATCGGCCCTCCCAAAAATCCTAAGCTCCTCTGCCCCCTACGACCACTGCGCGCACCGGATTGAGCTGCAATCCCGTGCACCGCCGCGCAGCCGCTTCACCGACGCTCACCCACCAGATCTAGGAGCTGCGGTGTCGTTCACCATGCCGATGGCATCATCGACCGCCCAAGATCTGCTTCCTCGCCTCTGAAAGCTACCCAACCGTACCGGATCCGCTTCACTGGTGTCCACCGGGCATGATCTAGTTCAAAGAGTTCCATGTCCACCTATCTAGACCAGCTGCATGGCTGTTGCCATTCACTACACCGGATCTGCCTCAGTGATGCTCTCGTCCACCGCTTTCAAGCCGGCATTGACCGCCCAAGATCTGCTTCCCCGACGCCAACAACCACTGAAACCATAGCACCCTCGGTGACCTGGATATCACTCGCACGATACGAACGATGCTTAGACGCCTCTCTGACCAAGGTTAACCAAATCTCCAACCCATTTTTGTTTTGTCAGCGGTATAGCAGGTTCAAGCATGTCGCAGTCAACTGCATTTTTGTAAACGTGGTAGTACATACAAGTCACTGGGCACGCCTGTTCTTCATGCTAGTACATACAATGTCATTAGACATGTTGGTTTGCATTCGCTGCTCTACAAATATCAAGTCATGCACATGTCTGTTATTTTGTCATGCACACGTTATTATCTTAGCTGCTCCGTACACCAGTAAATGCCTGCTATTGTGTAGTTCTTGCAAAATGTAATGTCAGTGGAAAATATTAGTGTGGATTCCGTGCTAGACAGTTACTGACTCTATCTGGTTATTCCTGAGCTAAGTTCCTTCTATTATTTCCTCCCTGGCATCGTTTTGCTATCATGTGGTACCCGTTCAAACTCTTTGTACTAGTTCGATTATAATTTTGTTGTTGCTATCTGGTTCTTCAAAAGCTGCAACACAGACTATTTTTGTTTTCTTTGCGTAGAGCTCGAAAAGGCAACACTGAACATGTTGGTTTGCACAGCCTATAGGTCGACTAGTGATGCCATTATATATTTTCTGTATCTGGTGCTGGTTCATCCTAATCAATGGCATAATTATTGTTTAATGTATAGTTCATTCGTGTTTTCCATTCCTGCTCAACAAGTTCTGGTATGATGCGGTCATAATTTCTATGTGGTTCATTCTTAGCTATGACAGTAACTGCATGCCATTGTGTATCTCATCGCAAATTCTGAGTCACCCAATGTCTCTTACATTCCAGGAGATACACAGCTTCCATTTATATTTGTTGAAATGACCTGGCTAGTTTATACTGAAATTCTAAGAAACACTTTGTTTGATTGCTCATTTCATTGTTGGCATACTTGTCTAATGCTTGTTTGTCCTATTCTACAGGTTCACAAGCCACACAATTATATCTCGTATCTGGTTCTGGTTCGTCCTAGGCAATGACATAACTATCCTCTACTATATAGTTCATTCATGGTTTGCATTCCTGCTCTACAAGTTTGTATTATGCAGTTATAATTCCTATCTGGTTCATTCTTAGCTATGAGTAGTTTATCTTCTTTGCTGTATTAACTTGTTATTAGTTAGTTTCAGACTGCAATTATTGATATCGCCAACAAAGAGGGGACTGCAAGATCATATCTCAAGGTGGTTTTCCAATGTAGCTGTCACACTCAAAGGGAGATGTAGTTGATGGATTGAGAAAGCAAATTGATGACTATGCTATCAACTTGATTCACAACTGAAGTGTTGAATTTTATTTCCCTTTTGTTCATATTTTGTAATATTTTTAAGAAGTTTGCAACTGATGTAATATCTAGATAACTCGCATAGGCCATGTAGGCATTTAGTTGACGCCATCCACGCATGGTTGTACCATAACTGCGCCAGCTAGGTCGATCAGGTTTCAGGATTACCGAAACAGTAACGGTAACTAGCCAAAACAGTAACATGATAAAACAGTAACAGACCAAAATAGCAAGGGTAACTGGCTAAAACAGCAACATGACAAAACAGTAACAAACCGGAACACTAACATGCCAAAATAGTAACAGGCCAAAACAGTAACAGGCCAAACGGTAGCAGGCCAAAACACTAGCATACCAGAACAGTGGCAATCCAGCAGAGTAACAGGCCTGAATACTAACAGGCCAGAATAGTAACATGCCTGAATAGTAACAGGCCAGAGCAGGGGCAACCAGCACAGCAACAGGACAGAATAGTAAAGGGCCACAACAGTAACGGGCATGAATAGTAGATGGCCAGAACAGTAACGAGCCAGAATAGTAAAAGGCCAGAAGAGTGTCAGACCTTCTCAAAAGTGGGTCGTTCATAGGCGGCCCATGATGAGCTGTGAGAACAGTGATGGGCTGACCGTGGGCTTTAACAGTGTCAGGCCTACTTGACGCAGCCTGTTAACGGGCCGCATAGTATTTGAAAAGTGTGGGCTTTTGTAGGCCAAAACAGTAACGGGCCTGACATTCTCGGGCCCCTGCTGGCCACATTTTTGGGCCCATTTCAAACATTGTCGGACGAAACAGTAACGGGCCATAATCTTATTGGGCTCTCTTGATGGGATGGCCCTCTTAATTATGAGCAGGCCTTGGCTGGGCCTGGTTTCTACCACGGTTTCCGTGGCCGTTAATGGCGGTAAATGGTCGTTAACGGTGTTTGCCACATGGCATTTTGCATGATGTCAGCAGTCAACGCGGCTGGCGAACAGATCTACGATAGAACAAGTTTTCGTGGCTGAAGGGTGCAATCCACCACGGTCAGGAAAAAAATGTGGTAGATTCTTTTGTGACGGGGCTTTTACCACGATGGGCATCCGTCATAGAAGACGTTTTAGCCACGAAAAACGGGCCTTCAACCACGAAAATCATCCATTGTAAAAGCCAACTTTTCTTATAGTGACGTGTACTTGTGTATACCGTAGTAATGCTTGATGAAGCGTCCCCCAACCGACTTTACGCGTTCATTCGCGAGACTGGTCCATGCTTGACATACGACTTGTACTGTATAAGGTGGCTTAAGGGGGTGTCTGTCTCTCTCGCATTAGTTGGTATGCCATTTGCAACGGAGGGCCCCAAAAGGGGTGTAGTAGAGACAACTACTTGATCAACGTTGTGCTGAAAGTTTGTAGGTAAGAACGGTTCTTGTACGAAAGCCCATTCAGCCACGTAAAACATGCAAAGATAAAAATAGAGGCGTCTAACTTTGTTTTGCAGGGGGCGTTGCTTTGTGATATGGTTGTGGCAAAGGTAAAGTTATTACCTTATGTTACGTAGTAGTAGATAGTCACGGAGGTGACGAACTACCACGCCAGAAAGACACCGGTACCCTAGTGTCTACGGTGCCGGAACTCTGGCACCAGAATCCGGTGATGACTGATGGAGATCAGGACGTGAAGGACCATATCACATCGCATTTACATTTATTGTTATTGTTTGTATATATTATTGTGTGCTAGTATTAGATACTCGATGGTAGCCTAATAAGATGATCCTTGTTAAAATCACCAATGATTGTATTCCCCCTTAGTGTGCACCACCAAGAAAGTTCTTCGGTATGAGGCGACCCGTGGTGAGCGGGTTTCAGACATATCTACGTTCGCATATAGTGGGTGTAAGCCATGTTGCACAACGAATACAGTAAGGTTGAATTGGCGAGCCTAGCATGTAGCAGACATGACCTCGAAACACGGATGGTCAAAAGATCGAGCACGATTTGCATGAATGATGTGACCAACGTTTAGCGTCCACCCTTGAACCCACATTGATGGCTGTGATGATTGGGGGAGATGTGGGGAAAGGGGTCATGTTATCACTAGGAACCTTTAGGGGATAGGTGTTTCTGAGTGGATTTATTATTAACTCATTTAATTATAAACTTAGTCTAAATTCCTTTTGCAATTATAAATGTAGAAATGGTTCTCCCCGATGCTACCTATCCTATTGACGATTGGTTAGAAGGAGAGAAGCTCAGACTAGATGGATCAAATTTCTCTATGTGGGTTACGCGTCTCCACGTTATCCTTAGCAAGAATGACATGGTCAACTACATACTCGACGTGATGGATTTGGATCAGCCCATTGACCTAGAGACCCCAGAGCAGCAGGAAGACCGCTATCACTGTCGGGAGATGGCCTCCTTGATTTCAGTTACAATGCGTTTTGAAATGGTGGACGAGCTATGGCCTATCGTGGGTAATGTTAACCCTCGTACCGCAATGCTACAGCTTAGGACACATTTCGTGGAACAAGCACGCATATGGGAGCATGAGCTGATGGGAGACTTCCTCTCCATTAAGATGGAGGAGAACTCATCACTTGATGACCACTTGGAGCGCATGCATGATGCGTACATGAGGCTTGCATACTTCCTCGATAGCTGGATGATAGGATCTTTTGCAAACGGTGTTGTGCTGCGGTCACTGCCACCTAGCTACCAAGCACAAGTCAGGACTTGCATTATGAGAGGCGACGCGGAATCACAGGATTTCCACAGGTTCATGTCACATCTCAGGAATGTGATGGTTGAACCCATTGTCCCTAAGGTCATCAATGACAAAGGTATATATTTGATATACAATTTTATAAATGTTATAATCTTGCAAACACATTTGTAGTGTTAAGTATATTTGATACTTGTTCTGTTTTACTGAAAACAGGTCCTTATGCATAGAGGTGCTTGCTGGAGAGGAGGTGACGTTGCGTGTTGATGGCGAGCATGATGATGATGGCCAACGACACTCTCCCTCAACATTTATCATTTGGTTTATGTTTTGGATAGTTATTGTAATCAAAAGATTGTGAACCTCTTTAGTGAGTCTCACACTTTGTGAGATGGTTATTCATATCAGTTTGTAACAAACAGTTGTTCTACTTATATGAATGATTTCTATTTGTGTTCATATCTTGTTTGATTATATGTGAATTATCCTTGTTGTTTGAAACTAATTGATAATGCATGAACATTTGTAAAATATTGAAATGCCTTAAAAAATACCCTACTTAATGATAAGTTCATTAATGAAAGGAATGATTGTTTGCATTCAAAGTTATGTGATGTAACATCCCAAAACTTCAATCCAAGCTTATCAAGACCTAAATCATCAAATTTAGGGTTAACAAAAACTTTTCTAAAATTAAAATGGAAGCATTCATGTGTATGTGCATTTAAATTAGGAATTGATTTGAATTGCCATGGTTCTGTGATTCTTTGGTTGTAAAATGTTTCTTAGGTGATTTAAACATCATCTACATCTTTCCCAAACTTTTCCTAAAGAAAATCAAATAAAAAAGAATTAAAAAGGAGGAATGGTCATTTTGGCCATTTTAATCCACTAAACTACTTTAAGTGTTCCTAGCACTCATTTCTTAACAGGAACAATTCATGATCTTTGCACCCGTTGCTATTACACATAATGAGGGTACCAAGGCCCACCTTTTGATCTGTTAAAAACATTATTTTACTTATTTTAAATGGCATTTTAAAATTGAATCCAATGCATATGCATAGATCACCCCTATTTCAAAAACCATCTATTTGAGCTCCACTTCAAAAACCCTTGCAACCAGAGACTACCTAGCAACAGTGGAGATCACTCAAAAATTTTGAACTCAAAATTCAAAAGTTTTCCTCTTGCGGCCATTTCATCAAATAGCTTGTGTGCACAAATCTGTCCAAAATCCAAACACTATTTGGAGCAGTAATTTTGGTCACCATTTGTGCCTAACCTTGTCCTCTTGTTCCCCCAGTACCAACCCTACCATTTTCTATCCCGGCCAAGCCCTGTGCACACGACCAAATGGTCATGGCCATTAAGGCCAAGCACTTGGAGCACCCCCAACGGCAACATCGCGCTATAGCAGCCGCCAGCCCCTCTCACCTTGTCCAGCACGTCGCCAGTGGTCCACCGCCACCGTCCAACCAGCCCCAGGCCAGAGCTAGAGACAAGAACGGCCAGAAACCGCCGCGCCCGGAGTTGGTCGACCATGCCAACGCCGCCTGCAGAGCACGCTCTGTCCCCGCGTGCACAAACCGCCCCTTGGCCACATCCCGCCCCCACTGCTCCGCCACGACCTGGGGAACACCCCAGACACCCCCACTGGCCGCCCAAAGCCTCACAGCGACCGCTCGCCGTGGACACCGCCGCCTCTGCCGCTCAGAGCGCCACCTTGCCCATACTGCATACCACCTCCCCTACGCCCACATTCACTTCCTAGAGCACCACCAGGAGACCGCCTGTCGATCGCCACCCTCCGCCATGCCCCTAGCTGCCCATAGCCATGTTGCCACCGTCGCCGGCCCATCCCTCTCGGTCTCGCCATCGAGCCTATAAAAGCAGGGCAGCCCCAGCCGTTTGAAGCACACCACTCCACTCCCCTCACCTCCTTGACCGTCCCACACCATTAGCCGGAGCAAGGGGAGCAGTAGCTTACCGGAATTGGAGCAGGAGCCGCCGCCTCTGGAGGAGAAGGGCGCCGCTGATTGCGACCACCCCCAGAGCGACCTCGACCGACCCTGAGCTCGCCGTCGTATCCCAGTTCGTTTGCCCGCCTCGCCGTTGTCGCTGGAGCCCTGGTACGTCACCGATAGACCCCCACCGAGCCGCTAGGGTTCGAGCTCGCCAGCGACCTGTTCGTCGTCGATGACGACCCTCAGCCGTAGATCCCCCTTCTAATCCTACGGCCCACAGCGCGTGTACCGTTTCGCGTGTTAAGTACCGCTGACAAGCGGGACCCCCTGTTAGCTGAGCCACGCGCTGTGGAGCTCCACTGGGCCGGCCCAAGTTCTTTCCCGCGCTAGCCCAGCCATTCAAAATTTGAATTTTCTTTTTAAGTTGAATCTAGTTTCTGTCCACCAGTTTAAAATTCAATTCTGGGACTTTTACAAATCCATTTTGCATGTAACCAATTTTTCCCGAAAGGTATTGAAATGATCTATCCAAGCCCGTTGGATTTAATCCAATTAGAGTTATAGATCTCTCCTAGTAAAAATAACCAAACAGAAGCTTTTGCAACTTGCAACATTTTTATAAAATCAACCAAGTTAGCTTTTGAGTTGATTCCAACTCTGAAAAATCACATTTCATCATATCTATCTAAATATGTAATAATATTAATGTTTACATGCAGTGACTTTGGACTAGTACCAAAATAATGCTATATAGGCATTTCTAGTCACTTTAAATCATTAATTAATAAACTTGAACCAAAGTAATATTGATCCAACCTTTAAATCTCATTCCCCCATGCTATAATATGTGGTGATGACATGTGTCAACATGATCCCATATTTTAGGTGGTGAATATTAAATTTTAGTTAATTTTCAATGAGTAGAAATTACTTTTCTAAAATAAAAAGGATGAAACCATTGAATTAAACTTGTGATGCTTGTGATGGTAATAGATCATCAAATATGTGTCTTAGAATGCTACTTAGCCTAGTTAAGTATTGTTTGGTGATTTGTGTATTCCATATGTATTTATAGACGATAGTACCGACCAAGCTTTCGAGGAGGAGGAGTTCTACCAAGAAGAAGAAGAAGAAGAAAACTTCAACCACTGCACCAACCAAGGCAAGCTACTATTAGCAAGCTAGCACTATCCAAGTGCAAGCCACCCTTAACAATGCAAGCTAACACTTGCAAGTTTAGTGCTTAGCAAGCTAGGACCAAACTAGATGGTTTAGCAAAGATGCCTTAGGCATGCTTTGATCACACCCCTTTGACTATTAGTACCCCATGTTTTATTTACAAGTTTTACTTCCCTTAGTTTACACAAAGCTCTTTACTTGTTTTGAAGGTAGCATAAAAAGTATAAAACTTGACCTATTTACAACCCCTTTAGATGTCATTCTATGGCATGAGATTGAACCCATCTTTTCCACCTTAGTGAACACTCTTAACTTAGTAATTTAGAGTGGATCAAAAACTTGAGTCACTTTAGATGGGAACACTTGATGAAAATGAGTTATGAAAACCTTGGAATGATGAGTCATTATATTGAGATGTTTTGACATGTGTTGAGAAACACAAATGGTTGATGATGATGAAAATGTTGAGGCATGAGCCTTGACCCCTTTTATAAAACTGATGGATGGATTCGGATGCGATACCATTCCAAATTTACCGTACAACCACACTACCTGAATTGGGTAAGGCTTAGCTGGAAATTTATATGCATTAGTTGTAGTTCCCTCACGGGAGAGGTTTGATCTCAGGCTACCTCTCAATGTTGTCCACCTATGCAGTGCCCAAGATGACTGATGGTCATGGTTGGGAGGCCATGCTCATAGGAGAGGTGCTTATACTAGGGTGTGTAAAGGGAAGGTTATGTTTGATTATCTGCATACTAAGTATGATGATTCAGGGTTATCCCCGACAGATGTATCGAATCTTGTGGTGAAAGTGTACCACCTCTGCAGAGAGTCAAACTATTCGAATAGCCACGTCCGCGGTTATGGACAGTTGGAATGGCCATACTGTTTCGTTGTCAGATGTTTTCTAAGTACTTTAAAATGAATGATGAATCTTGACTTGACCACAACAGGGTTGTGTTTATGACCTTAGCTTCCCACTTAAGTGCTTCTAGAACTTTACTTTATCTTTCTTTGCTTCTGAACTCAGCTTAGGTTTCAAACTTAACTTTATAGTTAAACTTAGAGTTAGCACTTTACTTTAGATTTATCCTACTTGTTAGTGGTAGTTTGAGAGTACTGAAAGAGTACTCATGGCTTTTGTGCCTGGCTATTATCATGGCCAGACTATGAAGGAGACTATCAAGATGATGGCCAGCAGGACGGCTATGATAACTAGGACTAAGTTGACTTGACCACAACAGGGTTGTGTTTATGAACTTAGCTTCCCACTTAAGTGCTTCTAGAACTTTACTTTTTCTTTCTTTGCTTCTGAACTCAACTTAGGTTTCAAACTTAACTTTATAGTTAAACTTAGAGTTAGCACTTTACTTTAGATTTATCCTACTTTTTAGTGGTAGTTTGAGAGTACTTAAAGAGTAATCATGGCTTTTGTCCCTGGCTATTATCATGGCCAGACTATGAAGGAGACTATCAAGATGATGGCCAACAGGATGGCTATGATATCTAGGACTATCTGCCTTCGTCAGCATTGCCTGTGCCCCTGAAGATAGACCCCACCGCTACGCTTATCTTTTATTTCCGCTGCTTGTTGTATTAAGACTGGATCATGAGATCCTTATTTGTGTAAGACCTTATGTATGGTTTGTAATGGATGATGTACTGTGATATCCAATCCGTTATCTCTCGCAAAAATGGTAATCCTGGGATTGCGAGGTATGGCATAACGGGCATCTGGGATTAAAAATTCGATTGTTGACAAGTTGGTATCAGAGCCATCCTGACCATAGGAGACCCTAGTAAGAATGGACGTCTGAACAAAAACTTAGTTTCAAAACCAATGTGAGTATTTATGAAAAACTATCTCCTCTCTTACCCTTGTGAATTCTTTCTTTCTCAAAAATTGATGTTCCTCAAAATCCTTACATTACTACTTAAAATTTGACACACTTGATCACTTCACTAACTTCCTCATCCTTAATTCTTGTAGATGGAGACTCAGTTCAGCAAGTTCTACCAGTTGGGAAACGGAGGTCAGCTGATCTTCGAGAGGGATCTGGATTCACTGTCGAAGTTACTGGGACGCCCGCACCGGAGTTTCTTGGAGCTCAACTTCCAGGACCCCCAGGAGGAGACCTACAGTGGCTTGTCACTACGGATCTTAGAGGAAGCATCGAAGCACCAACTTTTGGGAGAATTCAGTTCTCCGTGAGAGAGAACAACTGGCTAGATGGATTAGCCAGGGCAATGCATGAAGCTCTCGCACGTCTATGTGCCCTGAGCGTCAGCAAGATCCAAGGAATGCGTTTTGCCCACTATGCAAGACGTGACTTCATGGTAATGCCAATGGAGATGCCGGGTCACCCCGAGTTGAGGCGTCAAGTGGAGAACCTTGACTTCTTGTTGCATGACAGACAGTAGGAACTGGACAATGCCAGAGAGTTAGCAAACCATAACCGTGCCATTGCCAACTAGAAGGCCCAGACTTTCGCACTGCTTGTCCAAGACCGCCAGTCTCTTTGCCGCCAGCGTGCCAAGAAGGATCGCACCATCACCCGTCTTCGCAAGAAGGTGGCCGACCTCGAGAAGACCGTCAAGGAGCAGGAAGCTCAGCTTGCAGCAAAGGAAGAAGAAGATGAGGGTGAAGACATACAGGGAGACATGGATTCTTACCTCAGCAACGATGATGACTTTCTGGAGGAGGATGTCGTGGACTTCTACACTGACGATGATGACTTCGAATTCATCGACGATGAGTAGATGCACTAGAGCACTATCGTAGCTTGAGATGTATTGATCTCATTGTATCGTAGCATGCAGAATGGTTCTTCAAACCATCTGTTTTCCCTTTGATTGTTGTGGTGTGTGCTGTATCGTGTGCTTGCTTGCATGAATGAAAATGAAGCTAGTTGAATAACCCGAGTCTAACTCAAAGTTTTAGCTTTGAAAAACCAAAACCATGAACCTTAGAATTTCCCTCTTACCTCTATATCCTTCTCAATCTTCATATGACTCGTGGGAACCAAGGATGAAGCAGCTCGTCACAAGACCCAATGCTGCAGATCTTGCAGAATCTCATAGCAGATCGTGAAGCAAGCAGGGCAGAACGTCAAGCCAACTTAGCAACACTTTAACAGATCGCCCAGATGGCCCTCAACAACCAAGGGCACGGAAATCAGGATCACCAGGGATCCAAACTCAAAAACTTTCAGAACACCAATCCCCCAATCTTCAACCAATCTGAAAACCCATTAGATGTTGATGACTGGTTACAGACCATGGAAAACAACTTAGAAGTTGCCAGAGTTGATGAAAATGAGAAAGTTCTCTTCGCCACCCACTATCTGGCAGGAGATGCAAGAGCTTGGTGGAATAGCATCCGCAATATGAACCATGGTCAAGTGATGACATGGGAAGCATTCAAAATCAAGTGCAGCCGCATCCACGTGCCACAAGGTCTAGTCAACAAAATGAGAGATGAGTTCCGCAAATTAAAGCAAGGAAGGATGACTGTGGTGGAGTACCGTGATAGATTCCTGTCACTTGCCAGATATGCACCTGATGAGATCAACACGGGGGCCTAGAAGAAGGAGAGATTCTTGAACGGACTGCATGATGAGATGCAGACTGTCCTCGTCAACATCCGTTTCCAGGATCTCGAAGAGCTAGTCGACTCTGCCATTCAGATGGAAGGGAAGATTAATCAGGCAAACGACAACCGCAAGCGTCGTATGATGCAGCAGTCTGGTTCCAACAGTCACCAGAAGTACCATCCCAACCAGTCACCAGGATATGCACCAAGGAACAACCGACCCCCAATGTCTCGCCCAAGCTACCCCAACCGCAGCGGAGGCAATGTGAAGCCCGGAGGAAACAATCACAACTCTGGTAACGCCAACAATTTCAACCGTGCCCCTCCCAAGAACAACAACAACAACACTGCACCCAGAACTGGCAGCAATGATGTGCCTGTCGCAGGTAAGGACAAGTCCCAGATCACTTGTTTTGAGTGTGGAGTGAAGGGTCACTACTCCAATAAGTGTCCCAAGAAGACTACAGCCAATGCCAATGTGAATGCCCCAGCTCAGCAGCAGCGTCGTGTTCAGCTAGGAAGGAGATTTGCCCCAGGGAACCCTCACAACCGCAATGGCTGTCTCTTCCACATGAACGCAGAAGAAGCCCAGGAAGCGCCAGATGTAGTGCTGGGTATGTTTTTTGTCAACTCAGTTTTAGCAAGAGTATTGTTTGATTCGGGAGCATCGCATTCATTAGTCACCGAAGAATTTACATGCACTAGTAAGATTCGTCCAACCAACCTGAAGCATGTCATGATAATTCAAATCCCCGGTTCAACAACCAAAGCTAGAAAAATTTGCAAAGCTGTACCTATCAGAATACATGGGATAGATTTTTATGCCAACCTAATTGTACTTGGAACCAAAGGATTGGAAGTAGTACTAGGTATGGACTGGATGTCAAGGCATAAAGGATTGATAGACTTTTCTAAGAAAGCCATCACCATGACCAGTAGTTTTGGGGTCACAGTAGAGCAGATCTCTGATACCTTACCCCGTCAATTCAAGTGCAACAAGAGTGTAGCCCTGCCCACCATTGACCAAGTTCGAGTAGTCTGTGAATACCCCGATGTATTCCCAGATGAATTGCCAGGTATGCCCCGGATAGGGATATTGAGTTCATTATCGAACTAATCCCCGGAACCGGACCCATAGCCTAGAGACCCTATAGCATGAACCCCTCAGAGTTAGTGGAACTGAAGAAGCAGTTGGATGCCATGTTAGAGAAATGCTTGATTCAACCAAGCGCATCGCCATGGAGATCCCCAGTGTTACTCGTCGAAAAGAAAGATGGAGGCAACCGTCTATGCACAGATTACAGAAACTTAAATGATGTCACCATCAAGAACAAGTACCCTTTGCCAAAGATAGAGGATCTATTTGATGAGTTGACCGGAGCTCAGGTATTCTCAAAGATTGATCTTAGGACTGGTTATCACCAACTTAAGATTCGTGCAACGGATATTCTGAAGACCGCCTTTACTGCTCGCTATGGTTTATACGAGTATACGGTTATGTCTTTTGGATTAACCAATTCCCCTCCCTATTTCATGAATCTCATGAATAAGATCTTTATGAATTTCCTAGATAAGTTTGTAGTTGTGTTTATCGATGACATCCTTATCTACTCCAAGTCAGAAGAAGAGCATGAGCAACATCTGAGAGTTATCCTAGAAACCCTGAGAGAGCATCAGCTATATGCCAAGTTCAGCAAGTGTGAGTTTTGGATGAAGGAAGTAGGATTCCTAGGACATATCGTGTCTACCGGAGGAGTCTCTGTTGATCCCGCCAAGATCAAAGATGTCGAAGAATGGGAAGCCCCAACCACTCAAACCCAAGTCCGTGCATTTCTCAGATTAGCGGGATATTACTGCAAGTTCATAGAAGGATTCTTGAGCATCGCCCGACCCATGACCCAATTGTTGAAGACGGACAAGAAGTTTGAATGGACAGACAAATGTGAAGCCAGTTTTCAGGAGCCGAAGAAGAGATTGATATCAGCCCCAATATTGGTCATGCCTGATATCAA
This sequence comes from Avena eriantha, assembly GCA_910589775.1. Taxonomy (NCBI): domain Eukaryota; kingdom Viridiplantae; phylum Streptophyta; class Magnoliopsida; order Poales; family Poaceae; genus Avena; species Avena eriantha. The sequence continues at coordinate 453,532,701 of OU342742.1, read as the reverse complement.
GAAGCCATTTGATGTGTATTGTGACGCATCCAAGATTGGTCTAGGATGTGTAATGATGCAAGAAGGCAAAGTCATCATGTATCTGTCTCGACAACTGAAGCAGCATGAGCAGAACTATCCGACCCATGATCTTGAGCTAGTAGCTGTGGTTCTAGCATTGAAGACATGGCGTCATTATCTGATGGGTAATCGTTGTGAGATTTACTCAGATCATAAGAGCTTGAAGTATATTTTCACTCAGAAGGAGCTGAATATGAGGCAAAGAAGAAGGATAGAGTTAATCAAGGATTATGACCTTGACATTCACTATCACCCCGGCAAAGCCAATGTGGTAGCTGATGCTCTTAGCAGATTGCCGTGTAGGCTAAACACCATGATCAAGGAGAAGCAACCAAGTTTGTATGAAGAGTTGGAGTAATTTAGGACCGAATTAGTTAGCAAAGGATTATTAGCTATCATTGAACTTCAACCCACTTTGATTAGCCAAATCAAGGAAGCCCAGAAGGGGAATGAAAGTATCGACAGAATCAAACATCGTATTGGTACAGGAAAGGTACCTTGATTCACTGAAGACGAAGAAGGAGTACTGTGGTACAAAGGACGTATCTGTGTGCCAGCAGATTCAGAGCTGAAGGAAGTTATCATGAAGGAAGCTCATGATACTCTTTATTCTATCCACCCCGGAGGAACAAAGATGTATCAGGATTTGAAAGAGCAATTTTGGTGGCACAAGATGAAGAGAGAGATCGGAAGCTACATCGCCAAATGCGACATCTGTCAAAGAGTCAAAGCAGAACATCAGAGACCTGCAGAACTGTTACAACTATTGCAGATTCCGGAATGGAAATAGGATTCCGTCGGAATGGACTTTATCACCGGTTTACCTACTTCTAGTAGGGGAAATGACTCAATCTGGGTCATAGTTGATAGACTGTCCAAGGTAGCCCAATTTATACCTGTCAAGACAACTTACCAGAGTGCAAAGTTAGCAGAGCTATACATTGCTAGGATTGTTAGTCTACATGGAACCCCCAAGACCATCGTATTAGATCAAGGAACCCAGTTTACCTCAAGATTTTGGCAGAAAGTCCAAGAAGGATTAGGAACCAAGTTGAACTTCAGTACAGCGTATCACCCGCAAACAGATGGACAGACTGAGAGAGTCAACCAGATCCTAGAGGATATGCTTAGAGCTTGTGTGTTGGAATATGGATCAAAATAGGAAGACTGCCTGCCTTTCGCAGAATTCTCATATAACAACAGTTATCAAGCTAGTTTGCAGATGGCACCATTTGAATTCCTATACGGTAGAAAGTGTCGTACCCCTTTGAATTGGTCGCAAGTAGGAGAGAGTCAGATCTTTGGACCGGACATTCTCTGAGAAGCAGAAGAGAAAGTTCACAAAGTCCGTGAGCACCTCAAGACCGCCCAATCTAGACAGAAGAGCTATGCTGACAAAAGAAGGAGAGACCTGACTTTCAATGTCGGCGATTTTGTATATCTTAAGGTTTCACCATTGAAGGGAACTCAATGCTTTAGTCTGAAGGGAAAATTAGCCCCCAGATATATCGGACCTTTCAAGATTCTGAACCGTCGAGGAGAAGTATCATATCAACTAGAACTACCTGAAGAGATGTCAGCCATCCACAATGTGTTCCATATCTCGTTAATTCGCAAATATTTGGAAGTGACTAAGAACACTGAAGTTTTCAAGAACATCGATCACAGAGCTGTAGAAATCAACAAGGACCTGACCTATAGAGAAGTACCCATCCGTATCTTAGAAGAAGCCTACCGAACCACCAGGACCAGGAGTATCAAGTTTCTCAAGATTCAGTGGAGCAACCATACCAAGGAGGAAGCCACTTGGGAGCGAGAAGATTACATCAGGACAGAGTTCCCAGATCTCTTTAGTTTCTAGTTTTCTTTGCAAATCTTGGGACAAGATTTCGTTTAAGGGGGAAGGTTTGTAACATCCCAAAACTTCAATCCAAGCTTATCAAGAGCTAAATCATCAAATTTAGGGTTAACAAAAACTTTTCTAAAATTAAAATGGAAGCATTCATGTGTATGTGCATTTAAATTAGGAATTGATTTGAATTTCCATGGTTCTGTGATTCTTTGGTTGTAAAATGTTTCTTAGGTGATTTAAACATCATCTACATCTTTCCCATACTTTTCCTAAAGAAAATCAAATAAAAAAGAATTAAAAAGGAGGAATGGTCATTTTGGCCATTTTAATCCACTACACTACTTTGAGTGTTCCTAGCACTCATTTCTTAACAGAAACAATTCATGATCTTTGCACCCCTTGCTAGTACACATAATGAGGTGCCAAGGCCCACCTTTTGATCTATTAAAAACATTCTTTTACTTATTTTAAATGGCATTTGAAAATTGAATCCAATGCATATGCATAGATCACCCTTGCAACGAGAGACTCAAAATCTGTCCAAAATCCAAACCATAAATTTTTGAACTCAAAATTCAAAAGTTTTCTTCTTGCGGCCATTTCACAAACAGCTTGTGCACAAATATGTCCAAAATCCAAACACTATTTGGAGCAGTAATTTTGGTCACCATTTGTGCCTAACCTTGTCCTCCTGTTCCCCCAGTACCAACCCTACCATTTGCTAGCCCGGCCAAGCCCTGTGCACATGACCAAATGGTCATGGCCATTAAGGCCGAGCACTCGGAGCACCCCCACCGACGACATCGCGCTACAGCAGCCGCTAGCCCCTCTCACCTTGTCCAGCACGTCGCCAGTGGTCCACCACCACCATCCAACCAGCCCCAGGCCAGAGCCAGAGACATGAACGGCCAGAAACCGCCGCGCCCGGAGCTGGTCGACCATGCCGACGCTGCTCACAGAGCACGCTCTATCCCCGCATGCACATACCGCCCCTTGGCCGCATCCCGCGCCCACCGCTCCGCCACGACCTAGGGAACACCCCACACACCCCCACTGGCCGCCCAAAGCCTCACAGCGACCGCTCGCCGTGGACACCGCCGCCTCTGCCGCTCAGAGTGCCACCTCGCCCATACTGCATACCACCGCCCCTACGCCCGCATTCACTTCCTAGAGCACCGCCAGGAGACCGCCTGTCGATCGCCACCCTCCGCCATGCCGCTAGCTGCCCATAGCCATGTCGCCACCGTCGCCGGCCCATCCCTCTCGGTCTCGCCGTCGAGCCTATAAAAGCAGGGCACCCCCAGCCGTTTGAAGCACACCACTCCACTCCCCTCACCTCCTTGACCGTCCCACACCATTAGCCGGAGCAAGGGGAGTAGTAGCTCACCGGAATTGGAGCAGGAGCCACCGCCTCTGGAGGAGAAGGGCGCCGCTGATTGCGACCACCCCCAGAGCGACCTCGACCGACCCTCATCTCGCCGTCGTATCCCAGTTCGTTTGCCCACCTCGCCGTTGTCGCTGGAGCCCTGGTACGTCACCGATAGACCCCCATCGAGCCGCTAGGGTTCGAGCTCGCCAGCGACCTGTTCGTCGTCGATGACGACCCTCAGCCGTAGATCCCCCTTCTAATCCTACGGCCCACAGCGCGCGTACCGTTTCGCGTGTTAAGTACCGCTGACAAGCGGGACCCCCTGTCAGCTGAGCCCCGCGCTGCGGAGCTCCACTGGGCTGGCCCAAGTTCTTTCCCGCGCTAGCCCAGCCATTCAAAATTTGAATTTTCTTTTTAAGTTGAATCTAGTTTCTGTCCACCAGTTTAAAATTCAATTCTGGGATTTTTACAAATCCATTTTGCATGTAACCAATTTGTCCCCAAAGGTATTGAAATGATCTATCCAAGCCCGTTGGATTTAATACAATTAGAGTTATAGATCTCTCCTAGTAAAAATAACAAAACAGAAGCTTTTGCAACTTGCAACATTTTTATAAAATCAACCAAGTTATCTTTTGAGTTGATTCCAACTCTCAAAAATCACATTTCATCATATCTATATAAATATGTAATAATATTAATGTTTACATGCAGTGACTTTGGACTAGTACGAAAATAATGCTATATAGGCATTTCTAGTCACTTTAAATCATTAAATAATAAACTTGAACCAAAGTAATATTGATCCAACCTTTAAATCTCATTCCACCATGTCATAATATGTGGTGATGACATGTGTCAACATGATCCCATATTTTAGGTGGTGAATATTAAATTTTAATTAATTTTTCAATGAGTAGAAATTACTTTTCTGAAATAAAAAGGATGAAACCATTGAATTAAACTTGTCATGCTTGTGATGGTAATAGATCATCAAATATGTGTCTTAAAATGCTTCTTAGCCTAGTTAAGTATTGTTTGGTGATTTGTGTACTCCATATGTATTTATAGACGATAGTACCGACCAAGCTTTCGAGGAGGAGGAGTTCTACCAAGAAGAAGAAGAAGAAGAAGAAAACTTCAACCACTGCACCAACCAAGGCAAGCTACTATTAGCAAGCTAGCACTATCCAAGTGCAAGCCACCCTAAACAATGCAAACTAACACTTGCAAGTTTAGTGCTTAGCAACCTAGGACCAAACTAGATGGTTTAGCAAAGATGCCTTAGGCATGCTTTGATCACACCCCTTTGACTATCAGTATCCCAAGTTTTATTTACAAGTTTTACTTCCCTTAGTTTACACAAAGCTCTTTACTTGTTTTGAAGGTAGCATGAAAAGTATAAAACTTGACCTATTTAGAACCCCTTTAGATGTCATTCTATGTCATGAGATTGAACCCATCTTTTCCACCTTAGTGAACACTCTTAACTTAGTAATTTAGAGTGGATCAAAAACTTGAGTCACTTTAGATGGGAACACTTGATGAAAATGAGTTATGATAACCTTGGAATGATGAGTCATTCTATTGAGATGTTTTGACATGTGTTGAGAAACACAAATGGTTGATGATGATGAAAATGTTGAGGCATGAGCCTTGACCCCTTTTATAAAACTGATGGTTGGATTCGCATGCGATACCATTCCAAATTTACCGTACAACCACACTACCTGAATTGGGTAAGGCTTAGCTGGAAATTTATATGCATTAGTATTAGTTCCCTCACAGGAGAGGTTTGAGCTCAGGCTAACTCTCAATGTTGTCCACCTATGCAGTGCCCAAGATGACTTATGGTCATGGTTGGGAGGCCATGCTCATAGGAGAGGTGCTTATACTAGGGTTTGTAAAGGGAAGGTTATGTTTGATTATCTGCATACTAAGTATGATGATTCAGGGTTATGCCTGACAGATGTATCGAATCTTGTGGTGAAAGTGTACCACCTCTGCAGAGTGTCAAACTATTCCAATAGCCGCGTCCGCGGTTATGGACAGTTGGAATGGCCATACTGTTTCATTGTCAGATGTTTTCAAAGTACTTTAAAATGAATGATGAAACTTGACTTGACAACAACAAGGTTGTGTTTATGACCTTAGCTTCCCACTTAAGTGCTTCTAGAACTTTACTTTATCTTTCTTTGCTTCTGAACTCAGCTTAGGTTTCAAACTTAACTTTATAGTTAAACTTAGAGTTAGCACTTTACTTTAGATTTATCCTACTTGTTAGTGGCAGTTTGCGAGTACTTAAAGAGTACTCATGGCTTTTGTCCCTGGCTATTATCATGGCCAGACTATGAAGGAGACTATCAAGATGATGGCTAGCAGGACGGCTATGATAACTAGGACTATCTGCCTTCGTCAGCATTGCCTGTGCCCCTGAAGATGTCCCCACCGCTACACTTATCTTTTATTTCTGCTGCTTGTTGTATTAAGACTGGATCATGAGATCCTTATTTGTGTAAGACCTTATGTATGGTTTGTAATGGATGATGTACTGTGATATCCAATCCGTTATGTCTCGCAAAAATGGTAATCCTAGGATTGCGAGGTATGGCATAACGGGCATCTGGGATTAAAAATCCGGGTGTTGACATGTGATAATATGTGAAAGTCATTTGATTACTTGTCACATATAAATCATGCCTAAGTTTAGCAAATTAACTTGAACACCATGTATTACTTGAATACAAAGTGTTTAATGAATTGTTGAAAGTAAATACATATTCGATGTATTGAGTTTTGTCAAAATGGTAATTATGATTATATGATCATTTAAATGTGTAAAGAAGTTTACCAAAGGCAACATGAATATGAAACTATTTGATATGATCAAATTATTTCATGAACAAAGGGTATTAAAGATAAATGAGAATCTAATTACTACGATTTGATCAGTAGTAATGAAATTCAAACTTTATAAGATTGGCATAAAAGAAATTATGGAATGCAATGCGTTTGAAACGTCAAAATGCAAAGCATCACAATGTGATATTCGATATCAAAATGGGTGAATAGATGGCGCCAAAATCATTGTAGTGTAGATGTAGAGAGCATTAGTTAGAAATAGTTAGCACTCAATTAGAACATATATTGAACCATCTGGATTCGTGAGATCGGCTCCATATCAAGTATGGATCGTCGTAAAAGTTTTGGGGTAATTCGATATAACCGAAACAATAGCGAATAAGTCCTTGTAGAGTATTCAATGGAAACTTTGAATATGAAATCCATAGCTAAAACCAAAAGAGAAGCAAAACTTGTATTGCTTGGATTTTGGTGCATTCTTGAGGAAGTTCACATTCAGTGATATTTCTCGATTATGGAGCAAATGGAAGATTGTTGAAAACACGATGAGGATTGAAAACCCTGCATCAGAGTGTTGAGAAGCATAACGGAAAATGTTCCTAAACGATTCTCTTCACAAAGGAAAGAATTAATGATAATGATCATTGTGTTTTCCCCACTGGTGTTTTCACTACATGAAGTAGGATTCAAAATGTAACCCATATCTTGTATGGAGATATTGTGAATCATTTGTCATGATGAATAATGTAGTAGAGCACACATCTTGACACTCTGTTAGGAGCATAACAAGTAAGCAAGTAATAAGATTTAACTCAACCGTCGTTAAGTACTTTGATAACTGTCGTTCCATGGACTTGCACGACAATTACAGTTCACAACAAATCCATTACAGGTGTTTGAGTATAACAGTACGAAAGAGTTCAATTCAAGGCAAGAATTATCAACTACGCACCTAAATGTCCCTGAATAGCAACATATCTCTAACATAGGAAAACAAAGCGCCATCTTTCCCGAGCAAACTACACATTGTTAGCACTTCGATGTAGGTATCAGCTGTATACCTGTGCAGAGATCTCCTCTGCAGCGAATTGCTTGCCGTTTGCTGGGCAATCGAGCTTGACGTTGGCGTTAGGAAATAATGGTAAACTAGAATTATGAGAAATCCTAGAAGCAAAATTCACTTGAGATTAGAAAGCAATTCGTTGCTGAATCTCACAAGTAAAAGGGGTTACTTGAATTTTCTAAATGACTCCAAAGCCATAGTGGAAAAAGGGGGTGAATGACAAAAGCACAATTTGTCAAGTAATGGTCAAATTCAAATGAATTTGATTCAAGTGTGCTAAATGTCTAGTGGATTTAAAACTAGTAAAAGTACTAATATCTCATAGTAAAACTCCAAGTTTGATATTTGATCAAAGGATTTTGAAATCGTTCAAAATAGTGAGTAGATATGCAATTTGCATGAAATTGAGTGGGAGCTACAAAAGTCTTCCTAAAACAATATGTGAATGACATATTTTTCTGAGTGGGAGCAGTATAAGTCTAAAATTCAAATATGTAGGAACATAGTTTGAGTAAGAGTAGTGACTCATACCCAAATATGTAGGAACATATTTTGAGTGGGAGCTTATAGGAGTGATTATGGACAGTTGGAATAGCCATACTGTTTCGTTGTCAGATGTTTTCTAAGTACTTTAAAATGAATGATGAATCTTGACTTGACCACAACAGGGTTGTGTTTATGACCTTAGCTTCCCACTTAAGTGCTTCTAGAACTTTACTTTATCTTTCTTTGCTTCTGAACTCAGCTTAGGTTTCAAACTTAACTTTATAGTTAAACTTAGAGTTAGCACTTTACTTTAGATTTATCCTACTTGTTAGTGGTAGTTTGTGAGTACTTAAAGAGTACTCATGGTTTTGTCCCTGGCTATTATCATGGCTAGACTATGAAGGAGACTATCAAGATGATGGCCAGCAGGACGACTATGATAACTAGGACTATCTGTCTTCGTCCGCATTGCCCGTGCCCCTGAAGATGGACCCCACCGCTACGCTTATCTTTTATTTCCGCTGCTTGTTGTATTAAGACTGGATCATGAGATCCTTATTTGTGTAAGACCTTATGTATGGTTTGTAATGGATGATCTACTGTGATATCCAATCCGTTATGTCTCGCAAAAATGGTAATCCTGGGATTGCGAGGTATCGCATAACGGCCATCTGGGATTAAAAATCCGGGTGTTGACAAGTTGGTATCAGAGCCATCCTGACCATAGGAGACCCTAGTTAGAATAGACGTCCGAACAAAAACTTAGTTTCAAAACCAAAGTGAGTATTTATGAAAAACTATCTCCTCTCTTACCCTTGTGAATTCTTTCTTTCTCAAAAATTCATGTTCCTCAAAATCCTTACATTACTACTTAAAATTTGACACACTTGATCACTTCACTAACTTCCTCATCCTTAATTATTGTAGATGGAGACTCAGTTCAGCAAGTTCTACTAGTTGGGAAACGGAGGTCAGCTGATCTTCGAGAGGGATCTGGATTCACTGTCGGAGTTACTAGGACGCCTGCACCCGGAGTTTCTTGGAGCTCAACTTCCAGGACCCCCAGGAGGAGACCTACAGTGGCTAGTCACCGCGGATCTTAGAGGAAGCATCGAAGCACCAACTTTTAGGAGAATTCAGTTCTCTGTGAGAGAGAACAACTGGCTAGATGGATTTGCCAGGGTAATGCATGAAGCTATCGCACGTCTATGTGCCCTCAGCATCAACAAGATCCAAGGAACGAGTTTTGCCCACTATGCAAGACGTGACTTCATGGGAATGCCAATGGAGATGCCGGGTCACCCCGAGTTGAGGCGTCAAGTGGAGAACCTTGACTTCTTGTTGCATGACAGACAGAAGGAACTAGACAATGCAGAGAGTTAGCCAACCAGAACCGTGCCATTGCCGACCAGAAGGCCCAGACTTTCGCACTGCTTGTCCAAGACCGCCAGTCTCTTTGCCGCCAGCGTGCCAAGAAGGATCGCACCATCGCCCATCTTCGCAAGAAGGTGGCCGAACTCGAGAAGACCGTCAAGGAGCAGGAAGCTCAGCTTGCAGCAAAGGAAGAAGAAGATGAGGGTGAAGACATCTGGGGAGACATGGATTCTTACCTCAGCAACGATGATGACTTTCTAGAGGAGGATGCCGTGGACTTCTACACTGACGATGATGACTCCGACTTCATCGACGATGAGTAGATGCACTAGAGTACTATCGTAGCTTGAGATGTATCGATCTCATTGTATCGTAGCTTGCAGAATGGTTCTTCAAACCATCTGTTTTCCCTTTGATTGTTGTGGTGTGTGTTGTATTGTGTGCTTGCTTGCATGAATGAAAATGAAGCTAGTTGAAAAACCTGAGTCTAACTCAAAGTTTTAGCTTTGAAACCCCAAAACCATGAACCTTAGAATTTCCCTCTTACCTCTATATCCTTCTAAATCTTCAGATGACTCGTGGGAACCAAGGAGGGAGCAGCTCGTCACAAGACCCAATGCTGCAGATCTTGCAGAATCTCATAGCATACCGTGAAGCAAGCAGGGCAGAACGTCAAGCCAACTTAGCAACACTTCAACAGATCGCCCAGATGGCCCTCAACAACCAAGGGCACGTAAATCAGGATCACCAGGGATCCAAACCCAAAAACTTTCAGAACACCAATCCCCCAATCTTCAACCAATCTGAAAACCCATTAGATGCTAATGACTGGTTACAGACCATGGAAAACAACTTAGAAGTTGCCAGAGTTGATGAAAATGAGAAAGTTCTCTTCGCCACCCACTATCTGGTAGGAGATGCAAGAGCTTGGTGGAATAGCATCCGCAATATGAACCATGGTCAAGTGATGACATGGGAAGCATTCAAACTCAAGTTTAGCCGCACCCACGTGCCACAAGGTCTAGTCAACAGAATGAGAGATGAGTTCCGCGAATTAAAGCAAGGAAGGATGACTGTGGTGGAGTACCGTGACAGATTCCTGTCACTTGCCAGATATGCACCTCATGAGATCAACACGGAGGCCAAGAAGAAGGAGAGATTTTTGAACGGACTGCATGATGAGATGCAGACTGTCCTCGTCAACATCTGTTTCTAGGATCTCGAAGAGCTAGTCGACTCTGCTATTCAGATGGAAGGGAAGATTAATCAGGAAAACGATAACCACAAGCGTCGTATGATGCAGCAGTCTGGATCCAACAGTCACCAGCAGTACCGTCCCAACCCTTCACCAGGATATGCACCAAGGAACAACCGACCCCCAATGTCTCGCCCAAGCTAACCCAACTGTAGCAGAGGCAATGTGAAGCCCGGAGGAAACAATCACAACTCCGGTAACGCCAACAATTTCAACCGTGCCCCTCCCAAGAACAACAGCAACAACAACACTGCACCCAGAACTGGCAGCAATGTTGTGCCTATCGCAGCCAAGGACAAATCCCTGATCACTTGTTTTGAGTGTGGAATGAAGGTTCACTACTCCAATGAGTGTCCCAAGAAGACTGCAGCCAATGCCAATGTGAATGCCCTAGCTCAGCAGTAGCGTCGTGTTCAGCTAGGAAGGAGATTTGCCCAGGGAACCCTCACAACCGCAATGGCCGTCTCTTCCACATGAACGCAGAAGAAGCCCAGGAAGCGCCAGATGTAGTGATGGGTATGTTTTCTGTCAACTCAGTTTTAGCAAGAGTATTGTTTGATTCGGGAGCATCGCATTCATTTATCACCAAAGAATTTACATGCACTAGTAAGATTCGTCCAACCAACCTGAAGCATGTCATGATAGTTCAAATTCCCGGTTCAACAACCAAAGCTACAAAATTTGCAAAGCTATACCTATCAGAATACATGGGATAGATTTTTATGCCAACCTAATTGTACTTGGAACCAAAAGATTGGAAGTAGTACTAGGTATGGATTGGATGTCAAGGCATAAAGGATTGATAGACTGTGCTAAGAAAGCCATCACCATGACCAGTAGTTCTAGAGTCACAGTAGAGCATATCTCTGAAACCTTACCCCATCAATTCAAGTGCAACAAGAGTGTAGCCCTGCCCACCATTGACCAAGTCCGAGTAGTCTGTGAATACCCCGACGTATTCCCAGATGAATTGCCAGGTATGCCCTCGGATAGGATATTGAGGTCATTATCAAACTAATCCCCGGAACCGGACCCATAGCCTAGAGACCCTATAGCATGAACCCCTCAGAGTTAGTGGGACTGAAGAAGCAGTTGGATGCCATGTTAGAGAAATGCTTGATTCAACCAAGCGCATCGCCATGGAGATCCCCAGTGTTATTCGTCGACAAGAAAGATGGAGGCAACCGTCTATGCACAAATTACAGAAAGTTAAATTATGTCACCATCAAGAAAAAGTACCCTTTGCCAAAGGTAGAGGATCTATTTGATGAGTTGACCGGAGCTCAGGTATTCTCAAAGATTGATCTTAGGACTGGTTATCACCAACTTAAGATTCGTGCAACGGATATTCTGAAGACCGCCTTTACTGCTCGCTATGGTTTATACGAGTATACGGTTATGTCTTTTGGATTAACCAATTCCCCTCCCTATTTCATGAATCTCATGAATAAGATCTTTATGAATTTCCTAGATAAGTTTGTAGTTGTGTTTATCGATGACATCCTTATCTACTCCAAGTCAGAAGAAGAGCATGAGCAACATCTGAGAGTTATCCTAGAAACCCTGAGAGAGCATCAGCTATATGCCAAGTTCAGCAAGTGTGAGTTTTGGCTGAAGGAAGTAGGATTCCTAGGACATATCGTGTCTGCCGGAGGAGTCTCTGTCGATCCCGCCAAGATCAAAGCTGTCGAAGAATGGGAAGCCCCAACCACTCAAACCCAAGTCCGTGCATTTCTCAGATTAGCGGGATATTACCGCAAGTTCGTAGAAGGATTCTCGAGCATCGCCCGACCCATGACCCAATTGTTGAAGACAGACAAGAAGTTTGAATGGACAGACAAATGTGAAGCCAGTTTTCAGGAGCTGAAGAAGAGATTGATAGCCCCAATATTGGTCATGCCTGATATCAAGAAGCCATTTGATGTGTATTGTGACGCATCCAAGATTGGTCTAGGATGTGTATTGATGCAAGAAGGCAAAGTCATCGCGTATCTGTCTCGACAACTGAAGCAGCATGAGCAGAACTATCCGACCCATGATCTTGAGCTAGCAGGTGTGGTTCTAGCATTTAAGACATGGCGTCATTATCTGATGGGTAATCGCTGTGAGATTTACTCAGATCATAAGAGCTTGAAGTATATTTTCACTCAGAAGGAGCTGAATATGAGGCAAAGAAGAAGGATAGAGTTAATCAAGGATTATGACCTTGACATTCACTATCACCCCGGCAAAGCCAATGTGGTAGCTGATGCTCTTAGCAGATTGCCGTGTAGGCTAAACACCATGATCAAGGAGAAGCAACCAAGTTTGTATGAAGAGTTGGAGTAATTCAGGACCGAATTAGTTAGCAAAGGATTATTAGCTAGCATTGAACTTCAACCCACTTTGATTAGCCAAATCAAGGAAACCCAGAAGGGGAATGAAAGTATCGACGGAATCAAACGTCGTATTGGTACAGGAAAGGTACCTTGATTCACTGAAGACGAAGAAGGAGTACTGTGGTACAAAGGACGTATCTGTGTGCCAGCAGATTCAGAGCTGAAGGAAGTTATCATGAAGGAAGCTCATGATACTCTTTATTCTATCCACCCCGGAGGAACAAAGATGTATCAGGATTTGAAAGAGCAATTTTGGTGGCACAAGATGAAGAGAGAGATCGGAAGCTACATCGCCAAATGCGACATCTGTCAAAGAGTCAAAGCAGAACATCAGAGACCTGCAGAACTGTTACAACTATTGCAGATTCCGGAATGGAAATAGGATTCCGTCGGAATGGACTTTATCACCGGTTTACCTACTTCTAGTAGGGGAAATGACTCAATCTGGGTCATAGTTGATAGACTGTCCAAGGTAGCCCAATTTATACCTGTCAAGACAACTTACCAGAGTGCAAAGTTAGCAGAGCTATACATTGCTAGGATTGTTAGTCTACATGGAACCCCCAAGACCATCGTATTAGATCAAGGAACCCAGTTTACCTCAAGATTTTGGCAGAAAGTCCAAGAAGGATTAGGAACCAAGTTGAACTTCAGTACAGCGTATCACCCGCAAACAGATGGACAGACTGAGAGAGTCAACCAGATCCTAGAGGATATGCTTAGAGCTTGTGTGTTGGAATATGGATCAAAATAGGAAGACTGCCTGCCTTTCACAGAATTCTCATATAACAACAGTTATCAAGCTAGTTTGCAGATGGCACCATTTGAATTCCTATACGGTAGAAAGTGTTGTACCCCTTTGAATTGGTCGCAAGTAGGAGAGAGTCAGATCTTTGGACCGGACATTCTCTGTGAAGCAGAAGAGAAAGTTCACAAAGTCCGTGAGCACCTCAAGACCGCCCAATCTAGACAGAAGAGCTATGCTGACAAAAGAAGGAGAGACCTGACTTTCAATCTCGGCGATTTTGTATATCTTAAGGTTTCACCATTGAAGGGAACTCAATGCTTTAGTCTGAAGGGAAAATTAGCCCCCAGATATACCGGACCTTTCAAGATTCTGAACCGTCGAGGAGAAGTATCATATAAACTGGAACTACCTGAAGAGATGTCAGCCATCCACAATGTGTTCCATATCTCATTACTTCGCAAATGTTTGGAAGTGCCTTAGAAGACTGAAGTTTTCAAGAACATCGATCACAGAGCTGTTGAAATCAACAAGGACCTGACCTATAGAGAAGTACCCATCCGTATCTTAGAAGAAGCCTACCGAACCACCAGGACCAGGAGTATCAAGTTTCTCAAGATTCAGCGGAGCAACCATACCGAGGAGGAAGCCACTTGGGAGCGAGAAGATTACATCAGGACAGAGTTCCCAGATCTCTTTAGTTCCTAGTTTTCTTTGCAGATCTCTGGACGAGATTTTGTTTACGGGGGGAAGGTTTTTAACATCCCAAAACTTCAATCCAAGCTTATCAATATCTAAATCATCAAATTTAGGGTTAACAAAAACTTTTCTAAAATTAAAATGGAAGCATTCATGTGTATGTGCATTTAAATTAGGAATTGATTTGAATTGTCATGGTTCTGTGATTCTTTGGTTGTAAAATGTTTCTTAGGTGATTTAAACATCATCTACATCTTTCCCAAACTTTTCCTAAAGAAAATCAAATCAAAAAGAATTAAAAAGGAGGAATGGTCATTTTGGCCATTTTAATCCACTACACTACTTTGAGTGTTCCTAGCACTCATTTCTTAACAGAAACAATTCATGATCTTTGCACCCCTTGCTAGTACACATAATGAGGTACCAAGGCCCACCTTTAGATCTGTTAAAAACATCCTTTTACTTATTTTAAATGGTATTTGAAAATTGAATCCAATGCATATGCATAGATCACCCCTATTGCAAAAACCATCTATTTGAGATCCACATCCAAAACCCTTGCAACTAGAGACTACCTAGCACCAGTGGAGATCACTCAAAAATTTTGAACTCAAAATTCAAAAGTTTTCTTCTTGCGGCCATTTCATCAAATAGCTTGTGTGCACAAATCTGTCCAAAATCCAAACACTATTTGGAGCAGTATTTTGGTCACCATTTGGAGCCGGAGCCGCCGCCTCTGGAGGAGAAGGGCGCCGCTGATTGCGACCACCCCCAGAGCTACCTTGATCATCCCTGAGCTCGCCGTCATCTCCCAGTTCGTTTGCCCGCCTCGCCGTCGTCGCTGGTGCCCTGCTACGTCGCCGATATACCCCCACCGAGCCGCTAGGGTTCTAGCTCGCCGGTGACCTGTTCGTCGTCGTCGACGACCCTCAGCCGTAGATCCACCTTCTAATCCTACGACCCACAGCGCGCGTACCATTTCGCGTGTTAAGTGCCGCTGACAAGCGGAACCCCCCTGTAAGCTGAGCCCCGCGCCGCGGAGCGCCCCTGGGCCGGCCCAAGTTCTTTCCCGCGCTAGCCCAACCATTCAAAATTTGATTTTTCTTTTTAAGATGAATCTAGTTTCTGTCCACCAGTTTGAAATTCAATTCTGGGAGTTTTACAAATCCATTTTTTATGAAACCAATTTTGCCTGAAAGGTATTGAAATTATCTATCCAAGCCCGTTGGATTTAATCCAATTAGAGTTATAGATCTCTCCTAGTAAAAATAACAAAACATAAGCTTTTGCAACTTGCAACATTTTTATAAAATCAACCAAGTTAGCTTTTGAGTTGATTCCAAGTCTCAAAAATCACATTTCATCATATCTATCTAAATATGTAATAATATTAATGTTTACATGCAGTGACTTTGGACTAGTACCAAAATAATGCTATATAGGCATTTCTAGTCACTTTAAATCATTAAATAATAAACTTGAACCAAAGTAATATTGATCCAACCTTTAAATCTCATTCCACCATGTTATAATATGTGGTGATGACATGTGTCAACATGATCCCATATTTTAGGTGGTGAATATTAAATTTTAGTTCATTTTTCAATGAGTAGAAATTATTTTTATAAAATAAAAAGGATGAAACCATTGAATTAAACTTGTGATGCTTGTGATGGTAATAGATCATCAAATATGTGTCTTAGAATGCTACTTAGCCTAGTTAAGTATTGCTTGTGATTTCTGTACTCCATATGTATTTACAGACGATAGTATCGACCAAGCTTTCGAGGATGAGGAGTTCTACCAAGAAGAAGAAGAAAACTTCAACCACTGCACCAACCAAGGCAAGCTACTATTAGCAAGCTAGCACTATCCAAGTGCAAGCCACCCTTAACAATGCAAGCTAACACTTGCAAGTTTAGTGCTTAGCAAGCTAGGACCAAACTAGATGGTTTAGCAAAGATGCCTTAGGCATGCTTTGATCACACCCCTTTGACTATTAGTACCCCATGTTTTATTTACAAGTTTTACTTCCCTTAGTTTACACAAAGCTCTTTACTTGTTTTGAAGGTAGCATAAAAAGTATAAAACTTGACCTATTTACAACCCCTTTAGATGTCATTCTATGGCATGAGATTGAACCCATCTTTTCCACCTTAGTGAACACTCTTAACTTAGTAATTTAGAGTGGATCAAAAACTTGAGTCACTTTAGATGGGAACACTTGATGAAAATGAGTTATGAAAACCTTGGAATGATGAGTCATTATATTGAGATGTTTTGACATGTGTTGAGAAACACAAATGGTTGATGATGATGAAAATGTTGAGGCATGAGCCTTGACCCCTTTTATAAAACTGATGGATGGATTCGGATGCGATACCATTCCAAATTTACCGTACAACCACACTACCTGAATTGGGTAAGGCTTAGCTGGAAATTTATATGCATTAGTTGTAGTTCCCTCACGGGAGAGGTTTGATCTCAGGCTACCTCTCAATGTTGTCCACCTATGCAGTGCCCAAGATGACTGATGGTCATGGTTGGGAGGCCATGCTCATAGAAGAGGTGCTTATACTAGGGTGTGTAAAGGGAAGGTTATGTTTGATTATCTGCATACTAAGTATGATGATTCAGGGTTATCCCCGACAGATGTATCGAATCTTGTGGTGAAAGTGTACCACCTCTGCAGAGAGTCAAACTATTCGAATAGCCACGTCCGCGGTTATGGACAGTTGGAATGGCCATACTATTTCGTTGTCAGATGTTTTCTAAGTACTTTAAAATGAATGATGAATCTTGACTTGACCACAACAGGGTTGTGTTTATGACCTTAGCTTCCCACTTAAGTGCTTCTAGAACTTTACTTTATCTTTCTTTGCTTCTGAACTCAGCTTAGGTTTCAAACTTAAGTTTATAGTTAAACTTAGAGTTAGCACTTTACTTTAGATTTATCATACTTGTTAGTGGTAGTTTGCGAGTACTTAAAGAGTACTCATGGCTTTTGTCCCTGGCTATTATCATGCCCAGACTATGAAGGAGACTATCAAGATGATGGCCAGCAGAACAGCTATGATAACTAGGACTATCTGCCTTCGTCAGCATTGCCTGTGCCCCTAAAGATGGACCCCACCGCTACGCTTATCTTTTATTTCCGCTGCTTGTTCTATTAAGACTGGATCATGAGATCCTTATTTGTGTAAGACCTTATGTATGGTTTGTAATGGATGATGTACTGTGATATCCAATCCGTTATGTCTCGCAAAAATGGTAATCCTAGGATTGCGAGGTATGGCATAACGGGCATCTAGGATTAAAAATCCGGGTGTTGACATGTGATAATATGTGAAAGTCATTTGATTACTTGTCACATATAAATCATGCCTAATTTTAGCAAATTAACTTGAACACCGTGTATTACTTGAATACAAAGTGTTTAATGAATTGTTGAAAGTAAATACATATTCGATGTATTGAGTTTTGACAAAATGGTAATTATCATTATATGATCGTTTAAATGTGTAAAGAAGTTTACCAAAGGCAACATGAATATGAAACTATTTGATATGATCAAATTATTTCATCAACAAAGGGTATTAAAGATAAATGAGAATCTAATTACTACGATTTGATCAGTAGTAATGAAATTCAAACTTTATAAGATTGGCATAAAAGAAATTGTGGAATGAAATGCGTTTGAAACGTCAAAATGCAAAGCATCACAATGTGATATTAGATATCAAAATGGGTGAATAGATGGCGCCAAAATCGTTGTAGTGTAGATGTAGAGACCATTAGTTAGAAATAGTTAGCACTCAATTAGAACATATAGTGAACATCTGGATTCGTGAGATCGGCTCCATATCAAGTATGGATCATCGTAAACGTTTTGGGGTTATTCGATATAACCAAAACAAAAACGAATAAGTCGTTGTAGAGTATTCAATGGAAACTTTGAATATGAAATCCATAGCTAAAACCAAAAGAGAAGCAAAACTTGTATTGCTTGGATTTTGGTGCATTCTTGAGGAAGTTCACATTCAGTGATATTTCTCGATTATGGAGCAAATGGAAGATTGTTGAAAACACGATGAGGATTGAAAACCCTGCATCAGAGTGTTGAGAAGCATAACGGAAAATGTTCCTAAACGATTCTCTTCACAAAGGAAAGAATTAATGATAATGATCATTGTGTTTTCCCCACTGGTGTTTTCACTACATGAAGTAGGATTCAAAATGTAACCCATATCTTGTATGGAGATATTGTGAATCATTTGTCATGATGAATAATGTAGTAGAGCACACATCTTGACACTCTGTTAGGACCATAACAAGTAAGCAAGTAATAAGATTTAACTCAACCGTTGTTAAGTACTTTGATAACCGTCGTTCCATGGACTTGCATGAAAATTACGGTTGACAACAAATCCATTACAGGTGTTTGAGGATAACAGTACGAAAGAGTTCAATTCAAGGCAAGAATTATCAATTACGCACCTAAATGTCCCTGAATAGCAACATATCTCTAAATAGGAAAACAAAGCGCCATCTTTCCCGAGCAAACTACACATTGTTAGCACTTAGGTGTAGGTATCAGCTGCATACCTGTGCAGAGATCTCCTCTGCAACGAATTGCATGCCGTTTGCTGGGCAATCGAGCTTGACATTGGCGTTAGGAAATAATGGTAAACTAGAATTATGAGAAATCCTAGAAGCAAAATTCAATTGAGGTTAGAAAGCAATTCGTTGCTGAATCTCACAAGTAAAAGGGGTTACTTGAATTTTCTAAATGACTGCAAAGCCATAGTGGAAAAAGGGGGTGAATGACAAAAGCACAATTTGTCAAGTAATGGTCGAATTCAAATGAATTTGATTCAAGTGTGCTAAATGTCTAGTGGATTTAAAACTAGTAAAAGTACTAATATCTCATAATAAAACTCCAAGTTTGATATTTGATCAAAGGATTTTGAAATCGTTCAAAATATTGAGTAGATATGCAATTTGCATGAAATTGAGTGGGAGTTATAAAAGTCTTCCTAAAACAATATGTGAATGACATATTTTTCTGAGTGGGAGCAGTATAAGTATCAAATTCAAATATGTAGGAACATAGTTTGAGTAAGAGTAGTGACTCATACCCAAATATGTAGGAACATATTTTGAGTGGGAGCTTATAGGAGTGATTCTTAAGTGTGTTAAGAATAAAAGCGCAAATACCGATAAATAATGATTTATAAGGTGTAGAAGTTGATAATAATTGTATTATGATATTATGTAGTATTCCTTAAGGGATTATGAAAAGGGTTTCAGAATAGAAGTTAATTAAGGAACTGGTCCTTAATAACTCAAGTTAGGAATAATATTAAGTTTAAACATCAATGGTTGAAAGAAAGAAAGGATAATCATCATCCACTATGTTGAGACATAGGTTCTATCTTAGAAAACCATGATGATAAATTAACATAATATATGATCCATTGAGGAACATTTGAAAAGTAATTAAGTTTGAATCATGGAACATTGAGCTAAGTTTGTCCGCAGTGTCTAATAGAGAACTGCAGACATATTTTCCAAATCCATAAAGGATGACATATCTTAAAGAATCAAGGGTTATGTTATAAGGGAATATGTTGGAAAGTCCCGTAATACCTATTAGAGTCAAGTAGGAAGCGAGGTGAACAAAACATCGAAAGTTGCACAGGGTGCACTCATGTTTCGATGATTAGATTTATAATAATAGATAAGGGTACTATCTAAAGTATTGTATAATGTTATGGCGAGGCTAGTTCACTTTTAACATAGAATGATGTGTCCTAGGGCACAGTGCCCATGAGAAAACCCTCGAGGTTGATCGGAATTCATTATAGGCTCCTGGAATTAGGCCTCATTCTGCTGCCATAGCAACGATGCATACACACAGATGTTATCATGTGATGATAAACTATTAATGTCAATCAAGGTGACATTAGTAAGTTGCAAAGGATTTGGGACTGTAAAGTACATGCCCAAGACTCAACCTCTTCCATGAGCAAGCATGTTCAGGGTATCGGAAATATGGTGCGAACGATTAAGAACAAATGAAGCTAGTTTAGTTGTACTCTAGTGCAAGTGGGAGACTGTTGGAAATATGCCCTAGAGACAAATAGTAATAAGAACTATTATCATATTTCATAAAGTTTATGATTAAGTTTGATATCATGCTATAACTGTATTGAGTGGAAACATCAATACACGTGTGATATA
Organism: Avena eriantha; assembly: GCA_910589775.1. NCBI lineage: Eukaryota > Viridiplantae > Streptophyta > Magnoliopsida > Poales > Poaceae > Avena > Avena eriantha. The sequence goes on along the minus strand of OU342742.1, from coordinate 453,512,315 downwards.
TAAACAACCAGGGGTTCCCAGTGAAACTCTAGTCACTCGTTCAGTGGTCAACAGATGATTAAGTTTCCTGATCATGTGGCATTTATGCAAGTTGGAAATGGAGTCAACTCATTCTGAGAATGAGATGATGGACAAATACCCAACCTAAACATCGTGATCCTATCATGTCACGAAGTTCAAGTTACGATGATTAGAAATGGATCCTCATAGACTATTCCTTAGATCGTGAGGCTATATCAATCAATGTCTCCCGAGAGTGCTTAGATAGCATAAAGTGCCACTTGGTAATACAGTGGTTATAAAGGTGTGTTCAGGTACTTAGAGGAAACCGTAGAGGCAATATATGTCAAGAGCAGGATTTGTCCGTCCATGTGACAGAAAGATACTCAAGGGCCCACTCGGAGAAGTTATATCCAATAGTTGCGCAACATGTGATTTGATCACATGGATATCACTTGTCGGAACGAGTCAAGTAGCATTGTTCGGTAACGAGATTGAACACGACATGGTGATGTCATTAATCAGATCTCAGGCAATGCAAGTATCGAGAGACAATGGGAATAAGACACGACCGACCTAGTTCAAACGGCGAAAGATCTTCGTGGAACGCACAGGGGTCACATGGCCATCTAGGTCCCTCTGTCGATCATTTGTCCGGGAGTGTCCCGACCATGTCTGGAGTGTTCCCGAACCGTAGGGTATCACGCTTAAGGGTTTGATGATGCTTAGAGAGTGTTTATAGGATCGGTAGAATCGTCGAAGAATAGTAGAGAGATAACCAGAAGGGTTTCGGTAAGTCCGAAGGATGTCCGCAGTGGAGCTGGAAGGTGTTTCATAGCCACAGAGACTGAATAATATGTGAATGAATGTTAAATATTGATTTAATAATTTATTCATAATTATTTAATAAAACAGAAAATCAATTTAAAGGTCAAAAGGATTAATGGGCCAATTTCGGAGGGAAAAGTGCCCATTAGGGAAAGGCAAGGGGAGAAGGATCAGAGGGGGTGGTCGGTGCCCTAGTGCGCCAGCCCCCCCGGCGGCACCACCCCTCCCCTTCTCCTGTCCTTTAGTCCCAACCCAGGACTTTGAGGGAGGTAGTACCTCCCCCTATATATAGTGGGGGTAATTGGCCAGATAAATACCCATAATATTCAATAAAGGTTTCCTCACTTTGGGGGAGACCTCCAATTGATACTCTCTCTTTCTGTAACATCCCAAATCTTTAATCAAGGTTATCAAGATCCAAATCACCCAATTTAGGGTTAACAAAAACGTTTTCTTATTTAACTAAATAAGAATGCATATGAGTGTTGCATTAATATGGAATTGATTTGAATTGCCATGTTTGCTTGTTCTAATAGTTGTAAAATGATTCTAAGATGAATTCCACATCATCTAGATCATTCCCAAGCAAAAGCCAAAGAAAAATAAATAAAAAAGAATTAATAATGGGAAATGGTCACTTTGGCCATTTTAATCAACTAGGTCACTTTAGGTGTTCCTAGCACTCGAATTCAAACAGAAACAATTATGGATCTTTGCACCCCTTTCTAGGACAAGTAAAGATGTACCAAGGCCCACCTTGTGATTTTCCAAAAACATTCAAACTCTAATTTTAAATGACTTTTGAAAATGGAATCAAGTGTATGTACCTAGATCCCACTTTTTCAAAAACCATGCAAATGAATTCAAGTTAACAATTCCCAGCAACCACAGACTACCAAGCAACAGTGGAGATCACTCAAAAAATTTCATTCAAAAATTTCAAAGTTGATTTATTTCGGCCATTTTGTCAAACACCTTATGTACAGAAATCAGACAAAAATCAGAAACACTATTCTGAGCAGTGTTCTGGCAAATGTGGTCTCCCATTTTGCAACCAGAGCAACCCCGGTGCACCACCTACCCTTTGCTAGCCCGGCCACCCACTGTACACACGACCAAATGGTCATGGCCACCATGGCCGACCCCATTTGAGCACCCCCACCGTCGACAGCACTACCCTAGCGCCACCAGCCTCGCCCACCTTATCTAGCGCGTCGCCCGTGCCCCACTTCCCCCTCCAGGCCAGCCCTACCTCAAAGACAGAGAGAGGAGGAGCCAGGACCGCCGCGCCCGGACCGTGTCTGCAATGCCGACGCCGCCCACAGTTCACGCGCTGTCCTCGCTCAACCTGACCTTGCCTCGCTCCCGTCGCTAGCCCACACGACCACCAGTGTCCCAGGAGGCTAACGGACATGCCCATTCCCTCGACCGTGACCTGTAGCCGCCTGCCGCCGCGAAACTCGCCGTCGACCGAGGCAGCGTGTGTGCAGCAACGCTCGCTTCTCCCGACCACATTGCACTGCACGAGCACCTCCGTGACGACCGCCAAGGAACCGCCCACCGTCCTAGCCCACCACCCACGCCTCTAGCTCGCTGTGTCGTCACCCCCGTCGAGCTCCGCCCATGCTGAGATGTGCCCATTTATATCCCCGGTGTCCAGCGGACATGCCAGCGGTTCTGCAGATCTCAATCAACGCAGCCCGCTCCTTCTTGAACAGCTTTCGCCAGTACGCGCTCGTACGCGAGTACCACGCCATTGCCCTCTTCCGCTCCGGCAGCTGGCGGCGGTGCTCCTCGATCTGCCTTGCCAACGCGTTGTCACGCAAGAGCGGCGCGATAGGAACCCCGGCGTAGCTGAGCTCGAAGCCAGCCGGAAGCCTCGCGAACGGCGGCGCGAGTATGTCGTAGTGGGCGAACATCTGAGCCTCGTGCAAGCTGAGTTTGGGCCTCTCCCTCTCCATGGCGATGAAGGAACACGATCTGATTTTCGGCCCCGAGGTTAAGGGGATAAGGTCAAGGACATAGGCCCAATGTAGTTGCCACGGCCAATCAGTTCACAGAACAGACTTCTCGCGGATCGCCCTCGCAAAGGACATCACTATCGTCCACGCACCCTGATCCAATGGCGCCTAACAATCGGGGATCGGGTCTTCTAGAAGCCCAGAGTGGTTGCTGGTTAGTTCTGCGACCCGATTGTTTGTGGCCAACGGTGGTAGTTGACCCGATTTCAATGACACTGGTGGATCTATGTGTGGTCTCTGAAGAGAACACACATCCAATGACTCTAGTTGTTCTTAGTAAAAATAGCACACATGCAATGACACCGGTGGATCCATATGTGGTATGTGAAAAGAACCGTCATGAAATGACTCCAGCTGTTGTTAGTAAAAAGAGCACACATGCAACAACGCTGGTGGATCCATATGTGGTATGTGAAAAGAACACACATGCAATGACTCTAGTTGTTGTTAGTAAAAAGAACACACATGCAATGACACTGGTGGATCCATGTGTGGTATGTGAAAAGAGCACACACGCAATGACACTGGTGGATCCATATGTGGTATGTGAAAAGAACACACATGCAATGACTCTAGTTGTTGTTAGTGAAAAGAGCACACATGCGATGACACTGGTGGATCCATGTGTGGTCTCTGAAGAGAAGACACCTTTCAATGACACTGGTGGAACCATAGGTGGTATGTGAAAAGAATACACATGAAATGACTCTGGTTGTTGTTACTAAAAAGAACACACATGCAATGACACTGGTGGATCCATACGTGGTATGTGAAAAGAACAGTCATGCAATGGCTCTGGTTGTTGTTAGTGAAAAGAACAGTCATGCAATGACTCTCGTTGTTGTTAGTAAAAAGAACACACATGCACTGACACTGGTGGATCCATAGGTGGATTGTGAAAAGAGCACACATGCAATGACACTGGTGGATCCATATGTGGTATGTGAAAAGAACACACATGCAATGACACTGGTGGATCCATATGTGCTATGTGAAAAGAACAGTCATGAAATGACTCCAGTTGTTGTTAGTAAAAAGAACACACATGCAATGACACTGGTGGATCCATAGGTGGATTGTGAAAAGATCACACATGCAATGAAACTGGTGGATCCATATGTGGTATGTGAAAGGAACACACATGCAATGAATCCAGCTGTTGTTAGCGAAAACAACATACATGCAATGACACTGGTGGATCCATGTGTGGTCTCTGAAGAGAATACACATTTCAATGACACTGGTGGATCCATATGTGGCATCTGAAAAGAACACACATGCAATGACTCTGGTTGTTGTTACTAAAATGAACACACATGCAATGACACTGGTGGATCCATAGGTGGTATGTGAAAACAACACACATTTCAATGACTCTGGAAAACGCAATGACACTGGTGGATCCATAGGTGGTCTCTGAAAAGAGCACACATGCAATGACACTGGTGGATCCATATGTGGTCTCTGAAAAGAGCACACATGCAATGACACTCGTGGATCCATATGTGGTATGTGAAAGGAGCACACATGCAAATACTCCAGTTGTTGTTAGTGAAAAGAACACACATACAATGACACTAGTGGATCCATAGGTTGATTGTGAAAAGAACGCAAATGCAATGACACTGGTGGATCCATATGTGGTATGTGAAAAGAACACACATGCAATGACTGCAGTTGTTGTTAGTGAAAAGAACATACATGCACTGACACTGGTGGATCCATGTGTGGTCTCTAAAGAGAACACACATTTCAATAACACTGGTGGATCCATATGTGGTATGTGAAAAGATCAGTCATGAAATGACTTAGTTGTTGTTAGTAAAAAGAACAGACATTTCAATAACACTGGTGGATCCATATGTGGTATGTGAAAAGATCAGTCATGAAATGACTTAGTTGTTGTTAGTAAAAAGAACACACATGCAATGACACTGGTGGATCCATATGTGGTATGTGAAAAGAACAGTCATGAAATGACTCCAGTTGTTGTTAGTAAAAAGAACACACATGCAATGACACTGGTGGATCCATAGGTGGATTCTGAAAAGAACACACATGCAATTACACTGGTGGATCCATATGTGGTATGTGAAAAGAACACACATGCAATGACTCCAGTTGTTGTTAGTGAAAAGAACATACATGCAATGACACTAGTGGATCCATGTGTGGTCTCTAAAGAGAACACACATTTCAATGACACTTGTGGATCCATATGTGGCATGTGAAAAGAACACAAGTGCAATGACTCTGGTTGTTGTTACTAAAAAGAACACACATGCAAGACACTGGTGGATCCATATGTGGTATGTGAAAAGAACAGTCATGAAATGACTCTGGTTGTTGTTAGTAAAAAGAACACACATGCAATGACACTGGTGGATCCATAGGTGCATTGTGAAAAGAGCACACATGCAATGACACTGGTGGATCCATATGTGGTATGTGAAAAGAACAGTCATGCCATGACTCCACTTGTTGTTAGTGAAAAGAACATACATGCAATGACACTAGTGGATCCATGTGTTGTCTCTAAAGAGAACACACATTTCAATGACACTGGTGGATCCATATGTGGCATGTGAAAATAACACACATGCAATGACTCTGGTTGTTGTTACTAAAAAGAACACACATGCAATGAAACTGGGGGATCCATAGGCGGTATGTGAAAAAAACACACATTTCAATGACTAGTAAAAAGAACACATATGCAATGACACTGGTAGATCCATAGGTGGTCTCTAAAAAGAGCACACATGCAATGAAACTGGTGGATCCATATGTGGTATGTGAAAAGAACACACATGCAATGACTCCAGTTGTTGTTACTAAAAAGAACACACATGCAATGACACTGGTGGATCCATAGGTGGATTGTGAAAAGAGAACACATGCAATGACACTGGTGGATCCATATGTGGTATGTGAAAAGAACAGTCATGCAATGACTCCGTTTATTGTTAGTGAAAAGAACACACATGCAATGACTCTGGTTGTTGTTACTAAAAAGAACACTAATGCAATGACACTGGTGGATCCATAGGTGGTATGTGAAGAGAACACACATTTCAATGACTAGTAAAAAGAACACACAAGCAATGACACTGGTGGATCCATAGGTGGTCTCTAAAAAGAGCACACATGCAATGACACTAGTGGATCCATATGTGGTATGTGAAAAGAAAACACATGCAATGACTCTAGTTATTGTGAGTACAAAGAACACACATCCAATGACACTGGTGGATCCACTGGTGGATTCTGAAAAGAACACACATGCAATGCCACTGGTGGATCCATATGTGGTATGTGAAAAGAACACACATGCAATGACTCTAGTTGTTGTTAGTGAAAAGAACATACATGCAATGACACTGGTGGATCCATGTGTGGTCTCTGAAGAGAACACACATTTCGATGACACTAGTGGATCCATATGTGGCATGTGATAAGAACACACATGCAATTACTCTGGTTGTTGTTACTAAAAAGAACACACATGCAATGACACTGGTGGATCTCTAGGTGGTATGTGAAAAGAACACACATTTCAATGACTCTGGTGGATCCATATGTGGTATGTGAAAAGAACACACATGCAATGACTCTGGTTGTTGTTAGTAAAAAGAACACACTTGCAATGACATTGGTGGATCCATAGGTGGTATGTGAAAATAACAGCCATGCAATGACTCTGGTTGTTGTTAGTAAAAATAACACACATGCAATGACTCTAGTTGTTGTTACTGAAAAGAACACACATGCAATGACACTGGTGGATCCATTTGTGGTCTCTAAAGAGAACACACGTTTGAATGACACTAGTGGATCCATATGTGGTATGTGAAAAGAACAGTCATGAAATGACTCAGTTGTTGTTAGTAAAGGGAACACACATGCAATGACACTGGTGGATCCATAGGTGGACTCTAAAAAGAGCACACATGCAATGACTCTGGTTGTTGTTAGTAAAAAGAGCACATATGCAAAGACACTGGTGGATCCATGTGGGGTCTCTAAAGAGAACACACATGCAATGACTCCAGTTGTTGTTAGTGAAAAGAGCACACATGCAATGACACTGGTGGATCCATGTGGGGTCTCTAAAGAGAACACACATTTCAATGACACTGGTGGATCCATATGTGGTATGTGAAAAGAACAACATGAAATGACTCAGTTGTTGTTAGTAAAAAGAACACACATGCAATGAAACTTGTGGATCCATATGTGGTATGTTAAAAGAACAGTCATGCAATGATTCTGGTTGTTGTTAGTAAAAAGAACACACATGCAATGACACTGGTGGATCCATGTGTGGTCTGTGAAGAGAACACACATGCAATGACTCTGGTTGTTGTTAGTAAAAAGAGCACACATGCAATGACACTGTTGAATCCATGTGTGGATTGTGAAAAGAACACACATGCAATGAAACTAGGGGATCCATAGGTGGTATGTGAAAAGAACACACATTTCAATGACTAGTAAAAAGAACATACATGCAATGACACTGGTGGATCCATAGGTGGTCTCTAAAAAGAGCACACATGCAATGACACTGGTGGATCCATATGTGCTATGTGAAAAGAACACACATGCAATGACTCTAGTTGTTGTTACTAAAAAGAACACACATGCCATGACACTGGTGGATCCATAGGTGGATTGTGAAAACAGCACACATGCAATGACACTGGAGGATACATATGTGGTATGTGAAAAGAACAGTCATGCAAGGACTCCGGTTGTTGTTAGTGAAAAGAACACATATGCAATGACTCTGGTTGTTGTTACTAAAAAGAACACACATGCAATGCCACCTGTGGATCCATAGGTGGTATGTAAAAAGAACACACATTCAAATGACTAGTAAAAAGAACACACATGCAATGGCACTGGTGGATCCATAGGTGGTCTCTGAAAAGAGCACACATGCAATGACACTAGTGGATCCATATGTGGTATGCGAAAAGAAAACACATGAAATGACTCTAGTTGTTTTTAGTAAAAAGAACACACATGCAATGACACTGGTGGATCCATAGGTGGATTGTGAAAAGAACACACGAGCAATGACCCTGGTGGATCCATATGTGGTATGTGAAAACAACACACATGCAATGACTCCAGTTGTTGTTAGTGAAAAGAACATACATGCAATGACACTGGTGGATCCATGTGTGGTCTCTGAAGAGAAGACACATTTCAATGACACTGGTGGATCCATATGTGGCATGTGAAAAGAACACACATGCAATGACTCTGGTTGTTGTTACTAAAAAGAACACACATGCAATGACACTGGTGGATCCCTAGGTGGTATGTGAAAAGAACACACATTTCAATGACTAGTAAAAAGAAGACACATGCAATGACACTAGTGGATCCATAGGTGGTCTCTAAAAAGAGCACACATGCAATGCACTGGTGGATCCATATGTGGTATGTGAAAAGAACACACATGCAATGACTCCAATTGTTGTTAGTAAAAAGAACACACATGCAATGACACTGGTGGATCCATAGGTGGATTGTGAAAAGAGCACACATGCAATGACACTGGTGGATCCATATGTGGTATGTGAAAAGAACAGTCGTGCAATGATTTCAGTTGTTATTAGTGAAAAGAACACACATGCAATGACTCTGGTTGTTGTTACTAAAAAGAACACACATGCAATGACACTGGTGGATCCATAGGTGGTTTGTGAAAAGAACACACATTTCAATGACTAGTAAAAAGACCACACATGCAATGACACTGGTGGATCCATAGGTGGTCTCTGAAAAGAGCACACATGCAATGACACTAGTGGATCCATATGTGGTATGCGAAAAGAAAACACATGCAATGACTTCAGTTATTGTTAGTAAAAAGAATACACATGCAATGACACTGGTGGATCCATTGGTGGATTGTGAAACGAACACACATGCAATGCCACTGGTGGATCCATATGTGGTATGTGAAAACAACACAGATGCAATGACTCCAGTTGTTGTTCGTGAAAAGAACATACATGCAATGACACTGGGGGATCCATGTGTGGTCTCTGAAGAGAACACACATTTCAATGACACTGGTGGATCCATATGTGGCATGTGAAAAGAACACACATGCAATGACTCTGGTTGTTGTTACGAAAAAGAACAAACATGCAATGACACTGGTGGATCCCTAGGTGGTATGTGAAAAGAACACTCATCTAAATGACTCTGGTGGATCTATATGTGGTATGTGAAAAGAACAGTCATGCAATGACTCTGGTTCTTGTTAGTGAAAAGAACACATTTGAGTGACACTAATGGATCCGTATGTGGTATGTGAAAAGAACAGTCATGCAATGACTCTGGTTGTTGTTAGTAAAAATGACACACATGCACTGACTCTAGTTGTTCTTACTGAAAAGAACACACATGCAATGACACTGGTGGATCCACGTGTGGTCTGTGAAGAGAACACACATTTAAATGACACTAGTGGATCCATATGTGGTATGTGAAAAGAATAGTCATGAAATGACTCAGTTGTTGTTAGTAAAAAGAACACACATGCAATGACACTGGTGGATCCATAGGTGGTCTCTGAAACGAGCACACATGCAATGACTCTGGTTGTTGTTAGTAAAAAGAGCACACATGCAAAGACACTGGTGGATCCATGTGTGGTCTCTGAAGAGAACACACATGCAATGGCTCCACTTGTTGTTAGTGAAAAGAGCACACATGCAATGACACTGGTGGATCCACGTGTGGTCTCTAAAGAGAACACACATTTCAATGACACTTGTGGATACATATGTGGTATGTGAAAAGAACAATCATGAAATGACTCAGTTGTTGTTAGTAAAAAGAGCACACATGCAATGACACTTGTGGATCCATATGTGGTATGTGAAAAGAACAGTCATGCAATGACTCTGGTTGTTGTTAGTAAAAGAATACACAGGCAATGACACTGGTGGATCCATGTGTGGTCTCTCAAGAGAACTCACATGCAATGACTCTGGTTGTTGTCAGTAAAAAGAGCACACATGCAATGACACTGGTGGATCCATGTGTGGATTGTGAAAAGAACACACATGCAATGACAGTGGTGGATCCATATGTGGTCTCTGAAGAGAACACACATTTCAATGACACTGGTGGATCCATATGTGGTATGTGAAAAGAACACACATGCAATGACTCTGGTTTTTGTTAGTAACAATAACACACATGCAATGACACTAGTGGATCCATAGTGTGGCGCCCCGCAAAAACCACTACTAGAAAATCGCGTTGTTTTTGTGCATTGCATCATCATGGCCGCATGCTCATGTCATCATGCCACCTTGCATTTGAGCATCGTCATGCCATCTTGCATTTGTTTGCATAAAAATATTTTCGAAAAGTTTGTTTTTGTTTTCTAAACGCCCCGTCTTGATTTCAAATTAAAACCCGGGTCTCCGGAATATTGTATTTCGTCTACCAACGGATTTCAAAAGCCCCGTTTTAAATAATAAAATATTTTATTTTATTTTTGGGAGGCAGCCCGCCAGGCCCGAAAGCCCAGCCGGCCACCTCCAGATAAAAATCCTACCTACCCCAGAACCACCCAAAACCTTTTACCACCAAATAACCTAACCAGCCTATCCTACCCAGCCCCTCCACCTCACCCCACCCAATCAGTGCACGCCACCTCCTCTCCGGGCCCCACCTCCCCTCCACACACACAACACACACAGCAGCACACGCATGCCACCAACCCCCGCGAGAGCCAGCCGTGCAGCGCACACGTCCTGCCTGGACCACCACCTCGCACCGCACGCCATCCCCACCCTGGCCACGATCCCAACCACCCCGGTCCCCGCGCCCTGGCCCCACCCCACACGCGCCCCGCGCCTCTCTCTCTCCCTACCCGCGCCTCTTCCGCACCAACCACCGCCGCCGCAAGCGCCAAGCGCCGCCTCCCTCGCCGGTCGCCCCGGCGACCTCGCCGTCCACCCCGCCTCCTCCGCGTCGGCCTCTGCAGGCCTCGATCTGCCTCCTCCTTCTCGGCTTCGCCACCGCTCCGGCAGTGCCCGCCTCTGACCCTGCCGCCTCGGGTTGCCGCTCTGTCTTCTCCGCCCTCGCCGCCCGTCACGACGGCGTCCTCCGCCGCCGCCTATGCGCTCCCCAGCGTCGACCCGCTGCCCCCTCGCCCCGTTCTCTGGCCGCGCGCGAGCCCGACCTTCCCTCCCCCCGAGCCGCCTCACGTCCCGGCGTGGAGCCCCTCACCGTCATCCGCGCCGCCATCCTCCTCCGTTCCATCCCCGCGAGACCTGGCGCCGTCGTCTCCCTAGCAAGCTCGTGCCGCCGCCTGCAATCTCCGCCTCGTCGCTCTGTCTGCTCGCCGGTGCCTCGCTGTGTTCGGCCGCCGTCAAGATAGCTCCCCGCCACCGCGGCTCTCTCCGCCCCTGCTCCGGCCCTCCTTCTCTTCTACACGCGAGCACCTCTTCCCTGCGGGCCGCGGCTTGTCTTCCCCGCGACTGCTACAAGCGCTGTGACCTCGAGGTCGTCCGCCGGGTGTCCTGCCGCGTCGTCCTCACCGAGATGGAGCGGTTCCTGCCTTTTTGTTTGTGTAGCAGGGCACCTAGACCAACGTGGGATTGGTGAACCTTTTCCCTTAAAACGTGTCATCTTCACCAATACCAGCATCTGGCGCCGACACAAAGAATTACTACTCCGACAACCGTCGACACCGAGCGCCATGAGCTGCTACACGTATCAGATGGCCGAGACCGACACGAGATGAGACCCGGAGAATCCCTGGACACCAAGATCTTCCAACGCCGAGACCCAAGACCGACACCGTCACTCGAGGACATCGTCAAGGATGCAAGATCCACGACGCGGAGATGCCCGGAACACCAAGTTCGTTGAGACCCGGAAGACCTGTTCCTAGAGGCGAAGACCGGACCCGATGACCGCCAAGATCGCCACCGGACCAACAAGCACTTCATCGCGGAACGCCAAGATCGCCAACGTAGGACGCCAAGTTCTTCATCTCGGGACACCAAGACCTCCTTCCGAACCCGAGTTCTTCATCACATGCGACAAGATCTACTTCGTTGTCCGAGAACGCTTCCGCCGAGATCGATCCCCGCCGAACCCTGTCGAACCCGAACCCCCGGAACCCAAGCTCTTTCGAACCCAGATGTGTGACCCCTTTTCCGAGACCTCTATTTCCATAATATATAACATATATCTGTTGCATATTAAATGGTTCATGCTTGCATCTCATCATGTGGGTTGGGGGCATTATGCCGATTCACCTCATAATCAAATAAGGAGTCTATCCGCGGGATATCTTTGTCTTATTCCGGGCTCCATTTAATTGGTGTAGCGAACCGATGCTATGTTTCGCCCTGATAATACAACATTTAAATTGCGGGGGTTCTAAACAACTTGAATCATATAATCATTTATCGGGACCCCGGTTCCGCTTAATACTGCCTAATCACACCGCAATTGCATCATATCATAATCATGTCGGATCTTCTGCCGTAGTATTAAATATTGCATCCGGTGTTTCTTCTAGTGTTTGCTACTTCACGGATTAGGCCGGTGAGTTGATGCGAGTATCGACAAGTTCTCCGGATATGATCCGTCGGCAGTGTTTCCCAGGCGAGCATCTCTCCCCCTTCTACCTATTTTGAATTTATAGTCTTTATTTCCTCCTGTTGATCTATTGCTATCCGTGTCGTGATGCTTTAGTGTTCCGTACCAGTTATATTCCTGCAGCCAATATATAGCCTTGGACACCTCCTATTACCTGTTGCTTGTTAAACAGTTGGCCCTGTGAGTCGTAGTTGCTTGCTCAGGTGTTGCTTCACGATGTCGATGTTCCACAGTTGTGGGGAGGTTGGTAGATGTTTAATGGTGGAGCTGATCAGGATTCTAATTACAGTTTGTTAATTAATGTTGTTGGTAGATTAATGCAGAGGCACCGGTGGGTAATAGTAATTATTTGGTTCTTAACCGCTCACTAGTGTCCCCTAGGACCCGAGTTCTTGACACCTGTTCCGAGATCGAGCGCGCTAACCACAGGTGGGGTGTGTGGGCACCCCCATCGGCTTACTACCTGATTTCAAAGTACTGTACCGGGGGCCACAAGTAGTTTGGGGCTTTATTACTATTTTGTACTTATGCTATGTTACTGCTTTATTTAATTTGTGTGTGGAGAACCTGTACTATTTTGGATCGCGCCATGTTTTCGCGGTATCGACAAGCCCAGTCCCCTTTTCGGGTTCCTAGTCGTTTCCAGCCGTCGTCGCAAACCCTGGGTCCGCCTCGGAGCCGGCCGACTTCGTTGCGGGTAGCTTAGTAGGGTGGCCCCCCATGTACTTGCTTTGGGTCTGGGAAACGTCATGACTTAGTCCCCGCCGACATACCGATGGGTGTATGTTAATTGATCTGGCAAAAAGGGTCGAAGTGCGTGTGGATACTTTGGTGCACCCCTGTAGGGTTAAATCTTTTCGAAAAGCCGTGTCCGCGGTTATGGACGACCTGGAGCATAGTTTCTCAATCATAGACAACTATAACTAAAGTGTACTATTATAATTTGACGTGTATGTGAGAAGACTAGTAAGTGGAATAACTGCCAGGGAAAGATTAAATAAAACTGCCAACCGTGTGAGTTTCCTCGGCTGGACTTCCTCGTTTGGTCTCAAGGGGGAATACCAGGATGGGTATGTTTGGTGTTAGTATCAGGTTGGATCCGAATAGGTCTTTCTTATCCCTCTCTAATAGCCGCCAGTATTACAGAGTCTCTATAGGTTGTTTCGTGTCGCTGCGCTGCCGCTTTAGCCCACCATACCTATGTAGGCGAGTGCCGCCGAATTCTAGCCTCGCCGTGTACTGGCCTCGGTACTGACGCTCCTCTTTTTTTATTTCTTTGCCCTTTGTCGGCACCCCTTTTGTTCTAGCAGGTTTGAGATCGACGTCGTTAGCAGGGTTACCCTTCCGGCTTGGCCTGGGCAGGGTTATGGACACCATTGGTTATTCTTCAGGGCTCTTAGCCCAATTTGCATCTTGTCCGTACTCGGACGCTGTATCAATTTCAAGGTGATTTGGATCTTTGTATTGTATATCTGTATTCTTGACTCGTTGAGTCACTGTTGTATATATATCTGTTCCATGGGTCCCATCGAGGACTGTTGTGTAATGATATTACTTTGTTTTCCATCCGCACGAAAGTGCCTGGTGGGCGTCCTTGAATCGTTTCTATGCGGGTTTGGCGGGAAGCGCTAAAACTTGCATAGGACCAATTCGGGGGTGTTACACATAGGTGGTCTCTGAAAAGAGCACACATGCAATGACACTGGTGGATCCATATGTGGTATGTGAAAAGAACACACATGCAATGACTCCAGTTATTGTTATTGAAAAGAACACACACGCAATGACACTGGTGGATCCATAGGTGGATTGTGAAAAGAACACACATGCAATGATACTGGTGGATCCATATGTGGTATGTGAAAAGAACACACATGCAATGACTCTAGTGGTTGTTAGGGAAAAGAACATACATGCAATGACACTGGTGGATCCATAGGTGGATTCTGAAAAGAGCACACATGCAACGACATTGGTGGATCCATATGTGGTATGTGAAAAGAACAGTCATGCAATGACTCTGGTTGTTGTTAGTGAAAAGAACATACATGCAATGACACTGGTGGATCCATATGTGGTCTCAGAAGAGAACACACATTTCAATGACACTGGTGGATCCATATGTGGTATGTGAAAAGAACACACATGCAATGACTCTGGTTGTTGTTAGTAAAAAGAACACACATGCAATGAGACTGGTGGATCCATATGTGGTATGTGAAAAGAACACACATTTCAATGACACTTGTGGATCCATATGTGGTATTTGAAAAGAACACAAATGCAATGACTCTGGTTGTTGTTACTAAAAAGAACACACATGCAATGACACTGGTGGATCCATGTGTGGTATGTGAAAAGAACACACATTTCAATGACTCTGGTGGATCCATATGTGGTATGTGAAAAGAACACAATGCAATGACTCTGGTTGTTGTTAGTAAAAAGAACACATTTGCAATGACACTGGTGTATCCATATGTGGTATGTGAAAATAACAGTCATGCAATGACTCTGGTTGTTGTTAGTAAAAAGAACACACATGCAATGACTCTAGTTGTTGTTAGTGAAAAGAACACACATGCAATGACACTAGTGGATCCATGTGTGGTCTCTGAAGAGAACACACATTTAAATGACACTGGTGGATCCATATGTGGTATGTGAAAAGAACAGTCATGAAATGACTCAGTTGTTGTTAGTAAAAAGAACACACATGCAATGACACTGGTGGATCCATAGGTGGTCTCTGAAAAGAGCACACATGCAATGACTCTGGTTGTTGTTAGTGAAAAGAACACACATGCAATGACACTGGTGGATCCATGTGTGCTCTCTGAAGAGAACACACATGCAATGACTCCAGTTGTTGTTAGTGAAAAGAGCACACATGCAATGACACTGGTGGATCCATGTGTGGTCTCTAAAGAGAACACACATTTCAATGACACTGCTAGATCCATATGTGGTATGTGAAAAGAACAGTCATGAAATGACTCAGTTGTTGTTAGTAAAAAGAACACACATGCAATGACACTTGTGGATCCATATGTGGTATGTGAAAAGAAGAGTCATGCTATGACTCTGGTTGTTGTTAGTAAAAAGAACACACATGCAATGACACTGGTGGATCTATATGTGGTCTCTGATGAGAACACACATGCAATGACTCTGGTTGTTGTTAGTAAAAAGAGCACACATGCAATGACATTGGTGGATCCATGTGTGGATTGTGAAAAGAACACACATTTCAATGACACTGGTGGATCCATATGTGGTATGTGAAAATAACAGTCATGAAAATGACACTGGTGGATCCATATGTGGTATGTGAAAAGAACACACATGCAATGACTCTGGTTTTTGTTAGTAAAAAGAACACACATGCAATGACACTGGTGGATCCATAGGTGGTCTCTGAAAAGAGCACACATGCAATGACACTGGTTGTTGTTACTCCCTCTGACCCATATTAGTTGACTTGGATTTATCTAGATACGGATGTATCTAGTACTAAAAAGTGTCTAGATACATCCGAATCTAGAAAAATTCGTGTCAACTAATATGGGTCGGAGGGAGTAGTAAAAAGAGCACACATTTGAATGATACTGGTGGATCCAGAGGCAGATTTTCCCTCTCTCTCGGTCACAAATCTCACAAAAGCCCAAACGTGTGGAGATCCCAAACATGTGCTCACTCTGGGTGCTATGCCCTGATTGGCTGACACAGATGTCACACGGATCGTCTCCACCAACCGTTGATCCCATGTGATCCAACGGGTAGGATAACCCCTCCCTTCTCTACTTTTATTATGCATGGTCAATTCGTGCCACCTCTCTATCCGTGCCACCGATACTTTACCTCATAAATAAGTGAAAATACATCTATCTAACTAAAATAAATGATCATATTTCGAAGAAGCCATTGTCTTCGCCTTCCGGTTCGTCCTCGTCTTCGTCAACGCCATGGTCCTTGTCATCGCCGCCATCGGTGTCCTCCTCCGACGACTCGACACCGCCCCCTTCCTCGAATAAGCGCGCTATCTCCTCATTGGAGTCCTCTTCCTCCTCTTCGTAGTCCCACGGGTCCATGTCACTCTCCTCCGCTTCTGCCTCCAACTGCTCGATGAACGCCTCCTCGTTGACCGAGTCGAACTCGTCCAAATAGCTATCTCCTCTCTTCTTCCTGGTCTTCTTCTCATTCCTCTTCTTGTCCGTACTTGCCGGTGCAACACGTGCCCCCGTCCTGGTTGTTGCTTTGTGCTCGTCCGACACTTCAGGTACCGCACGCTCCTCATGCGTGACCGGTACGAGCTTCAACGTCGTGGTGTCCTCGAGTGCCGATGTCGATGGATCCTGGCAGGGTCGGACACAACGTGCTGCCTTAGTAGGCGACTCACGAGCGCGGACGATGCAGCGAAGAGCCGGGGCCGCAGGACAGTCAGTGGATGGCTTGGACCTGCCATTGCCACGACGAGGGGGCATCGTGCTCGAGGTAGTTGCTCCGAATGGTCGATGGCAGGTACACAGAGTGGGGTGCCGATCTGATCAAGTGCGAGCAGTGGTTTCGTGCGTCCTGTCCATGCATGCATTTGTTGATTATCAAAAAAAAAAAGAAGAAAGAAGTAATATCTCGCGTACTGAACATAATTTGATCACAACAAAAGTGGCACAGCATATTCTAGACTCGTAAATGTCCCGTGCGTGCCAGTCATGTGGAGTTTGACGGAGTTGGATGTGCCGACGTGATCGTGCAGCAGTTCTGCGTGTCATTGCCCCATCAACACGTGACACACACACACGCGGGACGTGCGCACCGATTCCCGTGACGACCACCCGGCTGGCACTCCCCTTATTATATATTGGATTTTGGGCGGCGCCGAAGACCATTGAAGTGTCCATCGCAATAAAGACAAGTCCCATCGATTCCCTACCCCTGCCTCCCTGGCTTCTTTCAGAAGGTAGACCGTACATGGTGGTATTTTATAATAGTACTAGTACTACTGGACCACGGCCTGTACTCTTTTACTCTTCTCCCACACTAATCACTATCTCCTTCCTCTTGCCGCCGCCACACTCACCCTACAAGCCATGGCTCCACTGAGGAGGGGGAGAGGCTGGTCGACGATCCTCGCGGAGAAAAGGGAGAGAAATCTCCGCAAGGAACTTCTTGTTCTACCAGCCGCTCAAGCCCACCCTCTCATCGATGCCCAATCTCCCCCGACAATGGCGTCGAATGTTCTAGCAGGCGAGGGCTCCTCCCGGCACAGTCTCCTTGTTCTACTTCTTCTCCATCGCCCTCTCCATCTCCCTCTCCATCATGATCTTAATTAGCTTCTTCTTGTTTTTCTTCTTCTTCTGGCTCTTCCTCTTCTACGTATTATAGGCCAGCCGTGGAGCCCGAATCCACCACGACGGAGGCGTTGCAGGACCCATTCGGCCCCGGTCCATGTCTCAGTGAGGTAGCAAATCTCCACGTTGTTATTTCACCGAGTTATGATGTGGATTTCTTAGATGTTGTCCGCCCCGCATTGGTTTTTCTTCTTCTTTTGCGAGTTGTATTAGTTTTCATGAAAATGACTGGATCTCTTGGTCTTTCCTTAATACCGCTATTCATAGATTCACTATGGATTTTTTGTGATTAGGATTAGTTTATCGTGGTCATGAATAGATCTCTAGGTCCATTTTTTAACACTGCGGCCAATAGATTCAACGGGGATTTTTTTTGATCTGTATTAGTATTCACCTGTGACCTGGAGTGTAATTGTAGAATTCCTATTTCAATTAACATGAACGATGCAGCGATCGAAGGCCGAGTACCGTGACAAGGTGGCCGCGATTAGTTCCAAGATTGCCAACCAACATGAGCTTGCACGCTCCCTCACCCAAGCTAATGAGAGCCTACACAAGCAATTATCTGTGCAGAAGGAGATCTCGCTAGATTTTGCACGTGACATCGTTAGGCTGCAGAAAGTGCTCGACCGTAACTTGAACAGGCAAGAACAGGCCATCAAGATAATCAACGAGCTCACAGAGGAGAAGAAGAATCTCGTGGAAAGGTGCATTCTCCTGCAGGACGAAGTCAGCGAGGCACTCAAAGGACGCGTCGAGGAAACCAAGGCTACCATCCAAGCCTACCATGATAGGAACCGTTGCCTGGATGCAGTCAAGGAGATGAAGGCGGACATGAGCAGAGGGATCACCGTACTCGAGGGTGTTCGGAAAGAGAACGGGGAGCTAAGGGCATGTCTAGAGGCGTATCGGAGCAATGCCCAAGTCTGATTCCCGTTAGCGGGGACACGAATATCAGTTCGTCCTCCTCTCCTTTTGTAATGTTTAGGGTTCAAGGAGCCATGCCCATATCTGCTTCCCATTATAGGATGCAATAAGAATCCTAGGCCAACTCCTTATCTATCTAGACATGTGTTGGTGTTCATGTTCATGAATGGACACCATGTTCTCTTTCCATTATGTATCTGGACATGGGTTTCTGCATTATGAGTTTGCCACTCTCCCACTACTATTTGGTGATATTAGGAAAAACCACAGCACACTAAACTGCTGATAAATCTTATTTGTCTTTGAAATTGAAATTATGACAGTGCCACTAGTCGATTCATAAAATGTTGATTAGTCCTAGATTACTTCTTCCTTGAAATTATGACAATGCCACTAGTTGATTCAGTTAATTATGGAACTAACCAGCTTGTCTTGGTGAACTGAACAAACCATACTATGTATTTTTGTTGCAGGGAAAGAGGCGAAAGATCGACCAGGACCTGGCGACCTGGCTAAATGACAAGATAGCAACCCAAAGGGAGAAGCAAAATTCCCAGAACCTGGCCTTTGACCAACTGCGCGCTGAAGTCGCGGTCCTTTCTAACAAGTGCCAGAAACTGAAGGAGTTAAACACCGACTGGGTGAAGCTACACAGTGAAGGTCGTGCCTTGGCTAGGAAGCAGACGGAGATCATGAAAGGGATCTTGAAGGAAAATCGTATGGCTACGGACAAAATTCTCCAATCCGTGACGGAGCGTTGGAACCTACAGCTGAAGCATGACATAGTACTGAAGGAGCTGGCCAATCTTAGGGAGGAAAACAGGCAGCTCCAGGCCAGGCTCGCTTGAACACAACATATGTCTATTTAGTACTGAATTGCCTGGTTTATCCTCTATAGTGGTGATTTTGTAAGCGTGAACTTAACTCTATGCACGATATGTGTGTTCGTCTGAAATTAGTTTGCTCAAGGATTGAGTTTGGCTTAGTTCGGAAAGTGCAACTGCAAGTCTTACAATTAACTAGTTTCAGGCATTGGCACAACATAAATTATTCATCTCGAATTTCCTTTATCCTCTATAGTCTGTCCTTGTTCACCCTCGCGCGCCTTCTTCATTTCCTTCAACAGATCCGCAATGCAGTACTCTAGCTTCTTCTTGTCTTCCCTGAGTTGATCCCTCTCCTTTTCTGCATTATGAATCAGCAACCTGTGACTATCCTAAAGCTTCTTTGCAGTTCCAACAACCAAGCTCCCATCGATCCCGTCAGTTAGCTCTGACTGCAAATTCTCGATTTCTTGTTCCAGCTCCTTATTTCGTACCGACAGCTTGTAATTTTTTTCAGCTGCATCACTTACATCAGTAAATCTCCCCGACCTTTCGAACTCATACATCTCCCATAACTGTGCCAAACATTTGTTAAGTGCATCTGGCCACTCAAGATCCACCCACTCTACTGCTTTACACACCGGGCCAACCTAAAAACACACACACACTATAGTGTTATGAACATGCACGATACATTTTACTTCATGTCACAGTTGCACATAATGTAAACAAACCTGATTTGTACAGCCCAAAAACCTTCTCCCAGTGTTACTGCCTTCGAATGCAACATATCTCCTCAGTTTTAGCCCATGGTCACATGGCACTTCTCCATCGAGATCTAGGCCCTCCCATTCGGAGTCGTAGATCGTCCTTGGTACCTATAGGTAAACGCAAAGCTGAAATCGAACATGATTGCATGCACATATGGAGCTCAGATCGAGAGATTTACCATTGCCTAACCCTAGCCCGAGAAAACAGAGGAACTCACATCGTGGAAGGAATACTCGATGTCGGAGAGAAGGCTGTCGCTGCTCGACTGGTCGTCCTCGCCGTTCAAGGACAGCATGGCGAATGCATCGTTGCAGGCGACGGCAACGGCGTCGGCGTCGGCGTCAGAGAGAGAGAGAGAGTGAGTGAGTGAGAGAGAGAGAGAGAGAGCAGCCCTTCTACCGCTGCAACAATGACTAAATTGGCATGTTACAATAGTTTAATGGATACCATGCCCTTTCCCTGGATTACTATCTCCTGCCTGATATGGATTCTCTTCACACATTCTCATTTAAAATATTAAACATGCACTCCCTCCATCCCAATTTCATTGCCTAACAAAAACATACCAGTATATTACATCATCTAAAGAAACAAAATCATGTCAACTACAAGGTACTTATGCATCACTTCTTCAGTCATGGTTTCACCAAACATTATATTACAATCTCTCAACAAACATATCCACAACATGGTTTCACAAAACATCACATTACAATCTCTCAACAAATGTAATCACAGAAAAAAGTATATGACATCAACTCAAGAAACAAAATCATGTCGACTATAAGGTACTTACACATCACTTGTCCTGTCATGGTTTCGCAAAACATTACATTACAGTCTCTCAACAAACAAGTACACAAACAAAATAACAGAAAAGAACTACTATTTGGTGATATTGGGAAAAACCCACAGCACACTAAACTGCTGATAAATCTTATTTGTCTTTGAAATTGAAATTATGACAGTGCCACTAGTCGATTCATAAAATGTTGATTAGTCCTAGATTGCTTCTTCCTTGAAATTATGACAATGCCACTAGTTGATTCAGTTAATTATGGAAACTAACCAGCTTGTCCTGGTGAACTGAACAAACCATACTATGTATTTTTGTTGCAGGGAAAGAGGCGAAAGATCGACCAGGACCTGGCGACCTGGCTAAATGACAAGATAGCAACCCAAAGGGAGAATCAAAATTCCCAGAAACTGGCCTTTGACCAACTGCGCGCTGAAGTCGCGGTCCTTTCTGACAAGTGCCAGAAACTGAAGGAGTTAAACACCGACTAGGTGAAGCTACACAGTGAAGGTCGCGCCTCGGCTAGGAAGTAGACGGAGATCATGAAAGGGATCTTGAAGGAAAATCGTATGGCTACGAACAAAATTCTCCAATCCGTGACGGAGCGTTGGAACCTACAGCTGAAGCATGACATAGTACTGAAGGAGCTGGCCAATCTTAGGGAGGAAAACAGGCAGCTCCAGGCCAGGCTCGCTTGAACACAACATATGTCTATTTAGTACTGAATTGCCTGGTTTATCCTCTATAGTGGTGATTTTGTAAGCGTGAACTTAACTCTATGCACGATATGTGTGTTCGTCTGAAATTAGTTTGCTCAAGGATTGAGTTTGGCTTAGTTCGGAAAGTGCAACTGCAAGTCTTACAATTAACTAGTTTCAGGCATTGGCACAACATAAATTATTCATCTCGAATTTCCTTTATCCTCTATAGTCTGTCCTTGTTCACCCTCGCGCGCCTTCTTCATTTCCTTCAACAGATCCGCAATGCAGTACTCTAGCTTCTTCTTGTCTTCCCTGAGTTGATCCCTCTCCTTTTCTGCATTATGAATCAGCAACCTGTGACTATCCTAAAGCTTCTTTGCAGTTCCAACAACCAAGCTCCCATCGATCCCGTCAGTTAGCTCTGACTGCAAATTCTCGATTTCTTGTTCCAGCTCCTTATTTCGTACCGACAGCTTGTAATTTTTTTCAGCTGCATCACTTACATCAGTAAATCTCCCCGACCTTTCGAACTCATACATCTCCCATAACTGTGCCAAACATTTGTTAAGTGCATCTGGCCACTCAAGATCCACCCACTCTACTGCTTTACACACCGGGCCAACCTAAAAACACACACACACTATAGTGTTATGAACATGCACGATACATTTTACTTCATGTCACAGTTGCACATAATGTAAACAAACCTGATTTGTACAGCCCAAAAACCTTCTCCCAGTGTTACTGCCTTCGAATGCAACATATCTCCTCAGTTTTAGCCCATGGTCACATGGCACTTCTCCATCGAGATCTAGGCCCTCCCATTCGGAGTCGTAGATCGTCCTTGGTACCTATAGGTAAACGCAAAGCTGAAATCGAACATGATTGCATGCACATATGGAGCTCAGATCGAGAGATTTACCATTGCCTAACCCTAGCCCGAGAAAACAGAGGAACTCACATCGTGGAAGGAATACTCGATGTCGGAGAGAAGGCTGTCGCTGCTCGACTGGTCGTCCTCGCCGTTCAAGGACAGCATGGCGAATGCATCGTTGCAGGCGACGGCAACGGCGTCGGCGTCGGCGTCAGAGAGAGAGAGAGAGAGTGAGTGAGTGAGAGAGAGAGAGAGCAGCCCTTCTACCGCTGCAACAATGACTAAATTGGCATGTTACAATAGTTTAATGGATACCATGCCCTTTCCCTGGATTACTATCTCCTGCCTGATATGGATTCTCTTCACACATTCTCATTTAAAATATTAAACATGCACTCCCTCCATCCCAATTTCATTGCCTAACAAAAACATACCAGTATATTACATCATCTAAAGAAACAAAATCATGTCAACTACAAGGTACTTATGCATCACTTCTTCAGTCATGGTTTCACCAAACATTATATTACAATCTCTCAACAAACATATCCACAACATGGTTTCACAAAACATCACATTACAATCTCTCAACAAATGTAATCACAGAAAAAAGTATATGACATCAACTCAAGAAACAAAATCATGTCGACTATAAGGTACTTACACATCACTTGTCCTGTCATGGTTTCGCAAAACATTACATTACAGTCTCTCAACAAACAAGTACACAAACAAAATAACAGAAAAGAACTACTATTTGGTGATATTGGGAAAAACCCACAGCACACTAAACTGCTGATAAATCTTATTTGTCTTTGAAATTGAAATTATGACAGTGCCACTAGTCGATTCATAAAATGTTGATTAGTCCTAGATTGCTTCTTCCTTGAAATTATGACAATGCCACTAGTTGATTCAGTTAATTATGGAACTAACCAGCTTGTCTTGGTGAACTGAACAAACCATACTATGTATTTTTGTTGCAGGGAAAGAGGCGAAAGATCGACCAGGACCTGGCGACCTGGCTAAATGACAAGATAGCAACCCAAAGGGAGAAGCAAAATTCCCAGAACCTGGCCTTTGACCAACTGCGCGCTGAAGTCGCGGTCCTTTCTAACAAGTGCCAGAAACTGAAGGAGTTAAACACCGACTGGGTGAAGCTACACAGTGAAGGTCGTGCCTTGGCTAGGAAGCAGACGGAGATCATGAAAGGGATCTTGAAGGAAAATCGTATGGCTACGGACAAAATTCTCCAATCCGTGACGGAGCGTTGGAACCTACAGCTGAAGCATGACATAGTACTGAAGGAGCTGGCCAATCTTAGGGAGGAAAACAGGCAGCTCCAGGCCAGGCTCGCTTGAACACAACATATGTCTATTTAGTACTGAATTGCCTGGTTTATCCTCTATAGTGGTGATTTTGTAAGCGTGAACTTAACTCTATGCACGATATGTGTGTTCGTCTGAAATTAGTTTGCTGAAGGATTGAGTTTGGCTTAGTTCGGAAAGTGCAACTGCAAGTCTTACAATTAACTAGTTTCAGGCATTGGCACAACATAAATTATTCATCTCGAATTTCCTTTATCCTCTATAGTCTGTCCTTGTTCACCCTCGCGCGCCTTCTTCATTTCCTTCAACAGATCCGCAATGCAGTACTCTAGCTTCTTCTTGTCTTCCCTGAGTTGATCCCTCTCCTTTTCTGCATTATGAATCAGCAACCTGTGACTATCCTAAAGCTTCTTTGCAGTTCCAACAACCAAGCTCCCATCGATCCCGTCAGTTAGCTCTGACTGCAAATTCTCGATTTCTTGTTCCAGCTCCTTATTTCGTACCGACAGCTTGTAATTTTTTTCAGCTGCATCACTTACATCAGTAAATCTCCCCGACCTTTCGAACTCATACATCTCCCATAACTGTGCCAAACATTTTTAAGTGCATCTGGCCACTCAAGATCCACCCACTCTACTGCTTTACACACCGGGCCAACCTAAAAACACACACACACTATAGTGTTATGAACATGCACGATACATTTTACTTCATGTCACAGTTGCACATAATGTAAACAAACCTGATTTGTACAGCCCAAAAACCTTCTCCCAGTGTTACTGCCTTCGAATGCAACATATCTCCTCAGTTTTAGCCCATGGTCACATGGCACTTCTCCATCGAGATCTAGGCCCTCCCATTCGGAGTCGTAGATCGTCCTTGGTACCTATAGGTAAACGCAAAGCTGAAATCGAAAATGATTGCATGCACATATGGAGCTCAGATCGAGAGATTTACGATTGCCTAACCCTAGCCCGAGAAAACAGAGGAACTCACATCGTGGAAGGAATACTCGATGTCGGAGAGAAGGCTGTCGCTGCTCGACTGGTCATCCTCGCCGTTCAAGGACAGCATGGCGAATGCTTCATCGCAGGCGACGGCAACGGCGTCGGCGTCGGCGTTAGAGAGAGAGAGAGTGAGAGAGAGAGAGCATCCCTTCTACCGTTGCAACAATGACTAAATTGGCATGTTACAATAGTTTAATGGATACCATGCCCTTTCCCTGGATTACTATCTCCTGCCTGATATGGATTCTCTTCACACATTCTCATTTCAAATATTAAACCTACACTCCCTCCATCCCAATTTAATTGCCTAACAAAAACATACCAGTATATTACATCATCTAAAGAAACAAAATCATGTCAACTACAAGGTACTTATGCATCACTTCTTCAGTCATGGTTTCACCAAACATTATATTACAATCTCTCAACAAACATATCCACAACATGGTTTCACAAAACATCACATTACAATCTCTCAACAAACGTAATCACAGAAACAAGTATATGACATCAACTCAAGAAACAAAATCATGTCGACTACAAGGTACTTACACATCACTTGTCCTGTCATGGTTTCGCAAAACATTACATTACAGTCTCTCAACAAACAAAATAACAGAAACAAGTACAATACATCATCTCAAGAAACATAATCATGTCAACTACAATGTATTTATGCATCACTAGTCCAGTCATGGTTTCACAAAACATTACATTACAATGTCCCAACAAACATAATAACAGAAACAAGTACGGTACGTCATCTTAAGAAACATAATCATGTCAACTACAATGTACTCATGTCTTATTACAACAACGATGGTTTCAGTGAGTGACATGTCCGAAAATCTCAACAGCTCGCACAATATTATATTGCAATCTCTCAACAAACATAATCACAGAAACACGCTCTAAATGCAACAGCAATCAATATTAGAAATACAGGCAGGGGAACCCCGTGGTCCATATGACAAGCCCAGGGTAGCAGCTCTCATTAGATCTCATCAATGTCGACCACCTCATTCTGTTCAGCCACTACAGGCGCATCTACATCCACTATAACATGTTCAACAACATCAGAAATGGTACCAAGGAAGAACACCTTCCTGGTTTGCTTCTTTCGCCGCATAATCTGCATAAGATCTTTAGTATCCAAAACATCTATGAATTAATGCTTCTTATGATGCCACCACCGGATTTTTGCCATCTGCTTAGGGCCAATACTGATTTCCTTACCGATCATCTCTCTCATTTCATCAAGAGTTATGTTTTTGGAATCTATAGTGATCTCCACAGTACATGACGAAACTGGCTTATTAACTCCATCATCAAGTTTTGCCATGTATGAATCCACCTCTATGCGTATACTGAACTTATCTAGATCAGCATCTATTGGTTCGTATTCTCTAGGAGCAGAAGCTCTGGAAGCAAGATTTCCAGCATTTGCATACATATCATCAATCATCGCTTCAACTTTCACCTTACGATCAGCTGCACAACACTCCCAAACCATCTGAAGCTCATGGGAGTGCTCAATTTGCTGATAGGTATCATTCATGTTGCACTACACCAATTTTGTCCTCTGTCTAGAACCCCAGGGAATTCCAGTGGCAAGCATATCTACCAGCTGCGAAACAGACACAACCTCTTTGCAATTCACAAGAAGATGCACATCTTGCCCGAACACAACCCCCTCGCAACCAAAATCAAGTTTTGCAGTGTACTGCCGAACATGAACTGTGAACTCATATAGGTCGCTTGTATCAAAGTTGTGCCTAATTTGATTAAAAAGGGGAACATTTCAGTTCACTCGATTCTATTATGCCGTAACTAATATACTTGCAAGATAAGGCACAGATAAGAAAAATTCACCTCTCGCTCTTCTCCCGGGTTTTTTCTTCGAGATCTGAGTGCTGCATCCGCCCACCAGAGCCGAACAATCCGCCGCCGGCCTTGCTTTTCTCTTCAACTCGCTGCTCATAGGTACCTTGGGAGCAGAATCCTTGCTGGCCTCCTCGCTAACCAGGGTTGAAGACCTCGCGGCTGCTACGCGTTGAGCCCCAGACTCTGGCCCCGACGGACCCTTTTCAGTCGGCGACGTAGCTACAACCTTCGCCTTGCAAGACATGCTAGGCCGCCGCCGTCGGATTCAGTGTCGGGGGAGGGAGAAAAAAGGTCCTCCGCCGCCGGCAAATCTAGGGTCGGGGAAGGGAAGAAAAGGGACCGCCGCTGCCGCATCATGATTCAGTGTCGAGAGTTAGGAAAGTATATTAAGGGATTTGCCCCTACGACACGTGCAGGGTGGCTAAGAAGAGTGACCGGCAAAGGAGGGGTACAACAGGAACTAGTGTAACGGAATATCCTGACTTAACGGGCGCGATTTGAAAATATTGGTTTTGTCCATCATTCACTCGAAAGACCCCTCTCAGCAATTGGCGCCCCAACTTTTCGAATCGTGGTGATAAAAATCAACTTGGGTACCGCGTTGCCTAGGCGACCCAACTTTTGGGCCGCAAAATGATATTCTCGGCCACACCACCCCTAGGCGCAGGTCCCCCTGGCTGCGCCAAGGCATGGTGTGGGCCCCCTGGCCAGCCACTGACCTTGCCTCTTTCGCCTATATATCTCTCCCAATACAAAAACCCTAGGGCATCAATCCTCCAGCCACGAAATGTTCCGTAGCGCCGCCGCCACCGAAGGGGAGATCCGGGGGACAGAAAGTCTCTGTTCCGGCACCCTGTCGGGATGGGGAAGTGCTCCCGGAGCCATCTCCATCGATCTCCACCACCATCTCCATCATCGTTGCTGATTCATACGATGAGGAGGGAGTAGTTCTCTCTCGAGGCTAAGGGTTCTACCGGTAGCCATGTGTTCATCTCTCTCTATGCATGATCATATTGTGATCATGAGCTTTGTAATCAAGTAGATCTACCTTGCTACTCAAGTGCTTTAATAGATCTCTGCTCTCCCCATGTGTGTGAAAGTGACAGTGTGCACACCATGGTGGCACTTAGGCTAGAGATTACAAATACTTGTTATGAGTTATATTTGGAGTTGGATGTCTTTATGAAATTGTGGTGTTTGTTGGAACCATCTAGTGCTCAAGGTGACAGTGTGGGGTTTTCTAGATGGGAAAGGCTTACTATGAGGTGTGATGTTATAGCCCTACCATGGATTAGAGTGTCCAACCGGAGAGTAGTTTAGAGTAGTATCATAAAGAGAAGATATTTATATGAGAGTGTTCACTAGTGAAAGTATGATCCATAGACCTTGTTTCTAAGCATTGATACACCATTTTCCATTAGATATGTTACATGTTTGCTTGCTTCCATCTTTATTTCAGTTTGCCTTTAGTCTCTTCCACGCCATCAAGCTATTTTCTAGCACCGTTGTCTTTTATCCATACCACCTGTATTTCACTATCTCTTTGGCGAACTAGTGCACCTATACACCTAACAAGTGTATTGGGTGTGTTGGGGACACAAGAGACTTTTTGTATCTTGATTGCAGGAGTGCTTGAGAGGGAATACCTTTGACCACTTCCTCCCTGAGTTCGATAAACCTTGGGTGATCCACTTAAGGGAAAACTTGCTGCTATTCTACAAACCTCTGCACTTGGAGGCCCAACAACTGTCTACAAGAATATAAGTGCGTAGACATCAGTGGCACCACTAGTAGGCTTTTCTAAACTGAATGTGGATGCAGAAACAACCAGGTCAGGCTCTAATGGAGCTGTGCGGTCGTCTATCGCATCGAGGAAGGTCTATTCCTGGGAGCATCAGCACTTACCATCGGGACTAGGATGATCTAGTGTAATACCTCGGACCTTACACTCTAAGCTCAAGCATGGATGAACCAAAAGTGGACAGGTAGTACTACCGTGGGGCCGTGCAGCCACACACAGTACGTCCACCTCGTGGAGCAGGGAACGGTACCGGCGAACCATCCCACCAACTTTTTAGAACATCAGGACTAGAGCGAGCGGCGTAATCGACATGTAACGCAACCAAAACATACACAAATGAGTATGTATGTCGGTGACTTACAATACACATCAGATTCACACCATCTAAAAATAATAGAAACATAATATCCAACACCATACGACAAGATCCAAATATCCTAGATAGATATAACAGTTTAGGATACATCCTCATACAACACACAACAGAGTATCAAGTGGAAGTAGAAACCATGATCCGAGTACAAATAAGAAGCAAATTTGCATAAGATGCCCTGAAAATAAGCATATCCCGCCCACAAATCTCATGGATCTCCATCCCCGGAATCTCTACACCGGATAGTCGTTGCCAACATCATCAATCTCTTTCACCCAGTAGCCTTCCTGGGAGTATACCTGTCCATCTGAACCAAATATTTATCATGTGAGATCCTAGGGGTACTCAACAAGTCTTAATGCTTCTAAAGGGAACAACCTAGAGGGTGACGCAATTGCAGCGAAAGATGCTATCTACAAAGTTCTATAGAGACACGCTACACATCCGCCCAACCAGAGATGTACGAACGCTCGTGAATTAGTAACAACAAATATATAAGCAACATAATTAAACCTCGCTCGCCCTCCTTCTCGCTTACCAACGAGAAGGCGGAAGAACATCCCATCCGTTGGCAATTTTTATTAACCATTCCATGAGTGTTGCATTATTTACTAGTCATGTCTTGGTCAAATTACAAACGGTTCTTTAGTTATGCTTGTCTATGATCGAGAAACTGTGCTCCAAGTCGTCCATAACCGCGGACATGGCTTTCAGAAAGATTTACCCTGCAGGTGTGCACAAATAGCAACACACACACGATCAACCTTGGGAAGAACTAAATAAAACGCAACAAGGCCTCATAATAATGCATTCACGGGATTCATAAATTATTTCAGGGGCCACCCCACTAAGCTACCCGCAATGAAGTTGGCCGGCTCCGAGAAAGACCCAGGGTTTGTGCCAATGGCTGTAAACGACTGGGAATCCGAAAGTGTGACTAGGCTTGTCGATACCGTGAAAACACTCTACATTCCAAAACAGTACAGGAGCTCCACGCGCAATCGTAAATAAAGCAGGAAAGCATGCATAAGTACAGGATACTAATAAACCCCCAAACTACTTTGTGGCCCCAAGAAATAAAGTGCAAATCATGCTCAGGCGAAGGGGGATCCATATAGTCTCCTGTATGTGGATAATGCAAACAGTCAAGGAATAGGAATCAAGTACTCGTGGTCCTACGGGACATAAGTGAGCTTAAAGAACCAAATAGAAGATAATGCTCACTCATGCCTCTTTCATTAGTTATCCCGTTACTACTCAGATTAAGTTGTTTAGGTACCTCGTTATCCAAAGACTCGCACAAACCCTACACATGCAATTCTATGACTCGCATGGCTCAAACAACTCCTGTAGTATTGGCTCATAGGATTGAGGTACAAGCTTTGGTGGGGTTTAAAAGTAAAGGCTATGCAATACTTGGGATTCAAATTTAATGCAATCACGACTCCATGATGCAAGAATAGGATAGAAGCATAAGTATTATATGTATGCAAGAATGGGGAATTGCTTGCCTGGCAGTTCAGTTGCGGAATAAGAAGGATCCGGATAATACTCCTGAGGCTCTTGGTATTCTCCTTGCCCAGTGTTTATCCAGTTAAAATCCAAACACAGGGGCCAAAATAAATACATTACACAACCATATAAATCATGTACAGCAAGCAATCAAGGTATGCCATGATGGAATGATGTGCAATTGCATGGCATAACATAGCATGGCATGGGTGAGGTGTGGATCAAGAAATAAGCATTTTATTAATTTATTTAGGCATGTTTTCTCCTATAAACAATTCTGATTATTTAATATTTATATGATGCATGCTTCAATTCATATTTTGGAATGCATATTCAGAACGGTCTCGTCACGCTGATCGATTTAGACATATTATTTGTCGAATTTGGAATTACGGAACTAAAGTTATGAATTTATTAAGAAAAGGCATTTATTGGCATTTTAAATAATTTTGAAATTTTAAATTGCTCAAAAATTATTTTGGATGCCATATTTGAATTCCTTGTATTTTTCGATTAGAAAACATATATCATTTGAAAAAATTGACTTTATGAATTTAAAAATTATTATTAAATGCAACTAATTCAAAAAGGGGTCAAATGTCACAGGTTTGACTAGGTAGAGTTAACTCTAGTCAAATTTGAATTTGTATTTGAATTCGTGTTTAAATTTGAAACACTTTTCATTTTGGAATTTTTTTCAAATTCGAAATATTTAAAGAGATATCAATTATATTTGATTTAATCAATATTTTGGATTTTTATTTAATTAGAAAATGATTCCTAGACTTTTGCACCTGGGCCTGTCCTACCCGGGGACACAGACAGATGGGCCTTAAGGGAAAATGGGCCCACTCGCGCGCAGACAGTGGTGGGTCTGCCACGTGGGATGCGGAAGGACCCGTGCGTGATCGACGAAATCTACTAGGGGGTTTTCTAGAAAACGATCTGCACTGAACCTCTAACGAAACAAAACCTAGCCTACTCTCTGAAACTAGCCAGTGATATTGACGGCGGGGCTTCCTTCCGACGAGGCTAGGGACTACGATGGTGCATGAAAAGGGGCATGACTAGGCTCGATGGAAAGAGGAGGGTGCCCTCTTTGCAAGGCTGAGTTGGGTGTCACCGGGGAAGGTCTGTGGCGGCTAGAACAGGGATGGAAACAGGGGAGCTCACGGTGCTGCGGTTGCTCACGCGCGTCAGGCACGGCGAGCGGCATGGCGCGATGCACACACGCGGTGAGGATGGAGGGAAAAATAGAGAGGGACAAGGTGAGGTGAAGTCTCACAGAAGACATTGGCTGGCCTGGAGATGACGGCGACAACGACATGATGGTGATGCAGGCGGAGGTGGTGGGCATCGGCACGATGGCCAGGTCCTATGGGGGCGCTACCGGATTCTGATGGGAGCAACAGCGTGGCCATGATCCGGTAGCTATGGCCTCTCTACTGCTCGATGGAGGGCGATGAAGGCACGGAGATTCGTAGCTCGAAGTGGCAGAAGGAGTCCAGACCCTGCTCGCCATGGCTGCTATGAAGCTCGCCGTTGCAGGAAAAGTCACGGCAATGGCGGGAACATGAGACAGAGAGGGAGGAGGGCCGATAGTGGGCGAGGAGAAAGCACCATGCTACCTGGAACACGAGTATGTGGTCGGGGAGGACAGAGGAGGCTCGAGGGCACCAGAATTTGTGGAGGTTGGTGACCGTCGAAGTTGAAGACGCGGATTGCTGACTCGTGATTGATAACGAGCTCATTGGGAACACCAAGAGGAAGGTATGATGAGCACAACAGTAAGTTTCCCTCAGTTATGAAACCAAGGTTATCGAACCAGTAGGAGCAAGGAAACACCACCAAGGTGTTGTTTCCAACTTGGAATCCTGCACAACACAACCACAGAACTTTGCCCCCAACTTACAGTAAGGTTTTCAATCTCACCGGTTTTGCTGAAAACAAAGGATTAAACGTATTGTGTGGAAGAAAGTAAAAGCTTGCAGAAAGTAAACAGAAAGCATTAAACAGTTGTAGATTGATGGTAAAATAAAGGACCGGGGTCCATAGTTCACTAGTGGTGGTTCTCCTTAAGATAGATTACATGTTGAGTGAACAAATTACAGCGGGGCAAATGACAAACATCGAGAAAGCATACATGCATATACTAATCATCTTACTCCTATGAGATTTGATTGGGCATTACAACATTATACATAGACCGTAATCCAACTGCATCTATGACTAATAATCCACCTTCAGGTTATCATCCGAACCCCCTCTAGTATTAAGTTGCAAGCAACAGATAATTTCATTACACATTACGTGTAAAGTAAACAATACAATTGTTATATGAACAAAAGATTGTTGTTTTCTCCCTAGTAGCAACAGCACATCTAGTACCTTAGAGATTTCTGTCACTTCCCCAGATTGCTAGAGGCATGAACCCACTATCGAGCATAAATACTCCCTCTTGGAGTTGCTAGCATCTACTCGGCTAAGATATCTACAAACAACGGAGAGCATGCAAGATCACAAATAACAAAGACATGATAGAATCAATAATCAATCTGAAATAGCATCTCAATATCCATCGGATCCACGCAAACACAACATGTATGATTACAAATAGATGATCTTGATCATGAACGGAGCTCACAAGATCTAAACATGGTAGCACAAAGGAGAAGAACCAACCATCTAGCTACTACATGGACCCGTAATCCAAGGATGAACTACTCACGCATCACACCGGAGGCTTGCATGCTGATGAAGAAGGCCTCCAGGGTGAATTCTCCCCTCCGGCAGGGTGCCGTGAAGAGCTTCAAATCCCTCTCGATCTAGGGATAGAGATGACAGTGGCTACAGACTATTTCGTGGATTTTTTATCGAGTACTTAGGGTTTCTATATCGGAGGCATCTTATAGTCGGAAGGGGAGGCCGAGGGGGTGCCCTAGGCGGCCACACCACCCCTTGGCGCGGGCCAGGCCTAGCCGCGCGGCCAAGTGGTGTGGCGGCCCTCTGGCCCCTCTCCGTCTCGTATTCTGGCTCCGTGTCCCCCTCGGTGAAATATTGACTTTAGCTTTTGTCCCGTCCAATTCCGAGAATATTCATTTTCTAACTTTCCTAGAACCAAAAACAGCAGAAAACAGGCAGCTAGCACTGTGGAATATTGTTAATAAGTTAGTCCAAGAAAGTGTATAAAATGTACTCCAAAGTGTGGACAAAACATAAGAAAGTAGATAAAAACCAAGCATGGAACATAAAAAATTATAGATACGTTAGCAACGTATCAACATCCCCAAGCTTAACTCCTGCTAGTCCTCGAGTACGTAAGTGATAAAAAGAAAGAATAATTTTTGAGGTGATATGCACCATCATAAACTTGATCAAAGTATTTGTAAAACATTGATAGCTGGGATCATAGTACTTCAACATAGCATGAAAGAAAAAGTTCTAGCAATAAGACATAGCAACTATATTGTAACATGAAAAGGCACAAAC
The DNA here is from genome assembly GCA_910589775.1 of Avena eriantha. Taxonomy (NCBI): domain Eukaryota; kingdom Viridiplantae; phylum Streptophyta; class Magnoliopsida; order Poales; family Poaceae; genus Avena; species Avena eriantha. The sequence goes on along the minus strand of OU342742.1, from coordinate 453,478,177 downwards.
AAAAGATTCATGAATAACAATGCTTTGCAAGACGTTTGTTTGTTTCACATAAAGAAAATATAGCATAGTGGCATTCAGCTTGTCCCTCATAATGTTGAAAATCATAATTGCATAGGACACCTTCAATGTTCATAAGGGTGACTAGATACAAATAGTGTAAGAACAAGCAATATCAAAGTTATGCATCAATCAACAAGTCTTGGGACAATGCACATTAAACTAAGAATGGCCACTATGCTCTCTCAATAGGTGCATAAAGATAGAAGATGGAGACTCAACATAAAAGTAAAAGAAAGGCCTTCATAGAAGGAAGCAGGGATTCAAGTCTCATAAAGAGCTTCCAAAAATTATGGTACTTATTAGCTTGCAGCTCTCATTGCCCCTATCATAAGCATCTTGAAGTGATTAAGGTTAAAATGAACAAACTATGGAGTATATGCTTGACAAAGTATAAGTTGGAAATCTCATGTCCCTTGAATACGAGGGCCGCTCCTCATGCTACTCAAGTTTAGTCACCGGTAAGTTCTTGTCATAGTAAGTACATGTGTATCATAGAGAACCGCCAACAGGGTACCCCTTGCCTGATGATACGGAAGAATGCCCATATCAAAATGACAAGGCAAGCAGACAACGAGCATCTTAGCAATCTTCTTATTTGCCACGGGAAAATGTTGCTTTTTTTCTCTTTCCTCTTTTCTCATATCTTTTTCTCCTTTTCTCAATCTCTATCTCTTTTTTTATAAGAAGAATGCTTCATAGACAGCTCATTATGGGTACTCTGCAGGTTTCCACCATGATTAGGCATGGATTAGACCGGTGGCCCAGGCGTTTCTCTAACACACATACATAACTCCATGGACTTACAAGCTCCCCTTTCATTTCACACCAACGACATCTATAGACAAAAGATCATGATATCAACTAGGTACAATGTACAAGTGTAATGTTGAAAGCGTTCCCCATGATAGCATGGTTCTGCTAATCCCCAACATATAAGTGCAAGCATATACAACATAGATGACACAATGGTTCAAGTTTATTAATTGCAAGAAAAGTAAAGTGTGCCATCAAGTTCGTGAGAGCTTTAATTACTAGTTTTCTCATAACAAGTTTAATTCGGAAGGTAGATAAAAACATGAATATACTTGGAATAGCAAATGCTAGTAGGTAGCTATGGTGGACTCTTTGGAATAACTTGGTTTTATTTGGAGTTGGATGAATGAGTGGAACTCATACTTGGTTGTGGAGGCTAGCAAAATACTGGGAGCGACCAACTAAGAGAGCAATAATGGCCATAATCATGCAAAGCGGCGAAACATCATTAATTAAAGCATAAAGTGATATTACAAGTCGAAAACTAAAGGATCATAGAGGCTATGGTGACTTGGGATAGTCATAACATGGTGTGAACATGAACCAAGTCAACCCAAATAAAGCATCAAAGGAAAATACCACAATACTATGCTTTAATATGCTAAAGCAACGCATGATTCTTTCAAGGCACATTAAGCAATCTCAATTGTTTATAACATGTCATGCGACAGCAAAAATGACTAAGCTTAAAGCCAAAACAATACCAAGCATTACATGACAAAACATAGGCCATAGGCAAAAAACAAGCTCCTTTTACCACTTAAGCATGAACTTTTCCTACTCTTTTCCAATCCAAACCAAACTTTTTGAAAACTAATGTATGAAAGAGGGGGTCCAAACAATTTATTCAAGCAAACTAATAAAACCAAGCAAACAAAAAACCAAAAATAAAACTAAGATGCTCCAAGAACAACACAACTGTGCATGAAACAATAAAAATGAAGTGTTTGGAAGAAACCTGAGATTTTTATTGATGAAGAAGGGGATGCCCAAGGCATCCCCAAGATTTGACGCTTGTACTTCTTGGATATTTCTTGGGGTGACACGTGTGGCATCCCCAAGATTGAGCTTTAGTCCATTATTTATCTCATTACATCATTCTTTCCATACACCTGAAATGTCCCTTCATACAAAACTTCACACAATCTTTATTAGCAACATTAGTGCACTCAAGATAATAAGTCTTTGGGTTAGGTTTCAAACACCAATAAAATTTCCATTAAAACACAAGGTACTATAGCACTTCCCTAAAAAAGCTCAATTCTCCAAAAAGAACTCAAAAAGGAATCAACAAGAAGCAAATGCAAATAATGGCAGAAATCTGTCAAAACAGACCAGCAGGTAAAAACAAATTTTTTTCAAAGACCTTCAGTTGCTCAAATCGATAAGTGTTGAACTAACGAAAGTTAGATAACAACCTGGGTCAGACGCACAAAAATTCACGCCTCAAACCGACGTATAGAGATTTTACACGATTTTTTACAGTGAAGAACAAAAATCTGTTTCGGGACAGCAACTTTCCCAAGCATTACTTCTCTCTCATTAGAGGTTACTCTTGGCACAAAAAGCAAATAAAAAGGATAAGGAGCGGTTATTATAGAGGTAATAACTTCCAAGACTCATCTAAAACTTTTGGGTTATCTCCCAATAAGTACTTTTCTTTAACGCCTTTAAGTTAGGCATAAGAAGCAAGAAAGGAATCAAGTGTTCTCAAATGAAGAAGCATTAAGAGCAAATTTTGTTTTCATAGGAGAAGCAAAAGGAATCTTCTCTCTCTTCTTAGGGAAGTGTTCTATATCTTTCTTGAGTGGGAGTTGATATTTAATGGTTCATTCTTTCATATCAATAATGGCACCAACAGTTCTAAGAAAATGTCTTCCCAAAGTAATAGGACAAGAAGCATTGCATTCAACATCCAAAACATAGAAATCAACAGGGACATAGACATTGTTAACCATAATAAGAACATCATTAATACTCCCCATGAGTTTCTTTTTAGCATTATCATCAAGTGGGACATTTAAATAACAATCTTCCAATGGTGGCAAATCAAGCATATCATAAATCCTTCTAGGCATAATAGAAACACTACTATCAAGATCACATAAAGCTTTGAAATCAAAATCATTCACTTTCATATTAATGATGGGTTCCCAACCATCTTATAGTTTCATAGGAATAGAAGCTTTATGTTTCATCTTTTCTTCTTTAATTTTTATGAGAGCATCAGTAATGTGTTTTGTAAAGGCCATATTCATAGCACTAGCATTAGGACTTTTAGCAAGCTTTTGTAGGAACTTAATTACTTCAGAGATATTGCAACCATCAAGACCAAAATCATACTTATCATCTAAAGTAGTAGAGCTATTGTTTCCCATATTCCAAAGAATTTCATTAGAAGAGGTTCCATTGAGTTTACGAGCTTCAACATTAGTGGTAGTGATAGTAGAAACACTAATATTTCTAGCAATTTCATCTTCTCTTTCCCACTTAGCATGCAATTCAGCTAATAGTCTAACATTTTTATCAATTCTAACTTGTATGGAAGTAGTAGCAGCAAAGGTATTCTCAATATTTTCAGGTTTAGCAGCCATTTTATTCAAAGAAGATTGTGCTTCAGCCAATGATGCTATGTTTCTTTCAGCATTAGAGAGTTTTTCCTCAATAGTTTTATTGAAAGCAGTTTGTTTACTAATAAAATATTTAAGCATAACTTCAAGTTCAGAGGGTGCACTCCTATTATTGTTGTAGGAATTTCCATAAGCATTACCATTATTTGGAGGATATGGCCTATAGTTATTATTACCATAAACATTGTTGCCAAAATTATTATTTCTTATAAAGTTCACATCAACTTGCTCTTCTTGAGCAACCAAAGAGGCTAGGGGAACATGATTTGGATCAATATGAGCTTTCCCATTAACAAGCATAGACATAATAACATCAATTTTATCACTCAAGGAAGATGTCTCTTCAACAGAATTTACCTTCTTACCTTGTGGAGCTCTCTCAGTGTGCCATTCAGAATAGTTAACCATCATATTATCCAGAAGCTTTGTTGCAGCACCCAAAGTGATGGTCATAAAGGTTCCTCCAGCAGCAGAATCCAGTAGATTTCTTGAAGAATAATTCAATCCTGCATAAAAGGTTTGGATAATCATCCAAGCAGTCAGTCCATGAGTGGGACAATTCTTAACCAAAGATTTCATTCTTTCCTAAGCTTGAGCAATATGTTCATTATCAGATTGTTTAAATTTCATTATTTCACTTCTCATAGATATAATCTTAGCAGGAGGATAGTATTTTCCAATGAAAGCATCTTTGCATTTAGTCCAAGAATCAATACTATTTCTAGTTAGGGATTGCAACCATTCTTTAGCTTTTCCTCTCAAAGAGAAAGGAAACAATTTAAGCTTAATAATATTCCCATCTATATCCCTATGCTTTTGAATCTCACAAAGTTCAACAAAGTTATTAAGATGAGAAGCAGCATCTTCAGTATCAATACAAGAAAATTGTTCTCTCGTAACAAGATTGAGTAAAGCAGGTTTAATTTCAAAGAAAGTAGCTTTAGGAACAGGTGGAGCAATTGGTGTGCACATGAAATCATTGTTGTTGGTGCTAGTGAAGTCACACAACTTGGTGTTTTCAAGAGTAGTCATTTTTTATGTGTTTTTAATAAAGAAAGCAAACTAGTACAACTAATTTTTTGTGTTTTTGATGAAGAAACAAGCAAACAAAGTTGAAAATAAACTAAGCAAAACAGAAACAACAAAGTAAAGAGATTGGTTATGAGGGACTCCCCTTGTGAAGATGTCCTTGACTCCCAGGCAACAGCGCCAGAAAAATACTTGTTGACTCGTGATTGATAACGAGCACGTTGGGGAACACCAAGAGGAAGGTATGATGAGCACAACAGTAAGTTTCCCTCAGTTATGAAACCAAGGTTATCGAACCAGTAGGAGCAAGGAAACACCTCCAAGGTGTTGTTTCCAACTTGGAATCCTGCACAACACAACCATAGAACTTTGCCCCCAACTTACAATGAGGTTGTCAATCTCACCGGTTTTGCTGAAAACAAAGGATTAAACGTATTGTGTGGAAGAAAGTAAAAGCTTGCAGAAAGTAAACAGAAAACAGTAAACAGTTGTAGATTGATGGTAAAAGAAAGGACCGGGGTCCATAGTTCACTAGTGGTGGTTCTCCTTAAGATAGATGACATGTTGGGTGAACGAATTACAGCGGGGCAATTGACAAAAATCGAGAAAGCATTCATGCATATACTAATCATCTTGACTCCTATAAGATTTGATTGGGAATTACAACATTATACATAGACCGTAATCCAACTGCATCTATGACTAATAATCCACCTTAAGGTTATCATCCGAACCCCCTCCAGTATTAAGTTGCAAGCAACAGATAATTGCATTACGCATTGTGTGTAAAGTAAACAATACGATTGTTCTATGAACAAAGGATTGTTGTTTTCTCCCTAATAGCAACAACACATCTAGTACCTTAGAGATTTCTGTCACTTTCCTAGATTACTAGAGGCATGAACCCACTATCGAGCATAAATACTCCCTCTTGGAGTTGCTAGCATCTACTCGGCTAAGATATCTACTAACAACGGAGAGCATGCAAGATCACAAATAACAAAGACATGATAGAATCAATAATCAATCTGAAATAGCATCTCAGTATCCATCGGATCCACGAAAACACAACATGTATGATTATAAATAGATGATCTTGATCATGAACGGAGCTCACAAGATCTAAACATGGTAGCACAAAGGAGAAGAACCAACCATCTAGCTACTACATGGACCCGTAGTCCAAGGATGAACTACTCACGCATCACACCGGAGGCTTGCATGGCGATGAAGAAGGCCTCCAAGGTGAATTATTCCCTCCGAAAGGGTGCTGAGAAGAGCTTCAGATCCCTCCCGATCTAGGGATGGAGATGACGGCGGCTACAGACTCTTTCATGGATTTTTAATCGAGTACTTAGGGTTTCTGTATCGGAGGCATCTTATAGTCGGAAGGGGAGGCCGAGGGGGTGCCCTAGGCAGCCACACCACCCCTTGGCGTGGGCCAGGCCTGGCCGCGCGGCCAGGTGGTGTGGAGGCCCTCTGGCCCCTCTCCGTCTCGTATTCTGGCTCCGTGTCCCCCTCGGTGAAATATTGACTTTGGCTTTTGTCCTGTCCAATTCCGACAATATTCATTTTCTGACTTTCCTAGAACCAAAAACAGCAGAAAACAGGCAGCTGTCACTGTGGCATCTTGCTAATAGGTTAGTCGAAAAAAGTGTATAAAATGTACTCCAAAGTGTGGACAAAACATAAGAAAGTAGATAAAAACCAAGCATGGAACATCAAAAATTATAGATACGTTAGACAACGTATCACGGATGCAGACGACGGTGGATTCGCACATGGGAAAAATTGTAGTTACAGAGGGCTTCTCTAGGTTGCGGCGGTTCTTCCGCTGCTCGCGGCGAGGTAGGGGGTGCCCTGGAATGGCCGGTCCACAAGCTACTGCAATGTGGCAGCGGGGGCTGCAGAGTTGAGGGAGGAGAGGGACGGGGTTAGGGTTTTCCAGGGGATGCCTTGACGTGGGGATAAGAGCGAGGGAAGCACGCGATGCGTGTAATGAGCTGACGAGGACGACGGGGCCCGACGGCCACCTGCTTCGTCGTCTGCTGCTGAGAGAGAAGAGGAGGGCAACAGAGGGAGATGCATAGGAACAGCATTGGGGTCAAGCGTTACGGGCTAGGTGGGTCGACCCAGGGAGAGGGGAGGAGAATCTAGTTGGCTGGGCTGCTGCTCTCTGTTTCTTTTCTTTTACAAATACTATTTTGAATTTGTTTTTGTTTTGTTTGGTTTAATTTCTTCCTGATTGAAAAACCAAAGCAAGAAAAATAGGAAGCTATCATGTGGGATAGCATACCTAGAATGGTTTTGTAGATTAAAAACAAGAACCAACCAACATATCATGGAGAAGATGATTGAATTGTTATTTGGACAAGATTATGTGAATTTGAATTCACCACAATCCAAACCAAGCCCAAATAAAATCTAAAAGGGAACATGAAGGAGGAAAAGAAGATGGTTCATGGATATTATTGGTATGTAGTGCCACTTGGGAGCTATCAACACAAATAGTCTCATTTAAACAAAGAAACAAGAAGGAGAGGATGTTGGTGAACTTGCATGGCCCATGCATGTGGTTTCAATGCCACATCTATATATTGTGAAAACAACTATATTTCATATGGCATATATATACATCCATCCCAAGAATGGAAGCTTGCCACTATATGAGAATATTTATCATATGCACATATATGAATACAAATGGCCACTAGTGTGGGGTTTCCCACTAGATCAACTCATAGCCAAAGTAGCATCATGCATGAGCATAGAATGAATAGAACCATATGGAAGCTTAAAGAAGCATTCTACTCACATGGCATACAAAGGCAGCCATGAGGCTCCACATACTTAATTTTGTGAAAACAATAGAGACCATATATGGGAGTTTGTAGGTTTAGAAGTGGATCCATCCTATCATATCTGAGCTAGCAAAAATCCAAGAGAAATGCAATGCTCATATATGGTTTGGATGATGGGATTATAAGGTGGTGCAAATAAAGGTGGTGGAGTTAATAAAAGATATTCCCCCAACTCAATTTGGGCATGAAGAAATTTATCAAAAAGCCAATACAATATATCAAGAGGAAAAATACAAGTGACACAATATACAATGCATATGGGATAAGAACCAAATATAGGGGTTTTTATATGATGCTCAAATGCAAGGTGGCATGGTGACATGAGCATGATATAATGATGATGCAATTCATAACATGTAGGAAGTAGAAATATATAGACTAGGCAAGTAGCATTACAATTGTTAGACAATTGGGATGCTACATCCAGCCACGCTGGAGGCTATGGCATGCTGGGAGGCCCTTTCCCTAGTGCAATACCTCCAAGTGACCCACCTTTGCATCGCCTATGACTGTTTGGAAGTGATCAAAAACCTCCAGGGTGCGTACATGGGTTCCTATGGCATTACGGAAATCAAGGAGACCACAACTATCTTTGATTTATTTAGTTTCAAACATGAAGGTAGATGCTCCAATGGCAAGGCCCATTTTCTTGATAGGACTATTGTTAGCCAGGATATCTGTCGACAAGTTTGGCTCTTACAGCCACCAGAGGGCATTTGTATTCCTATTTCCGTTTTAAGCCACAATGAATAGAGGGCGGCTGAACTCTCAAAAAACGAACTTACTTCGCATGTTCAAAGTTCTTCGCATGTGAAAAATGCCAATTAAAGTGCTTCCTGCCTCACATGCAATATACACACTAGTCCCATAGGTCTCAGACATGTTTACAACTATAAAAAGTTGTGGAAACGGTAATTTGTTCATGATTTGTATATTATTTCTTTGTGTTGACAATCCAGCCCGGTCTCACACCAACAACACAATTAAAACCAACACTTCAACTGGCATGCGACAAATGCCAATTGAAGTGTACGAGGAAGGGACAATCTTTGTCGGTTCTGGTTCTAGTACGGCGGTTGTTGTACCGATGAAATAAAAGTAATTTTCAGAAAGTTTCATAGGGTTAAGCAAACACAATATTCGTAAGATGATAGATGCATAACTAGATACACAGAGTAAGAAAGAGAAAAGGGATGGGAGGAGATGATAGAACACGTACCGAATTTTGGAGTTGCACGAGGGGATTTCTTGATCGAGGACCCTAAAATGTCCAAGCATTGGTCAGACATTTTTATCTTAATGAATCTTTTGATTATGCATGAAAGTGGCGGACCAAACAATAAGGGATGTAATTGCATGTGTATATGGATCCACCTATGTTATGCTATGTCCAAATCAAAATAAAATTTGACAAGCTTACCATAGAAAATCTATGTGCTAGGGAAATACATGATGCCCTTTGGAATGTTTATTTTATATAAGTACACATTTTAGTTTGTCCTCTTGCTGCATAAAGAATTAGGCTTTCTCTGAAAAAAACTATTTACTTTACTCACTTTTACTTTAGTTGTTCTTTAAATTACCACAAACCATAAACCAAAACTCCACATCTTTAATTTTTTTACTTGCTAAATATGCTAACTAATTCCTTCAACTCGTTGTGGGATGGACACTCATCACTTAACAAAAGGTACTATAATTGGTCCCCTTACACTTATGGGTTATCAGGGAGCCATCATGGAAAACTCCTTACACATGCTAATTACTTCCTCTACGATGCAAATAGGATTTATAACATGTTATGAGGCCAGTGAGCAGGTCGTATAGGCTAATATTTTCCCCACACTTAAAGTGGTTGGCACCACTTCAAGTCCACTTGTATTATACTGCAATAATGAACCCGCCGTTATGCGAGTAAACAACAAATGAATTGTTGTTGCCAAACACATTGAAGTACCATGTTGTGAACGATAGAATCTAAGACTAAACAATTGATGTTAAGCATATAAGTATGACTCTTATGCTTGTGGATCCGTTAGCGAAAGGCTTACCATCAACATTTTGTGTGAGCATGTTGCTGGCATGGAAATACTGGAAGCCTTATAAATCTAGAATAAAGGGACCACTATAAGAACCACTCCCAATAAGTAAAGAGGCTATCCATCTTGAAATAGGATGGTACACCATAAGTATTGAGGTTCAACTATATTTCATTGATTGTTCTAACACCTACCTTTGGTGTATTATTCCTAGGGAGAATAGACGAATGAAGCAAGGGTGAGAATATTGGTTGATCTGTCAGGTTAGTAGAAAAAATACACAGTCAAATAGAACGTTAAAGGAGGGTCCCATGAACCAACATTCAGGACCTCTTCGTACGAAGCTGTAGAACTACATGCTCTAGACAATGCAACCAAAAGACTGATATGATGGAAGAGACTAGGCAAGGCAGTTATACTTCAACACTCCCCCTCACGTGTAGCTCCCTCAGGCCTAAACGTGGACTGAAAGTGGGCTACAATATTTTATTTTTATATTGTGCCAATCTAGTCTTGAACCCAAGACCTCTTAGCTCTGATACCATATTGAATTGCATGCAATAACCAATTAGACTAACAATCCGAACTGATGGAAAGAGGTAGGAAATTTATTTCAACACTCACACTATGTCTTTGCTCTTTGGCCTATTGCAACGTGTGTTTGGGGAGCCGCGCCATTTTTATTTTATTTCTTGCGTTGGCCAGGATTTGATCCTAGGAACTCCATCTCTGGTACCATGTAGAACTGCATTCTCTAACCATTGCAACCAAAAGACCGATCTGATGGAAGTGACTAGGCAATGCATTTATACTTCAACAACAGCTTACATGCCCTGATTGGGGTTGCTAAAACCAACTCGATAGTTTGGTCCCTTGTTGTGATGCACATATAAAAGGAAGGGGAGCTTGACAGATCCATCTGGCTAGTTCACGATTTGCTAAACTATCCCCCTATATTCCCTCGCCCTACCGATCTAGAGAGGCCAGAAGTGATGGTAAGTTCAAGCTACATCCAATGGTGACGGGCAGTGCCGCTGAAGACCGAAAGGGATCTACACCAATGGCCAAATCATCTACTTCCTATACTTCATCCATGGATCAAGCCTGGCTCACGTAGGCTAGGACAACTCCGGTGCTTCATAATGCATCTACACCTCTATCTGTTTTATGTCAATTAGGTGTTCTAGCTGCTGCCATGTACGATTGTGTATGTTACTATGAGAGCATCTCCACTCAGTGTAAGGGTATTTTATCCTCAACTTTTTTTGGATAACAATGACACTGGATTTAGTTGCGGGCTAATGTTGCCATCTAGTGTATTACACAGGTCTAGTCCGATAGTGTGTTGGAAGATCGTTGGAGACCCCCCAATTAACTAAAAAAGACAAGTGTGCACTTTAGCTTTTTACTTTGTTTGAGTCATTAGGAAACGCCGCACTATTAAGAGGGGTGTTCTCGATGAGCTTGATGGGGATGTTCTCTAAGCCAAATACACATCCCACCACAAATATTTCCCATCACACAAGGCACCGGGACCATATGGCTTCATTGGCTTGTTCTTTCGGAAGTGTTGGGAGACAATTTGCAAGGATCTACATGCAGCTATCGTTGCGCTCTCCGAGCATGGGGGAACTTTGGCCTCCTAAATAAAGCTAGCATAATTTTGCTGCCAAAGAAAGCGGATGCAGGGGAGATTGCAGACTTTAGACCAATTAACCTCATTCATAGAGTCTCCAAGATATTCTCCAAGATGCTAGCTATGCGGCTTGCTCCTCTCCTTCCAGAGCTTGTCTCTCCTAGCCAGTCAACATTCATAAAAAAAGTGTTGCATACACAATAACTTCCTTCACGTGCAAGGGTTGGTTAAGGAGCTACACAAGGAGAATACTCTGGCATTCTTCCTGAAGCTGGACATCTTGAAGGCCTTCGAAATAGTGAGTTAGTCGTTCTTGTTGGAGATGTTGGAGGTAATGGGTTTTGGGCCAAGATGGAGGAGATGGATTTGCTTGCTCTTGTCGAAGGCCTCTTCCAAGGTACTTCTTAACGGCAAGCCAGGGCCTTGCATCTCACATGCCAGGGGGCTGAGGCAGGACGACCCATTATCACCGATGCTCTTCATCCTCGCGATTGACCCCCTGCACCACCTTTTCCACATGGCCTCAGAGGAGGGAGTGCTTCAGCCTATTCAGACCGGGCCACTCCACTTTGCAGTATCTCTTTACACTGATGATGCGCGTATTGTTGTGGGGTCTTCGAGCCAGGACATGCCGGTGGTCTATCACATTGTTGGTGCTTTCGGTGATGCAAGCAGACTGCGTACCAACTTGGTGAAGTCAGAAGTCTTTCCGATAGCATGCTCCGAGGAGCAAATCGTCGCAGCTTTGGCAATCTTCCCAGCAAAGAGAGGTTCTTTCCCCTTCACGTACCTTGGCCTTCCGCTACACTATGCGCGTCTCAAGGCCATCCACTTCCAGCCTCTCTTGGACAAGCTCAGAGCGTGGCTTGCTGGATGGTTGGGAAAGCATTTCACGTGTGCAGGGAGGGTTCTTCTATGTCGTGTTGTCCTCTCCTCCATGGTGTTGTACCATCTAGCAATATTCAAATTGCCCAAGCAGATAATTCATAGGATTGAAAAGGTTCAGAGGTCCTTCCTTTGGATAAAGTCAGGAGTGGCACCGGGGTCTCTCCCTCATCCTCTAGTCAACTAGAGCATAGTATGTCATCCAAAGAAGTTAGATGGCCTTGGAGTCTTTGACATCGATTTTTTTGGAGGGCCATGAGGCTTTGCTGACCATGGATTGCTTGGACTGATCCTTCTAAGACTTGGCTCGGGTCTGCCTTACCGTGTGAAGCCACTTATATGGAGCTCTTCTAGGCTTCCACGAATGTCGTCAATGGGGACGGGGCTCGATGCCTATTTTGACATGATCGTTGGCTTCCAGGGGGGCCTCAAGTTGCAGGCCCCGGACCTCTTCGAAATCGCAACACCTAAAGGAAGGATGGTGCAAAGGGAAGTCACGAACAAAAAATGGATGCGCTCCTAGGTTCATATCGCGATGCCAACACAACTGTCTCAATTCCTCAATATTTGGATCCTATTGTAGGGCATGCCCCTTCAACAAGGGCCAGACTCGTCACATGGAGATGGACGGCTTCCGGGATTTATTCAACATCGGCGGCTTACCGTTACCAATTTGTTGGCTCATGCGCACTATTCATAACTGACAAGGTTTGGAAGGCATAGGTGGAACCAAAATGTCGGTTTCTCGCTTGGCTCGTGCTCCACTAGAAGGTACTCACCGCTGACAACCTGGCGATAAGAGGATGGCCTAATGATCCGGTATGCAAGCTTTGCATACTTCACCCTGAGACAATTCAGCACCTCCTTCTCAACCGCTCCTTCTCCTCCACTGTGAGAGAGCAAATTTTCACTTGGAATGGCACGTTAGGGGTGCCCACGCGTCCGGCTGGGCGAAGCCTAAATCAATGGTGGGAGGAAACCATCGTGGCCTTGCCTAAGGTAAACAGAAGAGAAGCGCCTTCATCTACGCCATGTGGGGTGCTTGGAAGGGCGGAATAGGCGCGTGTTTCGAAACATGACTATCATGCCAGATGTCGTGGCTGCCCTGGTCCATGAGGAGACCGCGCAAAGGGAATACGCCCATACCCAGGGCCCTGTATATGTACATGTTGCGGTCTAGGCGATTCTGGTGTCCTAGGAACCTAGCTTGCCTTATGCCGGTTTTCTTTTGGTTGTTTCGACCCTTTGTAAATAACAATCTTTTCTAGTCTAATCGGATGGAAAAACGGCTGTCTTTAACCTCAAAAAAGAGAGAGAGGAGAGCGGGAAATCTCCTTTTGAGCTTTTGTGACATCTCGATACCTAGCTCGGTCGGATTGGCCTCCAAACCGGACTATTTGTTGCCAGCACCGGTGCACCAAAATGTGCACCGACTGGCCCGATTTCACTATCGAGTCTATACTGAACGGGTACACTGATAAATTTTGGTCAGTAGGCCACTGGACCGGTTTGGGAACCAGGGCTTCCGGTCTATGAGACAGTTTGACCGACTTAAGACCAGGATGCTCGCATAGATGCTCTAAACGGCTAGATTTCTCCCTTGATCTATAAATACGCCGTCTTCCACCTTGAGGATAAAAACTCAATCATTCATATTCAATCTTCGATCTCTCTCTCACTCCATTGTTGAAACATCAAAGCTTAAGGATCTCCCATTGTACCCAACCAAATCCAAATCCCTTGGTAGAAATCAAGGTGAGGTCCCAATCAACATTTCCACTAAGCCATATTTCATTCCCCCTTGAGTTATCGAGTTTACTTGTTACTCTTGGGTTCATGGGAAACCCTAGGCGTCTAGGGTTGCCTGGAGGCTTTCGACTTGTGATTTGCCCCGTGGAAAGTCTATGAGGGTTTGGAGATTAAGTCTACCATGAGTAAGTGAGATATTCCTTCGTGGGATAGGCTTGGAGAAGAAGGTGAGCCTTTGTGGTGTTGGGGAATCCTTCGTGGAACCTCACACCTCTCTAACTTGACGTACATTCCCCCCAAGGAAGGGAACACAGGAATACATCTCCATCTCCGTGTGCTTTGGTTATTCCTAACCGACCTCTTTACTTGTGATGTTTACTTTGTGATAGCCTTCGTGCTTGAGGTATCTTATCATCATCTAGGTTTCTTCACCTAGTTTGTATTCCTGCACACTTATATTACAAAGCGTAAAACTTGCAAAAGGTTATAAATAATTTTGTAGAAACTTATTCACTCTCTCTAGGTTAACCATCGTTACCCTTTCAATTGGTATCAGATCTAAGGGATCTTTTAAGGGATTTACCGCCTAAAGAGAAAGATTGTTTTCTCTGATGATGATTAGGGCAAGGTTTTTTTGTCAAGGAGCTTCGCGGAAGTCTTGCTCGTGAAGCCTGTGATAAGGCTAAGGCGGATTCCGACCTCCTCCCTCGAATGAGCTACCTAGAAGGATGTCTTAAGGGTCTTGGTGATGGGATTTTTCTTGGTAACCCTTCGGTGGTACCTCAAGGGAGGTCGTTGGACAACGAAAAGGATAATCCCCCATCTCGCCCTTTCCACCACGCTACGACCATGTCCACCCCAGTTCGCCGCCGCAATCACCCCTATCGGCATCGGTCGTTTCCCTTTGGTAGAACCCCATGTCGCCGCATATACTTTCCTGCATCCTGCGCCACCCCGTCTCGCCGTTGTGCAGGCTTCCTGGAATCTCCAAGCCCACCCTGCGGCCCCCTTGCCCACCAGGTGTTCGACGATTTGCCATGGCTATGAATTCGTATGAGAAGATGCTCGCTGCTCTAGTGTATGATGAAGTTGTTGCTCCTGTTGCCGCCACGAGAGACGCTATGGCTAGCGATGATCATTTGAGGATCCTCACTACCCTCCTGGGTATGATCGTCGATGATGAAAGTCCGGCTCCTGGAGGTTCAAGGCTGGGGCGCCGCAAGAGCAAGCCGAGATAGAGGATGGAAAGCCGCATGTTGTATGCCGACTACTTTATCGATGATCCATTGCACGATGATGTGCTATTTTCAGCACCGTTTTGGGATGAGGACGGAGATCTTCCTGATGATTGTCGAGAATTTGAGGGATTTGAAAGAATACTTCAAACCGAAGAGAGACGTCGTTGGTTTGCTTGGTTTCTCCACAATTCATAAATGCACAGGTTCCCTCCGAATGCTTTCATACGGAATTCCTATGGATACACAGGACGACTACATGCGCATGACCGAGTCCACATCCATCGATTTGCATGTACATGTTCTGCTGGTAGTGCTTGCAAACAAGGACTTGAGAACACACAATGCACAAGACACAACTCGGATCATAGCACATAATGAAGACATAGGGTTTACTTGTATGCCCTGCCCGTCATTGCACTTGTGTTTGTGATTTTCTAGTGTCCCTGTATAGTTAATTTTCACATATGCCGATAGCTCATGAGCTCCATCCGTTTGAGCGGCGATTCAGCAATGGGCCAATCGCAAGGACTTTTCTTCTAAGCGGCGATGCAAGCACATAGCAAGCAAACTAGCTACGTGCAGAGAGCAATGAAGTGTGAAGCTGTTTATGCACCTGAAGCTGACGACAACCGGAGGAAGTTGAACATCTAGAAATTTGAAAACGCCAAATTCAATGCTCCCTCCGTCCATAAAAGGATGTCACGGGGGAGAAAAGTTTCAGCACAAGTCCATTTTACAATTCAACCCCGTACACTTCAAATTCTAGCAAACGCACCCAGTCTGAAAGAAACTATCTTTTCCGGCTCCTACTCCGCTCGATCCCAGCACCGCGCGCGTGATTCTGCTGCTCCTGCCGGCTCGATCAATCTTGTGTCCGCTCTTGTTCCGCTCAATTCGTAGCACCACGCTCGCGATTCTGCTGCTCTGGCCAGCTCGATCATCTCCTACCGGCCTGCACCGCTCGATCCCAGCATAGCGCGCGCATCTGCACCTCCGGCCGGCTCGATCGATCTCCTGCCGGCCTGCTCCGCTCGATCCCAGCATACTGCGCGTGCATCTGCTGCTCCTTCCATCTAGCTCGATCTCCTGCCAGTCTGCTCCGCTCAATCCCAGCACAACGCCGACTTGCTCGTCTCCTACATTGTCTCTGCCAGCCACGCATAGGCGCTGCACCAGGGACCCCACCTCGCTGCCTCCGTTCGCGACCTGGACGCCGAGCTCGCCGTCGTCCTCAACATCCTCCCCGCCGTCTTGCCAAGCTGAAATAGATTCCTCACAGGAGCTGAAATCGAGTACCTTGAGGAGAAATTCTGAGTCAGGAAGAGGACACCAACCTCCCTCTCGGTGGTGGCGTCCTCGCCTTGCTCCAGTAATGGCCTGGAAACACGAAGGCATCCCAGTATTGGCCGTCGTGCAGCTGCTTCCATCATGGCTTCTCGCCGGCAGCGCCATGTACTTTGGCAGCTCATCCCCAACCCGAAGAACAAGTACTGTACCTGAAGAAGGTAAAATACTCCCGTTGTGATCAAGCTTGCTCATACTGAAACATATGTAAAGTGTTGTACAAGTAATATGAGCGTTTCTCTGTGTGAGCTTCATCACATCACTTCTAAAATAAACACTAATGCATAACAATATAATCAAAGAACCGAAAAGAAAAATAAAATAAAAGATTTTTTACCTCGCGGACATTCTGTTGAACAAATCTGGTGCGTCCGGGCCGGCAGTGGAGGGTGCCGACAGGCGACAGGGAGTTCCGATGGGGAACAAAGGAGGATGAATCGAATGGCATAAACAAGAACAGACTAACCTAAGGGAGATATATATAGGATGGGAGGGATGTTTTGGCAGAATCGCAACAGGAGAGAAGAGGATCGGTCCTTCTTTTCTTCTAGAAATGCCTACATATGTTGCTTCTAAAGCCTAAAATGCTAGAGCTAATTGATTCGGTTCAGTTTCTCTACTTGTTCCTGCATGTACGTAAGTACCTGGTTGCACCGGCTCAGGGCCGGGCCCTGTCTATACTGTACATTATGAAAAGCATGTAAATATTGCTGAATGTGAACACTAGGAACAAGTTTGCGATTACTACTGTACGTGCAAACACTGAATAATGCAAGAATACCATCAAATATTGACAGTCAATAAAATTATATCTGCTAACTTCACATTGAGGATTTGAATACCATCAAACAATGCTTATATATGTGAGGGTGCCAATTGCCTCAAATTTGTGGGCAGATATTCAGTTCTAGCGGACTTTGACAGAGTCTAAAGGATTCGTGCTCGTAGCGTAGCTTGGGAGGACCTCTGTTACGTACTGTTGTCTGGCTTAGATTCAGTAATACGTCCTCTTGCGCTGCTGAATGTTAGAAAGTTGTTACTCAATCTTACGAATTTTCTGCGCAGCTCTTCAGTTTTCTTTGTTGTTTTGGTCATTGGTTCAGTCAGCACCTTGTACCGTCACGTCAGCTGGTTTGAGTTACCTGGGGAGGTTCATTCCATCCATGGTACAAAGTTTCACACAATACAACTTTCTGCTATTAGCTTGCTCTGCTTGAGATTTTGTCAATTCATTTAGCTCGGTACTTTGTGACTGAATTTGAGTTTAGAATCCACATGAACCAGGTATCTATTACTCATGAAATTTACAAGAGTAATATGTAATAGTATTTTTTACTCTCAACTATTTACATGCACATCATATATTTTGCCCCTATAACGGACCATCGAGAAAAAAAATTAATATAAAAAAATCACGGGTGTGGACTGTTATGTTATATCAATGTGGCAATTACAAAGTTTAACAAAATATACATCGGTGAAATATATAGTTCAAGACTTAGAGAGTCCACACCATATTAGTATAGACCAAAGTGGATTTTTTCTTGAGAACCATATATGTAGATATATAAAAATTTCCGGTGTTGGCGCTACGGTAGAGAGAAATTGGAAAAGAACAAACTAAGACTAGAGTTACCGTGGTTTCTCGATGTTTGGACAAAATTTGAATTGCATGAGGACGGTTTTAGTACTGTACAAAAACTATGAGCGGTAGACATATCAAAATATTTAATTTTAAACAATCCGTGGTAACACATGAGAAAATATCCAGTTTTCTATAACATGTCATAGACTATGTCGAACACAGTGGGTAGGGAGTAAAAAGGTGAACTTTATCCCCATGAAGTAGAGATGCTTATACTATAATAAATTCAATAACTTTTCAGACATGTCTATAGACCGTTTTATCATTCCGGAGCAACGCGGTATTTCATACATATTGTGAAGTACATGTTTTTTGATTAATATATCAAGATCCAAATTTGTTAGACCATGGCAACACACGGATATTTAGCTAGTAATAATTAAAAAAAATTGTTTTTAAAGGAGAACATGAATAATAATCAGTTAGGGCCACCGGACCCAATAGTCCAACCCAGCCCACGTCTCCCTACTTGCTGCTCACCCCGCCGCCAGACAACGCTCCGCTGATTTCAATTAAAAAAAACAGCCAATATGGTTATCAATAAGAGAGGATGTCAAGAAACAGAATCGGAAAGCATCCATGCATTTACATCACTCGAACCAATGTCGAGCACGCACGCATGCATGTCCTTCGTCACCTCCTCTTGGTCACGAGGATCTATTGAACGTGTCCGCTGGACCGCGCAAGCAGGAGTGGAGGCAGTCGGTTGGCATTCCGCTCCGGCACGCCGTGCGCGTACGGGTCGTGGTTTATGTAGCCCCCGGGGTGGCTGTCCGGCAGCAGCGACAGACAGTTTCGTCACCTCTTTAATTATATGTCCAGTGTCAACACCCGGATTTTTAAGTCCAGATGCTTGTTATGTCGTACATCGCAATCCCAGGATTACCATTTTTGCGAGAAATAACAGAATTGGTACCACAGGATATCATCCATTATAAACCATAATAAAGGTCTTAGAAATAAACGATCTCATGATCCAATCTTAATACAATCAAAGCAGCGAAAAGTAAACGTAGTAGGTTCCATCTTCATGGTCACAGGCAATGCTGACAATGGAAGATGATCCTAGTTATCATAGACCTCCTGCTGTTCATCTTCCGGGTAGTCCTCATCATAGTATGGCCATGGGAATAGCCAGGAACAAAGCCATGAGTACTCTTTATGTACTCACAAACTATCACTAGTATAAGAAAGGTAGAACTAGTAGGAATCTTAAGCTCTAGTTTTGTTTGCAAAAAGCCAGGTTTATTTCATAAGGAATTTAAGACTAAAGACCTAGTTTAGTTCTTTACATCACTTAAGTGGAAACCTAGTTTTCATGTCCACAACTCTGTTGTGGCCAAGTCACAGTCATCTTTCAAGTCACAAGTTATTTCGAAAACATCTGACAACAGAACAGTATGGCCACTCCAACTGTCTATAACCACGGACGCGGCTATTCGAATAGTTTGACACTCTGCAGATGTGGTACATTTTCACCACAAAATTCGATACATCCGCCAGGGATAACCCTGAATCATCATACTTGGTATGCGAATAATCCATCCTAACATTTCAATTACACACCCTAGTATAGGCACCTTCCCTATGAGTTTGGCCTCCTAGTCATGGCCATCTGCCATCCTAGGCACTCCATAGGTGGATATTCATTTACGAGGTAGCCTTAGCTCACCTCTTCCACAAGGGAACCCATACTAAGACATATAAACATATAGTTAAGCCCTACCCAACTCAGGTATTGTGGTTATACGGTAAAATTGGAATGGTATCGCATCCGAACCCAACCATCAGTTTTTATCAAAGTCAAGGCTCATGCCTCATTCAGTTTCATCATCCCACCATTGTGTTTCATAACAGATGTCAAAAACATTTCAATAGAATGAATCACCATTTCAAGGTTTTCATAATCATTTTCACCAAGTATTTTCATCTAAAGTGATTAAGTTTTAGTTTAGCACTAGCCACTAGTATTGAGGGTATCACTATTGGGGGTGCTAGTCAAGTATAAGTATTCAAGACTAGTTCTATGATCTTGATGGTGTCTATCCTACTTTTCCACTAATCACAATTCATTAACTAGATATGAAACTTCAGTAAAAGAAAATGTAAAGCTTGTAAGTAAAACTAGGATTGGTATAATCAAAGGTGCATAACTAAGCATGCCTAGTGCATCTTGCATTAGTTAGCTTGTACTGATAGCTTGCATAGTTTTAGCTTGCCTTGAGCTGTGCAGTTGTTGAAGTTCTCTTCTTCTTCCTCGAGGTACTCCTCCTCGTCGTACCCCGGGTCGGTACTAGCGTCTATAAACACATACAATGTACACAATCACCAAACAACACTTAACTATTTAACACACAATGACTCATACTAGATGATCTATCATCATCTCAATCATCACATGTAATAATTGCACATTCTTATTTACCTTATTTTGGGAAAAGTAATTTCTACTCATGGAAAATACTTAAGATTTAATATTCTCTAATTAAAATATGGGATCATGTGGACAGATGTCATCACCACATATTTCAATACTTGGGAATATGATTTAAAGTGGTGGTCATATATTACAAGATTTAATATTACTATTTAATAATATTTAAGTAGCTAGAAATGCCTATATATCATTCTTTTAATACTAAACCATGTTTTATCTCTGTAAAACCAAATATTTTGACATATTCATGTAGAGCATGGCAAATGTGATTTTTGAGACTTGGAAACAACTCAAAAGCATTTATGGTTTATTTTATAAAAATGTGTTGAAGTGGCAAAAGTCTCTGTCGTATTATTTTTGGTATAGGTGATCTATAATTTCAAATGAGTTGAATCCAATAGGAGTGATTAAATATTTTCAATACCTTTCTAATAAAATTGGAATCATGTAATTTGGTTTAGTACAACTCTTTGAATTCAATTTTGAGTACAACTACTGAATGAGATTTTTAACTAAATGGCAAAATTCTATTTGAATTGTTGCGCTCTGCGCGGGAAAAGGAATGGGCCGGTCCAACTACACAGTGGGCTGCTGACAGGTTGGTTCCACGCGTCAGCGACTCTATCTAACCGAACCGGTATCAGCAAATCTTAGCGCTACGATTAGAACAAGATCTACGGCTGAGGTTCATCGTCTACGTCGCAAAACTCCGGCGAGATTCTAAACCTAGCGGCATGGTGGGGGTCGTGGGAGGCTTACCAGGGCTCCAACTAGGTCCGGCGTTGGGGGCGAATGGGCTGGACAACGCCGAATCGATTGGTGGTCGCGGCGGCTCCTGGGGTGGCTCCAATCAACGACGCCCTTTCTTCACAGCAGCAGTGGGCTCCGGTCAAATTCCGGCGGAGTGGTGCTCGCCTTGCTCCGAGAAAGGGTCTAGAGTGTGTCTGAGAGAGAGAGGAGTGAACTGGTGTGCCGTTTGGGGTCTGGAGTGGCTCCTATTTATACACCAGCTGAAAGATCACGGATGTCGCCTAGAGGCGACGGGTGAATAGGCGATTAAAACTTCTACGAGATGGGCTTAACAAAGGCGGAATAAAACTAGCGTTTTCTTTTGTTAATCACAAAGCCTAGATATACTAAGGTTCACCTGTGTGCACCAACCACTTATGCTAAGAAAGTTAAGCAACAATATGATAGCAATATAATTACTTCAAGCACGATGACTATCACAATGTAAAGTGCATAAGTAAAGAGCTCGGGTATAGAGATAACCGAGACACGCGGGGATGACGATGTTTTACCGAGTTCCTCCCAACAAGGGAGTACGTCTCGTTGGAGGGGTGGGCGGTACTAAGACCACCAACGCCACAAAGGTCTCACCCTATTCTCCCGAGCACCCACCACGCGGGCAAGCACCCGTTCCACTATGGGACACTTGAGAGTGGTCACCGAACCCGTACAAGATTGGGGCTATCTCCACAACTTAATTGGAGGCTCCCAATAATCGCCACCAAGGCCTCAATCTTGGGGAGCTTCACAACTTAACTGAAGACTCCAAGAACACGCCACAAAGGCTACACAACCGTCTAGGGTTCCAAGAACCCAAGAGAGACTAGCAACAATGAATATCACCAACCAAATCCTCCGGAGAGAACACACACCGATGCACCAAATGCAAAAGGCAAGAACACCACAAAGATGATCCACAAATTCACTCTCAAATTCCAACAAGGCTACTAAAGCACTTGGGGGAATAAGAGAGGAGGAACACAAAAGGGGATCACAAAAATCCCCAAAGATCTAGATCCCAAATATTCACTCACAAAGAGATGAAATGGTTAGGTCAAAATATAGATCTAGATCTCCTCTATCTTTCCCTCAAATATGGGCAAGAATCATTGGAGGGGAAGAGATTAATCAATCTCAGAGATGAGTCAAAGCAAAGACAAAGGCTTGAGAAAATAAGAGGAAGAAGCAACTAACAAAAAGGAGAAAGGGAGATATTTATATAGGCTAACGAATCTGCCAGTTGGGCAGTTTTTCTGGCTAGAGCTGGTAGTAATGGATGGGCCCAGTACTACCGCTCGGCAGCCCAGCAGCCAGGGAGAGGGAGGGTCAACGCAGGCGAGCGAGGGAACAGGGGCAGGCGAGCGAGCGCGCGCAGAAGGGGATTGGGCGGCAGCAGGCGCGCGCCAGCGAGCGCGAGCGGCAGAGTGGGCCTCGCGCGGGGAGCGGCGGCAGCGAGCGAGGCGGGCAAGCTGCTAGGCCAGGCAGAGCGGCGGCCCGCACGAGCGGAGGCAAGGAAGCGCGCGCGGCGGGAGTGAGCGTCTACGTGAGGAAGCAACCTGGGCTGCCAGGAAGATGCCGGGTCGGCCGGTGCTACCGGCCCGACCGGGCAGTACTGCCGGTTGGGCCCGGTACTATCGGTCCCAGCAACCGGACCAGGCAGAGAAGATGGTCCACGCTCAGGGGCGGGTGGTAGTGCCAGCCGGTACTACCGCTCAGCCCAAAAGCTGAAGGATTTTTCTTTTTCTTTTTAATAAAACAAAAAGCAAATAATGAAACGACTATAACTTTTGATTGGTAACTCCGATTGACCGGATTCCAATTGCGTTAGAAATATTGGATATCACCAAGTGAGAAAGTATCAAGTAGTATAATGTGAGATACCTCACTCGGTGAGTATCCGAAAAACCGCCAAGATCAAAATCGCAACAAAATATAAAAGGGAGGTCCGATTTTGATGAATAAGAGCTTGTTATGAAGAATACCACAAGCTCTATATCCTCATATGGATAAGACAAAACAATCAAATACGATGATGCAAGTATGCAAAGGTTTGAGATCTCTCCGAACGATATGATCGAGTTACTCACTCGAGAGCCCCTCTTGATAGTACGGCTAACTATCCTAAACCCGGTCAACACGATACCGGCAAAAGGGAAAACCTATCAAGAGTACCTTTGTCTTGAGCATCCTTTGGCCTTGTCTTCATCGATCCAGAAACACCGAGGATGGCAAGCACCAAACATGAGATCTTCTAGGTATGGCGCATATTGACCTTCCACAACACATCTTCTTGAATTCATCGACCTTGAAGCCAACACATGCTCCAAGCGATGCCAATGGACAATTCCTACAAGTACAACTTAATACACACATTAGTCCATAAAGATTGTCATTAATTACCAAAACCACACATGGGGGCCCACATGTTCTTTCACCATCATTGGGGGCAGGGCGGCATGGTCGGGCTCATCAGCGATGCTGCTACATGTCGAGCTAGGCATGGCGGATGGCATGGGTCGACACGGTGGACTGCGGCGATCGTCACGCGTGTGATGGCGCGGCAAGGGGCGGTCTCAGTCGGTCGGGCGACGCTGACGCTCTGTTCAGGTACGGAGGTGTTCGTCATAGAGTACGATGGTCACGGGGTGTGCGGCGGCGAATCATCGTGTCTAGGAGGTGGATAGTGATGCGATGGGTACGGGTATGAGCGGAGAGAGCGAGGTGCGGCATGGTTGTGCGAGCTAGCTTCGGTGCTCCGTCGTGCTCTCGGCATGGCAAAGACTTAAATGGGCGCGGCTGTTCTAGCTTCTCCACTTCTCGCCGTTGGTCAAGGGGTGGACAGAGAGGGGCGTGAGGTCACGGCTACTCTCTAGACATTGTGGGAGAGGGCAGCGCGGCGTGTGGCGACTGGTCCATGGTCGACCGGCGTGACATGCTCGGTACTGTCATGTCACTGGTCAATGTGGCGAGTAAGGTTGCTCCCTTGCACGGCCAAGTACTGGGAGTGATCGTGGGTGATTTATTGGGTTGATTTTAGTACAAGAATGAGCACAAGATGGATTCCAAACAGTAGATAGTTATTGAGTTTGTACTATGTCTGCTAAGTGTTCGACTAAATGGCCGCATGAACTTAATCTTTGAATTATTCAATGATTTTTGGTGGGTGATCTAGTCACATGCTTGGTAGTCTTTGGTTGCTAGGAATTGTCAAGTGGTGGAGGTTTGAGTGGTTTTTGAAAAATGATGATCTATGTACTTACACTTGATTCAATTTTGAATTGCCTCTCAAATAGAGTTGAATTTGGTTTCTGTTAATTTGTAAAGTTTTCTTGGGTTCGTTTTTACTTGGTCTAGCAAGGGATGAAAAGAACTAGAATTGTTTCTGTTGGAAATCTTTTACTAGAGATGCCCAAAGTGGGCTAGTGGTTAACTTTGGCAAAAGTGACCGTATGATCATATGCTTTACAATTGAATTTCTTTTCATTTGATTTTGCTTGGAAATGATCTAGATGATGTGGTAATTATTTTTAAACTAATCCTTATCATTTGTAGCAATCAAACATGGCATAGCAAACATACGTGCATTAATAGAACTCACACATGCATTCATATAGAGTTTAATAATAAAAGTTTTTGTTAATCCTAAATTTAGATGATTAGAACTTGATAATCTTATTTAATATTTTTGAGGTTACACCCAGCCAAGCAGATGAGCTTGTTCTTACGAGAGTAGAAACTACACTCTCCGTCTGCAAATAAGTGTACTTCTAGTTTTTGTCTAAGTCAAACTTAATAAAATTTGACTAAATTTATAGATAAATATAGTAACATATATTACGTCAAATTGATATATTATGAAAATAAATTTAAAAACGTATCTAATGGGTACCAATTTAGTGTCATAAATATTGCCACGTTTCCTTAAGAAGTTAGTCAAACTTTACTATGTTATTAGGGCCACAGTAACTTCTTTAATCATATGTCCAGCCAATCCTTCCGTTTAATCCCTCCGCTTAATCAGACCACAATCCTTCCTTTACTCGTGCCCACAATCCAATCAGCATGCGTCTGCTTGAGTTCCCCGAGTTTGGGTTGCTGATACTCTAGCCAACTTGCCAAGGAATATAAACCGGTGGGGCTTGTTTCAAGGGAGCAGTGTGGGACTAAATATAAGTTGTATCAGGTTTTAATTATACCTGACGGTCGAACCAGTGTATAATTAATTTAGGCCTTGGCCCATGTATTCGCCCGACAACGGCCGAGCTTGGCTTGGCCACCGTTCGGATGTGATGCAGCCTGAGCTATTCCTAGCCACAACCGCGTCCGTCTGCTTGGGTTGGACGGGACCGTAGTATCTGGCTACCTCACCAAATATCTGCCCCGCGTAGCGTGTCAAAATTCTGAGGTTGCGTTTCCGGGCGTACGCGCGAAAAAATGACTATTGACTTATGGGTGGCATAGTCGATAATTGTCTACAACTATGGGTGCAAAACGGTTAAAAAAAATGTTGGACCGTAAGAAACAATCCATTATTTATTATTAGATATAGAGGTATAGATAATTCCTGTACGTTTTCCATGGTGTAGCCAAAAGGCTCTTCATTCTCAATTCCTATAGTTTTGCATTCCATAGGAATGGACATGACGTGCCACCTAATCCTTCACTTTTTCTATTCCTTTGTTTTCAAACTCTTACGATCCAAAGAGATCTTAAAGATTGGAGTTTGTCTCGAACACAAGAGCTCAATACGTAGGAATAGAAAATACAAGAATTGACATGTCACGTGACACTTTCAGGATCTAGGTTAGATAAATCCCAAATCATAATATGATATAATCCTAACCTAGAGCTCGAAAATATCTAGTGAAAAAATCGGTAACACCATACGATACAGAAATTATTACAGCAAGCTCATACTGAATAAATAACCAAAATATTACAAGCAGATGTCAGTGATCACAAACATCAAACAATGAAAGACAAATTATGCTATTTAGTATAGCAAACTTAATAAATAGCCTAAGAGGCCTAAAGCGTAATGACGTCCCAGCCCATAGATTCCAGGCTGCCGGCCGGAAACCCCAAGCTACTCGTCGGTGTCGATGGCGTACAAATTCATCTCCAGAAGAACACTTATTCTACTACAAAAGTAACAACAAACAATGCAGAGTACAGGGTGTACTCCGCAAGACTTTTGGCTAGTGGAGTTATTTTGCATAAAGTTAACTTTTGCAAAAAAGAGGGAGAAGAAACTCGTCTAATCAGAGTATTTTAAAAGGGGATAAGAGAACGGCATCTCCAACTAAATTGATCAACATCTTTTGATATCCACCAAATCATCATCATCCTCATCTCACAACTAGGATCACCCCCTCGTACCCATGAGGAAGTATCCTTCAGCACACATTGATCTGTCAAGTTTTACAATTAGGTTAATATTCTCTATGATCTTAGAATTCGGTCACCAAGCGTTCATAACCGTGAACACGAATTTTCGAAAAGATTTAACCCTATAAGGGTGTACAACTTTACTCACATGTACTACCCGACTCAATGCTAGTACATTAGCCCTCTTCGTCTCAAGGCCGGTATAGAGTGGTTAGACACGACCTTTACTTTGCATTGGCCAAGATAATGAGTCACGTCTAAGGAGGGTTTCGCCGTAACGTGTCAAATCCCGAAGCCGGTCCCTAGAGATGTGAGTCAGGGTTGGTTCACCAGGAGCTCTTTCTACCCCAAGCAACCCCGGCCATGCTTACCTAACTGTTATGATGCACCTCCTTCACCGCCTTCGAGAACAACTAGAATGCACATGTCGAATGGAACGGACGAACTATGTGACTTATGGAATCTACTAGGCAAGTTAGTTACTCGTGGAGTTTTCCAGGCCCCGTGTGGCTATACACTCGTCTCGGTTCCAAAGGCAAGAACTCGGGTCCTAGTGGTGGTGAGCATGGGATTACAAAAACCACATCTCACTGTGGCCTCCTATACAAGCCTTAGCATGTTTAACCTCATATCACCTTCATACCTCGTTCTCCTGTCATACTAGATTATTTGAATTTGATATATCATATCGATGAACCATCATAGATAGCTACGCATGGCTAAGAAGGATGCACATATAAGCTATAGCAATGCACCCAAGTCACCTAGCTATACTAGGGGTAGTGGATCAGGTAATATAAGCTCAAAAGGAGTAATGCAATAGATATGATACTCTATCTATCGATAAAAAGCCATAGTAGAATCGTATGCAACATGGCAATGATTGAATTACTTTGAATGCATGGGATTGTATCATGGTGGGGATATGCTTGCATTTGCCCGTTGATAACCGATAAGCAGGTCTTCGGACATCTTGTACTTGACTTGGTTATAGTTGGTCAAGTATTTATCTTCGATCTTCGATGGTGTTGATTTCGGTCTTCGATCTCAATATCGATATCGTATTCTACCGCGAAGAACCAAAACATCGGAAAGAAATGGAATTAATCAACACGTGGCATCGATGCAATGCTCAAGAAAGAATGATGATATGACAAGTCTGAATGGAACCCTAGTACATGTTTTTCCATTTTGAATAGGGTCCGAGAGGTCTTATAATTAAACTTGGCTCATATAAAGCCCTAAAACAAGGAAATCTCGGAATATCTACGGGGATTCATTTGGTTCTTATAATTAAACTTGTCGTGAAAGTTGACTAAAAATGTATGATTGCAATTTTAAAAGGTAGATCTCATTTTTCTAAACATTTTGATATATTATACATTTTTTCTAATTAATTATGAATTAGTTATTGATTTTACAAGGTTATATCATTTTCTGAAAATATTAAACCAATTAAAAGGGTTTACTGCGTCACCATGACGCAAGGCTAACCACCAGAGGGAACTAGGTTTTTTAGCACTTGGGCTGGGCTAGCCCAGTCACTTATGGCTTGACCCTACGGCCAGGTCAGTAAGTCACCGTGGCCAACCTTAGTCAGGGCCACATCAGGCCGAGGTGTATGCCACGTCGATGCCACCTTGGTGCCACGCAGGATTCACTGACAAGCACTACAGACGGCGGTGAAAACGACGCTAGCGAGCGAGCGAGGTTGCGTGCGGGTGCGCGTTGGAGAGAGGAGGTTAAGGCGAGCTAAAGGTTGGTGGCGCCGCCTTGTTTTGGTAATCGGACCTGACATAGGTATGACTTATCGGCCCCCCGTGATTAGTTACCCTAGAGCATACAAATGCCTACGACCCACAAAGCCCATAAATAATAGAGTCCAGGAAGCATCCGATGGATAAAAGCGTGTCTTAGCAGTCAAGAAAGAAGTGCAGACTGACATAATACTAGTGTTGTAATCATAATTTGTAACCTATCTGTATACGTTTCTAGGACCCAACCTCTCATATAAAGGCCGAGAGGAGCTGACGGAGAGGGCACCTTAGTTTTCCATCAATCTACAAACCTCTGTGAGCTAGATCATAACTAGCAAATCGACGACTTTGTAATCATATTCCTCACAATAATCAAACGACTTTGACTCCCTTGTTTGTCTGATCAGCCGACAAAATCCCCAATGCTCTCTTTTCCACAAAACCCTAAGTCCGTAACCATGGGCATTGCCGAGGTTACCCCTCGTCAATTGGCGCCATCTATGGGAAATTTGAGCGCTGGAGCCATGGATTCGGCGGACCCCTCTTCACCAAGCAACAACCCGACAATCGTGGTCGGGGAGGTCTGCTACGATCTCGTCAATCCACGCATGCCCACCCCTGTTTCGTCTCCTGTCGACTTAGACGAAGGGACCGATCTCATGAACGGATGCTTCCACTTCCGCGTGAGGGAACCCGAAAACCTCTGCCTTTTGGCCCTAGTATACTCGGGTCCATCAGTCATAACAATAGCGCCTACGGTGACATCTGTATCATCTGTAAAAGCTACACGTCAGCCGACGAGCGTCAAAGAAAGTCGCAGAAACTTCGCAGATCTGGGGGATTTTCCGATCTATATGAAGGTCTCTCCTTCAGGTCAAATTCTATGCTAACACCACCACAAAGCTCAAACCCATCAAGTGGTGAACCCGATGAAACCGAAGAAAGTGTTGACTCCGGAATCAGGAAGGTTGAATCTTACCTAGAGAAGAATTCGTGAGATTTCACTCGTTTCCAAGATAGTGTCTCCTATGGATCTGATAGCGACGGTAATAACATGTACATGGCGCAACACCAAGTGTGCGTCTTCATTGGAGGGGAACCATCAACACCTTAAGACTCCATCGGTAACGCAATCATCGATCGCAATGATATTCTATTGGATGATAATGTAGGATGTCGCGAGGACAGGGAGGAACCCCCCGGGTCATGCCAGGAGGAGGAAGAGCATGTGATGGAGAGCGGCTCTGACTCGCCTGCCACTGAAAGTATGGCAGAAGGGGAGAGACATCGTTTCATGTGCGGTGCTAATGAATGGAAATGCCACGCGCGAATAACTGATGGCCTACTAGTACCTCCTCCACCACAAAAGAAAGGATCTACTCAGGTTGCAGAAGCAACTCTATGAAAGGAAGAGACTAGCCGACGAATCCAGTCAGGCGTAGCTAAGCTCCACCCATGCATCTGGCAGCATAACCGGAGTGGCACCACCGAGAAGAAGAACTTTGTAGATGCATCGCATTCCAGAGGCCGAAAGACGCGAGTTGGCCTGAGATCTAGGCTTGTCCTTTATGTCAGTTGATTCAGCGAGAAACATAAAAGCAAAAACAACGCAAGCCACCATTGTCGCTGTCCAAACCTACCACCTCACAATTCAGCCAGAAGACGATGATCCGCGGGAAGTTATCCATTGATCAGCTCTCATGGGCCTTGATGGCTCTGTGTATGGCGCCAGAAAAATGCTGGAGCAATGATGATGTAGAGCTTGTTGGGAACTCCAAGAGGAAGGTATGATGAGCACAGCAGAAAGTTTCCCTCAGTATGAAACCAAGGTTTAATCGAACCAGTATGAGCAAGGAAACATCCCAAAGGTGTTACTAGCTGAGCTTTGGCAGGGCGCACTACCGGTGGTAGTAGCAACGTGGAGACCTGCACAACACAACCACAGAACTTTGTCCCCAACTTGCGATGAGGTTGTCAATCTCACCGTGTTTTGCGGAAAACAAAGGATTAAACGTATCGAATTGAAAGAAGTAAAAGTTTGCAGAAAGTAAACACAAAATAGTAAAACATTGTAGATTGAATGTAAAAGACAAGGACCGGGATCCATAGTTCACTAGAGGTGGATCTCCTTAAGATAGATAACATGCTGGGTGAACAAATTATAGCGGGGCAATTGACAAACATCGAGAAAGCATACAAGCATATACTAATCATCTTGACTCCTTTGAGACTTGATTGGGCATTACAACATTATACATAGACCGCCATCCAACTGCATCTATGACTAATAATCCACCTTCAGGTTATCATCCGAACCCCCTCCAGTATTAAGTTGCAAGCAACAGATTATTGCTTAACGAACTGCATGTAAAGTAAACAATACGATTGTTCTATGAACAAAGGATTGTTGTTTTCTCCCTAGGAGCAACAACACATCTAGTACCTTAGAGATTTCTGTCACTTCCCCAGATTACCAGAGGCATGAACCCACTATCGAGCATAAATACTAAATCTTGCAGTTGCTAGCATCTACCTGGCCAAGATAGCTACTAACAACGGAAAGCATGCAAGATCACAAATAACAAAGACATGATAGAATCAATAATCAATCTGAAATAGCATCTCAATATCCATCGGATCCCCGCAAACACAACATGCATAATTACAAATTGATGATCTTGATCATGAACAGAGCTCACAAGATCTAGACATGAAAGCACAAAGGAGGAGAACCAGCCATCTA
The DNA here is from genome assembly GCA_910589775.1 of Avena eriantha. Lineage (NCBI taxonomy): Eukaryota > Viridiplantae > Streptophyta > Magnoliopsida > Poales > Poaceae > Avena > Avena eriantha. Next base: position 453,447,134 of record OU342742.1, on the reverse strand, counting down.
GCTACTACATGGATCCGTAGTCCAAGGATGAACTACTCACGCATCACACCGGAGTCTTGCATGGTGATGAAGAAGGCCTCTAGGGTGAATTCCCCTCTCCGGCAGGGTGCCGGGAAGAGCTTCAGACCCTCCCGATCTAGGGATGGAGATGACGGTGGCTACAGACTATTTCGTGGATTTTTTATCAGGTACTTAGGGTATGTCCCGAGGGCATCTTATAGGCGGAAGGGGCGGCCGAGGGGGTGCCGGAGGCGGCCACACCACCCCCTGGCGCGGGCCAGGTGGTGTGGTGGTCCCCTGGCCCCTCTCTGTCTCGTACTCTGGCATCTGATGACTTTCGGAAAAGTAGGCACTTTGGCTTTTGTCCCGTCCAATTCCGAGAATATTCATTTTCTGACTTTCCTGGAACCAAAAACAACAGAAAACAGGCAGCTGGCACTGTGGCTCTTGTTAATAGGTTAGTCCAAGAAATCATATGAGAAGTACTCCAAAGTGTGGACAAAACACAAGAAAGTGGATAAAACCAAGCATGGAACATAAAAAATTATAGATACATTTGCAATGTATCAGGCCTCGGCATGGTAGGAGCATCCCTCGCTCAAGGAGAACAAGGAATCTTCCAGCAACCTGATAAATCACCACGTCATCGCAATATCCCTCGGCATACGGGAAACACCCGATGATTAAACTCGCCACATCATGTGAGCTTGACGAATTCTTCGCATGGAGACGACTCCAAAAATAACATTATACAACGCGGGATCGATAGATCCATGGAGGAGCATAGAAGCCAAGACATTCCGATGGTGAAAGCGAGGATGAGAGCAAACCTTGTGGTGCCAGTTGGTTTACCCGACGGGTTCGCAAGACTCTGGTACCCAAGGATTTCAAACTCCCTCAAGACCGCCAAAAGTATGATGGCCTCTAGGAACCCAAAGCATGGTTGGCTGATTTCCTGCAAACTGTCAAACTCCAAGGTGGCTCAAAAGCTACTGCTATGCAAAGGCTGCATCTGCACCTAAGCGGCATCACACAATCATGGCTCAGACAGTTACCCAAAGAATCCATCAGCCAAAACTTCAAATCCTCGAGGACAAGTTTATCTGAAACTTCAAATCCACATTCAAGGGTCCTGTGTCCATCAAGGAATTGCGAGCATGCAAGCAGAAACCTAGGGAGGCAATACGAGCATTCATCCAGAGATGGAACATCATCAAGAACGCAGCCAAAACTATTTCCGATGAAAGGGCAATTGATGCCTTCAATGATGGCCTTTGCTGAAAAGAATTTATTGAAGAGTTGGGCTGGGTCAAACCCAAGAAAAATTATTAGCTAATGGACATGGCTAACCGCTGGGCGAACACAGAAGATGCGGTGCACAACAAGCGGGGACGCTCACCTAAGGAAGAGCGTGAGAGGCGCAATAATGATAACAGGAGGAGGAGAAATTATGGTGGGTACAGTGGACCAAGTTATGTCGCATTTGGCTTCACCGGTGAGGACAACCGAAGAAATGAAAATCGAAGGAGATGATATCGTAGTAATAGAGATGACGCTAGAGGGAATAGGACAACCCAATAATACCAGCCAAGGGCTCGGGATCCCCTAATGTCTCCAATGCATATGCTTGAGGGTCGTGCAATATGCAGTCTTACATCGACTCCGAGAGAAGGATGCGCGTAACTCACCTCATGAAAGATTGCCGCATGTTTTTGGGGATGCAGGAATTTTGTAATGCCAAGGTAACCCACGCAGCAAACCAAGGGTATGCCGCTACACCAGAAACCCTAGCTCTCGGTGCACGACTGCTACCACCAGGGCCGCCACCAGTAGGTCAGCCGCAACCTGCGACAAATAGAAACTAGGAGGATGAGTACCCGAGGTCCAAGGGAACAATGTCGATGATCTAAAAAGGGGCGTCCATCCAACAAAATCCAGATGTTGATCACACGACAAGTTAATATGGCAGTGACAACACCACCACCAACACCCGAATATCTCCACTGCTCAGAGCAAGAAATCACATTCAGCAGGGCTGATCACCCTCTTCGGGTCCCACAACTGGGTCATTTGGCTTTGATAGTGGAGGCTCAAATTGGCGGGTTCGACATGAGCAAGGTCTTCATGGACGCAGGAAGCAGCATCAAACTCATCTACGCTAAAACTTTGCGAGTAATGAACTGCTCCTTGATGAACCTAGCGCCAATAGAAACATCCTTCCACGACATAGTCCCAGGTAAATTCGAAATTCCTCTAGGAAAAATCTATCTTGATGTTGTCCTCAGATCGCAGGACAATTTCAGGCGCGAGAAGCTTGAGTTTGAAGTCATGGATTGGCCATCACAGTACCACACGATCTTGGGGTACCCAGCTTTCGCACAATTCATGGATGTACCATATTACGCGTACATGGTAATGAAGATGCCAACACCCAACAGAATTATAACCATCAGAGCAAGCTTCACCCGCTCTAAAAACTGTGACCGAGAGTTCAACAAAATATCTGAATCTTTCGGGATAGAAACGGGTTTGTGCAGATAAAAATCTCAATTAACACAGAGCTCCAACCAAAGGCGCATGTCATTCCCTACCAATCCTTCTATACCAAAAAGGACACGAGAGAAATCTAGGTCAACCCTACGGACCCGAAGAAAACAACCTTTGTGGCCTCCAACCTTGGTCCCGCATAGGAAAGCATGCTCATCGAGTTCCTCCGTGATCGCTAGGAGATTTTTGCATGGGTACCAGCTGACATGCCAGGAATCCCCAGGGAACTCGCTGAGCACACACTCAACTTATCCCGACGCCAGACCTATGAAGCAATCACTTCGCCGTTTCGTGGAACCTAAGCGCAAGGCCATTGGACGAGAAATCCATCGCCTCACAGACACCAAGTTTATCAAGGAGACCAAGAAAGCAACATGGGTTGCCAATCCAGTGTGCATCCTAAAGAAAAACACAAAAGAAATGCGCATTTCATCGACTTCACTGCGCCGAACAAGCACTATCCAAAGGATCACTTCCCACTCCCGTGAATCGATCAAATCATTGATGCAACCGCCGGATGCGAGCATCTTTACCTTTTGGACACATATTCTGAAAACCACCATATTTGGATGAAGGAGGAGGACCAGGATAAAAAAACATGTATCACACCATATGGTGTATTCTGCTATAGTATAATGCCCTCCGGGATAAAAACACGGGTGCTACGTACCAGCGGATGATGCAAAACTGTCTTGGAAGAAAAATTGGTACAAACATCCAAGTCTACATTGATTATGTCATAGTTACGATAAGGCAAGAGTTAACCTTTATCAATGATCTCCGTGAAACATGCGATAATCTCGACAGATACCACATCAAGATCAACCTGAAAAAGTGCTCCTTTAGAGTCCCTGCGGGGCAACTCCTCTAGTACCTCATATCAGCAAGAGGAATAGAGGCAACCCCGAGAAGATACATGCGATCCTCACAATGAAGAAACTGACGAATCTTCGTGGCGTCCAGCAGCTGGCTGGACGCGTCGCGACACTAAGCCAATTCTTCGCTCGGCCGGGCAAAAAAGCAGTCATGTTCTACGCTCTCATGAAAAAATCAGAAAAATTCGAGTGTACTGATGAATCCCAACGAGCCTTTGAAGCCCTCAAGAAAACACTTTCTACATCCCCTATCGTCGTGTCGCCAAAAGAGAAAGAGCCTCTTTTGCTCTACATCGCCGCCACCAATCAGGTGGTCAACACAGTTTTGGTCATCAGGCGACCCGAATAAGGGAAAACGCACGGTGTCCAACGGCCAGTTTACTACCTCAGCGAGGTCCTCTCTCATCCAAACAAAGGTACCCACACTACCAAAAACTTATGTATGGAGTCTTCATGACAACGCGCAAACTGCGCCACTACTTCTCAGAGCACCTGACAGTGGTGGTCAACGAGGCCCCCTCTCCAACATACACAACAATCTAGAAGCCACAAGCCATGTCTCTCTTTGGGACATTGAGCTACCCCCTCGAGATATCATGTATGAGAAGCGAAAAATAATGAAGTCTCGGGTTTTGCCTGACTTCATTACTCAATGGACAAATTTCCAATGTGTGGGTCCTCCAGACCTATCCAACGCGTGGAAAATGTAGTTCGACGGTTCCAAGGGAACAGAAGGAGTAGGAGTTGGCGTGATACTGGTGTTGCCGCAAGGCAATAAGATGCGCTACGTACTTCAAGTGAGCTTTCTGAATACGTCAAACAATGAAGCCGAATATGAGGCCCCGGTTCACGGTATGCATATGGCCAATGCCTGTGGAGCAACTCAATTCAAAATATTTGGCGATTCCAATATTGTCGTACAACAAGAAATCAACAAGTGCGACACCATCAGTGACAATATGATCACATACCAGGACATGTACAATATCATGGAGGCCCACTTCGACGGGTGCGAGGTATCCCACATAAGTAGAGCAAGCAATGAGGAAGCCAACAACTTAGCAAACATCGGGTCCCTCTGCTTGCCCGTGACACAAGGAGTTTTTTGGGAAGAAATAACTGAGCGCTCCATCAAATCAAAAGGCCATCTAAGCTACACCACACAATACATGCAAGAAGGTTAAGTCGAAAGGCGACTCGGGGTCTGCGCGCACATTAGAAAACAAAGTAGCTGCCCTGGATGAAGAGTAAGAACCCGAAGAAGTTGTGATGATAGAGCCTATGTGGATGCAGCCATATGTAGCATATATGATGAGAGGAGAACTCCCCGAGGATATGGCGAGGCACTTGCCCAGCGGTCCAAAGCCTTCAGAATCGTCAAAGGAGAACTCTACAAGAGAAGCATACTGATGGCCCAAGATATCTCGAGCTCATTGGGGAACCCCAAGAGGAAGGTATGATGATCACAGCAACAAGTTTTCCCTCAGTTATGAAACCAAGGTTTAATCGAACCAGTAGGAGCAAGGAAACACCCCAAAGGTGTTGCTAGCTGGACTTTGGCAGGACGCACTACCGGCGTCAGCAGCAACGTGGAGACCTGCACAACACAACCACAAAACTTTGCCCCAACTTACAGTGAGGTTGTCAATCTCACCGGTTTTGATGAAAACAAAGGATTAAACGTATCGAGTGGAATAAACTAATAATTTGCAGAAAGTAAACACAAAGCAATAAACCGTTGATTGTAGATTGATGATAAAAGAAAGGACCAGGGTCCATAGTTCACTACTGGTGGCTCTCCTTAAGATAGATGACATGTTGGGTGAACAAATTACAGCGTGGCAATTGACAAACATCGAGAAAGAAACCATGCATATACTACTCATCTTGACTCCTTTGAGATTCAATTAGGCATTACAACATTATACATAGACCGTAATCCAACTACATCTATGACTAATAATCCACCTTCAGGTTATCATCCGAACCCCCTCCAGTATTAAGTTGCAAGCAACGGATAATTGCATTACACATTGCGTGTAAAGTAAACAATACGGTTGTTCTATGAACAAAGGATTGTTGTTTTCTCCCTAGTAGCAACAACACATCTAGTACCTTAGAGATTTCTGTCACTTCCCCAGATTACTAGAGGTATGAACCCACTATCGAGCATAAATAGTAACTCTTGGAGTTGCTAGCATCTACTTGGCCAAGATAGCTACTAACAACGGAAAGCATGCAAGATCACAAATAACAAAGACATGATAGAATCAATAATCAATCTGAAATAGCATCTCAATATCCATCGGATCCCAGCAAACACAACATGTAGGAATTACAAATAGATGATCTTGATCATGAACGGAGCTCAAAAGATCTAAACATGATAGCACAAAGGAGGAGAACCAGCCATCTAGCTACTACATGGACCCATAGTCCAAGGATGAACTACTCACGCATCACACCGGATGCTTGCATGGTGATGAAGAAGGCCTCCAGGGTGAATTCCCCTCTCCGGCAGGATGCCGGGAAGAGCTTTAGATCCCTCCCTATCTAGGGATGGAGATGACGACGGCTACAAACTCTTTCATGGAATTTTGATAGGATACCTAGGGTTTCTGTATCGGAGGCATCTTATAGGCAAAAGGGGAGGCTGAGGCGGTGCTAGAGGCGGCCAGACCACCCCCTGGCGCGGGCCAGGCTGGGCCACGCGGCCAGGTGGTGTGGCGGCCCCCTAGCCCCTCTCCGTCTTGTATTCTGGCTCCTTGTGTCTCTCGGTGAAAAACTAACTTTGGCTTTTGTCCCATCCAATTCCGAGAATATTCATTTTCTAACTTCCCTAGAACCAAAAACAGCAGAAAACAGGCAGCTGGCACTGTGGCTCTTGTTAATAGGTTAGTCCAAGAAAGTGTTTAAAAAGTACTCCAAAGTGTGGACAAAACAAAAGAAAGTAGATAAAACCAAGCATGGAACATCAAAAATTATGGATACGTTAGCAACGTATCAACATCCCCAAGCTTAACTCATGCTCGTCCTCGAGTAGGTAAGTGATAAAAAGAAAGAATATATTTTGAGGTGACATGCACCATCATAAACTTGATCAAAGTATTTGTAAAACAATGATAGCTGGGATCATAGTACTTCAATCATAATATGAAAGACAAAGTTCTAACAATAAGACAAAGCAACTATGCTGTAACATGAAAAGGCACAAACAAAAGTTTCATGAATAACAATGCTTTGTAAGACGTTTGTTTGTTTCACATAAAGAAAACATAGCATAGTGGCATTCAGCTTGTCCCTCATAGAGTAGCAAACATAAATGCATAGGACACCTTCAAAGTTCATAAGAGTGACTAGATACAAATAGTTTAAAACGAGCAATATCGAAGCTATGCATCAATCAACAAGTCTTGGGACAATGCACATAGAACTAAGAATGGCCACTATGCTCTCAAAGTAGCTGCATAAATATAGAAGGTGGAGACTCAACATAAAAGTAAAAGAAAGGCCTTCATAGAAGGAAGTAGGGATTCAAGTTTCATAAAGAGCTTCCAAAAATTATGGTACTTATTAGCTTTCAGCTCTCATTGCCCCTATCATAAGCATCTTGAAGGTGATGAAGGTTAAAGTGACACAACTAAGAGGATACGCTTGACAAGTTATAAGCTGAAATCTCATGCCCCTTACTTACGAAGACCAAACCTCATGCTACTCAACTTTAGTCACAAGTAAGCTCTTGTCATTGTAAGTACATATGTATCATAGAGAATCGCCATCGGGGTACGCCTTGCACATGATACAGGAGCTATCCCATAATCAAAATGACAAGGCAAGCAGACAATGAGCATCTCAACGATCTTTTTATTTGCTATTTGCATAGGTTTTCATTGAGGATGCTTCATAGAGTGCTCATTATAGTTATACTGCAAGTTTCCACCATGATTAGGCATGGCTTAGGCTAGCGGCCCAGGCGTTTCTCTAACACACATACAAACTCCATGATCTTACAAGTTCCACTTTTATTTCACACCGCCGGGATCCATAAGCAAAAGAACATGATATCAACGGGGTACAAAGTACAAGTGCAATGTTGAAAGCATTCCCCATGATACATGGTTCTGCTAATTTCAACTTATAAAGCGCAAGCATATACGCAACAAAGATGGACGCAATGGTTCAAGTTTATTAAATGCAAGAAAGTAAAGTGTGCCATCAAGTTCGTGAGAGCTTTAATCACTAGTTTTCTCATAACAAGTTTAATTCGGAAGGTAGATAAAAACATGAATATACTTGGAATAACATATGCTAATAGGTAGGTATGGTGGACTCTTTGGAATAACTTGGTTGTAGGAGTTGGATGCATGAGTGGAACTCACACTTGGTTATGGAGGCTAGCAAAAGATTGGGAGCGACCAACTAAGAGAGCAATAATGGCCATAATCATGCAGAGCGACAAAACATCATTGATTAAAGCATAAAGTGATATTACAAGTCAAAAACTAAAGGATCATAAAGGCTATGGTGACTTTGGATAGTCATAACATGGTGTGAGCATGCGCCAAGTCAACTCAAATAAAGCATTAAAGGAGAATACCATAATACTATGCTTTAATATGCTAAAACAACGCATGATTCTTCAAAGGCATATTAAGCAATCTCAATTGTTTATAACATGTCATGCCACAACAAATAATACTAATCATAAAGCCAAAACAATATCGAGCATGGCATGACAAAGCATAGGCCACAGTCAAAAACAAGCTCTCTTTACCACTTAAGCGTGAACTTTCCTACTCTTTTCTAATCCAAAGCAAACTATTTGAAAACCAATGCATGAAATAAGGGGTCCAACCAATTTATTCAGCAAACTAAGAAAAACAAGCAAACTAAAAACCAAAACAAAAACGAAAAATAAGACGCTCTAAGAACAACACAAGTGTGCATGAAACAATAAGAATGAAGTGTTTGGAAGAAACCTAAGATTTTTATTGATGAAGAAGGGCATGCCTTAGGGATCCCCAAGCTTTGACGCTTGTACTTCTTGGATATTTCATGGGGTGACACGCGTGAAATCCCCAAGCTTGAGCTTTAGTCCATTCTTCATCTCATTACTCATTCCTTTCATACACCTGAAAATTTTCCTTCATACAAAACTTCACACAATCTTTATTACCAACATTAGTGCACTCAAGATAATAAGTTTTTAGGTTCACTTCCAACACCAATAAAACTTCCATTAAAACACAAGCTACTGTATCACTTCCCTCAAAAAGCTCAATTCCCCAAAAGAACTGAAAAAGGAAGCAACAAGAAGCAAATGCAAATAATGACAGAAATCTGTGAAAACAGACCATCAGGTAAAGACGAATTTTTTCGAAGACCTTCTGTTGCTCAAATCGAAAAGTGTTGTGCTAACGAAAGTTATATAACAACCTTCGGCAGAAGCACAAAAATTCACGCCTCAAAAGGACGTACATAGATTTTACACGAATTTTTACGGTGAAGCACAGAAATCTGTTTCGGGACAACAACTTTCCTAGTCATTACTTCTCTCTCATTAGAGGTTACTCTTAGCACAAAAAGAAAATAAAAAGGATAATGAGCGGTTATTACAGAAGTAATAATTTCCAAGACTCATCTAAAACTTTTGGGTTATCTCCCAATAAGTACTTTTCTTTAACGCCTTTAAGTTAGGCATAAGAAGATGCTCACATAAGAATTATGAATTGAAGCAAAAGAGAGCATCAAGGAGCAAATATGGAACACATTTAAGTCTAACCCACTTCCTATGCATAGGAACCTTGTAAGAAAATAAATCAAAGAAGCACAAAGTAACAAGAATGGGTAGATAAAACAAGAGAAACTTTGGAACTTTCAATATAAAGAGAGGTGTTTTAGTAATATGAGAATTCCAACAACCATATTTTCCTCTCTCATAATGATTTTCAGTAGCATCATGAACAAACTCAACAATATAAATATCACACTCATCCTCCTTTGGCAAGCATGGAGGGCTATCAAATAAGGTATTAGTTAAAGAGTTACTCTTATTGAGAGGTAAACATGGGTAGCTGCTCCATTCTTCCTCCTCTTATCATCACTCTCTTCCGCTTTTTCATCCAATGAGCTTCCAGTTTCAGCAATTTCTTCTTCTATAGGCTCCTGCAAGGCATTAGTCTCTTCCATTGGTGGAGAACATCTATTAAGATATTCAAGAATATAGCCATCTTCTTCCTTGTAATTATCAAAGAAAAACTTAAGTATATGATAAACCTCATATTTATAAGGTGCATCATCAGTATTTTCAAGAAAATAAGCTAGTTCGAATGCACCCTTCCAAGCAATAAATTCTTCAATTTGTTCCACATCATAAAAGTCATAATTTACCTTAGCATAAGAAGATATGGTAACATCATCATTATACTCATATTGAAAAGGGAGGTGTTTATACCTCCTACAGCAACAAGATTTATCAACGCAATAAGTAACATTATAAGTAGAGCACACATTTCTAGCAATGGTATTCAATTTATCAATTTGTTCCCATAAGATTTTCCCTTTTTGTGACAAGCGGTGTTCCTAATAATAATATTTTTGTTCTTCCATAAACCCACCTTGCCAATTAGATTCAGTTTCAAAGAAACCAACCATTGATAGAAAGCATGATAAAGCAAGACAATAACATACCAACGAAAATAACAACTATGGTAGGAACTATATTTTTTATATTTTTGATAAAAAGAACAAGCAAACAAAGCAAAAATAAACTAAGCAAAACAAAAATAACAAAGTAAAGAGATTGGTTATGAGGGACTCCCCTTGTGAAGATGTCCTTGACTCCCCGGCAATGGCGCCAGAAAAAAGCTTTGATGGCCCAAGATATCTCGAGCTTGTTGGGGAACCCCAAGAGGAAGGTATGATGAGCACAACAGCAAGTTTTCTCTCAGTTATGAAACCTAGGTTTAATCGAACCAGTAGGAGCAAGGAAACACCCCAAAGGTGTTGCTAGCAGGACTTTGGCAGGACGCACTACCGGCGTCAGCAGCAACGTGGAGACCTGCACAACACAACCATAGAACTTTGCCCCCGACTTATAGTGAGGTTGTCAATCTCACCGGTTTTTCTGAAAACAAAGGATTAAATGTATCGAGTGGAAGAAAGTAATAGTTTGTAGAAAGTAAACACAAAGCAGTAAACAGTTGATTGTAGATTGATGATAAAAGAAAGGACCGGGGTCCATAGTTCACTAGTGGTGGCTCTCCTTAAGATAGATGACATGTTGGGTGAACAAATTACAACGGGGCAATTGATGAACATCGAGAAAGCAATCATGCATATACTACTCATCTTGACTCCTTTGAGATTCGATTAGGCATTACAACATTATACATAGACCGTAATCCAACTTCATCTATGACTAATAATCCACCTTCAGGTTATCATCTGAACCCCCTCCAGTATTAAGTTGCAAGCAACGGATAATTGCATTACGCATTGTGTGTAAAGTAAACAATACGATTGTTCTATGAACAAAGGATTGTTGTTTTCTCCCTATTAGCAACAACACATCTAGTACCTTAGAGATTTCTGTCACTTCCCCAGATTAATAGAGGCATGAACCCACTATCGAGCATAAATACTAACTCTTGGAGTTGCTAGCATCTACTTGGCCAAGATAGCTACTAACAACGGAAAGCATGCAAGATCACAAATAACAAAGACATGATAGAATCAATAATCAATCTGAAATAGCATCTCAATATCCATCGGATCCCCGCAAACACAACATGTAGGAATTACAAATACATGATCTTGATCATGAACGGAGCTCAAAAGATCTAAACATGATAGCACAAAGGAGGAGAACCAACCATCTATCTACTACATGGACCCGTAGTCCAACGATGAACTACTCACGCATCACCAGAGGCTTGCATGGTGATGAAGAAGGCCTCTAGGGTGAATTCCCCTCTCCTGCAGGATGCCGGGAAGAGCTTCAGATCCCTCTCGATCTAGGGATGGAGATGACAGCGGCTATAGACTCTTTCGTGGAATTTTGATCAGGTACCTAGGGTTTCTGTATCGGAGGCATCTTATAGGCGAAAGGGGAGGCCGAGGGGGTGCCGGAGGCGGCCAGACCACCCCCTGGCGCGGGCCAGGCTGGGCCGCGCGGCCAGGTGGTGTGGCACCCCCTGGCGCCTCTCCGTCTCGTATTCTGGCTCCTTGTGTCCCTCGGTGAAAAACTGACTTTGGCTTTTGTCCTATCCAATTCTCAGAATATTCATTTTTTGACTTTCCTGGAATCAAAAACAGCAGAAAATAGGCAGCTGGCGCTGTGGCTCTTGTTAATAGGTTACTCCAAGAAAGTGTATAAAAAGTACTCCAAAGTGTGGACAAAACATAAGAAAGTAGATAATGCCAAGCATGGAACATCAAAAATTATGGATACGTTAGCAACGTATCACATATCAGGCGTACTGTAGCGATGAGTCACACCCAAAGAAGGGAAGCTAATCCTCAAGATATACATGAAGGAATATGCGGTCACCATGCCAGTGGCCGAGAAATTGCGGCCAAATATTTTCGGGCAGGATTCTACTGGCTCACGGCAATTCAGGACACAAAGGATATCATGATAAGATGGGAGGTGTGCCAACATTTCGAGAAAAAACCTAATGCACCCGCGATAGAACTAGCCCCCATACCTCTGGCCTAGCCATTCGCCCAGTGGGGACTCGACATGGTGGTAAAACTCCACAAATCATTGCCTAGAGGACACGTCTTTCTGCTAGTTGCAATCGACAAATTTACAAAGTGGATTGAAGAAGCACCCGCCACCACCCAAGATGCAACTTTGGCCGTGAACTTCATTAATTCGATAGTGTTCCACTTCGGGGTGCCACATAGTATCATCACTAATAATGGAAGTAATTTCACCTCCAATGAGGTCAAGGACTATTGCAAAGAGATGGGCATAAAAGTGAGCAACGCTTCGATAGCTCACCCGCAAACCAACGGCCAGGTGGAAAAATCCAACGGTATCGATACCGATGGCATCAATAAAAGGCTGCTAGTACCACTTGACGGAGAAAAAGGCGCTTGGGTAGATGAATTACCCTCTGTCCTATGGATCCTATGCACCACCCCAAATAATTCTACGCAAGAAACACCCTTATTTCTGGTCCACGACACCAAAACTGTACTTCCAGTCGAAGTAACTCATGAGTCACCTTGGGTCCTCGAGTACGATGAACAAGCCTCTAGGGAAGCACTCGAAGATGTCGTCGATGCACTCGACAAAGCTCAATCCATTGCTCTGCAAAGAGCGGCCATATACCAGCAGAACCTGCACAATTATAACAGTTGTCAACTACGTCCTAAGTCCTTCGTCGTGGGGGACCTGGTCCTTCGCCTCAGGCAAGATGGCCATCGCAAGCTAGAGTCGCCATGGGAAGGGCCCTACATCGTCACATAAGTAATCCCGAGTGGAGCATATCGGCTCCAAGACAAGAAGACCGGAGTCAAGTACTCCAACCCACGGAACATTGCGCAACTGCGACGTTTCTACGCCTAGGACTTAATTTCCGCAATTTACATTTAATAAGTCCTACGGCCAGGCTTTTTAGCCAAAGACTCGTACTTTAATCCCAATAAGGCCAATGGCTGGGCGATTACACCAAAACATGTACCTCCGTACTCGATGATAGATAAAGATAAGTTCCTGAAAATCAGTCTCAGTCTCTTTTCTATTATATTCAAATTTCACCCAATACTCGGGGGCTCAATCGACAGACTCATCCGAATAAAAGTATGCACCTGATGGTCTAGGGCTTCGCCAATAGAGCGCAGTAAAAACTTTGGCTTCACCATCAAACACATAATGTTGACCTGAATAGATGACTCGACCCCAGGGTGTCAGACAAACGAAAGGGTCTCGCATAAGGCAACTTTGCATCGGCCATGATCGCAAACAAACACATAGACACAAAATATATTCTATCAAGAATAAAATTAAGTTTTACATAGTTTACATGTTCCTTTGCACAGGCACATTGTCAGTTACACTGAGATATTAAGGAAATATTCTTCGTCTTCATCAAAACATCTATGGATGATTTTGATCGTGGGCTTACGAGTAGCTATATAATGGGGTTTCCATGTTGACCATTGTCGTGGAAATGGCCACGGCAGTCGCTGTCACTAGCAGCGATTGAGTGTTTCGTGAGGAAGAGTTGGTGGCCATCTACGGTGCGAGATGGGGGAGGATGCACATGAGTTTACTCAGGTTCGCCCCCCCAGAGGGTAAATACCTACTCCTGCTAGATTGGATTATTGGAGAGCGAGTTACAAGGATAGCAAGCTTGGCGGCTATGCAGCGAGTCACTTGAGGGGGTGTGTGATGGAACATAAGTCTCTAGGATACCCTAGGGAGATTTATATATGGGGCACCTCGCTAGGGTTTACAAGTTATCCCTGAACAAGATAAGGATCCGGAGGTCTTGACCTAATCCGACCGGGCTTCTGGTACGCTTCTGGGCCTCTAGTCGCCAGTCGATGGGCCTTTCCTTCCTTCGTAGTCCAGTCGCCTTCTTTCGGACGCACTCGCAGGCCCTTCGGCCCATTCGAAATGTCCTGCTAGGCATACCTCCTTCGGCATATCCCCATCAGTAGTCCCCGAGGCCATCGTTGATGCAGGCACATGCATCCTTTTGGCGTTCGGAGTAGGCGAGCCCAATTTGGGCGTCCAGTCGAGTCGGCGATTGAATCCATTAGAACCAAGGAGAATTTCCCAATGTTTCCATTCGCCGTCTCAATGAATGCTATTGCCGCCAAGTCGTCGTCTTGGCGAATGGAAAGACTTGTGGGTAGCGGATGAAATAAAGGAGTTGGACCGTCAAATCTGGTCAAACTATCCGTTGGAATTTCTAACGGTAACTTCAGCGCAATTACCGTGAGTAACGGCTATCCCGATTTTCGCGGGTGGCGTTTCCCATATAAGGGGAGTGATGGCTCAGCTCTGCAGACCTTCTTTGCATTCTTCATTCTTCCTCATTCGTTCTTCCTACCTCCAATCTCCTTGCCTACGTCCTTCCGATTCGTCCTTTCCGCATCGTGCGATTCCACATCCTACCCGATGGCGCCTCCCAAAGGCTCATGGGGAAAATCCAAGTGTACAACGGCCTAGCTTAAATCTTTCGAGGACGCCGGAGTGCTCCGCAAGGGGAACTGGCGGGTTCCCCCCTCCTCCGAGACCGAGCCGAAGCCGCGACCCGACGAGTTCATCTGCTTCCCCAGTCATCTTGAGAGGGGTTTGGGATTCCCCACCTCACTCTTTTTCCGACGCTTCTGTGTGTATTACGCGATCAAGCCATCGGATCTTGGCCCGCATAGCATCGATCAGCTGGTGACCTTCGTCGCCTTCTGCGAATGTTACCTCGGCTACAGGCCGTATTTCCCGCTATGGCTGGACCTCTTCCATGGCCGCATCGGGTGTGAGGCGTCCAGCAGCTTGATGCTGGCCGCAGGTGGAGTCACATCCCAATTGAAGCCGAAGGCTAATTTCATCAAGCTCCTCTTGCCAAAGAAGGTCGCCAACGAGTGGAAGAAGAGCTGGTTCTACGTCAAGGAAGCCACTCCCTTCGGCGAGGTGGCTCTTCCTGAGTTCGTCCCTAAGAGGAGCGAGACCCATCGGTTGGCGCCGAAGAAGCTTGTAGAAGACCAGCGGATGGCCGTCGCGGAAATGATGGATCAGATCCAGAAGCTGAAGGTCCAGGGGTTGATTCCGATCAACCTCTACAACTATTGGCTCGGGCGGTGCCTGGTTCCGCTGGCGGCTCGGCCACACTGGATGTATGAATATAGCGGGAAGCATGACCCATCCCGAACCAGCAAGGAATCATGGGAGCTCGAGGATTACAAGGCCGCCATGAAGAAGATCACCGACACAGAGTTTACCAGTGTGGCGGTCGGGGTTGCCCCGTACACTCCTGTGAAGAATGAAGCCCCCACAGTAAGTTCTCTTCCCAATCGCTACGTCCGTGTTTCAGTTTTTAGTCTCCATGTTTGGTGTTTTACTCGTGGCGGTTCTCAGCTTTTTCAGGTGTTGGAGGGTGGGCTCCGTCCGCTCGATGAAGAGGTTCCCCAGGAACTGGAGGAAGACTCCGAGGGGGACCCTTCCGACAGCGACCGGGAGGAGGAAGATGTTCCTCCCCCAGCGCCTATGGCTCGCAAGACCCGCATGCAGAAACAACGTGAAGTCGAGGCGAGCCGCAGCTTGGACGAGCACGACGGAGGCGACGAGGTCGCACAGGAGCACACGTCCCGGCGTACTGCTACACCGTCGAAGCCCGCACGCAGGCCCAAGTCGCCAGAGAAAAGGCCCATGTCGCCGTCCAAGTTGTCGGTGGCGTTCGAGTCGGATGACGATTCCGATGATGAAGGTTCTCCCGAAGTCTTGCACAAGGCCCCGAAGGATGCAATCCCGACAAAGGGGTTGGAGGGCGAGGACACGGAGGTAGTGGTAGAGGTTCCCTTGGCGGCGATTGCGCCGACGGCCTCGAGGGTTCCAAGCCAAGAAGCTGCTGAGGCGATGGCGTCCAAATCGCCACAGTCATCAAGGGCGGCCGCGTCGGAGCCGGAGATCCCGGTGACTACAACTTCATCGCCGAGGAAGCTCGCAGTTTCATGGGCTTCTGACGTCTTCGAGAGGGGGCTCACCCGCAAGTTGGGTCCCGAACTGGACAAGCCCGCCCATATCAGCACCGGGCTTCGCATCCTCCCAGTTGCTAAGTAAGTACTGCTCCTTCATCCCGATTCACCTTGCTCTTTTGTATTGTTGTTATATTGATTGTGGGGACTCGTGTAGGTCGGGGGCCAAGAAGATTGGCTGTCCTGCGGTGGCCAAGATTCCACCGGTCACCCCCATGGGAGAGGGCAACCTCCCCAAGAAGAGAAAGGCCACCGGAGATGTGGCGACCGCCGAAGTTGCGAAGAAGCAGAAGGGGGGTGCCGACGACGCTACAGCCAAGGACAGCGCCGTGGAGCCAGATGTTGCGCCAGTCGCCGAAGAGGTGGTGGCGACGCGATCAAGACTAGTCTTGGCTGCGTCCGTGCCGGAAGCACCGGTCCCGACAACCAGTGCCCCCGCCAGAGCGTCGGCGATGTTCCCGCGCTTCATGGCGAGGGGGTTTCCAGGTGTGGCGGACACCCAGTCTCCATAGAGTCCAGAGATTGTTGATGTGTACGTTGGGTCCCGTCGCGGGCGCACTTCCTTCACGATCCTGTCGACTGACGCCGGAGAACTTCATAGGATGCTCGGCGCTGCTATTCAGGTATGTCCAGTCCCCGAGTTCCTAGTCGCTGAATTGAAGCGGCTGGGAACTGAACCTCTTGCTCCTCTCTAGTCCCCAAATTCCTAGTCGCTAAATTTCAGCGGCTAGGAATTGAGTTTCTTTCTCCATCTCCAGTCCCCGAGTTCCTGGTTGCTGAATTTCAGCGGCTGGGAACTGGGTTTTGTTTTGTCAAATGCTGAGGCGAGTTGTTTGTTTGCAAGGATTGCAAAGGGAGTCGACCGATCGACAGGCCACGAGGGAGCGCTTGTAGCGTGACTTGCACGAAGCACAAGAGGCGAACTGGCGGCTTCAGGAAGCTATTGGTGAGTATCTGTTTGTCTTTCTTTTCCTCTATTGGGTGTGAGCTAGTCATGTATAGTACGTTGATGGTTTCTCTTGCAGATGGTTTCCCGGCTGAGATTTCCAAGGCCCGTGAGGGGTATGTTCCAGTCGCCGAGCTGGACGCGGTGAATGGACAGATAGCCTCCCTGGTCCAGGATTGGAGGAGGCGAAAGCGGCCTCGATTTCTTCGGAGGAGCGAGCGAAGGCTGCCGTCGCTGCGGCTGAGGAAGAGCGCAAAGCCACGGATTCCATCATCGTGGGGCTACACAATGAGCAAACCGCCTTGGAGAAGCACGTCACGGAGAACTGCCGCAAACTCCTCGGTGTGTCTCTGTCTTTGCCTGACCCGTTTGTCGAGTCCCCGATTTGGGGGTTTCATAGTTTCACTAACACCTGACTTTGCAGCCGTGGTAGGCCAAAGCGATCCGGTGGTGCAAACTTACAATGCCTCGTAGTGCATGACTGCCGTGGTGAACGCGGCCACGGCCTCGGCGTTGTGCGTCCAAGCGGCTCTTCAAGGGATGTCCCCCGCCGAAGTTATTCCCAGGGGCTTACGGAGGTGTGGCGCTATTTGGAGGAGGTGTCTGCCGTCGTGGAGTGGATGACACGCTCAGCGTTCAGGCGCGGGGCCACCACAGCGTTGATCTTGGGTCTCGCCCACTTCCCCGACGACTTCGACCTTGACGACGTGACGAGTGGCTATCCATCGGCGACCGGCATGGTGGAGATGTCAGAGGTGCTGAAGCTAACCGCGAAGGCCGCCCGTCACGCCGATCGGGTCTTGGCGATGGGGGATCTGCTTCCGTACCATGAGACGGTGTTGGCGCCTAGCGACCCCGAGCCGGAGCATCACGACATGAAGTCGGAGCAGCCCTTCCGGTCATCGTTGTCTAAGTCGCTGACGACGTTCCCGACGAACCCGTGGCAGCCTTTTGTTCACGTCAAGGGGGGTGGCGCTGCTTCTTCATCAGGGCCTGTGGAGTAAACAATGTAGTTTTCCAATTTGTGATGTATGCCAAGTGGCGAATGCTGTAAAATATTTTTGCAATATATGCCAAGGGGAGTCAATTGACTCGTATTGCGACTAGGAATGTGTGGTGTGTTTGTTTTTGATTGAGCGAGTCCCCGAGCGCGTCCCCGAGCGCGTCCGCCCTTTAATGGGGTATAACTCGATTGTATACTTTTTTGTATTGTTTTGTTTATGCATTATTTTTATTCCTTGCATCTTCTGAGTGGCGAGTCCCCGAGTGTGAGTAGGACTGACTTATAAGCGAGTCCCCGAGCGTGGTGTCCGACCACATTGGTTATGCTCTTGTTGCAGGTTGTGAGTGCGTTGTTTGTAACGCGTCTCCTCCCCTGGCCTGGAGAGCCAGTTGCTTGGCGAGCCCTAGGCAGCTCTCTTACTTGGTGTGTTCCCGAGCCGCGTGGTGGTTCCTGTTTTGCGGAGTCCCCGTGCGTGGTACTTAACCGTTCGAGTCGATTTGCATGAGGGTGGGAGGGACATGCCGCTGTGAGAAGCGTGTATCGGTTGTCTTGGCTCGGTGGGCCGGTCGGGCTAGGCGACTCCAATGGCGGCTCCAGGTTGGCGTTTTCGTGGACGACCCAAGGCCCGAATATTTCCGGTGCCCTTGTGCCGCACTACTTAGCCGTGTCGGTCGCTCGACCAGAGGTTGACTTCCGTAAGTAGCATATTGCTAATGAGTACGAGTGCGAGTGGCACAAGAATATGGCGAGTGGACTCAATTTGTGCGATCCGGATGGATTTCATTATATATGCCAGTGGATTACAATGTGAGGTTCTAAGTATAGAACTTTCTGAGGAGGTTTACATTCCATGGCCTCCCGACCACCAGTTGGCCGTCACCCCCGTACGTCGATGAGGTAGTAGGCGTCATTGCCAAGGACTCGGCCTATGGAGAATGGCCCTTCCCATGGGGGGGGGGAGTTTGTGCATGCCTTTCTTGTCTTGGGCCAGTCGTAAGACCAGGTCGCCTTCCTGGAAGGTGCGAGTTCGCACTCGGCGGCTATGGTAGCGGTAGAGTCCTTGCTGGTATATGGTGGTGCGGGAGCGAGCCAGGTCACGTGCCTCGTCGAGTTGATCGATGCTGTCTTGGTGGGCAACCTCGTTGGCCGCCTCGACGTAACTGGCGACTCACGGTGAGTCGTGCTCTAGGTCAGTTGGCATTACGGCCTCGGCGCCATACACCATGAAGAAGGGCGTGAACCCGGTGGAGCGATTAACGGAGGTGCGGATCCCCCATATCACAGAGGGGAGCTCGTCGACCTAGCATCCTAGGGTGCACTCGAGGGGCACTTGGAGTCGCGGCTTGAGCCCGTGGAGGACGCTCTGGTTGGCGCGTTCTTCTTGGCCATTTGACTCCGGGTGGGCAACTGAAGCGAGGTCGAGTCGTATGCCATGTTCTTCACAGAATTCCGCCATGGCCCCTTGGCGAAGTTGGTGCCATTGTCTGTTATGATGCTATGCAGGTAGCCTTACCGGTAGATGAGCTCGCGTAGGAACTTGGTGGTTGTCTTGTCGTCGCACTTTTTTATTGGCTTGGCCTCGACCCATTTGGTGAACTTGTCGACTGCGACCAGGAGGTGAGTGAAGCCAGACGGGGCCTTCTTGAACGGGCCTACCATGTCCATGCCCCATACGGCGAATGGCCACGTGATGGGGATGGTCTTGAGTGCCAAGCCAGGGAGGTGAGTCTGGTTGGTATACTTCTGGCACCCGACGCATCGTTGGACGATGTTGGTGGCATCGGCATGTGCGGTGAGCCAGTAGAAACCGTGCCGCATGGCCTTGGCGACTAGCGACTTGGCGCCGACGTGATGGCCGCAGTCGCCGGCGTGAATGTCCTGGAGGATCTTGCGGCCTTCTTCTGGCTGTACGCATCGCTGGAACACGCCGGTCACGCTACGTCTATGGAGCTCGCCGTTGATGATGACGAAGGATTTGTAGCGGCGCACGATCATTCGTGCCTCCGTCTCATTGCTTGGTAGGAGTTTGTGTTCCAAGAAGGCGACGTATGGTGCTGTCCAGTCTCTAGGTTCCACAACCATGGTGACTAAGGCCGGTTCTGGTTGTTGTGGGATCCCGACGTCGATCTCTTTTGGTGGGCTGACCGATGGTTTGTGGATGATATCGAGGAAGACGCCTACTGGTGGCGCCTGTCGGGTCGATCCGATGCGGGAGAGGGCGTCTGCCTCCTTGTTTTTGCGCCTATCGATCCACTCGACGGAGTAGCCGTCGAAGTGTCCTCCCAACTGGTCGACAGCTTGGCGGTACGCGATCATTGTTGGGGAGACGGCGTCGCACGTCCCGGCGACTTGGCCGGCGACTAGGTTGGAGTCTCCATAGCATCGTAGGCGGTTGACGTTCATCTCCTTAGCGGCTCTCATGCCGTGCAGGAGGGCCTCATATTCTGCCATGTTGTTGGTGCAGGGCTTGAAGTCGAGGTGGAGCACGTAGCAGAGCTTGTCTCCTTTGGTGGAGGTTAGTATGACCACGGCCCCTGCGCCGTCGGCGTTCTTTGAGCCGTCAAAATGGAGCGACCAGTAGTGGAGGTACGGGAGCTTCTCTGGATGTTGTGCTTCTTCCCAGTCTGTAATGAAATCAGCCAGGGCTTGTGACTTGATCGCTTTGCGGGGCTCGTATTTGATGTTGTGGATGCCGATTTCGACGGCCCACTTGGCGACTTGCCCGGTCGCCTCGCGATTGCGTATGATGTCTTGTAGGGGCGCGGAGGAGACCACCGTGATTGGGTGCTCCTGGAAGTAGTGTGGGAGCCGCCGCTGCGCTCGGAATACCGCGTACACCAGTTTTTGGTATTGCGGGTACACTGTCGTGAGTCCGTTAGGACTTCGCTGATGTAGTAGACGGGGCGCTGTATGGGGCGCTCCTTGCCTTCTTCTGGTCGTTCGACGACTATCACGGCGCTGGCGACTCAATTAGAGGCCACGACGTAAACGAGCATTGGCTCTTTGTCGAGTGGAGCAGCGAGTAGTGGGGCTGCGAGTAGCACTTATTTGAGTGCTTTGAGTGCGTCGTCGGCCTCCGCGTCCCATTGGAACGTAGGGTTCTTGCGCATCAGGCGGTAGAGGGGCATTGCCTTCTTGCCTAGTCAGGGAATGAAGCGACTGAGGGCCACGACTCGCCCTGCCAACTTCTAGACGTCGCGCAGGCACTCGGGTTTCCCGAGTCGCGCGATGGTGTCGATCTTGGTGGGGTTGGCTTCGATGCCTCACTTGGAGACCACATATCCTAGAAGTTGTCCGGTGGGGACGCCGAAGGTGCATTTTCCGGGGTTCAGCTTGATGTTGTACCTCCGCAGGTTTGCGAAGGTTTCAGCTAGGTCGGCGAGCAGGTCGTCCTGGCGGGTGGATTTTACCACCACGTCGTCGATGTAGACGTGAATGTTGCGGCCAATTTGGCTTGTTAGACACTCATGTATGCACCTCTAGTATGTGGCGCCTGCATTCTTGAGGCCGAACGTCATGGCCGTGTAGCAGAATGCGCCGAACGGCATGATGAACGCCGCCTTCTCCTCATCCTCGACCGCCATCTTGATCTGGTTGTAGCCAGAGTAAGCATCGAGGAAGCACAGTGACTCCGATCCCACGGTCGAGTCGATGATCTGATCGATGCGCGGTAGGACGAACTCCTCCTTCGGGTAGGCGCTGTTGAGGTTGGTGTATTCAATGCATATTCTCCATGTGCTGTTCTTTTTTAGAACTAGGACTGGGTTTGCCAGCCACTTGGAGTATTTGATTGGCTGGATGAAGCCTGCGGCTAGCAGGCGCTGAACTTCTTCGGCGATTGCCCGACGGCGCTCTTCATTGAATGGCCGTAGCGACTGCTTTACTGGTCGCACTTTGGGGTCGGCGTTGAGTTTGTGCTCAGCGAGTTCCCTCGGGACACCTGGCATGTCAGATGGCTTCCATGCGAAGATGTCGCGGTTCTCACGGAGGAACCCGATGAGCGCGCTTTCCTATGCGGGGCTCATGTGCACCCCAATGGTGACCGTCTGGCTGGAGTCGCCTGGGATGAGCTCGACGGTGCGGGTGTGCGTGGTTGCCTCGAACGTGGAGTTTGCGGCGGTTGGTTTCTTCAGGATGGTGGGGTCGTCCTTGTTTATGTTGCCCGCGTATTTTGCGAGCTCCTCCGCATGGTCGGTCTCCGCAGCGATGATGGCGTCGGCGAGCTCGGTGCCTTTGTCCTCGCATTCCACGGCCATGTCGGGGTCGCCGTGGACGGTGATGATGCCGCTTGGCCTAGGGAGCTTCATCATGTTGTAGGCATAGTGTGGGGTCGCCATGAACTTTGCGAATGCCTGGCACCCCAGGACGCAGTGGTAGGGGCTGCGGAAGTTCACCAGCTCGAACACGATTCTCTCCGTGCAGTAGTTTGCTAGGGTGCCGAAGGTGACTGGCAGCATCACTTTCCCGATCGGGTACGCCTTCCGACCGGGGACGATGCCGTGGAAGGTCGTCAGTGTTGGCTCAATGGCTGCTTCTAGGAGCTGGAGCCTTTTGAACGTGTCGAGGTACAAGATGTTGATGGAGCTCCCACCGTCCATTAGTGTCTTGGGCAGCCAGTAGTCGGCCACCTTGGGCCTGACTACCAGGGCGACTCGCCCTGGGTATTCGATCCTTGGCGCATGGTCCTGGCGACTCCAGGTGATGCTCTGCTCGGACCAGTTGAGGAAGCGAGGGACGTCAACCTGTGTCACCGCATTGACGGCGATCGCGTGGGCGAGCACCTTCTTCTCGCGCTTGGTGCTGAGTCCGGTGAAGGTGTGTAGCGAGCCGACGGCGGTGCCGAAGCCGCCGCCATTCCCGTTGTCTCGAGGTGGGTTGTTGTTTGGGTCCTCCCTTGCTCGTCTCGCCTTCTCAATCTCTTTGAGACAGTGGCAATCGGCGGTGGTGTGGGCGGCGGGTTTTCCCTCCCTGCTATGGTAGATGCAGGGCTGATTGAGTAGGGCGACGGGGTCGAATTTCGGCCTCGTTGCGTTGTTGGCGCGGTAGTTCCCGCTGTCGCGGTAGTTTCCTCTGTCGTGGCGGTAGTTCTTGGAGTCGTGTTGGCCGTATCCGGCGTTGGCGACGAAGTCGACTCGCCCGTCCGTGCGGCGCTTGCCGGTGATGCGGGTGTTGCTATAGCGCATGTCGCGTAGGCGCCCGCTGTCGTGGATGCTAGTGCGGCGTCTTCCTCCGGACTCGTCGTCGGAGTCTTGGTTGGGGTCCTCCTCCGCGTAGCGCTTGGCGATCTCGAGAAGGTCGGGGATGTTGTCGAGTGTCCGGTAGACCCTCTTGATCTTGGCGACCAGGGGTTCGTACCGGCACGCGTTCTTGAAACAGTGTATCGCCGTGTCTGGGTGGATGCCGGAGGCGTTTATCCACAGCTCTTGCCATCTTTGGATCCAGCACGAGTCGACTCGCGTTGTCCCTGGATGCATCGCTCCAGGTCCTCTATGGTGGTGGCGCGGGTGTAGGAGCCCTCGAAGTGCCTGACGAAGGCGTCCCGCATTTCTTCCCAGGAATCGATGCTGTCGGCGGGGAGCGTGTTGATCCACTGCCGGGTCACACCCTCCATCATCAGGGGGAGGTAGCGAGTGGCGAGCAGGTCGGTGTGGCCTATGATTCCCATTGCCATTAGGTATGTGTCCAGCCAAACAGCGGGGTCGTACGTCGGGTCGTACTTCTCGATCTCCTTGGGGGCCTTGAAGTCGGCGGGGTATTTTTCCCCGCGAATCATTGGTCTAAAGCATTGCGGCCTGACTCGAATGAGCGAGCCTCTTGGTTCCGGGTCGCCGCGGTTGGTGAGGGTGTGGCGCAGGTCGTTGGGCTGGCGTAACCGCCACGCCTGGTTTTTGATGATGTTCGTTCGGGCGTCGAGGGGCTGCCCGTTGGCAGCGACTGTGTTGTTCGCCGGTCGCGGCTCGTTGGTTGATAGCGCGGGATTGGAGGCCCGTGGTTGGTTCGCCAGGGGCTGGGGTGGTGGGCAAACTAATGCGTTGGCCACGGTGGGGTGGCTGCTTGATGCCGCCCTGCTTGCTGATGAGCGGGAGTACATCCGCCCCCGCGGGTCGACTCCCGCAGCTTTTTGCTCGACGGCCCTGGCGAGTAGGGCCTTGGCGTACTGGATCTGTAGTGCGCCGTCGCCTTGGACGTCGAGGTTGGCAATCGTGGCGTCGGCCGCGACGACATTGTCCATCAGGGTGGAGTATAGTGGTAGCCCGTTGGCGTCGCGGGATTGAGGCGAGATGATGATCCGCAGTTGGTCCGGCGGGGGCGCGCGGCCCATGGGTGGTGGGGGGCCCCAGTCGCCGGCGCACCAGGTGGTGGTCTTGCAGGGTTGCTCCTGCCTGGCGGCGCATTCTCGCAGTATTCGCGCTCGGCGGCGCGTGCGGGGTCGCTCTCGTCGTTGAAGTTCAGGACGCGGCCCTGAACGTTAGAGTTCAGGCGGGTTCTGATGCGACGCTGGTGATAGAGCGACAGCTCCCGCGCCGTCTCTCGTTCAAGGCGGTATTTCTCGCGCTCGGCCAGTTCATTGCGTTGTGCCTCCACGAGCCGCATGCGGGCTTCCTCCACCTCCGTGGCTGTTGCAGTCAGCGGGATCGGCGTGGCGAATGGATCTGGTGGGGTGGCCATGCTACCCGCCATGTAGATCGCGTTGAAGCGATTGGATCTGGTGCGAAAATCCTCGGGCGACTCCGAGCTAGAATCAGAGTCGAAGATCCCCAGGATGGAAGAGTCCTCGAATTCCTCGGGGTTGGAGACTCGCGTGATGGAGTCCTCCCGTGACGCGGCGGCGATGGATCCGTCGACCGAGGCAGGGGTCGCGGAGTCGGCGTCGTCGTTTAGGGCGTCATCGTTGGCGGCGGCGTTAGTCTCGGCCGTGTCGCTGGCAGCCGAGTCGTACTTAGTGACAAGGCTCCTGATGGAGTGTACCTGCTCCTCTGAGAGCAGATCGCGGTGCGGCGGCGATCCGCCGACGATCACCGTTGCGGCTGGGTCGACCACGCCGGTGAAGCCGACGAAGAGGTTGATGGAGCCGACCGGCATCACCGCGCCGTGAGTGATCAGGCGTGACGCTGGGATGTAGCTGCTAGGCAGGATCTATAAGATCCCGCCGTTGGCGATCATGCGGCCGGTGGCGAGCGGCCGATCGATCGGCAAGTAGGGTCTCGCCGCAGAACTCAGGCCAATCCCGCTATGCCCCACGGTGGGCACCACTGTCGTGGAAATGGCCACGGCAGTCGCTGCCACTGGCAGCGATGGAGTGTTTGGTGATGAAGAGTTGGCGGCCATCTGCGGTGCGAGATGGGGGCGGATGCACATGGGTTTACCCAGGTTCGCCCCCCCAGAGGGTAAAGACCTACTCCTGCTAGATTGGATTATTGGAGAGCGAGTTACAAGGGTAGCGAGCTCGGCGGCTATGCAGCGAGTCGCTTGAGGGGGTGTGTGATGGAACGTAAGTCTCTAGGATACCCTAGGGAGGTTTATATAAGGGGCACCTCGCTAGGGTTTACAAGTTATCCCCAAACAAGATAAGGATCCGGAGGTCTTGACCTAATCCGACCGGGCTTCTGGTACGCTTCTGGGCCTCCAGTCACCAGTCGCTGGGCCTTTCCTTCCTTCGTAGTCCAGTCTCCTTCTTTCGGACGCACTCGCAGGCCCTTTGGCCCGTTCGGAACGTCCTGCTGGACATACCCCCTTCAGCATATCCCCATCAACCATCGCACCTCTAGGAAGAGAAGGCAATCCTCGCGACAAAGTGTCGAAGTCCAGCATCGAATGATGTAGATGTGCCCAAGCATGCGCAAGTTTCACACCCACAATAAGCTGTAGCTTCACAAAGTGATGAATCCTCTCGCCTTGCTGAAACATTGTCATTAACGCGGCAAGGCCTTAAGGATGAGGATCTCGAGAAAACATGGCACTGTATATACAAGCCAGCACCTAATGACAGCACTCGACAAATTCCTCCACCTCGGACACCCAATCCTGGAGAAGGGCTAGCGTATAGGAATGCTTGTGGTTAGTCCAAAAGTCGCTACATGCACCTTGAGAAGATTCCATCAAAGCATGCATCTGAATCCGTAAGTGCTGAGTCTCTTCCACCACACATAATCGGATACCTTGGAAAAAAATAAAGGGTTACTTTCTGCGACTGGACAATAAGACTCGAGGGCTCTGCAGGAAACTTAGAAATCATTTTCTCGCTTGCCAAGAAAATTTGTTTAAAGAGATACGCCTCACGATCCAAAGTTTTCCGCATCTTCAAGTTCGATACATCCGCCATTGCTTGCACAGCTCGAAGGTCACTCTCTAACCGTTTTATACGTTGGATTTTCTCAGCATGCAATTGTGGATCCACAACACGGATGGTGACATTTTTGGGTGTGTTTGTTTTAGATAATATCGATTGCACATCAGAAATTTGAGTATTCCCCAAAGGACCGGCCGGATCATT
Organism: Avena eriantha; assembly: GCA_910589775.1. Lineage (NCBI taxonomy): Eukaryota > Viridiplantae > Streptophyta > Magnoliopsida > Poales > Poaceae > Avena > Avena eriantha. The sequence continues at coordinate 453,420,558 of OU342742.1, read as the reverse complement.
CATTATCTGGCGGCAAAGACGAAAAAAGCAAGAGTTTCAGCAAGAGTACAGAGCATACACAAGTTTATGGCTTCAACACAAAGCATTGCATATATACATACAGAGAGCAAATGGTTTACCTCAACATAAGACCAGTTAAGTGTTGGCCATTAAGTTCATTACAATAAAGGAAGGCAGGAACGGATGCAACTAAACAACCACGAAGATTATTTGGCTTAAAGCGCAACCCTAGATGAATGAGCTTTAACCGAAGGCTTGGCAACAAGAGTAACACTACGAGAAGGAACATCAGTTGTAGGTTTGGCAGGAGGAATTTCCTTCCCTACACCTATCGCTAGAAGTAGACGGGAATATGCCTTGGCTTTTTAAATAAAAGGCGACAGGTCAACTTATTTGCCGACACTGTTGACTAGAATGGAGGAGCTAACCTTCTTGCAGTCGACCTTCTCGCCATGCGCCATAGCTAAAGCCACCAAAGTATCAACACCTCTCTTCAATTGGATCAAGCTATAGCCTGTTAGTGGGTTCGGTTCGGCGTTGAAGACAGCAACGAGATCACTAAGATCCATAGGTACTTCCTTGCTCACAAAAACCTCGACATGAAGGCTATTGAAAGCACGTAGTGAATGGATTAGAAGATTCTTCCCACGAATACTATTCGCCTCCAAGATGCCCACAAGATCCAACAGTGGATCGGATCTTTGATCCTCTTCCAAAGTCAGAGACTATCCGGTAACTTCTGCAGTATAAAGAATCAAGTCAAAAATAAAGGCGACAAAATCAAGAAAAAAGTCGAGAGCAGCAGCATGTAGGAAAATCGTAGCAGTTGCAAATAATAACTTACTGGTCAATGAAGCATGTAGAACCTCCAATCGCTTTCAAAGATCTTCATCTCTTTCAGCAATGGCGGAAGCCTAGTTTTCCCATTCTTTGGCTTTAGCCTTAGCAACTCGCTTGGATTCTTTGAGATCTTTTTCTATGCTTTCCAGCTTGGCTTCAAGATCCTCAGTGTGCTTTAATGCCCCATCCTGAATGACTTCGAATTCTTTGTCAATGGTTGAGCAACACAAAATTCATCGAGTCAGGATCGGTTAGATTATTGCAAGGAAGGACAACACTAAACAAATGAAGTAAAACATTTAGATTCTTTGGCTTCATTACGGATCTTGGTGAAGCGGGAGGCCGTGTCGACCATCTCACGCATCAATGGCTAGGACACAAAGAAAAGCACTCGTGGGCTAATAAAAAAACAAACATAAACAAGATACAAAGCTGATAGAGAGAAACACGTACATCTTTCATATTAACTTCAACAAGATTTTCAGCTATTGCCATGCCTTTACCCTACAGTTTTTTCTTCTTGAGCGGCAGAGGTTTTGGAGAAGCAATCACATCTTTCAGGCTCAGTTTCTCCGTTCATTTTTTTGTGGATTCTCCAGATCCATCGATTGAATCGGCGACTTCACAGGGGGCAACGCCATAGAAGCACTAGACAGGGATCACACCCTATGTTCAATAAACAAATAATTAGCTTTAGTCATAACAATGCTTCAAGTCTACAAAAAGAATACAATGGGAATAATACTTACGAAGATATGTTTTGGGTCATGCAGAAGAGACTCATCCTTGGAGGAGCAGAAGATATGGGTTCAACAAATTTTGGCTTTGAACCCATCGGATCGTCAGAGTCTTCGACCGTTTCAACAGCTTCAGAGTGCTTCCGTTTTCCAGGACCGGGTACCATCTTGAAATCTTGGGAATGAGGTGAAGGAACGTAATTGGTGCCCTGGGAAGGTTCAGCAGTAGAAGCATCCCCTTCTTCTTCGGCTACAACCCTAGTTCCGGTAAAATCTTCAGATGCGGCGACACTGTCTAGCAAGTCGCCACTTTAGGGAAGAGGAGGGAAAGCATAGGAATGATCATGACACTACACAAAAACAACCAAAGTTGGGTGACAAAGTTTATATCACAACAGAAATGCATGGAAGTAGTTGAACAATCAAAAGAAATCCAGAAAACTTACATTAGGCACCGTATTCTTCTTGCCATAGGGATCCACCTGACAATCTATTGGAACTGGGCTTTTCTTTGTCAGAGTAGTGAAAGACCGCACCCTTTTTGCAAGAATATCAAGGGAAAGGTTCTCTGGCGAGATCCTCATCGAGTCCTTCTTGCCAGAATAGGTCCACATGCTATTCAACCTAGCTTGGAGATGTTGGATGCGCACCCGAAGAAAATATGTCATGGTTTGCAAACCTGATAATTCACGTCTAGCTTTGGTGCGCAGCTTCTCAATCTGGTCCAACAGAGCTTGGATATCCTTCATTTCTTCGGCACTAGGGTGTTAGTCCCATGAACTAAGCCTTCGACAAGTTTTCTTCGGGTCAAAGGCGCTAACCTTAAGTTTCGACCCTCGACTTGCCGGTCCTTGATGTAAAACTACTTCATCTTCCAACCTTGGATATAGTCCGCGATTTTGAAGTCAAAATAGTCAACCTCGGAGCGGGAAGATATTATTGCGCTCCCACATCGTGAACGACGGTTCTCATGGCGTTTCGGCGAACATAGTAGAATTATTTCCACATGCCCCAATAGGGATGGATCCCGAGAAAACACTCGCAAAGATTGATAAAACAAGCGATATGGAGGATGGAATTTGGCGTGAGCTGATAGAGTTGCACGCTGTAAACAAAAAGGAGGCCGCGGAGAAATTCATGCGCTGGAAGGGAAAACCTTGATAAAGAAAGGAAATGAACATTACCCGCCATCTAGCTTTAGGCTCCGGAACAACTTCATCTCTGGGAACCTTATAGGAGTCCTCCCACAGGAGGCATAATTTGCGCGCTTCGTTCCCGTGTAGTACACTTGGAAGGAGGCCACCTGACGGCCCTCTTCTTCGCTGCCGTGGCATCGACAATGGAAGAGCCTCCCTTGGACTTTCCCATGGTAGCTCTAAGGAAGAAGAAAGAGCATGAAGCAATGGAGCATAGATGCGGTGCAAGGAGGAAGAGGAAGTGCACGACAGAGGGGAATAGGGAGGAGTAAAAATCTCTCCCTTAAATTACAAAATAAAAGGAGCAAAAGTACTAGTCATCAGATACGGGCGGTGAAATGTCAAGACAGAGGATGATGACATGTGGCAAGCATTGTCGAAGGGATAACAATCATGGACAATAATTACCACGCTAAACACGGAGAAAATCCACACGGCGCTTTGATTTTCACGCAAAAGTGGGGTCATGCGGTCAAAAAATATCCGCTGACGTGGTGCTCACGCGTCATCATTACTGCAACAAAGGCGCACCACTGAAATGGTCCATCAGGTCTTGTGTTTCGAAACTGCAACACGCCATCTTCGTCAGCACTAACATCATGCGTGGCCAAAAGCAACGAAAAAATGGGGTGAATGTAAAGAAAAATCTATGGTGTACATTTCTCTATGATCGACTCTAAGCCTATTCTCCGGTGTAAGCACCCGAACATAGCCTCGGGGGCTACTCCCATCGAGAGCACCGGACGTGCACCCGACAAAATTTAAGGATTGAATTTATCAAGACTACATGAGTTGGGTACCTCCTCGGACGAAGACGATGTTGCCGATGGCTCTCCTTCCTCCCCCCTCCACCCTCCCTCTCCACCAAAACCCTTTCTATGGTGATCTCTAAGCCTAATCGGTCATATGGATTTTCTGTTAGCGTGGGATTTCTCGCCTGGCCGTGCGGTCGAGGCACAGGTGCGTCGTTTCTTCATATCCCAGGTCAATTTCTCCCTCTCTTCATCGTCAAAGGAGTTCTTTCTGGTGGCAAAATTTTCTTATGCATCGTTCACTCTCACGGAAGAATCGATATTGCCCTTAAATGTTGTATTGGAGGTGATCTGCATGGCTTCCGTGTTTTCAAGTTGAGTGATAAGAGATTTCGTTTTTCTCTGGCTTCGAATCATGTGGGACATTTTATTTATTCTCTTCGCGAGAGATCCTGGCCAGACTTTCGACTCCACTTCAGCTTGTTCCGTGGTGATCCAAACGCTCGAGTATTCTTGGATAATCATACTCGATGCAGTGATTTGCCTAGATCTGACTCTTCGGTGATTTATCATGCTAATGATATGGTCGTCAAAATCTCGCTGGATTTCCTGGAGGCCAGTGCACGAGCTGATCCCAACACTTTCGGAGAAAGAATTACTCGCTCCGATCCAAATTAATTGACTTAGATTTACGTATATTTAGAGATATCTAGCACTAAAACATGACTAGATATGTTCGAATCTAGACAAATCGAAGTTAATTAATTTGGGTCGGAGAGAGTACTGAAATTTGGATTTCATACTCCGATGAAGTTTCACCGTGATCCGTCGCCGGCGATCGTTCCTCCGGCACCGCGAAGGCCGTCGAAGCAGCATGCAGACAGTTTGGCTACGCCCGTGATCTTCGGAAGTTTGGTTTTCACGGTTCACCAAATACCGGAAGATACACACCTCTGATGGACCTGGTTTTTGGTTCAAATTTTAAAAAAGGGACTTCTGATGGTCCTATGTCCTCTAGGGATTTTTTTGGGCATATTGATCATTGATGACATGCGAGCTGCTAAATACACAGAGCCTGAAATTCAAGAAGCCATGGGTATTCGAGCCCTGCCTGATCGCGCCTTAACTCGTCATGTCCTCACCTCTAAAGTTCCTGACTTTACATACGAACAAGTATTTTGCTCCAAATGTTTGGATTGGAGTCATGAAGCTAGCCAATGTACAACTGGTCTCCGCTGCAGGTCGTGCAAGCTCTTGGGTCATCGTGCAAAATTCTGTCCGAATAAGGTAAACTTATTCCATGTTAGGAAGGAAATAAAAAAGAGTAACGTCCCTTGCATGCAATGGGTAATCAAAGATTCTGTTATAAAGAGGCCAGATGCATTTCGACAGACAAAATCTATTCCCATCCAGTCAAAAAAAAAAAGACGATGTTCTTAGCCTATGCTTCGGTGCAAGCACCCGAACATAGCTTCGAGGCTACTCCCATCAAGAGCACTTATCACGCACCCGATAGAACTCCCACCAGGGACGCTTATCACGCACCCGATAGAAAATTCCTCTTACGGAGTCGATATAAAAGTGAAATTATGTGCATGACAATTTTGATCCTACACTTGAATCCAAACATTTGACTATAGCCGCGCACCCGATAGAAACAGCATAATCCTGCAGCAGAGTCAAGAAATCTAAAAACCCATGAGCACTACATGACGGTATCCTCAAATGGTTATTCCCATCGGGAGCGCTCATATCGTACCCGATGAAAAAAGCTGATAAGTTCAGCAATCCCAACAACCAAACAAGGAAGTCAATAAAAAATCCTCAGACCGCATCCACCGTGATAACATGTCTTAATGCCGTGTCCACGACATGAAGATAAGATCCTAGGATCCATCCTGTGAGGCCTGGTAACCGCACACAAATACGCTATGCCAGTATTTTTATCCATATCTACGATGCAATGAAAAATCCCGACGAACACGTTGGGTACCCGAAATAAAGCACTAGAATTCAATACTCGATAAGACATCCACGGCCCGAGCTGAATTACGCTAGCAAATACCGAGTTCGAGCCCGGGGACTCGAATTTGATGTAGGTTCACGATGTTTTTTCCCAAGAGCAATTAACTGATTCCCGATCCGTCAGATGCATCAGACTCGTTATACCAAATCCCTACGACAATAAAAGCAGAAAAACATTAAATCATCTGCCTACAAGAATCTTCGGCTTACAGCTAAAAATGTCTTTGAGACTAAACCCGAATCTATGATTCGGATGGAGTCTCTGGGGCTACTGACATGAGTATGACTTATCGGGTCCCTGTGATTAATTACCCTAGAGAATACGAAGACCTACGACCCACACATACCATAAAGAATAGAGAGTCCAGGAAGCATCCGATGGATAAAAACGTGTCTTGGCAGTCAAGAAAGAAGTGCACACCGACATAATACTATTGTAATCATAATTTGTAACCTATCCATATATGGCTCCGGGACCCAACCTCTCATAGAAAGGCTGGGAAGAGCCGATGGAGAGGGCACCTAAGTTTTCCAGCAATCTACAATCCGCATGAGCTAGATCATAACTAGCGAACCGACGACTTTGTAATCATATTTCCTGCAATAATCAGATGACTTTGACTCCCTTATCTGTCTGATCAGCCGACGAAATCCTCAGCGCTCTCTTTTAAACAAAACCCTAAGTCCATAACCATGGGCATTGCCGAGGTTACCCCTCGTCAAAAGCTATGGCAATGACGATGTCTAGCGGTGACAGGCGGAGGATCAAGACGCGACCATGGTAGAGGGCGCGAGGAAGAAGGAGGGGAGGTCCTAGGGGATCGCAATCTCACCCTTGACGCGTGGGTACCCTCGAAGTGGTCGGAGGAGAATGGTAGCAGTGGTAATGGCGACGATGGAGCTAGTCGGGTCAGAGAAGGAAGCAACCGATGCAAGTGTCTGGGGGCGTTCGGGCTCGATTCGCTTAGCGAGAAGGAAGTTGGCATCACGGAGGAGCTCGAGGTGGTGTCAGCAGAGGCTAGGGAGGTCGAGGACGGCAGGGTTACGTGGCGGCCGGAGCTAGGGTTTTCGTCACGAGGGGATATGTAGAGGTCAAGGGGAAGCTTGAGACGACTTGACACGGTCTTATCCAACTCGAGGTGGCGGCGAGGATCTCGGCATGCAGTTGACAGCGGGAACTGCATCGGGCAGCGACGAGCGTGACACTGAGTGGTGCAAGCTGCCGCGCGTGCCGGAGAGAGGGAAGCGAGGAAGGTTTGGGCTAGCCTGGTCTAGCTCTGGTTTTTTCTATTTCCCTTTTCCCCTTTTCTCTTTTAAAAACCATTTCAATTCTATTTTGAATAGTCTCAAAATTGCGAGAGGTTTTGTAATTATCTGAAATACTGCAGGGGCCCTTGTATACAATTTGGGCTCCTCACTTTTGTATTTTTCGAAATTCTAATCCATTTTGAATGGTTTTAAGAGAGGGAGAGGAAAACTAGTGTTTAGGGTTTTGCTTTATTTTTCTTGCATGCATTTTATCTTAGAAAATTAGATGATGCTCATGCTATGCACAAATTAAACCCTAATTAGTATTAACTAAAACTAGGGTGTTATAAGGTCGGTGGTACCCCTAGCACTACAAGAAATGTTTCCATCCACAACGACTTGGCCCAACGGTCGTCGTAGAAGACACGTCTTGTGCGGCAAATTTCTCGGCTCGACCGTGGCCAATGGAATTTTTTTTTCTGGTTTCGCGGCCCTCTACTACGACGGAACCACTAAAAACATGGAGGAAGCTCAACCAGTGCGTGGCAGAAGAAAGATTTTCGTTTCCTCGCGCGATGTTGACTCGCCGAAGTCCTTTGAGGCGTGTGGGAAAGGTCCAGGACGTTAGTGTCTCTAGCGGACCATACTTTTCGGTCGCGCCTCTCTGATTTAAACTCGATAACGTTGCTCGATGCGTTTGCTGTTTAGTCAGGCTGCTGGGTCCCACATGTCAGCCTCTCATTTAAAGAATCGTGTGTATGATGGAACTTTTTTACTTCGCCCGTGCTACCCTGTTATGAACTTGATAGCGTTGCTCGATGCATTTGTCGTTTAATAACGCTGCTGGGTCCCATATGTCATCCTCTCACTAGAAGAGATGTGTGCATGATGGAATTTTTTCCTTGGCTATTTCCTCCCTGATTTCAACTTGATAATGTTGCTCGATCTCTCTGCCGTTTAGTCACGCTGATGGGTCCCTCATGTCAGCCTCACATTACTAGAATCGTGTGTACGATGGAAATTTTTCTTCGCTCGCCTACCCTATTCTGAACTTGATAGCGATGCTCGATTCATCTACCGTTTTATCAAACTCCTGGACCCCACATGTCATCCTCCTATCATTAGAAGAAACGTGTGTAAGATAGATTTTTTCCCTCGGCCGTGCCTCCGTGTTCCAAACTTGATAGCGTTGCTCGCTGCATCTACCGTTTAATCATGCTGATGGGCCCCACATGTCATCCACTCATTAGAAAAAACGTGTGTATGATGAAATTTTTTCCCTCGGTCGAGCCTCCATGTTTCGAACTTGATAGCGTTGCTCGATGCATCAGCCATTTTTCCAGGCTGCTGGGTCTCCCATGTGAGCCTCTCATTAGAAGAAATATGTGCATGCTGGACTTTCTTATCGCTCGCACCTCCTTGTTTCGAACTTGGCAACGTCACTCGAGGCAGAACCTGTATAAGGATGCGCTGCTGGGTCCCACATATTAGTCTCTCTGTAAATGAAACTTGCGTATGATGGACTATTTTTCGGCCGCGTTCGCTGTTTTGGCCTTGGCAATGTTGCTTGATGTGGCAACCATGTATGTTCTTGCTGCTGAGGCCCCCATGTTAGCCTCTCTGGTATGTTCTGGCTTGTGGGTCTCCGATACAGCCTTGTATGTTTTGGAGGGAGGGTCCCCGATACCAACATCTTTGTATAAGTACTTAACTTCTTTTTCAAACCCGACCATTAAAATCGACGGATGCTGCAGGCTGGTGCATCCATGATGTCAGCCTCTCCATAAAGCAATATTACTAGAAGAAAAAATGTAAATCCAAGATAATTTTATGTCAAGCATAGAGAATCGAACTCAAGACTTCAAAACACATATAAACCATGTGCCTTGCCACTATGACAAACAAATAAGATGAACATTATCATTAAAAGCTTTATAGTATCTATAACTTATATATTAGCCTTCTTAAAAAGATTTTATGTGTTCATGTTATCTCTCTTATTAAAATAAAAGGAAAGCGATCATGTCATCTCGATTTATTAAATGCCTCAAATGGAGTAGTTTCTTAAAAACATGAGTAGGCGGATTTCTTTGTTTTAAAGGGAAATTCCAAAAACACCGAATTAAAGATTTTGGGCTATTCTACATCTACTATACTCAATGGGCTATACTCCAAGCGCTATTCTCCATGGGCTCTAATGGCTGTGAAATACCACATATTTTAGCATATAAAATGAGTCATTTATCTCTCATATCATGTTTCTTTCAGCTATAGCTATGCCTTATATGCATGACTTCTAGTTCTCATTTACTTTCATATGAACTTTGCACATTTAGTAGTTTAGGTAGAATTTTATCACTTTTCCTTGTTTATGACATGTGTGTAGGTGTTGATGATGATTATGGATAAAACAAAGGCAAAAAGGATAAAGAGAGCATAGTATGGAGGAGCTGTAAGGACCATACTTAGCCATTTGAGAGGTTGAAAAATTGAATTTTTCCAACTTCTCAAAATAAATATCCAAGACCACAGGGTTGTAACCATTGGCGATAACGAGCCCAAGAACACCCAAAACGGAGTTCATATATAGAAATGACGGCCAAAATACTAAAGCATGCAGAGAATTTAACGAGCAACTATACGACCGGAGTTATTATTTTGGTCGTATAGCTCCGCCCGTATAGTTGCCAAAAAGGTCGAAAACGACGAGATTTTGCCCCAGAAAATCTCCAGAACCTTTCCTAAGTCATATGACGGTATTGGAGGAACCCTCGGGAACCCCCAAGGCCTATATAAAGGAGGGAGGACCCAAGAGAGAGCCACGAAGCCATAGCCCCTCAGGGGCGGAGCTCTTCCGCTACCGCCACCCATCCGATCTCCATTGCGGCAGAGCTCTGCCTCAACCACACCTCCAAGATCTAGATCTCCCTCAACACCATCACCATCAAGGCATGCAAGCAAGAAGAAGGTGAGGAGAAGGAAGACATCACCACCACCACGCATCGATCTCCATCATCATCTCCATCTCCTTCTCTCTCTTGTGCTTAGTAATTCCTCTTACGGAGTCGACATAAAAGTGAAATTATGTGCATGACAATTTTAATCCTACACTTGAATCCAAACATTTGACTATAGCCGCACACCCGATAGAAACAACATAATCCTGCAGCAGAGTCAAGAAAATCTAAAAACCCATGAGCACTACGTGACGGTATCCTCAAATGGTTACTCCCATCGGGAGCGCTCATATTGTACCCGATGAAAAAAGCTGATAAGTTCAGCAATCCCAACAACCAAACAAGGAAGTCAATAAAAAATCTTCAGACGGCATCCGCCGTGATAACATGTCTTAATGCCGTGTCCACGACATGAAGATAAGACCCTAGGATCCATCCTGTGAGGCCTGGTAACCGCACACAAATACGCTATGCCAGTATTTTTATCCATATCTACGATGCGATGAAAAATCCCGATGGACACGTTGGGTACCCGAAATAAAGCACTAGAATTCAATACTCGATAAGACATCCACGGCCCGAGCTGAATTACGCTAGCAAATACCAAGTTCGAGCCCGGGGACTCGAATTTGATGTAGGTTCACGATGTTTTTTCCCAAGAGCAATTAACTTATTCCCGATCCATCGGATGCATCAGGCTCGTTATACCAAATCCCTACGACAATAAAAGCACAAAAACATTAAATCATCTGCCTACAAGAATCTTCAGCTTACAACTAAAAATGTCTTTGAGACTAAACCCGAATCTACGATTCCAATGGAGTCTTGAGGGCTACTGACATGAGTATGACTTATCGGGTCCCTGTGATTAATTACCCTAGAGAATACGAAGACCTACGACCCACAAATACCATAAAGAATAGAGAGTCCAGGAAGCATCTGACAGATAAAAATGTGTCTTGGTAGTCAAGAAAGAAGTGCACAACGACATAATACTAGTGTTGTAATCATAATTTGTAACCTATCCATATATGGCTCCGGGACCCAACCTCTCATAGAAAGGCTGGGAAGAGCACCTAAGTTTTCCAACAATCTACAATCCGCATGAGCTAGATCATAACTAGCAAACCAACGACTTTGTAATCATATTCCCTGCAATAATCAGATGACTTTGACTCCCTTGTCTATCTGATCAGCCGACGAAATCCTTAGTGCTCTCTTTTCCACGAAACCCTAAGTCCATAACCATGGGCATTGCCGAGGTTACCCTTGTCAAAAGCTATGGCAATGACGATGTCTAGCGGTGACAGGTGGAGGCGCAAGACGCGACCATGGTAGAGGGCGCGAGGAAGAAGGAGGGGAGGTCCTAGGGGATCGCAATCTCACCCTTGACGTGTGGGTACTCTCGAAGTGGTCGGAGGAGAATGGCAACAGTGGTAATGGCGACGATGGAGCTAGTCAGGTCAGAGAAGGAAGCAACAGATGTAGGTGTCTGGGGGCGTTCAGGCTTGATTCGCTTAGCGATAAGGAAGCTGGCATCACAGAGGAGCTCGAGGTGGTGTCAGCAGAGGCCAGGGAGGTCGGGGATGGCGGGGCTACGTGGCGGCCGGAGCTAGGGCTTTGGTCACGAGGGGATATGTAGAGGGAGGGAGGGAGAGAGAGAGGCGCTAAGGGAGTGAGAGGTTGATACATTGCAAATGTATCTATAATTTTTGATGCTCCATGCTTGTTTTTATCCACTTTCTTGTGTTTTGTCCACACTTTGGAGTACTTTTCATATGATTTCTTGGACTAACCTATTAACAAGAGCCATAGTGCCAGCTGCCTATTTTCTGCTGTTTTTGGTTCCAGGAAAGTCAGAAAATGAATATTCTCAGAATTGGACGGGACAAAAGCCAAAGTACCTATTTTTCTAGAAGACTCACGGAGCCAGAATACGAGACGGAGGAGGGCCAGGGGCTGGCCACACCCTCCCAGGCGCGGGCTAGGCCTGGCCGCGCCAGGGCCTGGTGTGGTGGCCCTAGGCACCCCCTCGACCTCTCTCTTCGCCTATAAGAAGCCTTCTGACCTAAAAACTTTGGGGGGTTTGACGTTTTTCCACGAAAAGTTCCGCTGTGCCGCCGCCACCGAAGGGGAGATTCGGGGGACAAAAAGTCTCTATTCCCGCACCCTGCTGGGATGGGGAAGTGCCCCCGGAGCCATCTCCATCAATCCCCACCATTATCTTCATCGACCATCCATGTTTCTTCCATCTATGAGTGAGTAATCCCCCGCTGTAGGCTATGGGGATGGTAGGGATTGGATGAGATCGTTCATGTAATGGCATCAGATTGTTAGGGCATAGTGCCTAGTATCTCTATTAGTGCTTTATGACTTTGTTGCAACTTTGTTGTGCTTAATGCTTGTCACTAGGGTCCGAGTGCCATGATTTCAGATCTGAACTTATTATTGATTCATCATGATAGTATTGTTTTGGGTCTTATCTACAAGTTATATAAACACGTCGTTGTCCAAAACCTATGGTCCCGAAGTGACAGAAATCGGGGTAGCCGGAAGGGAAAGGCTTTAATGTGAGGATCACATGTGTTCACGGAGTGTTAATGCTTTGCTCCGGTGCTCTATTAAAAGGAGAACCTTAATTGCTAGTAGTTCCCTAGAGGCCCCGCTGCAAACGGGCTAGCAGGACAAAAGATGTTGTGCAAATTCTCATTGCGAGCACGTATGACTATATATGGAACACATGCCTAGGATTGTCTAGTACTTGGGTGCTTTATCTTATTTATCTGCAATTGCCCTATGTTCTGATTGCTATGTGAATTGTCTTGTCCATGCAACGCCCGTCCATCCATCCCTATGCCTACCGCACTCGAATCCCACTATTTACTGCTTTTGTTACCACTGTCTTTGCTTTGCTACTACGGTTACTTTACTATTCCTACTACAAAATTGTTGCTACTGATAAACTGCTGTGAGCAAGATTGTTTCCAGGTGCAGCTGAATTGACATCTCAGTTGTTAAGGATGATAAGTATTCTTTGGCTCCCCTTGTGCCGAATCAATAAATTGGGTTTCACTTCCCTCGAAAATACTGTGATACACCCCCTATACTTGTGGGTCATCAAGACTATTTTCTGGCGCCGTTGCCGGGGAGCATAGCTTTATTTATCAAGTTCACTTGGATTCACTATTGTTCAAGCTAAGTTTATTTTTGCCTTCTTTGCTTCTTCCTTTATTGAAAATACAAAAAAAATTAGTTCCTACTCTAGTTGTTATTTTCATTGGTCTGTTATTGTCTTGCTTTATCATGCTTGATGTCAATGGTTGGTTCCTTTGAAACTGAATCTTATTGGCAAGGTGGGTTCACGAAAGATCAAAAAGATTATTATAAGGAACACCGCTTGTCACAAAAAGGGAAACACTTATGGGAACAAATTGATAGATTGTATACCATTGCTAGGAACGTGTGCTCTACTTATAATGTTACTTATTGCTGTGATGAGTCTTGTTGCAGAAAGAGGTATAAACACCTCCCTTTTCAATGTGAGTATAGTGATAATGATACCATATCTTCCTATGCTAAAGGAATTTATGACTTTTATGATGCGGAACAAATTGAAGAATTTATTGCTTGGAAGGGTGCTTTTGAACTTGCTAGTTTGCTTGAAAATATTGATGACTCATCTTACAAATATGAGGTGTATGGTATGCTTAAATTTTTCTTTGATAATTACAAGGATGAAAATGACTATATTCTTGAATATTTTAATAGATGCTTTCCACAAATGGAAGAGACTAATGCCTTGCAGGATCCTATGGAAGAAGAAATTGATGAACCTGAAATCTCATTAGATGAAAAAGAGGAGGAGAGTGATGAACAAAAGGAGGAAGAATGGATTAGCTACCCATGCCTACCTTCTAATGAGAGTAACTCTTTATCCCTTACATTATTTGATTGTCCCCCTTGCTTACTAAAGGAGAATGAATGTTATGTTCCTGAGGTTTCTCTTGATAGTGTTTATAATAAAGCTCTAGTGCTTGTAGATCATGAAGAGCATGCTTTATGTGATAGTTATATTGTTGAGTTTATTCATGAGGCTACTGAAAATTATTATGAGAGAGGAAAATATGGTTGTAGAAGTTTTCATGGTATAGAAACACCTCTCTATGTGCTGAAAGTTTTGAAGTCACTCTTGTTTTATCTTCCTATGCCTGTCACTTTGTTCTTTGCGAATTTATTTGCATACATTATTCCTATGCATAGGAAGTTGGTTAGACTTAAATGTGTTTTGAATGCTTCTTGATGCTCTCTTTTACTTCAACTCATATTTCTTATGAGAGCATCCTCTCAAACTTTTATGCCTGAAGATGATAATATGTCTATTATTCTTGGGAGACTTTTTCTTAAATACTGCAGGAGCTGTTATTAATTGTAAACAAGGAAAGGTGACCTTCAATGAACACATTATCTATTTCCTCAAGAAGATTTAAAGGACTTATGGATTGAATTCAATTGAACATGTTGAGGGCATTCAAGTTGGAGAAATATATTGTCCCATACGAAGAGAAAAATGTGAAACTATTATGATTGTGACCATTGTTATCAAAGTTGAGGTAACATAATCATCAGTGGGATACAAAGTTTTGTCTCATATGGAATTGTTTTGGCAACAAGACCTGATAAACCTTGTTAACAAAAGGATTTCATTGAACAAAACAATGTTTTCACCATGATTATCTCCGCTTACTTTTATTCTATCCATTTTAGTTTTTGCTTCTTATGCCTAACTTAAAGGCATTAAAGAAAAGTACTTGTTGGGAGATAACCCAAGAGTTTTAGATGAGTCTTGGAAGTTATTACCTCTGTAATAACCTCTCCTTATCCTTTTTATTTGCTTTTGTGCCAAGAGTAACCTCTAATGAGAGAGAAGTAATGATTGGGAAAGTTGCTGTCCCGAAACAGATATTTGTGCTTCACCATACACATTCCTGAGAGAGCTCTGTACGTCGGATTGAGTTGTAACTTTTTGTGCTTCTGCCCCAGGTTGTTATATAACTTTCGTTAGTTCAACACTTTTTGATTTGAGCAACATAAGGTCTTCGAAAAAATTCGTCTTTGCCTGCTGGTCTGTTTTGACAGATTTCTGCCATTTTCTGCATTTGCTTCTTGTTGGTTCCTTTTTGCGTTCTTTTGGGGAATTGAGCTTTTTTAGGGAAGTGCTACAGTAGCTAGTGTTCTAATGGGAGTTTATTTGGTGTTAGAACTGAACCTTAAGACTTATTTATCTTAAATACACTAATGTTGCTAATAAAGATTGTGTGAAGTTTTGTATGAAGGAAACATTTCAGGTGTATGAAAGGAATGAGTAATGAGATGAAGGATGGACTAAAGCTCAAGCTTGGGGATGCCACGCGTGTCACCCCAAGGAATATCCAAGAAGTACAAGCGTCAAAGCTTGGGGATGCCCAAGGCATCCCCTTCTTCATCAATAAAAATCTCAGGTTTCTTCCAAACACTTCATTTTTATTGTTTCATGCACAGTTGTGTTGTTCTTGGAGCGTCTTCTTTTTCGTTTTCGTTTTGGTTTTTAGTTTGCATGGTTTGCTTAGTTTGCTGAATAAATTGGTTGGACCCCCTCATTCATACATTGGTGTTCAAATAGTCTGGTTTGGATTGGAAAAGAGTAGGAAAGCTCATGCTTAAGTGGTAAAGAGAGCTTGTTTTTGACTGTGGCATATGCTTTGTCATGCCATGCTTGATATTGTTTTGGCTTTATGCTTAGTATTCTTTGATGTAGCATGACTTGTTATAAACAATTGAGATTGCTTAATGTGCCTTGGATGAATCATGCGTTGTTTTAGCATATTAAAGCATAGTATAGTGGTATTCTCCTTTGATGTTTTATTTGGGTTGACTTGGCACATGCTCACACCATGATATGACTATCTCAAGTCACCATAATCCTTTATGATCCTTTATTTTTCAACTTGTAGTATCACTTTATGCTTTGATCAATGATGTTTTGTCGCTCTGCATGATTATGGCCATTATTGCTCTCTTAGTTTGTCGCTTCCAGTCTTTTGCTAGCCTCCACAACAAAGTATGAGTTCCACTTATGCATCCAACTCCCTAAACCAAGTTTTTCCAAATATTCCACCATACCTACCTACTAGCTTATGCTATTCCAAGTATATTCATGCTTTTGTTTACCTTCCACTTGTTATGAGAAAACTAGTGATTAAAGCTCTCACGAACTTGATGGCACACTTTACTTTTTGCCCCTAATAAACTTGAACCATTGGGTCCTTCTTTGTTGCGTATATGATTGCACTTTATAAGTTGAAATTAGCAGAACCATGTTTCATGGGGAACGCTTTCAACATTGCACTTGTACTCTGTACCCCGTTGATATCATGTTCTTTTGCTTACGGATCCCGGCGGTGTGAAATAAAAGTGGAACTTGTAAGATCATGGAGTTTGTATGTGTGTTAGAGAAACGCCTGGGCCGCTAGCCTAAGCCATGCCTAATCATGGTGGAAACTTGCAGCATCACCATAATGAGCACTCTATGAAGCATCCTCAATAAAAACCTATGCAAATAGAAAATAAAAAGATCGCTGAGATGCTCATTGTCTGCTTGCCTTGTCATTTTGATTATGGGAAAGCTCCCGTATCATGTGCAAGGGGTACCCCGTTGGCGGTTCTTAATGATACACATATACTTACAATGACAAGAGCTTACTTGTGACTGAAGTTGAGTAGCATGAGGATCGGTCTTCGTAAGTAAGGGGCATGAGATTTCGGTTTATAACTTGTCAAGCATATCCTCTTAGTTGTATCACTTTAACCTTAATCACCTTCAAGATGCTTATGATAGGGGCAATGAGAGCTGAAAGCTATAAGCACCATAATTTTCGGAAGCTCTTTATGAGACTTGAATCCCTACTTCCTTTTACAAAGGCTTTTCTTCCACCATTACATTGAGTGTCCATCTTCTATGTTTATGCACTACTTTGAGAGCATATGGCCATTCTTAGTTCTATGTGCATTGTCCCAAGACTAGTTGATTGATGCATAACTTGTTATTGCTTGTTTGAAACTTTTGTATCTAGTCACTCTTATGAACTTTGAAGGTGTCCTATGCATTTATATTTGCTACTCTATTGAGGGACAAGCTGAATACTTTTAGGCTATGTTTTCTTTATGTGAAACAAACAAACGTCTTAAAAACATTGTTATTCATGAATCTTTTGTTTGTGCCTTTTCATGTTGCATCATAGTCTCTTTGCTTATTGCTAGAACTTTGTCTTTCATGTTATGATTGAACTACTTTGATCCCAGATGTGAATGTTTTACAAATATTTTGATCAAGTCTTTGATGGTGCATGTCACCTCAAAAATTATTCTTTCTTTTTATCACTTACCTACTCGAGGACGAGCATGAGTTAAGCTTGGGGATGTGAGGTCAAGGGGAAGCTTGATACGACTTGACACGGTCATATCCAACTCGAGGTGGCGGCGAGGATATCGGCATGCGGTTGACGGCGGCAACTACATCGGGCACCGACGAGCGCGACACCGAGTGGTGCTAGCTGCTGCGCGTGCCAGAGAGAGGGAAGCGAGGAAGATTTGGGCTAGCCTGGTCTAGCTCTAGTTTTTTTCTATTTCCTTTTTCCCCTTTCCTCTTTTAAAAACCATTTCAATTCTATTTTGAATAGTCTCAAAATTGCGAGAGGTTTTGTAATTATCTGAAATACTGCAGGGGTCCTTGTATACAATTTGGGCTCCTCACTTTTGTATTTTTCGAAATTCTAAACCATTTTGAATGGTTTTAAGAGAGGGAGAGGAAAACTAGTGTTTAGGGTTTTGCTTTATTTTTCTTGCATGCATTTTATCTTATAAAATTAGATGATGCTCATGCTATGCACAAATTAAACCCTAATTAGTATTAACTAAAACTAGGGTGTTATAAAGTTGGTGGTACCCCCTACCACTACAAGAAATGTTTCCTTCCACAACGACTTGACCCAACGGTCGTCGTAAAAGGCACGTCTTCTGCGACAAATTTCTCGGCTCGACCGTGGCCAATGGAATTTTTTTCTGGTTTCGCAGCCCTCTACTACGAAGGAACCGCTAAAAACATGGAGGAAGCTTGACCAGCGCGTGGCAGAAGCAAGATTTTTGTTTCCTCGCGCGATGTTGACTCGCCGAAGTCCTTTGAAGCCTGTGGGTTCCAAACATTAGTGTCTCTAGCGGACCATACTTTTCGGTCGCGCCTCTCTGATTTAAACTCGATAACGTTGCTCGATGCGTTTGCTGTTTAGTCAGGCTGCTGGGTCCCACATGTCAGCCTCCCATTAAAAGAATTGTGTGTATGATGGAACTTTTTTACTTCGCCCGTGCTACCCTGTTCTGAACTTGATAGCATTGCTTGATGCATCTATCATTTAATCACACTCCTGGGTCCCACATGTCATCCTCTCACTAGAAGAGATGTGTGCATGATGGAATTTTTTCCTTGGCTATTTCCTCCTCGATTTCAACTCGATAATGTTGCTCGATCTCTCTGCCGTTTAGTCATGCTGTTGGGTCCCACATGTCAGCCTCACATTACAAGAATCATGTGTATGATGGAAATTTTTCTTCGCTCGCCTAGCCTGTTCTAAACTTGATAGCGCTGCTCGATGCATCTACCGTTTAATCAAACTCCTGGACCCCACATATCATCCTCCTCTCATTAGAAGAAATGTGTGTAAGATATAATTTTTTCCCTCGCCCGTGCCTCCGTGTTTCGAACTAGATAGCGTTGCTCGCTGCATCTACCGTTTAATCATGGTGATGGGCCCCACATGTCATCCACTCATTAGAAGAAACGTGTGTATGATGAAATTTTTGCCCTCGGTCGAGCCTCCGTGTTTCGAACTTGATAGCGTTGCTCGATGCATCAGCCATTTTTCCAGGCTGCTGGGTCTCCCACGTGAGCCTCTCATTAGAAGAAATGTGTGCATGCTGGACTTTTTTCTCGCTCGCACCTCTCTGTTTCGAACTTGGCAACATCACTCGAGGCAAAACCTGTATAAGGATGCGCTACTGGGTCCCACATGTCAGTCTCTCTGTAAATGAAACCTGCGTATGATGGACTATTTTTCGGCCGCGTCTGCTGTTTTGTCCTTGGCAACGTTGCTTGATGTGGCAACCATGTATGTTCTTGCTGCTGAGGCCCCCATGTCAGCCTCTCTGGTATGTTCTGGCTTGTGGGTCCCCGATATAGCCTTGTATGTTCTGGAGGGAGGGTCCCCGATACCAACATCTTTGTATAAGTACTTAACTTTTTTTCAAACCCGACCATTAAACTCGAGGGATGCTGCAGGCTGGTGCGTCCATGATGTCAGCCTCTCGATAAAGCAGTATTGCTAGAAGAAAAAATATAAATCCAAGATAATTTTATGTGAAGCATAGAGAATCGAACTCAAGACTTTAAAACACATATAAACCATGTGCCTTACCACTACGACAAACAAATAAGATGAACATTATCATTAAAAGCTTTATAGTACCTATAACTTATTTATTAGCCTTCTTAAAAAGATTTTATGTGTCCATGATATCTCTCTTATCAAAATAAAAGGAAAGCGATCATGGCATCTCAATTTATTAAATGCCTGATAATGGAGTAGTTTCTTAAAAACATGGGTAGGCGGATTTCTTTGTTTTAAAGGGAAATTTCAAAAACGCCAAATTAAAGATTTTGGGCTATTCTACATCTACTATACTCAATGGGCTATACTCCATGCGCTATTCTCCATGGGCTCTAATGGCTGTGAAATACAACCTATTTTAGCATATAAAATGAGCCATTTATCTCTCATATCATGTTTTTTTCAGCTATAGCTATGCCTTATATGCGTGACTTCTAGTTCTCATTTACTTTCATATGAGCTTTGCATATTTAGTAGTTTAGGTAGAATTTTATCAAATTTCCTTGTCTATGACATGTGTGTAGCTGTTGATGATGATTATGGATAAAAAAAGGCAAAAAGGATAAAGAGAGCATAGTATGGAGGAGCTGCAGGGACCATACTTAGCCATTTGAGAGGTTGAAAAATTGAATTTCTCCAACTTCTCAAAATAAATATCCAATACCATAGGGTTGTAGCCCTCAGTGATACGAACTGAACGAGCCCAAGAATACCCAAAACGGAGTTCATATGAAGAAATGACGGCCAAAATACTAAAGCATGCAGAGAATTTAACGAGCAACTATACGGCCGGAGTTATTATTTTGGTCGTATAGCTCCGCCCGTATAGTTGCCAAAAAGGTCGAAAACAACGGGATTTCACCCCAGAAAAGCTCCAGAACCTTTCCTAAGTCATATGACAGTATTGGAGGAACCCTAGAGAACCCCCAAGGCCTATATAAAGGAGGGAGGACCCAAAAGAGAGCCACGAAGCCATAGCCCCTCAGGGGCGGAGCTCTTCCGCTATCGCCACCCATCCAATCTCCATTGCGGCAAAGCTCTGCCACAACCACACCTCCAAGATCTAGATCTCCCTCAACACCATCACCATCAAGTCATCCAAGCAAGAAGGTGAGGATAAGGAAGACATCACCACCACCACGCATTGATCTCCATCATCATCCCCATCTCCCTCTCTCTCTTGTGTTTAGTAATTGTAAGATTGAACACAGTTGTGATATCATTATATATTTATATATGTTTTGCTGTTTATCTATGTGTGAGTGATTGATTCAATTCTAGGTTGAGGTATGATCTAGTGCGCTAAGCTAGAATTTATTGTGATCTAAGATGATTTTATGTGATCCTTTGGTCCAAAAGTGCCTTTTGCCTTGCGATCACGCGCGAAAACCATGCATAGTGCACACAGTGTGATAGCCCGATAATCAATTGGGGAACGTTTATTTGTCTGAGAAATCTCTTATAGATCACACATATATTTGCCCATCTAGTACTAGTGAGACCGAAGCCTAGAAGCCCTCTCTTATTCCATTCAATCCTACAACTACAATATTTTTAATTCAGTTCATATTCCTATTCACTTTCCGTCTTAGTTTATTTTGTTCTTGTTAAAAGTTCTTTGTTATTAGATACTTTAAACCTCTCTGAATTATCTATGTTCTAGTAACTTATAGAATAGGCTATTTCCAAACCATGGATTGGGTGCAAAACATGGTCGCATTGACAACGTGGTTGTGGGGTCGTGTTGTTTCCGTTCGTGGATCTCCCATCGGGACAAATTCTTAAATATTTGCTGCTACAAGTACTACAATAACCCTGTTGTTGGTGCAGGAATCCAGTCATCAAGCTCCTTGATAAAAATTTAAATGGGTTGTCGTCAACAAGTCCCCCGACCCCTAAAAGGCCAAATTAAATTGTTCTGGGCTAAAGAGGGACCGAATGGGCTAGATTTTACCTCATGTTTAGTAAAATTTGCATTGTGCTATGGCTCGGCCGGATTCGGAACACAGACCTCACTACCGGAGGAAAAAAGCAACAATTCTTTTGATAGATATTCGTATAAAAATATCTAAAGAACAAGGGGCACATACCGTGTGCGCCAAAACTAGAATGGTATCCAATAACTTCACTTGGTACCCTCTCATCTCTGTCCAAACACATCCAACGATTCCAATTACACCCAGGCAAAAGCTCTAGTGCAAGTAGCCTAGCAGCAGTGACAAAACTTTTTTACAAATTCAGTAGCAGTTGAAAGATCCAGTAGTACAAAATAAGACAGAAAAAATATCGATAGATTCCTAGTTCATATTCAGCAGCAGTTGACCGATTCTGCAGCATTCCAAAGTGACTGTTTTAGCAATACAGACACTAAAAATCAATAGAAGTACAGAGAGAACCCGTTCATGTTTCAGCTCTAAAATCCTTGTCACACGATCAGTTTGCCCTTTTCTCCAAACACACTCGATCATTAGAGCAAGCAAAACTCATGATCAAGTATGCTTTTGTGTGCATACCTCCTCTTCACATCAATACCAGTGTGACCCCCATATATGCATCCCAAAAATGCCCAAGCCTGATATAGATTATGACAAGACCAAGTTTAAAAAGGAAAGCAAGACCATCTACTGCACTTGATATAAACAAGTACCAGTACATCAGTATTAGTTCTAGAAAATACCTTAGTAATAGTAACAACGTAACACTTGATAGATTGAGTAGCATTTGAAGATTGAGAAGTACAGAATAAGATAGAAAAAATATCTACAGATTCCTAGTTCATATTTAGCACCACTTGACAGATTCAGCGGCATTTCAAAGTGTTCAGTTCAGCAGTACAGACAATGGACAAAATAAATGACAGATTCAGCAATGCATACATTGAAATTCAATAGTTGTAGCAAGGCCATGACTCAAAAGGAAATAGAGTCCATATTCAGCACTCGATCGGTCGATCTGAATAAGTACCAGTACATATGTATTACTACAAAATAGATTAGTAGTAGAAAGTTAAGACCTTCATAAAAAACACTCGGCATAATGCAACAGTGTGTCAAGTGCTGGCTAGGCAGCGCTTTCTATCCTGCTTGTTAGGCTTTCCTTATCACCATCGCCTGTGGGCCCACTATGTCAGCATCGTACACTGAAAATAGGTATACATTGCCGCAATATTATTCCTCCTCTCCCCATACAAATTGAATTTGTCACCAACATAAAGTTGTAATTAATTAGTATGACGTTACATATCTTAACATTGGGATCATCATAAGAAGATTTAGATGTTTTATCTCACTTTTGAAACGTGTCAATGAAATACTCCTAATCCATAGGAAATTCCGACGAACGGTTTAGAAGCTTCCAGGTAACACCGCAGCTGTGACAGGTATGACCAGAGCCCTTCCAGGGGGAATTCGGCCGACGACGGCTTGCTCGTCAGCTTAGATGTCGCCACCATTGTGATCGCATGGAGCTCATATCACAGAGACAATGACCAAAGCTTCACCTTGTACCTTGGCGATTCACACGCCTCTGAACTGACGAACCTGGGGGATATGACGATGTCCATGGTGTGGGCATCAATTTGGACAACAAACATGGTGCCCTCTTTCCCGATGCCGATGATATCCGCTCTCCGGGAGACTCTTGTGGGCACCGACTTAGACGGCTCCTAGTGTTTATGGCTATAGGGCATTATGGGCAAAGTCCTCGAGTAGGCAACTCTAAGGTAGCGGGCGAGCTCTACCATAGGTTTTACTTCTACCGACTTGGTGATGAACTTGCATCCAAGCTCCGTGCAGACTTGTTGGCCGTGAAAGCATCAGATTATGTGGTTGTAGACGTCGTTGTAGGGGGCGAATGTCCCGCAGTGGTCGTCGGGGCATCTGCTACCTTTTCTGCACGTGACTTGGCGGTACAACTCCTTGGAGCATGCGACCAGCCGAGTGGCGCTGGTAGTGTATTTCATTGAAAAATTCGTCGCCAACCTTACTCCAGACGCCGTGCAACGGGTTGTGCGTCGATTGCGACATCGGGATGGATTGGGGGAAGAGGTCGGACCAGAGTATGACTGTCGGGGGACTTTTGGAGAGGGGTGGCACGGCCTGCAAGATCCGATGCAGCGGGTGAGATGGCGAGGAAAATGTGCGAAGCACGCACTGCAGATGATCCCAAATGCAGGGCTAGGAGGCATTGGCGAGTGGGGATAAAAACAACCGAGATAGGGAAGATGGTATGGCTCTTTGAACGAGGATTTTTTGCAAGGCCTCTGAAGCTGCATCCAGGATGCCGACTAGCTTGGCTGGCATAGTACAGTGCACTAAATTAACCATCTGAACTCATGGAGCATTCTATAGCTAGGCTGGCACATTGCCGTGCACTAAATTGACCATGTCACAACCTAGACCATTACAGCTAGGCCGGCACGCTACCGTGTACACCGACTAGAGGTACTATTGTTGTCATGTTTGACCATATAATGTTTATTTACAGCTTCTATTTCCCTAAAAAGTAGTACTCCTATACCTATTGGTAATACACTTGTACTAGTATAATATGTACTACTACTAGCAGTAGAGTACATCAAAAAATTATCTCCTTAGTTCCGCTGAATACAGGAGTTATACTACACCTACCCACTTGATTGTTAGGTACACCAACACGACACAACTCTTGTACACGGCCGAACTAACAAGATGATTGTTTAGTTTGCTAAAAAAGGGTTATACTATGGAATAGAGGTAGTACAATACTAGCAGTAGTACACTAGATGTTTGTTTTGTAGTTTTGCTGCAAACATTGTATAGTAAATACCTCCACATTGGAGCCTAGCGTGATCAAGTACCACGGTGTTCCAACGCGATGCATGATAATGAAAGATGTTCAAGCACCTCTTTACAGAATAGTTATAATTAGAAGTGGATGGTCACTACATTAATACACCTAAGATATAGTAAATTGTCCATCAAATGATGGGTGATAACCTGCACATCTGATCACCTTCTCGCAGTTATCATGATCAAATACTATCACCTTAAGGAAGTAGTGCCAAGCTTCTTGAATACCAGAAACACTACAAGATATCTGCTCACTAGTGACCTTTTCTTAACGACAATGAGTTTTTTGGTCATAGATCTATGACCAATCTGAATCAACAGATCATAAGACATTTGGGGGGGGGGGGGGTCCAAACCTTAAAAAACAACGACCTTTTTTGTGAGAAAGGTCATAACTTGATTACATCAATTGGTCATAACATAGATACCACTGGTCCATTAGCTTAATTTTAAGCGACTATGACCAATTTAAATGGTTATTACTCTGAAGATATGATTCATCAAAACGACCAGACTTCCAACTAACTAGTTTCACCTATGTGTCAATTTTTTGCCTACATGTCATATCCACATGTTAATTTAGTCAATTTTTTGCCTACATGTCATATCCACATGTCATATCCACCAGACCCACGGCGACCTGAAGGCAACCCAGCGTGCAGGCCGCCACCGCGACCTGAAGGCGGGACCCACCACGCTGGCCTGCACCACGACCTACAGGCGGGCCTCTTCTTGTCGAGGAATAAATCATAGCAAAAAGAATGCGGTGGGGAGTCGAACCCACACCGTCCCTTCCTCCCGTTCGCTGCTAACCACCGGACCAACCCGTGCTACTATGCAAGATATGCACACGAGTTCTATACATTTAAAACCTCTGTGGTGGGTTTGGGCCTCGGGTGTATGCGGCCTCCGAACTCCAGCTTCTTCGGCTGCTCCTAGGATGGCCTCGGGCCGACCACGGCATCCGATCATGCCTGGATACTGGGCTGGGCCGTAATTGCTGGCGATTTCACATAGTTGGGCGCCTCCAACTCTTTTTTTCTCTTTATTATTTTTTAAATTCTTTTGTATCTTTTTATTCGTATCTCTGAATATAGTCAACCAAAATTTAGAGAACTTGTAAAATTTCAGGGAATATTTTAAGTACATTATGGAACACTTTTACTATCCAGGAAAAATTCAAGGACATATTTTTCATATAAAACCTTAATAGTTGTAAATATAGATTTTGAAACTATGGTCAAAACAGCGGGCATGAAGGTTCATAGATAGGGGATGATCCTTGCTAAAATTGCATCGGATCTCTGAAGAAACATCATACTATGAGTCTAAAAATGATTTTTGCAAAAAATCATGAGCATTAGATCATGTATCTTTAGTTCAAATCACACCCACTTCCTACCGATTCGGCACGGATTTGTCTTTTTTGCCAGGAATGGATGAAAAGGTTTGAGATATCCTACTTGTGGCATTGTCTATGTAAGGTGGTATGATATTTGTGAAAAATATGTTGGTAGCATTTTGAATTAACCATTTGGTGGTTGCTTCACAAAATGCCTCTTTTTTGCACTTGGAAAATGGAAAATGCATTTTCTGTGCGACGAAAAGAAAAACTTCCTCCTGCAACATTGTTCGCCATCCCAATATGCACTTGTATGTACAATATGGGCACATTATCACAAACTATATCACGATTCTGGCCATAACATTGGTCGTTTGACCCGAAAGCCATGAAACCTCGAACATGATAGGTCATTTCTGTGAAGGTTTTTTTGAGATGTTCGCAATATACCAAGTTTGGTATTTTTCCTTGTAAATATGTCATATAATATGACACCACGCGAAGGTTTTACATTGTTTGCACTGTATTTGATTTTTTCACGCCCGTTTCAAACTATGGTCAAAACGACGGGCACGAAGGTTCATAGATAGGGGATGATCCTCGCTAAAATTGCATGGGATCTCTGAAGAAACATCATATTGTGAGTCTAAAAATGATTTTTGCAAAAATTCATGAACATTAGATCATGTACCTATAGTTCAAATCAGACCCACTTCCTACCGATTCGGCAGGAATTTGTCTTTTTCGCCAGGGGTATACGGAAAGGTTTTAGATACCCTAGTTGAGACATTGTTTATGTGAGGTGGATCTATTATTTTTGAAAAATAGGGTGGTACCATTTTGAAACTATTATTTGGTGGTTGCTTCACAAAACGCCCCGATTTTGGTAGTCGCAACATGGAAAATGCTTTTTTTGTGTGACGAAATGGAAAACTTCCTCCTGCAATATTGTTCTCCATCACAAGATGCACACGGGTGCACAATATGGACACATTATCACAAACTATGCCACGATTCTAGCCATAACATTGGTCGTTTAGTCTAAAAGCCATGAAATCTCGAACATGATAGGTCATTTATGTGAAGGTTTTTTCGAGATATTTGCAATATACCAAGTTTGGTATTTTTCCTTGTAAATATGTCACATAATATGACACCACGTGAAGGTTTTATATTATTTAGACCGTTTTTGAATTTTTCATGCCCGTTTCAAACTATGGTCAAAACAACGGGCACGAAGGTTCATAAATAGGGGATGATCCTCACTAAAGATGCATCAGATCACTGAAGAAACATCATATTGTGAGTCTAAAAATGATTGTTGCAAAAAATCATGAGCATTAGATCATGTACCTATAGTTCAAATCAGACCCACTTCCTACCGATTCGGCAGGAATTTGTCTTTTTTGCCAGAGGTAGACGGAAAGGTTTTAGATACCCCAGTTGGGACATTGTTCATGTAAGGTGGATCTATTATTTTTGAAAAATAGGATGGTACCATTTTGAAACTATTATTAGGTGGTTGCTTCATAAAACGCCCCGATTTTGGCAGTCAGAAAATGGAAAATGCTTTTTTCGTGTGACGAAATGGAAAACTTCCTCCTGCAATATTGTTCTCCATCACAAGATGCACACGGGTTCACAATATGGACACATTATCACAAACTATGCCGCGATTCTAGCCATAACATTGGTCGTAGTCTAAAACACATGAAACCTCGAACATGATAGGTCATTTATGTGAAGGTTGTTTCGAGATATTTGCAATATACCAAGTTTGGTATTTTTCCTTGTAAATATGTCACATAATATGACACCACGCGAAGGTTTTATATTATTTGGACCGTTTTTGATTTTTTCATGCCATTTTCAAACTATAGTCAAAACGGCGGGCACGAAGGTTCATAGATAGGGGATGATCCTCGCTAAAATTGCATCGAATCTCTGAAAAAACATCATATTGAGAGTCTAAAAATGATTTTTGCAAAAAATCATGAGCATTAGATCATGTACATATAGTTCAAATTAGCCCCACTTTCTACCGATTCGGCATGAATTTGTCTTTTTCGCCAGGGGTAGACGGAAAGATTTTAGATACCCCAGTTGGGACATTGTTCATGTAAGGTGGATCTATTATTTTTGAAAAATAGGGTGGTACCATTTTGAAACTATTATTTGGTGGTTGCTTCACAAAACGCTCCGATTTTGGCAGTCGAAAAATGGAAAATGCTTTTTTCGTGTGACAAAATGGAAAACTTCCTCATGTAATATTGTTCTCCATCACAAGATGCACACGGGTGCACAATGTGGACACATTATCACAAACTATGCCGCGATTCTAGCCATAACATTGGTCGTTTAGTCTAAAAGCCATGAAACCTCGAACATGATAGGTCATTCATGTGAAGGTTTTTTCAAGATATTTGCAATATACCAAGTTTGGTATTTTTCCTTGTAACTATGCCACATTTTACAATGCTACACGAAGGATTCACCTTGTTTAGACCATATTTGAATTTTTGATGCCCGTTTCAAACTATCATTTTTGTATGACCAATCAGAAGAGAAAACTAGTCTATGCACGGATCACCAACCGAATCAGATATCAGCCGTTGATAGGGCCTCGATCCGACGCTCCAAAGTCGTAGCTCCAGTTTCTCCCGCCTCCCACACTTGGACGTGAATGGACCGAAAAGCCCTAGGTCCCAGTATTGCACCACATAAATGATAAGGGGCACTTTGGTAAAATCCTCCCACACCCGACCCTAATCCCCACATGCGACCGACCCCACCGCCACTTCTTCCTCCTTCACGACCGAGCCAGCAAACCCTAATCCCGCTGCCGACACCTCTCTCTGCTTCGCCTACACCACCTCTTGGCACCATCGTGCCGGCCTCTAGCGCGCTCACCACCTCCGTCCCTCCCACGATCAACGCCATCCTCCACCCGCATCCACCCTCCTCCTCGGGTCCTCGCGGCTCGTGCAGGTGGGCGTTGTTGACTTCTTCGCCATCCCCGAGAACCTCCACCCACTGCGCTGCTGCTGCGGGTACCACCTCCCTTCTTCCCGACCCGAACTACCGCCAAACCTCTCCTCGTGCACTGCTAACCCCCACCTCGCCTTGTTCGCCGCCATCCATCCATCTCCCAAATCGATGCACGCCTCCCCTAACCCCAGATCGACGCATGCCTCCCCTACCTCCACATCTGTTGCTGCCTCCTCCCCTTTCCTCCACCTCCACCGCCGGCCTAGATCCTGGCCAACTCTGTTGAATCCCTACCACGCCGACTATCTCCCTGGAAACCTCTCATCCCCCTCTTCCCATTCCACCTCGTGGATCCACAAACCTGGACTTCCGATTGAAACCCTAGTCCATGGTGATGGCAGCGCCCTGGCAGCGAGTGGTGATGACCAGACTCGGCGACCAGCATCACTGCGTGGGACTGATGCAGCCATAGCTCCGGCCTGCCCTCCTTCTCGTGCTCGCCTCCAACGGCAGTAGCCTCGGTGGGCTGCTCGTGATGGGAGACAGAGGGGTAGAGCGGGGTGTGCTGCGCATGCTTGCAGAAGGGGGAGAGGTGGAAGAGCTGTACATGCACCTACACCGACGGTCACGCGATAGACCACGATGGTCGACTGCCATGGAGATGGCCGTGGTGACCGCCACTAGCAACCACCGCCCTACAGACCCCCATCAAGGCCACCTTCTTCCGATCCACCATCCTCCCATCCGCGACACCCCAAGTTCAGGCGTGAGCGCAAGCAGGTAACCCCACTATAGTAGTGAACACAAGCTTCTTGCTGTAATGTCCCAGTGCTCGTGCGTGCCAGGTGCTTGTGGTAATGCTTGGCTGTTGTTGTTCTGGACTTGGATGTCATTCTAGCCGTGCTGTATCTGTTATGCTCTTGCCTTATGTTGTTCTGCTACTTGCTTAGCCTAAAGAATTATGTTCTATGCCCAGAGAATTATATGGTTAGCAGCTGTAGTTTGTTTAGCTATAGTGATACAACTCTGGGTGTTCAAAATCCTCTCTACTATATTTATCTGCGGAGTAGTAAGAAACTAGTGATAAGATCAAACATACTCCTGGTAGTTTTTGTTCTCTGAATTTGCAAGCATGTCACATATCTGTAGTTGCGGGACTCTAGTGCTCTCCCTGTTGGAAAATCGTTTGTTGCCGCTGCTGTAGTTCAGATATTCCAGTTAATACCACTCACTTTACTCACCATAATCCTATTTTTTATTCAGATGCAGTTCTTTGATTCAGCTAAACAAATTGAGCACCATGTACTGAGCATATGGATTATTATCACTCTTTGATGATGAAATAAAACAACCTGAGCACCATGTACTAAGATTATGTTGTTGCAATGTTGCATGCATAATTCTTCTGTTGTAACACTCTATCATTTATCAATTGAACAAACTAAGCACCAAGTACTCTCTGCCATGTTCCTATTTATCATTTGCTAGTACTAGATGATATTTTGTTCATGTATAGGTGGTATATTTCTAGTTAGATGTTTATTAGTTGCTCGTATCCTGGATAATTTAGTACTTTCTATCTAGCTTACATTTTTTGCTCGCCTCTAGCTGTATATTAGCAGTATCTAGATGTATACTATCATATAGGTGGATATATACTAGCATATATGTGGATATGTGTTTAGTCCCTATCTAACTAACTGTAAATAACTTTACATCTAGATGTATATTGTCCTATATATCATTTGGTTTCATTCCATCAATGAATGCACTATATCATTTCTGTTTGAACTTTAATCCAGGCCTAGAATCTGTATAGTGTAAGATGCTGAAGTAGTTTTTGTCCCAGGTTATTTTATCTGGGCTTTTTGTTTGTGTGTGTTGTAGGATGGGCTGCAGCGGAACAACTTGGACCTAGAGAACCAGGAGAAGATCAAGCTCAGCACCTTAGGAGTGTGTGATGGAGTGCATAAACCTCAAACATGTCACTGGATTCTCATGTTCGAGCCCACTGTGCTTCAACTGAAGCAATGGCGCCTTCTCCTGATTAGATAAGTCGTCGATCTATCCCATTCTCATCCCTTTGTTACTTGGTTGATGTCCAGTGCCAGCTTTCTTGTTCTATACTATGACTACAGTTGCATCATTGTAGTAGGATCTGGTTCAATATATGATGTTACTCAACCATGTTTCATTGTGAACTTCAATATTATGTACCATTCTACCTGTACATGTAATCTGTGCTTATTCATAGCTTGCTTGTTTTTTGTTTTTACCAGCTACTGAGTGGTGTTCCTCTCTTACAAGAGCTCTAGGATGAAGTTAGAAGAAAATCCCATACGCTCCAGGATGTATTGTGTTTTTCGAGCTAGTTTATAGATATACGTAGTCCTATATGATTCATAAGAACTATGGGATGATTGTAATATAGATTGTTCTGCTGTTATTTGAAATGTTCAATATGTTTATCTATTGCAAATAGTTGTTTATTGTAAATAATTGTTGTTCATTGTCAAATCGTGGGCAGCTAAAATATACGTATGGAATTGAAATATGTGTGGACACTGTATTTGCGTGGAATTGAATGTATCTGTGTGGAATTGAAATCTGATGTGTGGAGCATGTATATAAAATATACCTGACATGTGGGACCAGTAGTTGGAAACTAATACAGACAGGTAGGACCCGTTTGACAAGTGGGACCTACTGTAAATTTAAATGGTATAACGAAAATATTGGGCCAAATAAAATGCAATGGACCAAAAATATATGGGCTAAAGTTTTTGGCTTGGCCCACAAAATAAATGGACAGTAAAAGCCAGGCTTAGAAAACAAAAGGCTAAAATTGTTGGGCTTGGCCCATGTAAACTACCAAACTGGACTAGGCTGAATTTGCTGCCATGTCAGGTTCCACGTAGGATTGGCTGACGTGGACTGGGTAGATAGCCTATGACCAAATTTTTTGGTCATAGACACTATGACCATCTATTTTGGTCATAGTTGTCCATGACCAATTCAAAAAAAGGTCGTTAGCTATCTATAGTGACCCTCGCTATGTGACCTACTGTTTTTGGTCATAGAAAGGTCATAGATGAATTACTATGACCTTTCCATGACCAATATTTGGGGTCACTAGTTAGCACATTCCTTGTAGTGAAAGTATCCTACCTTCAAGTCATGTGCTTTGACAAAATCTAGCCATCCTTCGTGAAGTATTACCTTGAAATCTTGCATCTTCAGGTTGACTCCTAACTGCAGGCTTTGCATATCTTCAGCTTGATGGCCTCTAGATACTCACCGCCAAACATTGGAAAAAAGGAGCTAGGTATGCTCCGCACGTATTAACAACATCTTACCAAACTAGTCGCATGTGTTCTCCACATGGATGTTCCTGGCTCGCCCCTCCATCTAGACAACACAAGGCTCTCTTGTCTTCTTCGATGATGAGTCTCTCCAAGCATGAGCTTCTTGCCCGAACACTCCCAAAAAACTCCCGTTGACAGATAATGTCTCTACCAATTGTCAATAATTGTGAAATAGTACAGTGCTGAGTACAATATAAGATCAGCTAAGAAAGTAAAGTGGAGCAATTTTCTTGTCGATGTATAGAAATCAAAGTCTTATCTCTAGCTAGCATGAACGTCGGTTATATTAGTACTACTTCCAAGGTCTAGGCAGCACATTAGTGCAATTTATTGTTGAGCAGTACAGATACCGAACACCTAGGAACAAACGAACAAGATGATCTCTATCTGCTGTCGATGCTAGAGATGCATACATATACATGAAATTTTGGCAAAAATATGGGTAGAGCAGCAGCTTCCCTAACTTGCCCAAATTAAAGGGACCTCTGCCCTTGATACCAATCAAGAAAAACATGCCGAGTGGCCTCCCAAATCATCATCAGCCATGGATCAATCAATACAAAATTTGAACTTATTATTATAGTTCATTGTAGATCTAGCCCCGGAACTAGCTTGCATGTGTAAAACTAAACTGTAGTATACAAACGGGTTAAATGCACTAGATGAGAACTATACTCAACACCAACCCAATGTTAACCAAGTGCTAATAAAAGCTTGACCGCATATCATCATTAAGATCAAGGGTTTTGGGGATTATGTACATACCGCACTGCCACCGCGATGTCTGCGGGATGCGGTGGCTCTATAGATGAGGTTGCAGGGCCCGCCGCCCGTAGCCGACCAGCCTAAGACGAGTAAGTTGCGAAAGTGGTGGTCGTCAATGGAGGGAAGCACAATGGCGATTAAGGAGTGTTGTGTGAGTGAGAGAGCTGGAGCTAGGGCCGGGCTAGTGAGGGAATAAATGCGGCGACATCAGACGTATGCTGTGGACAAAGAAAACCTTGCCTTTATTTCACGGTAGTTCTACCGCAATATCCACCGTATCACAAATCCAACGACCACCAATATAGTACTACTAATTGTCATAGCCTAGAGAATTGGGAGCGACAGCTTGAGTGCTTGAATAGGGAAACATCAAACACATACTATGAAAGTATATTATTACGTACATGGTGCCTTGTACAAGCAATAGTGAAAATGATGTTGCAAGTGTTGATACTATAATACAGTATGAAAGTACTATGTACGTAGTATTATACATTACATGGTGACAAGTACTAGCTATAGAAATAATGTTGTGAGTGCTTATAATCAACTTTTCTGCATTTTGGTCAAACTTCACATAGTTCTAATGAGGCAGGATTCGCACGAACCACATTGGCGCCTCGAACATTTGCTCCCTATGTTCCTCTCTAGTGTAGTTAAGTAATGAACCTCTGGCATCCCCCATTGACGTGCATGCGGCTCCAATCTAGAACTGACTGTGGCCGATATTGGCAACGCACGTGTGTAGCAAACACACAGTCTCCTCTGAACACTGGCAGAGCTTCGTCAACATTGGGAGCACCAGGTTCAAGGTTTTTAGGGGGCTCGAGGATGAATGGATGGTTGATTCCCACAAACACTGATATCCCTTCAAGATTATCCCTTCTAAGACACTCCGGTGCTACAGGGTTATCCAAATTAAGGGCCCTCTGGAAAACGTGGCAGCAGAGTGAGGGATAACAGAGTAGTTCTCTACCCATGTATGATAAAGGATCACCATGTCTGCTAGTTCGTGCACCCCTGGTGTGAATCCACAGGATATCCCATCCAAGCTCTGCCAAGTACTAACTGCGTAATGAAATATCTTCAGCCTCTGCATCGTCACCAGCTTGGACGTTTGACGACTCTTCAATTACTAGAGCCTGTATGACACGTGGGCCTGCCACCTGTGTGTGCATTTTAGTTAGCAAAAGTATCACGAACAATGCAGTTGTAAGTAATTTATAAATATTACTTTTAAATAACGGGGCTCACTCCACTTGTTTGGTTACTAGACGATAACATCTTCTTGCGGTTCTATCACCACGTATATGCGATCAATAGAATCACTAATTCGACTCGTGGAAATGGCATCGACATACGTTGCTGGTGCAAGATAGTCGTTTTGAAGGATAATCCAATCCCTATCACAAGGAAAATCTATGGTAGCAATGGATTTTTCAAACACCGCCATCGCGTTGTAGTGCCATTGGTTCTCAAACCTGTACGGTTTCTTTGCTAATTGTATCTTCAGTAGCTCGATAATGAAGTGATTGTAGCTATAAGTGCATGGGGGCCAGGGAAACATGGGTTACCTGATGGATAAATATTAACACACTACACACGTGGCAGCTCGATACGTGCCATACTGTAGACGTTTTGGAGGTACCAGTGCCCGGCGCTTTGCAATCGCAATATATTCTCTATTGGCGCCAACCCAGCGACCCTTGTTTTGAAATCCTTCAACATCCCATGTTCTGGGTATGCCATCATCAACCGGCACAAATGCTTCTACTGTTGGATTGTCTAGTGGTATGAGCAACGCGTCAATACCGTGCAACATATTTTCTTCATATCTAGGGGCATGCAAGGTGTTTGACAAAGGGGGGAGTGCTAGCTAGCTTTGCGGAAAAACTACTATCTGAAAGATGTAGAAACGTGATGAATAAATCATGAATGCATGCAGACAAACACACCAAAGAATAAGGTCTTGTTTGCATTAAAGAAAAAGTGTATGAATAGTTAAGTTTCCTATGCTGGTACTGTTCAACCATTTGGTTTAGAGGAATGGACCATAGGAAAAAACGCAGGCAATTTTCCTATGATTGATTAACAAGATTAGGGGCCTCTTTCGATTAATGGTTTTTGAAAAACGTAGGAATAGGAAAAACACAGGATTAACATGGTAGGTATAGTAAATTCATATTAGAAATTAAAAACGCAGGAATTTTATAAAATGTGTCTTTGGATGGTGAATAGGAAACAAACATAGGAGTTTTGCAGGAATATAGTTGGAGTGCATTGGACTTCTTAAAAGAGAAATAGAATGAGGTTTGGAGCTCATCTTTAATTCTGATGGAATGGAGGACATATGAACTAAGAAGGTACTCCATAGTAATTTGATATCTTCCAAAATATTATGGGTTAGAATCCTCCAAAACGCATATGCAATTCTTCATATCCAACTTGGACCTCATTTTTAAATTCCTATGCGCGCAAAGAACAAGGATGAGGTCCCAAGAGACACGATAACATCATAAATATACACTCCTGCGAGGTTTGACTTTGATTTTACCATGTTTTAAAGTAATCCCATATTTTTGTATTCATGTAAACCAAACAGCCAACTTTTTTCAAAAATCTTCTGTTTGTAAAATACATGAAACTTAAAATATGAGGCTAGCCTTGATTAGCCAATACACCTTCCGTTACGGATATCAACAATCCTGGTCATTCTTGTGTTTTCAGATTAGTATGTTTGGAGAAGAGGGGCAGTGAAGCAAAAGCCTTGGGAATCTTTGGATCACAGGATTGACAACACAGGAATTTCACATGTTTACCGGTGAAAAACAGGCGATTATAAAACATAGAAAAACTACCTACGTGAATGGAATGTTTCGATTCTACACACGCGATGAGAGTTGAGGCTCAAGTAGATGTTCCAATTCCTACGGGATTTAAGCATGGGTGGGGGTTGCAGTTCAAAAGAATTTGGGTACCACGATTCTTTTGATCAAAATGCAATCCATAGGAAAGAACCTAAGGATTCGAATCCTACAAAAATCATGCAAAACTTATTTTTACATGCTCGTCGCGGTCTAGTGGCCATGTCTGTGGGCCAGAGTGAAGTAGGGTGTAACATTCCAAAAACCCTAATCAAGATTATCAAGTTCTAATCACCCAATTTAGGATCAACAAAAACTTTTATTAATAATTTGAATATGAATGCATGTGTGATTTGCATTAGTGTAGAATTGGGTGTAATTGCCATGCTTGATTGTTATAAATGATGTGAAATGGTTTAAAGGTGAATGCTACATCATCTAGGCCAATTGCAAACAAAATAAAAACAAAAAGAAATCAAATATAAATAAATAAAGCAAATGGTCATTTTGGCCAAAGTTAACCACTAGGTCACTTTAGGTGTTCCTAGAAGAGAAATTCTAACAGAAACAATTCCACTTCTTTTCACCCCTTGCTAGACCAATTAAAAGTGTGTCAAGGCCCACTTTATAAACTTACAAAAACATTTTCCAAATCAATTTAATGAACAGTTAAAAATTAAATCTAGTACATATGTGAAGATCACACTTTTTCAAAAACCCATCAAAGCAATTCCCCTTGACGTCTCCAAGCAAACATAGATACTCAAGCTTAAGATTAAATCACTCAAATAGTTTCATTCAAAAATTCCAAATTAATCACATTTCCTCAAACACCTAGCTTACACAAATTAACCCACTGCCTAACTTCACTGTTTCCACAGTAATTCTCCACCATTTGGTCTCCCCTTAACTCCCTTGTCCCCTCTAGTGTCGAGCAGCACCCACACCAACCCCCCTTTGGCCGTTATGCACAGTGGAGCGCTGCCCATTTTTGGTCGTCGCCGACCGACAATGGACAACGCGCCAGGAGCCACGCCGTCCTCGCCCACGCCGCGCACCAGACACGCCGCACTCCACGGCCACCCCCTGTCCAAGCCACGACCCCTACTAAGCCCTGGACCACCCTAGCTACGCCACGACCACCGTCTCTGCGCCATGCCCAGAGCGCGCCAGATCGCCGCACCCGACTGCCTCGCACATACCGCGCATGCTTATGCCCGCCATGATCACAGCAACCCCGAAGACACGCTCGTTCGCCGCCGCGCGACCCGTAGCTGCCGCACACTGTCGCAAACACCTCTGCGTCCGCGCAGAGCACCGCACGCTCCCGACCAAACCACACCGCCCACGCCACGCCATTACGCTAGAGAGAACCACAAGGGAACCATGCACCGCCCCCTAGCCTCAGTCGTGCCGATAGCCGCATGTAGCATCGTCACCGACGAGCTCGCGCCCGCACCATTCGGTTCCCTAGCCGCAGTATAAGTAGAGGCCTCCACTACGTCATTTCTCCACACCCCAACACTCGCCACTCCTCTCTGATCCTCCCCCACTTCTTCCTGGAGCAAGACGAGCTCTCCTTCGCCTGAATTTGGCCGGAGCCCACCGCTGCTGGAGGAGAAGGGCACCGTCGATTTCGACCACCCCAAGACCTACCGCGACCAAGCCTCAAACCGCCGTCGTCTACCATGTCGACCGCCCCAGTCGCCGACCCTAGCGGGAGCCCAGGTGAGCCTAGCCAGACCCCCACCGCCGCGCAAGGTTATTTTCTTGCCGGAGCAGTTCGTCGACGACGATGACTCCCAGTCGTTAGATTAAAATTAGATTGCACAGTCTAGGTTCGCTGATACTATTTTGTTTAGATGCAGTCACTGACCAGTGGGTCCGCGCTGTCAGTAGCCCGCTGTGCTATGCAGTGCAGTTGGGCCGGCCCGTTTAGCTTTCCCGCTCAGGCCTGGCAATTCAAATAATGATTTCCCTTTTTAGTTTAAACTAGTTTCTATCCACAGATTCAAAAATCAATTGAGGGAGTTTCACTAAACCAAATTGCATGATTCAAATTCTGCTAGAAAGGTAATTAAATTATCTATCCAAGCCTGTTCGATTTAAATCCTTTGGAGTTAGAGATCACATATAGTAAAAATAACAAGATAGAGACTTTTGCAACTTCAAACATTTTTCAAAAATCAACCATAAATTCTTTTTAGTTGATTCCAACTCTCAAAAATCTCATTTGATCATATCTATCCGAATATGTAAAAATATTTAGGTTTACATGTAGTGACATTGGACTAGTACCAAAACAATGCTATTAGGGCATTTCTAGTCACATTAAATCTATTAAATAATAATCTTAAACTTTATAAAATGTGACCAACACTTTAAATAACATTCCCATGGATTAGAATATGTGGTGATGACATGTATCCACATGATCCCATATTCTATTTGGAGAATATTAAATCTTAATTAATTTCAATGAGTATAAATTACTTTTCTAAAAATAAAATAAATAAGATTAAGCCTTTAATTCATGTGATGATTGTGATGATGCTAAATCATCAAGTGTGAGCCTTAGTGTGCTAAATAGACTTAGTTAAGTATTGTTTGGTGATTGTGTACCCCGTATTCATTTATAGACGATAGTACGGACCAAGGATACGAGGAGGAGGAGTACTACCAAGCAGAAGACGGAGAAAACTTCAATCACTGCACCAACCAAGGCAAGCCATCATTACTAAGCAAGCGAGACCCTTGCAAGCTAATGTTTGCAAGTATTAACCTAAGCAAGATGCACTAGGCATGCTTTGGTTATATACCCTTTTATTTATACCCATCCCAAGTTTTACTTGCAAGCTTTATTCTTTTACTTTACCAAAGTTCTTTACTTTTACTTAGTGTTTTGTGAGTATTGGGAAAAATAGTACAGATATCATAAAGATTATAAAACTAGTCCTATACTTAGATGTCATTCTATGGCATGAGATTGAAGATTAGCACCCCTCATTAGTGAACACTCTTAACCTTAGTGGCTAGTGCTAAGCATAAAAGTTGATCACTTTAGATGGGAATACTTGGTGAAAATGATTATGAAAATCTTGGAATGGTGAGTCATTTTATTGAGATGTTTTGACATGTGTTGAGAAACGCAAATGGTTTGATGATGAAAATGTTGAGGCATGAGCCTTAGCCCTTTTACCAAAAACTAATGGTTGGGTTCGGATGCGATACCATTCCAATTTTACCGTACAACCACAATACCTGAATTGGGAAGGGCTTAGCCGGAAGTTTATATGCATTAGTATGGATTCCCTCATGGAGGAGGTTTGAGCTGAGGCTACCTCTTGATGATGTCCACCTATGCAGTGCCCAGGATGGCTGATAGCCATGGCTGGGAGGCCAAGCTCATAGGGGAGGTGACTATACTAGAGTGTGTAATTGAAAGGTTATGATTGATTATCCGCATACTAAGGATGATGATTCAGGGTTATCCTTGATGGATGTATCGAATTTTGTGGTGAAAGTGTACCACCTTTGCAGAGTGTCAAACTATTTGAATAGCCGCGTCCGCGGTCATGGACAGTTGGAGTGGCCATACTGTTCCATCGTCAGATGTTTTCAAAATGACTTGTGAAATGAATTGTGATTTTGACTTGACCACAACAGGGTTGTGAACATGAAAACTAGTTTCCCACTTAAGTGATTTAGAACATTAAATTTGTTTTGATAAACCTGGTTTTTTGCAAATAAACCTAGAGATTAAGATTCCTACTAGAACTAGCTTACTTGTTAGTGATAGTTTGCGAGTTCTTAAAGAGTACTCATGGCTTTGTCCCTGGATATTCCAGTGGCCAGACTATGAGGAGGACTATCAGGATGATGGATAGCAGGAAGTCTACGACAACTAGGATCATCTCCCCTCGCCAGCATTGCCTTTGACCTTGAAGATGGAGCCCACTACTACGCTTATTATTCCGCTGCTTGATTGTATTAAGACTGGATCATGAGATCCTTTATTTGTAAGACCTTATTATGGTTTGTAATGGATGATGTACTGTGATATCCAATCTGTTATGTCTCGCAAAAATGGTAATCCTGGGATTGCGAGGTATGTCATAACAAGCATCTGGGATTAAAAACCCGGGTGTTGACAAGTTGGTATCAGAGCCATCCTGACCATAGGAGACACTTGTTAGAATGGACGTCCGAACAAAAACTTAGTTAAAAAAAACAAGTGAGTATTTATGAAAACCTATTCCCACTCTTACCCTTGATTCTTTCAAAAAAAGTCATGTTCCTAAAAACTTCTTACATTCCTACATAAAAATTTGACACACTTGATCACCTCACTAACTTACGCATCCTAAATTCTTATAGATGGAAGTCCAGTATTGCAAGTTCTACCAGCTGGGCAACGGAGGCCAACTAATCTTTGAGAGGGATCTAGATGCACTGTCAGAGTACCATGAGCGCCCACATCCGGAATTCTTTGGGGCCCAACTCAACGATCACATCGGAGGAGATCTACAATGGCTGATAGTTGCAGATCTCAGAGGCAAGATGGAAGCACCAACATCAGACAAGATACAATTCACCTTGAGGGAGAACCAATGGCTAGATGGATTAGCCAGGGCAATGCATGAAGCTCTTGCCCGTCTGTGTGGGCAAAACATCAACTTGATCTAGGGAACTCACTTTGCTCACTTTGCAAGGCGTGATTCTATGGGAATGCCTTTGGAGATGCCAGGACACCCAAAATTGAAGCACCAGGTGGAAAATCTTGACTTCATGCTGTATGATAGGCAGAAGGAATTGGACAATGCTCGAGCTTACGCCAACCTCAACCTTGCCATTGCCGTCAAGAAGGACCAGAATATCGCCATGCTCGTCAAGGATCGCCAATCACTTCGTGGTCAATGCGAGAAGATGGATCGCACCATCGATCGTCTTCGCAAGAAGGTGGCCGCTCTCGAGAAGACCATCCGTGAAAAGGAAGTCCAGCTTGAAGCAAAGGAAGAGGAGGAAGGTGAAGATATCCAGGGAGATATTTAGTCTTACCTCAGTGATGATAACGACTACCTCGAGGAATATTGCCATGAAGTTCCACACTAATGATGATGATTCTGACTTAATTGATGATGAATAGATGCACTTGATCACTACCGTAGGAATGAGTTGTATCGGTCCCACCGTCTCGTAGTTTCATAGAATGGTTCTTAAAACCATCTATTTTCCCATTTGTGTGTGGTGTGTGTTTGTATTGTGTACTTGAATGAATGAATGGGAAGGAGTTGTTAGTTTTCAAAACCTGAGTCAAACTCAAAGTTCAAAGCTTTTGAAACAAAACCATGAACCTTAGAAATTTCCCTCTTATCTCATTATCTATCTCAATATTCAGATGACTCGTGGAAACCCCGGAGGAAGAACCTCATCGTAGGACCCGATATTGCAGATTCTGCAAATGCTAGTTTCTGACCGTGAAGCTGGTAGAGCCGAACACCAAGCCAAATTAGCCACTCTTCAACAGATAGCTCAGATGGCCCACAATAATCAAGGCCATGGAAACCAAGATCACCATGGATCCAAGCTTAAGAACTTTGAGAATATCAATCCACCTATCTTTAGTAAGTCTCAAGACCCTTTAGATGCAGATGACTGGATGCAAACCATGGAGATCAATCTGGAAGTCGCAGGAGTTGAAGCCAATGAGAAGGTATTGTTTGCCACCCATTATCTAGCAGGAGATGCAAGAGCCTAGTGGAATAGCACCCGTACCATGAACGACGGTCAGATGATGACTTGGGAAGCATTCAAGATCAATATTAAGTTCAGCCGCACCCATGTGCCCCAAGGTTTAGTCACCAGAATGAGAGATGAGTTCAGAGAACTGAAGCAAGGCAGGATGCCGGTAGTTGAGTACCGTGCCAAATTTCTGTCGCTAGCTAGATATGCCCCTAATGAGATTAACACTGAAGCCAAGAAGAAGGAGAGATTCCTCAACGGATTGCATGATGAGATGTAGACTGTTTTGGTCAACATCCGCTTTGGAGATCTCGAAGAGCTTGGGGACTCTGCCATTCAGATGGAAGGGAAGATCAACCAAGCCAATGACAACCGCAAGCGCAGGATGATGCACCAGAGTGGATCCAACCATACCCAGAAGTATCGCTCCAACCCATCTGCAGGATATGCCCCACGAAACAACAGACCACTTATGTCCCGTCCAAGCTACCCCAATCGTAGCGGAGGAAACTTGAAGACTGGAGGAAACCACAACAACAACCCTGGCAACTCCAACAATTTCAACTGTGCACCGCCCAAGTCCAACAACAACAACAACAATACTGCCCCAAGGACTGGAAGCAATGATGTACCTGTTCCAGTCAAAGACAAGTCCCAGATTACTTGCTTTGAATGTGGAGTCAAGGGTCACTACTCAAATGAGTGTCCCAAGAAGCTTGCATCCACCACCAATGTGAATGCACCCGCTCAGCAACAATGCTGTGTTCAGCCTGGAAGGGGATTTTCCCCAGGGAACTCGCTCAACCGCAACGGCGTCTGTTCCACATGAATGCTGAAGAAGCCCAGGAAGCGCCCAATGTCGTGCTGTGTATGTTTTCTGTTAACTCAGTACTTGCAAGAGTGTTGTTTGATTCTAGAGCATCGCACTCGTTTGTTACAGAAGAATTTTCATGCACTAGTAAGATTTAACCAACCAAATTGAAGCATGTCATGATAGTTCAAATACTTGGTTCAACCACCAAAGCTATAAAAATTTGCAAGGTTGTACCTATCAGAATCCATGGGATAGATTTTTATGCCAATCTAATAGTACTTGGAACCAAATGTTTGGAAGTAGTACTAGGAATGGATTGGATGTCGAAACATAAAGGATTGATCGACTTTGCCAAG
The DNA here is from genome assembly GCA_910589775.1 of Avena eriantha. NCBI lineage: Eukaryota > Viridiplantae > Streptophyta > Magnoliopsida > Poales > Poaceae > Avena > Avena eriantha. The sequence goes on along the minus strand of OU342742.1, from coordinate 453,378,262 downwards.
AAAGCCATAACCATGAACAGTAGCTCTCGAGTATCAGTAGAGCATGTATTTGAGACCTGGCCTCGTCAGTTCAAATGCAACAAGAGTCTAGCCCAACCAACCCTTGACCAAGTCAGAGTATTCTGTGAATACCCCGACGTATTCCTAGATGAATTACCCGGTATGCCCCTAGATCGGGATATTGAGTTCATCATTGAACTAATTCTGGAATCGGACCCATAGCTCAGAGACCTTATAGCATGAACCCCTCTGAACTAGTGGAGTTGAAGAAGCAACTTGATGCTATGTTGGAGAAAGATCTGATTCAACCAAGCACATCTCCATGGAGATCACCTGTCTTGTTTGTGGATAAGAAAGATGGAGGTAACCGTTTGTGCACGGATTACCAGAAGCTGAATGATGTCACCATCAAGAACAAGTACGCACTGCCGAAGATCGAGGATCTGTTTGATCAGTTTACTGGTGCCAGAGTGTTTTCTAAGATTGATCTTAGAACTGGTTATCGCCAACTCAAGATTCGTGCAACGGATATTCCAAAGACTGCCTTTACCACCAAATATGGATTCTATGAGTATACGGTCATGTATTTTGGATTAACCAATGCCCCCGCTTATTTCATGAATACGATTTTTATGAACTTCCTGGATAAGTTTGTTGTTGTTTTTATCGACGATATTCTTATCTATTCCAAGTCAGAAGAAGACCATGAGCTACACCTGAGAACCATCCTTGAAACCCTTAGAGAGCATCAGTTGTATGCCAAGTTTAGGAAATGTGAGTTCTGTTTGAAGGAAGTAGGATTCCTCAGACATATTGTGTCAGCAGGAGGAGTCGCTGTTGATCCCGCAAAGATCAAAGATGTTGAAGAATGGAAATCCCCAACCACTCAAACCCAAGTCCATGCATTTCTCGGATTAGCGGGATATTACCGCAAGTTTGTTGAGGGATTTTCGAGCATCGCAAGACCGATGACCCAGTTGACGAAGAAAGATAAGAAGTTCGAATGGATGGATAAATGTGAAGCAAGTTTTCAAGAGCTCAAGAAGAGATTGATTTCAGCCCCAATCTTGATTATGCCAGATATCAAGAAGCCTTTTGATGCGTATTGTGATGCATCCAAGATTGGTCTCGGATGTGTGTTGATGCAAGAAGGCAAAGTCATAGCATATATGTCCCGACAACTGAAGCAGCATGAGCAACACTACCCTACCCATGATCTCGAACTAGCAGCTGTAGTTTTAGCATTGAAGACATGGCGTCATTACCTGATGGGTAACCGCTGTGAGATTTATTCAGATCACAAGAGCCTGAAGTATATATTCACCCAGAAGGAGCTGAATATGAGGCAAAGGAGATGGATAGAGTTAATCAATGATTATGACCTTGACATTCACTATCACCCCGGCAAAGCCAATGTGGTAGCGGATGCTCTTAGCAGATTGCCGTGTAGATTAAAAACCATGATTAAAGAAGCCCAACCAAGTTTGCATGAAGAGTTGGAATAGTTTAGAACAAATCTAGTTAGCAAAAAATTCTTAGCTAGCATTGAACTTCAACCGATGTTGATCAATCAGATCAAGGAAGCGCAAAAAGGAAATGCAAGTATCGACGGAATCAAATGTCGTATCAGTACAGAGAAGGTACCCGGATTCACCGAAGATGAAGAAGGAGTTTTGTGGTACAAAGGACGTATCTATGTGCCAGCAGATTCAGAGCTGAAGCAAGTTATCATGCTGGAAGCTCATGATACTCTTTATTCTATCCACCCCGGAGGAACGAAGATGTATCATGATTTGCAGGAGCAATTTTGGTGGCACAAGATGAAGAGAGAAATCGGAAGCCACATAGCCAAGTGTGATATCTGTCAGAGAGTCAAAGCAGAACATCAGAGTCCTGCAGGACTGTCACAACTATTGCAGATTCCAGAATGGAAATGGGATTCTGTCGGAATGGACTTTATCACCGGTTTGCCTACTTATAGTAGGGGAAATGACTCTATTTGGGTCATAGTTGATAGACTGTCTAAGGTAGCCCATTTTATACCTGTCAAGACTACCTACCCGAGTTCGAAGCTAGCAGAGCTGTACATTACTAGAATCGTCAGTTTACATGGAACCCCGAAGACCATAGTATCGGATCGAGGAACCCAATTTACCTCAAGATTTTGGAGGAAAGTCCAAGAAGGATTGGGAACCAAGCTGAATTTCAGCACAACTTATCACCCGCAGACAGATGGACAAACTAAAAGAGTCAACAAAATCTTAGAAGATATTTTGAGAGCTTGTGTGTTAGAGTATGAATCAAAATGGGAAGATTGTCTGCCTTTCGCAGAATGCTCATACAACAATATTTATCAAGCCAGTTTGCAAATGGCCCCCTTTGAGTTCTTATATGGAAGAAAGTGTCATACCCCCTTGAATTGGTCGCAAGTAGGAGAGAGTCAGATTTTCGGACCCGACATCCTACAAGAAGCCAAAGAGAAGGTTCATAAAGTCTGTGAACACCTCAAGACCGCCCAATCCATACAGAAGAGTATGCTGACAAGAGACGTCGAGATCTGACCTTCAATGTCGGAGATTTTGTGTATCTCAAAGTGTCACCCTTGAAGGGAATGCAACATTTTCAGCTGAAAGGAAATTTAGCCCCCAGATATATTGGACCCTTCAAGATTTTGAATCGCCGAGGAGAAGTGTCATATAAATTGGAACTGCCCGAAGAGATGTCAGCCGTGCATAATGTGTTCCATATCTCGTTACTTCGCAAAAGCCTAGAAGTTCTGGAGAAGACTGAAGTTTTCAAGAACATCGATCACCGAGCCATAGATATCAACAAGAATCTGACATATCGTGAAGTGCCCATCCCTATATTGGAAGAACTTCCAGAACCACCAGGACCCGGAGTATCAAATTTCTCAAGATCCAATGGAGCAACCATACCGAAGAAGAAGCTACTTGGGAGCGAGAAGATTACATTAGGACTGAGTTTCCAAATCTCTTTAGTTCCTAGTTTTTCCTTAAATCTCGGGACGAGATTTTGTTTAAGGAGGGAAGGTTTATAACATCCCAAAAACCCTAATCAAGATTATCAAGTTCTAATCACCCAATTTAGGGTCAACAAAAACTTTTATTAATAATTTGAATGTGAATGCATGTATGATTTGCATTAGTGTAGAATTGAGTGTAATTGCCATGCTTGATTGTTACAAATGATGTGAAATGGTTTAAAGGTGAATGCTACATCATCTAGGACAATTGCAAACAAAATCAAAAGAAAAATAAATCAAATATAAATAAATAAAGCAAATGTCATTTTGGCCAAAGTTAACCACTAGGTCACTTTACATGTTCCTAGAAGAGAAATTCTAACAGAAACAATTCCACTTATTTTCACCCCTTGCTAAACCAAGTAAAAGTGTATCAAGGCCCACTTTATAAACTTACAAAAACATTTTCCAAGTCAATTTAATGGATAGTTGAAAATTGAATCTAGTTCATATGTGAAGATCACACTTTTTCAAAAACCCATCAAAACAATTCCCCTTTACCTCTCCAAGCAAACATAGATACTCAAGCTTAAGATTAAATCACTCAAAAAGTTTCATTCAAAAATACCAAATTAATTCTCTTGCGGCCATTTCCTCAAACACCTGGCTTACACAAATTAACCCACTGCCTAACTTCACTGTTTCCATAGTAATTCTTGACCATTTGGTCTCCCCTTAACTCCCTTGTCCCCTCTAGTGTCGAGCAGCACCCACACCAACCCCCCTTTGGCCGTTATGCATAGTGGAGCGCCGCCCATTTTTGGTCGTCGTCGGCCGATAGTGGACAGCACGCCAGGAGCCACGACGCGCACCAGACACATAGCACTCCACCGCCACCCCCTGTCCAAGCCACGACCCCTGCTAAGCCCTGGAACACCCTAGCTACGCCGCGCCCACCGTCTCTGCGCCATGCCTAGAGCGCGCAAGATCGCCACACCTGACCGCCTCGCACAACCCGCGCTTCACCCTCGCCGACCACGCTCATGCCCACCATGATCACAGCAACCCCGCAGACACCCCCGTTCGCCGCCGCGCGACTCGTAGCTGCCGCACGCTGTCGCAAACACCTCTGCGTCCACGTAGAGCGCCGCACGCTTCCGACCAAACCACACCGCCCCATGCCACGCCATTACGCCAGAGAGAACCGCCAGGGAACCACGCACCGCCCCCTAGCCTCAGTCGCGCCGATAGCTGCATGTAGCATTGTCACTAACGAGCTCGCGCCCGCACCGTTCGGTCCCCTAGCCGTAGTATAAGTAGAGGCCTCCCCTGACTCATTTCTCCACACCCCAACGCTCATCACTCCTCTTTGATCCTCCCCCACTTCTTCCCGGAGCAAGGCGAGCTCTCCCTCACCGGAATTTGGCCGGAGCCCGCCGCTGCTGGAGGAAAAGGGTGTCATCGATTTCAACCACCCCAAGACCTGCCGCGACCACGCCCCGAACCACGGTCGTACCATATTGATCTCCCCCGTTGCCGACCCTAGCTAGAGACCAGGTGAGCCTAGCTAGACCCCCACCACCATGCTAGGTTATTTTCTCGGCGGAGCAGTTCGTCGTCGACGATGACTCACAGCCGTTAGATTAGAATTAGATCGCGCGGTCCAAAATTGGCCGATATCGTTTTGTTTAGATGCAGTCGCTGACCAGTGGGTCCATGCTATCAGTAGCCCGCTGCGCTGTGCAGTGGAGTTTGGCCGGCCCGTTTAGCTTTCCCGCTCCGGCCTGCAATTCAAATAATTATTTTTCTTTTTAGTTTAAACTAGTTTCTGTCCACGGATTCAAAAATCAATTCAGAGAGTTTATTTGTACTAAATTGCATGATTCAAATTTTGCTAGAAAGGTAATTAAATTATCTATCCAAGCTCGTTGGATTTAAATCCTTTGGAGTTAGAGATCACATATAGTAAAAATAACAAGATAGAGACTTTTGCAACTTCAAACATTTTTCAAAAATCAGCCATAAATGCTTTTGAGTTGATTCCAACTCTCAAAAATCACATTTGATCATATATATCTGAATATGTAAAAATATGTAGGTTTACATGCAGTCACATTGGACTAGTACCAAAATAATGCTATTAGGGTATTTCTAGTCACTTTAAATCTACTAAATAATAATCTTAAACTTTATAAAATGTGACTAACACTTTAAATCACATTCCCATGTATTAGGATATGTGGTGATGACACATGTCCACATGATCCCATATTCTATTTGGAGAATATTAAATCTTAATTAATTTCAATGAGTAGAAATTACTTTTATAAAATAAAATAAATAAGATTAAGCCTTTAATTCATGTGATGATTGTGATGATGCTAAATCATCAAGTGTGAGCCTTAGTGTGCTAAATAGACTTAGTTAAGTATTGTTTGGTGATTGTGTACCCCGTATTCATTTATAGACGATAGTATCGACCAAGGATACAAGGAGGAGGAGTACTACCAAGCAGAAGATGAAGAAAACTTCAATCACTACACCAGCCAAGGCAAGCCATCATTACTAAGCAAGCTAGACCCTTGCAAACTAACATTTGCAAGTATTAACCTAAGCAAGGTGCACTAGGCATGCTTTGGTTATATACCCTTTTATTTATACCCATCCCAAGTTTTACTTGCAAGCTTTATTCTATTGCTTTACCAAAGTTCTTTACTTTTAGTTAGTGCTTTGTGAGTATTGGGAAAAATAGTATAGATAGCATGAAGAGTATAAAACTAGGCCTATAGTTGGATGTCATTCTATGTCATGAGATTGAAGATTAACACCCCTCATTAGTGAACACTCTTAACCTTAGTGGCTAGTGCTAAGCATAAAAGTTGATCACTTTAGATGGGAATACTTGGTGAAAATGATTATGAAAACCTTGGAATGATGATTCATTCTATTCAGATGTTTTCACATGTGTTGAGAAACACAAAGGATTTGATGATGAAAATGTTGAGGCATGAGCCTTACCCCTTCATTAAAACTGATGGTTGGGTTCGGATGCGATACCATTCCAATTTTACCGTACAACCACAATACCTAAATTGGGTAGGGCTTAGCCGGAAGTTTATATGCATTAGTATGGGTTCCCTCGCGGAAGAGGTTTGAGCTGAGGCTACCTCTTGATGATGTCCACCTATGAAGTGCCCAGGATGGCAGATGACCATGGCTGGGAGGCCAAGCTCATAGGGGAGGTGCCTATACTAGAGTGTGTAATTGAAAGGTTATGATTGATTACCCGCATGCTAAGTATGATTTATTCAGGGTTATCCCTGACGGATGTATCGAATTTTGTGGTGAAAGTGTACCACCAATGCAGAGTGTCAAACTATTTGAATAGCCGCGTCCGCAGTTATGGACAGTTGGAGTGGCCATACTGTTTTGTCGTCAGATGTTTTCAAAATGACTTGTGAAATGAATTGTGACTTTGACTTGACCACAACTGGGTTGTGAACATGAAAACTAGTTTCCCACTTAAGTGATTTAGAACACTAAATTAGTTTTCTTTACTTCTAAATTCAGTTTAGATAAACCTGGTTTTTTGCAAATAAACCTAGAGCTTAAGATGCCTACTAGAACTACCTTACTTGTTAGTGATAGTTTGCGAGTACTTAAAGAGTACTCATGGCTTTGTCCCTGGCTATTCCCGTGGCCATACTATGAGGAGGACTATTAGGATGATGGACAGCAGGAAGTCTATGACAACTAGGATCATCTCCCATCGTCAGTATTACCTGTGACCCTGAAGATGGAGCGCACTACTATGCTTATTATTCTGCTGCTTAATTGTATTAAGACTGGATCATGAGATACTTTATTTGTAAGACCTTATTATGGTTTGTAATGGATGATGTACTGTGATATCCAATCTGTTATGTCTTGCAAAAATGGTAATCCCGGGATTGCGAGGTATGGCATAACAAGCATCTGGGATTAAAAACCCGGGTGTTGACATAGGGAGGGTAAACCAAATGGGAGACCAGGATCTTCCGCAATCCCTTGACGCATGCCAACCATGTCGCGAGCCAGGAGAGAGGTGCTCAGAAGATCGGCGCGACCAGTGATGTTGCTCAGTGGTCCGTAGTGGAGGTTGCCAAATCCCATTGCCTGGTTGTAGTACTCAGATATCTTACGCTTCATCGCTCTAGATGTCCTTCCGGGAAAGAGTATTGCGGAAGATTAGTCTGGATGTGTTGGCGGTTAATACCATTCTGCAAGGGTGGAGAGGGGCTACAATGGTGCACAAGCAGTCGGAGCAGCAGAGGAAGATGATGAGGGGCGTGCGGTTTCTCAGCCAAAAAAACTGGAGGAGTGGGTGGTTCTCCTCCTGTTGTCGTATCGACTCATCTGACCTGGTATATTAGAGAAAAACTAATGCGTGACGTTAACATAGTTGATTATGCAAAAAGGAATAATAACAAAAAATTAGATATGTTTCTTAAACGCTTCAGGCCACAACGCTAGCCCCTAGTTTGAGGTGCTACTGTAGCTAGGGATAGCAAATCACACCGTGTCGAAGAAAAAAAGTTCGAAATGTCCTCAAATTTGTTTTGCATGTGGGGATGGTGATGAGGCACTGAAGGAGAGAGAAAACACAATTTTTTTGAGTGCATACATACTACACCCTCCGATCCATATGATGTTCTCAGATTTATCTAGATTAGAATGTATATAGTCATGTTTTAGTGGTAGATTTATCTAATGGTTGGAAACTCTGAGTGGCAACATTGTTACCATGCCATGATTCACCCATTTACTCCTAAATATGGTAAAATCAAGGATGGTGGGCGTACAATTGCCATCAAGGACCTAAAAATGGCAAAAATTATATAGAGGTTCTTTCATTTAGCACGAAGCACCCAAAAATAAAGCAAGTGAAATAGTCGGGTCTGGCTCCTTCTCGAGAGAGCAGCTGATCGAGCCATACTCTTCATACTACTTTCTCTTCGTATGTTTTGAAAATATATTGCCAAATCTGGTGGCATTCAAATTCCTGGACATGGGATCATCATGAGCATAAAGTATGATGTAGATATGGCCATGACCTTGGTAGTTCGGCTTGAAATCCAAGGATGTTCATACTCATCAACAACTAATAATCTTAAATATGTTTAAATTTTACCACTTGCTTTTAGGTTCGAATTTTACACGTACGGACGGTGGGAGTGCATTTTACATCAAGGACATAAAAAGGTAAAATTACATCGAGGTCCATACATTTAGCACGAAGCACCCTAAAATTAAGCAGGAAAAACAGTCATGTTTTGCTACTTGTCGAGAGAAAAGCTGATCGAGCAATACTCTTCATACTACTTCCTCTTTATTTTTTTCAAAATATTGCCAAATTTGGCGGCATGCAAATTCTTGGATATGGGATCATGAATCATCAGCATAAAGTATGATGTAGATATGGCCATGACCTTGGTCATTCATCTTGAAATCCAAGAATGTTCATACTCATCGATAACTAATAATCTTAAATACGTTTAAATTTTACTACTTACTTTTAGGTTCGAATTTTACACGTACGGACGGTGGGAGTACATTTTACATCAAGTACCCAAAAAAGGTAAAATTACATCGAGGTCCATACATTTAGTACGAAGCACCCTAAAATTAAGCAGGAAAAACAATAATGTTTTGCTCCTTCTCGAGAGAAAAGTTGATCGACCCATACTCTTCACACTACTTCCTCTTTGTTTCTTTTCAAAATATGACCAAATTTGGTGGCATGCAAATTCTTGGATATGAGATCATGAATCATCAGCACAAAGTATGATGTAGATATGGACATGACCTTGCTCGTTCGTCTTGAAATCCAAGAATGTTCATACTCATCGACAACTAATAATCTTAAATACATTTAAATTTTACCACTCGCTTTTAGGTTCGAATTTTACATGTACGGATGGTGGGAGTACATTTTAAATCAAAGACCTAAAAAGGTAGAATTACATCGAGGTCCATACATTTAGCACGAAGCACCCTAAAATAAAGTAGAGAAAATAGTCATGTTTTTCTCCTTCTCGAGAGAAAGCTGATCGACCCATACTCTTCACACTACTTCCTCTTCGTTTGTTTTCAAAATATGGCCAAATATGACGGCATGCAAATTCTTGAATATGGGAACATGATTTGTCAGCATAAAGTATGATGTAGATATGGCTATGACCTTGGTCGTCCGTCTTGAAATCCAAGCATGTTCATACTCATCAACAACTAATAATCTTAAATATGTTTAAATATTACCACTTGCTTTTAGATTTGAATTTAACACGTACGGACGGTGGGAGTATATTTTACATCAAGGAGCTAAAAAAGGTAAAATTATATCGAGGTCCATACATTTAGGACGAAGCACCCTAAAATTAAGTAGGAAAATAATCATATTTTGCTCCTTCTCGATAGAAATGTTGATCGAGCCATACTCTTCATAATACTTTCACTTTGTTAGTTTTCAAAATATGGCCAAATTTGGCGACATGCAAATTCTTTGATATGGGATCATGAATCATCAGCATTAAGTATGATTTAGATATGGCCATGACCTTGGTCGTTCGTCGTGAAATCCAAGAATATTCATACTAATCGACAAATAATAATCTTAAATACGATTAAATTTTCCCACTTGCTTTTAGGTTCGAATTTTACACATACGAACTGTGGGAGTACATTTTACATCAAGGACCTAAAAAGGTAAAATTACATTGAGGTCCATACATTTAGCATGAAGCACCCTAAAATAAAGTAGGGAAAATAGTCATGTTTTTCTCCTTCTAGAGAGAGAAGTTGATCGAGCCATACTCTTGATACTACTTCCTCTTCATTTGATTTCAAAATATGGCCAAATTTTGCGGCATGCAAATTCTTCGATATGGGATCATGAATCATTAGCATAAAGTATGATGTAGATATGTCAATGACCCGAGTCGTTCGGCTTGAAATACAAGAATTTTCATATTCATTGACAACTAATAAGCTTAAATACGTTTAAATTTTACCATTTGCTTTTATGTTCGAATTTTACACGGATGGTGGGAGTACATTTTATAGCAAGGTCCTAAAAAAGGTAAAATTACATGAAGGTTCAAACATTTAGCACGAAGCACTCTAAAATTAAGAAGGTAAAATAGTCAGGTTCGGCTCCTTCTCGAGAGAGCAGTTGGTCGAGCCATACTCTTCATACTACTTTCTCTTTGTTTGCTTTTAAAATATGGCCCAATTTGGTGGCATGAAAATTCTTGGATATGGGATCATCAACATAAAGGATTATCAAAATCAAAAAATAATTAATAATGTTTGTATTATAATTTTATAACGTGTGTTTCTGGATACACGCAACATGATACCATAAAAAAATATTATACCTTTTATTCTTTATTTGAAATGTTATTAAAACCGTGTCAACATTGTCGGGATGCGGATGCATAGCAAGAATATGATTTTTTTAGAACTTTCGGTGGTTTTTGATGTACCGAATTCCTTCTTAGCTTCAAAAGATATTTGGAAAATTTTAAGATCAATCTACCGTGCTTACGTTTAGTTAAAATTTGAGAAGGTCGGTGGAAGTACTGTTTACATCGAAGACCTCAAAAAATAGAAAATGTCATAGAGGTCCATACATTTAGCACAAAGGACCCTAAAATAAAGCAATGAAAAGCAGTCGGATGCAGGTCCTTCTCGAGCGAGCGAACGAGCCATACCCTTCGTACTACTTGTACTGTACTTTCAACCCAGCGTGCTGCGGGTGTGCTTGGTGGCTTCCTCTTCATAGGGTATGAAATGGAACGATAATGGAGTACTACGGAGTAGTGGTAAATTTGGCCAGATCATAATAAAGTGCATCGAATGCGATGGACGTACTGCAGACAGTATAAACATTCCCTTGTGCACCACTATCTTTTGAATAACCTTCCCTCCGAATGTTTGGGAAGAAAGTGAAAATTTCGAAACTGCAAAAGTTTGAACTTCGATTCTAATAATAGTATGAGTACTATACCTTTTGTCGCCAAGCCCCAAAATGGTTCCTTCTTATGCACACCAACGCAGCATGCCTGATACTAGCACAGAGCCGCTGAGAAGGCAGGTCGACACACGTGCAGAGCGTCACGTTTTGGACGAGGGAGAGATCAGCTAGCTGGGATGTGGGGATGGTGATGAGGGAGTAAAGGAGAGAGAAAACACAATTTGTTTTGCGTGCTTACAGTATATAGTAAAGGTCCTAAAATTTACTAGTACTAGTTCTATACTACTAGTACTACTAGGTGACTGTACACTTCACCTCGTGTCAGGAAGCCATCACAGCTTTACTCTGATATCGCACCTCCTTCAACTCCTCCTCTTCGCTACTATCTCGAGTTGCTTCCTTTGTGCTCATAGTTTATATTCTTTCTCTTTGTTTCTTTTCTACAGAAAATACATATTATTCCTACTTGCTTTACAGAAAATACACTCCTATCACTTGGAAATTTTATTTTTTCCTTTCCTAATGGTTGGAAACTCTAAGTGGCAACATTGTTACCATGCCATGATTCACACTCATTTACTCCCACTAGTAAAAGGCACGTGCCACACACATATATACTATATGAAATGTGATTTAACAAATATTAAGGTTTATTAACCAATAGTCTTGTTAGATAAAAATGTATACATTAAGTCTATTAGTAATAACTATCTACACATATTGAGAATACAACCTACATTGCTATGAAATTTTTGGGGTAGTGGCATGATAGTTCTAGAACATGGTGGAGTTTGCTCTAGGTACTATCCAACACGAATCCAGCTACTCTGAACCATTGGATCTAACAGCCAAACGGTCAGGATTCGTGTTATGCATTCAATTCATAACTACTCCATTATAGTAGGACTAGTAAAAGGCATGTGCTACGCACGTATATACTATATTAAATGTTATTTAACAAACATTAAGTTGTTAGAGAAAAAATACAAACATTAAGTTTATTAATAATAACTATCTACACATATTGAGAATACAACCTACTTCACTATGAAATTTTGGAGGTGGTGACATGATTGTTCTAGAACATGGTGGAGTTTGCTCTAGGTACTATTCAACACAAATCCAGCTACTCTAAACTATTGGATCTAACAGCCCAACAGTCAGGATTGGTGTTATGGATCCAATTCAAAACTGCTCCATTATAGTAGTATAAGAGATATATGAGAAATATGGGAATATCATGGACAGTGGGAGTACAATTTACATCAAGGACCTAAAAATGGAGAAAACTACATAGAAGTCCTTATATTTAGCACGAAGCACCCTAAAATTAAGCAAGGGAAATAGTCGGGTATGGCTCCTTTTCGAGAGAGCAGCTGATCGAGCCATACTCTGCATACTACTTTCTCTTTGTTTGTTTTCAAAATATATGGCCAAATTTGTGGCATGAAAATTCTTGGACATGGGATCATCATCAGCATAAAGTATGATGTAGATGGCCATGACCTTGGTCGTTCGTCTTAAAATCCAAGAATGTTCATACTCATCGACAACTAATAATCTGAAATACGTTTAAATGTTACCACTTTCTTTTAGGTTCGAATTTAACACGTACAGAAGGTGGAAGTACATTTTACATCAAGGACCTAAAAATGTAAAATTACATCAAGGTCCATGCATTTAGCACGAAGCACCCTAAAATTAAGCAGGGAAATAGTCATGTTTTGCTCCTAGTCGAGAGAAAAGCCGATCGAGCAATACTCTTCATACTACTTCCTCTTTGTTTGTTTTCAAAATGTCACCAAATTTAGCGACATGCAAATTCTTGGATATGGAATCAAGAATCATCAGCATAAAGTATGATGTAGATATGGCCATGACCTTAATCATTCATCTTGGAATCCAGGAATGTTCACAGTCATCGATAACTAATAATCTTAAATACGTTTAAATTTTACCACTTGATTTTAGGTTCGAATTTTACACGTACGGATGGTGGGAGTACATTTTACATCAACGACCTAAAAAAGGTAAAATTACATCGAGGTCCATACATTTTGTATGAAGCACCCTAAAATTAAGCAGGGAAAACAGTAATGTTTTGCTCCTTCTCTAGAGAAAAGTTGATCGACCCATACTCTTCACACTACTTCCTTTTCGTTTGTTTTCAAAATATGGCCAAATTTGGCGGCATGCAAATTCTTGGATATGGGATCATGAATCATCTGCATAAAGTATGATGTAGATATGGACATGACCTTGGCCGTTTGTCTTCAAACCCAAGAATATTCATACTCATCGACAACTAACAAATTTAAATATATTTAAATTTCACCATTTGCTTTTAGGTTCAAATTTTACACGTATGGACGGTGGGAGTACATTTTACAGGAAGGACCTAAAAAAGGTAAAATTACATCAAGGTCGATACATTTAGCACAAAGCACTCTAAAATTAAGTAGGAAAAACAGTCATGTTTTGTTCCTTCTCGAGAGAAAATCTTATTGACCCATACACTTCACACTACTTCCTCTTCGTTTGTTTTCAGAATATGGCCAAATATGGTGGCATACAAATTTTTGGATATGGGATCATGATTCATCAGCATAAAGTATGATGTAGATATGGCTATGACCTTGGTCGTTCGTCTTGAAATCCAAGAATGTTCATACTCATCAACAACTAATAATCATAAATATGTTTAAATATTACCACTTGCTTTTAGGTTTGAATTTCACACGTACGGACGGTGGGAGTACCTTTTATATCAAGGACCTAAAAAAGGTAAAATTACATCAATGTCGATACATTTAGCACGAAGCACACTAAAATTAAGGAGGAAAAACAGTCATGTTTTGCTCCTTCTAGAGAGTGAAGTTGATCGAGCCATACTCTTCATACTACTTCCTCTTCTTTTATTTTCAAAATATGGACACATTTGGCGGCATGCAAATTCTTAGATATGGGATCACAAATCATTAGTATAAAGTATGATGTAGATATGGCCATGACCTTGGTCGATCGTATTGAAATCCAAGAATGTTCATACTCATAGACAACTAGTAATCATAAATACATTGAAAATTTTACCACTTGCTTTTAGGTTCGAATTTTACACGGACGGTGGGAGTATAGTTTACATCAAGGACCTAAAAAAGTGGCAAATTACATCGAGGTCCTTACATTTAGCCTGAAGTACCCCAAAATTAAGCAAGGAAATAAAATAGTTGGGTTCGACTCCTTCACGAGAGAGAAGCTGATCGAGCCATACACTTCATACCTCTACTTCCTCTTTGTTTGTTTTCAAAATATATGCTCAAATTTGGCGTCATGCAAATTCTTCGATATGGGATCATCATCAGTATAAAGTATGATGTTGATATGGCCATGACCTTGGTCATTCGGCTTGAAACTCCAAGAATGTACATACTCATTGACAACTAATAATCTTAAGTACGTTAAATTTTACCACTTACTTCTAGTTTTGAATTTTACACGAACGGTGGGAGTACATTTTACATCAAGGACCTAAAAAAGGTAAAATTACATTGATGTCCATACATTTAGCACGAAGCACCCTAAAATTAATGTAAACACCCGGATTTTTAAGTCCAGATGCCTGTTATGCCGTACATCGCAATCCTAGGATTACCATTTTTGTGAGACATAACAGAATTGGTACTACAGTACATCATCCATTACAGACCATAATAAAGGTCTTACAAATAAAGGATCTCATGATCCAATATTAATACAATCAAAGCAGTGGAAAGTAAACGTAGTAGGCTCCATCTTCATGGTCACAGGCAATGTTGATGATGGGAGATTGATGTCTAGGCACGCTTCTATTCTCGTAGACAGTGTTGGGCCTCCAAGTGCAGAGGTTTGTAGAACAGCAGCAAGTTTCCCTTAAGTGGATCACCCAAGGTTTATCGAACTTAGGGAGGAAGTGGTCAATGGTATCCCTCTCAACCAACCCTGCAATCGAGATACAAGAAGTCTCTTGTGTCCCCAACACACACAATACACTTGTCAGGTGTATAGGTGCACTCGTTTGGTGAAGAGATACTGAAATACAAGCAATATGCATGATTATAAGTGGTAATTGCAATCTGAAATAAGAGTGGCAGCAAGCAAACATGTATCAGGAATGATTGCAAACGGTGTTTCAATTCTTAGAAACAAGGCCTAGGGATCATACTTTCACTAGTGGACACTCATATAAATATCTTCTCTTCATTACGATACCCTGAACTACTCTCCGGTTGGATGATGTAGGGCTATAACAATGCACCTTAAAGTTCACATTCCCCATCTAGATAACCCCTCACTGTCACCTTGAGTGCTAGACGGTTCCAACAAACACCACAATCTCATAGAGACATCCAACTCAAATTATACTCATGATAAGTATTTATGTAGCCTTAGCCAAAGTGCCACACGGTGTGCACACTGTCAACTTCACACACGTAGGGATAAGCAGAGATTAATTAAAGTACTTGAGTAGCATAATAGATCTATAGATTACAAAGCTCATGATCTCATAAGATCACGCATAGAGAGAGATGAACACATAGCTACCGGTAGAGCCCTTAGCCTCAAGAGAGAACTACTCCCTCCTCATCATGGGAGTCAGCAACGACGATGGAGATGGTGGTGAAATCGATGGAGATGGCTCCGGGGGCACTTTCCCGTCCCGGCAGGGTGCTCCTGTCCCCCGAATCTCCTCTTCGGTGGTGGCGGCGCTGTGGAACTTTTCATGGAAATCTGATCTCCTCTCTAGGGTTTTCATCCCGGGAGGCTTTTATAGGCGAAGAGGCAAGGTCGGTGGGCGCTCGAGGCGGCCACACCACCCCCTGGCGTGGCCTGGCCTAGCCCGCGCCCCCAGGTGGTGTGGGACTCTCGTGGCCCCTCTCCGTCTCGTCTTCTGGCTCCATGAGTCTTCTGGTAAAATAGGAAATTGGGCTTTTGTCCCGTCCAATTCCGAGAATATTTCTTTACGAGATTTTCTAAAACCAAAAATAGTAGACAACAGAGAACTGGCACTGTGGCATCTTGTTAATAGGTTAGTTCCAGAAAATGTATAAAAGTATCTGAAAATATAGACAAAACATAAGATAGTTGATATAAAACAAGCATGGATCATCAAAAATTATAGATACGTTTACGACGTATCTACATCCCCAAGCTTAACTCCTTTTCGTCCTCGAGTAGGTAAGTGAATAAAAAGAATAATTTTTGAGGTGACATGCACCATCACAATCTTGATCAAGGTATTTGTAAAACATTGATAGCTAGGATCATGGTACTTTAACATAGACATGAAAGATATAGTTCCAACAATAATACATAGCAACTATGTTGTAACATGAAAAGGTACAAACAAAAGATTCATGAATAACAATGCTTTGAAATATGTTTGTTTGTTTCACATATAGAAAACATAATGAGAATGGTATTCAGCTTGTCCCTCATGGTGTAGCAAAACATAAATGCATATGACACCTTCAAAGTTCATAAGGGTGACTAGATACAAATAGTTTAAGAACAAGCAATATCAAAGTTATGAATCAATCAACAAGTTTTGGGACAATGCACATTAAATTATGAATGATCACTATGCTCTCTCAATTGGTGCATAAAGATAGAAGATGGAGACTCAACATAAAAGTAAAAGAAAGGCCCTTCATAGAAGGAAGCAGGGATTCTAGTCTCATAAAGAGCTTCCAAAAACTATGGTACTTATTATCTTTCAGCTCTCATTACCCGTATCATAAGCATCTTTAGGTAATTAAGGTTAAAGTGAACAAATATGAGGATATGCTTGACAAGTTATAAGTTGAGAATCTCATGCCCCTTGCTTACGAGAACCGAACCTCATGCTACTCAACTCTAGTCACGAGTAAGTTCTTGTCATTGTAAGTACATGTGTATCATAGAGAACCACCAACGGGGTACCCCTTGCCCCATTATACAGGCGCTTTCCCATATCAAAAGGATAAGGCAACAGACAATGAGCATCTCAGTGATCTTTTTATTTGCTATTTGCATAGGGTTTTTTAGGATGCTTCACAGATTGCTCACTATGGTTATGCTTCAAGTTACCACCATGATTAGGCATGGCTTAGGCTAGCCGCCCAGGCATTTCTCTAACACATATACAAACTCCATGAGCTTACAAGCTCCCCTTTTATTTCACACCGTCGGGATCCATAAGAAAAAGAACATGATACCAACTAAATAAAGTGGAATGTTGAAAGTGTTCCCCATGGTAACATGGTTCTGCTAATTCACAACTTACAAAGTGCAAGAATATACGCAACATAGATGGGCACAATGGTTCAAGTTTATTAAGTGCAAAAAAGTTAAGTGTGTCATCAAGTTTGTGAGAGCTTTAATCACTAATTTTCACATAATAAGTTTAATTCGGAAGGTAGATAAAACATGAATATATTTGGAATAACAATAATGCTAATAGGTAGGTATGTCGGACTCTTTGGAATAACTTGGTTTTATTTGGAGTTGGATGCATGAGTGGAACTCATACTTGGTACATGTGGAGGCTAGCAAAAGACTAGGAACGACCAACTAAGAGAGCAATAATGGCCATAATCATGCAAAGCGACAAAACATTATTAATTAAAACATAAAATGATATTAGAATTCAAAAACAAAATGATCATAGAGGCTATGGTGACTTGGTATAGTCTTAACATGGTGAGCATGCGCCAAGTCAACCCAAATAAAGCATTAAAGGAGAATACCACAATATTATGCTTTTATATGCTAAAACAACGCATGATTCTTTCAAGGAACATTAAGGAATCTCAATTGTTTGTAACAAGTCATGCTACAGTAATAATCACTAAGCATAAAGTCAAAGCAATATCAAACATGACATGATAAATTCTAGGACACAGTCAAAACAAGACTCCTTTTATACCACTTATAAGCATGAACTTTCCTACCCTTTTCCAATCCAAATCAACTTATTTGAAACTATGTATGAATGTGGGGGTCTAACCAATTTATTTAAGCAAACTAAGTAAAATAAAACTAAAATAAAAAACAAAGACGCTCCAAGAACAACACAATTGTGCATGAAACAATAAAAATGAAGTGTTTGGAAGAAAACCTGAGATTTTTATTAATGAAGAAGGGGATGCCTTGGGCATCCCCAAGATTTGACTCTTGTACTTCTTGAATAATTCTTGTTGTGACACGGGTGGCATCCCCAAGCTTGAGCTTTTGTCCATACTTCATCTTATCACATTGTTCTTCCCTACACTTTAAAATTTCCTTCATACAAAACTTCACACAATCTTCATTACCTACATTAGTGTATTCACGATAATAAGTCTTTGGGTTTAGTTTCAACACAAGTAAAACTTCCATTAAAACACAAGCTACTGTAGCAATTCCTTCTAAAAGCTAAAGTGATCCAAGAGAACTCAAAAATAAACCGATTAAGAGGCAAATGCAAATAATGGCAGAAATCTGTCAAGACAGACCAGCAGGTAAAGACCGATTTTTTAGAACATCTTCTGTTGCTCAAATCAAAAACTGCAAAACTAACGAAAGTGAGATAATAACCTAGGGCATAAGCAAAAAAAATTACAGATCAATCCATCATACTGATATTTTTCACGATTTCTTACAGTGAAGCACAAAAATCTTTTTCGGGACAACAACTTTCCCAAGTCTTACTTCTCTCCCATTAGAGGTTATTCTAGGAACAAAAACCAAACAAATAGGATAAGGAGAGGTTATTACAGAGGCAATAACTTCCAAGACTCAACAAAAGAAAAACTTACTGAATAAAAATTTGGGATATCTCCCAATAAGTGCTTTTCTTTAACGCCTTTGAGCTAGGCTCGGTAATTTGAGAAGATGCTCACATAAGAAATATGAGTTGAAGCAAAAGAGAGCATCAAGGAGCAAATATGATACACATTTAAGTCTAACCCACTTCCTATGAAAAATAATCTTATAAAGAAACAAGTCATAAAAGCACAAAACAACAAGCATAGGAAAGCAAAACAAGTGCAATTTCAAAACTTTCAACATAAAGAGGGGAACCTTAATATTGTTGAGACACAAAAAACCATGTTTCCCTCTCTCATAATAACTTTCAGTAGCATCATGAATAAAATTAACAATATAACTATAACATAAAACATTCTTATCATGAGCCACACGCATAAAATAATTATTACTCTCCATATAAGCATAGTCATTCTTATTAATCGTAGTGGGAGCAAATTCAACAAAATAGCTACCATTATTATTCTCATCACCATAGTCATCAAATATAGGAGGCATATTGTAATCATAATTAATTTTCTCCTCAATAGTAGGTGGAATGAAAATATCATATTCATCATTGTAATCATCATATATTGGAGGTATAGTATCATCAAAGTAAATTTTCTCCTTCGTGCTTGGGGACTAAAAATATCATGCTCATCAAAACCAGCTTCCCCAAGCATAAACTTTTCCATAGCATTAGCAATAATGGTATTCAAAGAATTCATACTTATAACATTGCTATTAGCATGCAAATAAAGTTCCATAGGTTTTTTAATTTTCTCTTCAAACACTTCATGTCCTAACTCAAGATAAATACTATATACCTCTCTAATTTTGTTGTTGTTTTCCAATAAGCCTAACTAGTGAAAATATAAACAAGAAACGGAAAAGATATAATTGCAGAATCTAAAGGAAATAACTTCGAGCACTCACACACCAGCAACAATACTAGAAGATAGCTTAGTATCCAGAGGATGTGAGTACCTTTTACCTTACCTCCCCGGCAACAGCGCCAGAAAATAGCTTGATGTCTACACACGCTTCTATTCTTGTAGACAGTGTTGGGCCTCTAAGTGCAGAGGTTTGTAGAACAACCGCAAGTTTCCCTTAAGTGGATCACCCAAGGTTTATCGAACTCAGGGAGGAAGTGGTCAAAGGTATCCCTCTCAAGCAACCCTGCAATCAAGATACAAGAAGTCTCTTATGTCCCCAACACACCCAATACACTTGTCAGGTGTATAGGTGCACTAGTTTGGCGAAGAGATAGTGAAATACAAGCAATATGGATGATTATAAGTGGTAATTGCAGTCTGAAATAAGAGTGGCAGCAAGCAAACATATAACATGAATGATTGTAAACAGTGTTTCAATGCTTAGAAACAAGGCCTAGGGATCATACTTTCACTAGTGGAAACTCTCATATAAATATCTTCTCTTCATTATGCTACCCTGAACTACTCTTCGGTTGGACGATGTAGGGCTATAACAGCACACCTTAAAGTTCGCATTCCCCATCTAGATAACCCCTCTTGTCACCTTGAGCGCTAGATGGTTCCAACAAACACCACAATCTCATAGAGACATCCAACTCAAATTATACTCATGATAAGTATTTTTGTAACCTTAGCCAAAGTGCCAGACGGTGTGCACACTGTCAACTTCACACACGTGGGGATAAGCAGAGATTAATTAAAGTACTTGAGTAGCAGAATAGATATATAGATTACAAAGCTCATGATCTCATAAGATCACGCATAGAGAGAGATGAACACATAGCTACCGGTAGAGCCCTTAGCCTCGAGAGAGAACTACTCCCTCCTCATCATGGGAGTCAGCAACGGCGATGGTGATGGCGGTGGAATCGATGAAGATGGCTCTAGGGGCACTTCCCCATCCCGGCAAGGTGCTGGAACTGAGACTTCTGTCCCCTGAATCTCCTCTTCGGTGGCGGCGGTGCTACAGAACTTTTCGTGGAAATCTGATCTCCCCTCTAGGGTTTTCGTCCCGGGAGGCTTTTATAGGCGAAGATGCAAGGTCGGTGGATGCCCGAGGCGGCCACACCACCCCCTGGCGTGGTCTGGCCTAGCCCGCGCCACCAGGTGGTGTGGGCCCCTCGTGGCCCCTCTCCGTCTCGTCTTCTGGCTCCGTGAGTCTTCTGGTAAAATAGGAACTTTGGCTATTGTCCCGTCCAATTCCGAGAATATTTCTTTACGAGATTTTCTAAAACCAAAAACAACAGAAAATAGGCAACTGGCACTATGGCATTTTGTTAATAGGTTCATTCCAGAGAATGTATAAAAGTATCTCAAAATGTAGACAAAACATAAGATAGTTGATATAAAACAAGCATGGAGCATCAAAAATTATAGATACGTTTACGACGTATCAGAGATGATCCTAGTTATCATAGACCTCCTGTTGTCCATCTTCCGGGTAGTCCTCCTCATAATCTGGCCATTGGAATAGCCAGGGACAAATCCATGAGTACTCTTTAAGTACTCGCAAACTATCACTAGTATAAGTAAGGTAGAACTAGTAGGAATCTTAAGCTCTAGTTTTGTTTGCAAAAAGCTAGATTTATTTCATAAGGAATTTAAGAGTAAAGACCTAATTTAGTTCTCTACATCACTTAAGTGGGAACCTAGTTTTCATGTCCACACTCTATTGTGGCCAAGTCAAAGTCATCTTTCTAGTCACAAGTTATTTCGAAAACATCTAACGAAGGAACAGTATGGCCACTCCAACTGTCCATAACCATGGACACGGCTATTTGAATAGTTTAACACTCTACAGAGGTGGCACACTTTCACCACCAAATTTGATACATCCGCCAGGGATAACCCTGAATCATCATACTTGGTATGCACATAATCAATCCTAACCTTTCAATTACACACCCTAGTATAGGCACCTCCCCTATGAGTTTGGCCTCCTAGCCATGGCCAACTACCATCCCGAGAACTGCATAGGTGGACATTCATTCACGAGGTAGCCTCAGCTTAACCCCTTCCGCAAGGGAACCCATACTAAGACATATAAACTTCCAGTTATGCCCTACCCAACTCAGGTATTGTTATTGTACGATAAAATTGGAATGGTATTGCATCCGAACCCAACCATCAGTTTTTATTAGTCAAGGCTCATGCCTCATTTAGTTTCATCATCCAACCATTGTGTTTCATAACACATGTCAAAACATTTCAATAGAATGAATCATCATTCCAAGGTTTTCATAATCATTTTCACCAAGTATTCCCACTAAAGCGATCAAGTTTTAGCTTAGTACTAGCCACTAGTATTGAGGGTATTACTATTGAGGGTGCTAGTCAAGTATAAGTATCCAAGACTATTTCTATGATCTTGATGGTATCCAGCCTAGTTTTCCACTAATCACGATTCATTAACTAGATAAGAAACTTCAATAAAGGAAAAGTAAAGCTGGTAAGTAAAACTGGGATTGGTATAATCAAAGTTGTACAACCAAGCATGCATAGTGCATCTTGCATAGGTTATCTGGCATAGTGGTCTTGCATAGACATCATGCATAGTTTTAGCTTGCCTTGAGCAGTGCAGTTGTTGAAGTTCTCTTCTTCTTCCATGAAGTACTCATCCTCGTCATAGCCCGGGTCGATACTAGCGTCTATAAATACAGACGAGGTACACAATCACCAAACAACACTTAACTACTTCTATTTTTCACACAAAAGCTCACACTAGATGATCTAGCATCATCCTAATCATCACATGAAATAATGGCACATTCTTATTTATCTTATTTTGGGAAAAGTAATTTCTACGCATTGAAAACTAGTTAAGATTTAATATTCTCCAATTAAAATATGGGATCATACTAACACATGTCATCACCACATATTCTAATACTTGGGAATGTGATTTAAAGTGGTGGTCATATATAAAAGATTTAATTTTACTATTTAATAACATTTAAGTGACTAGAAATGCCTATATATAATTCTTTTAATACTAGACCATGTTTCATATTTGTAAAACCAAATATTTTGACATATTCAAGTAGAGCATGGCAAATGTGATTTTTGAGAGTTGGAATCAACTAAAAAGCATTTATGGTTTATTTTATAAAAATGTTTGAAGTGGCAAAAGTCTTTGTCTTGTTATTTTTGGTATAGGTGATCTATAATCTCAAATGGGTTGAATCCAACGGGAGTGCGTAGATATTTCAATACCTTTCTAACAAAATTGGAATCATGCATTTTGGATCAGTACATCTCTTTGAATTAAATTTTGAATATAACTACTGATTAGGGTTTTCAGCTAAATGGCAAAATTCTATTTGAATTGCTAGGCTCTGCGCGGGAAAAGAAATGGGCCAGCCCAACTGCACAGCATGCACGCAGCAGGCTGCTGACAGGTTGGTCCCACGCGTCAGGCGCTCTATCTTACCAAAACGGTATCAGCAAATCTCAGCGGTACGATTAGAACAAGATCTATGGCTGAGGTTCATCATCTACGTCCTAGAACTCCGATGAGATTCTAAACCTAGTGGCACCGTGGGGGTCATCGGAGGCTTACTAGGGCTCTCGCTAGGTCCAGCGATGGGGGCGAACGGGCTGGTAGATGACGACGAGTCAATTGGTGGTCGCGGTGGCTCCTGGGGTGGCTCCAATCAACGACACCCTTCCTTCACTGCAGCGACAGGCTCTAGTCCAATTCCGGTGGGGTGGTGCTCTGCTTGCTCCCAAGAAGGGTCTGGGGTGTTGCTGGGAGAGTGGGGAGTGAAATGGTGTGTCGTTTGAGGTCTAGGGTGGCTCCTATTTATACACCGGTGTTGGAGGCAGGGTTGCATGGTCGAGCTCATCGGCGACGCTGCTACAAGTCGTGCTAAGCATGGCGGAGGGCATGGGTCGACGCAGTGGACTGCGGCGATCATCACGCGCGTAGTAGCGCAGCAAGGGGCGGTCTCATTCGGTTGTGCGACATCGGCGCTCTGTTTAGGTACAGAGGTGTTCGTCATCAAGTGCGGTGGTCACGGGGTGTGTGGCGGCGATCGGTCATGTCTGGGAGGTGGCTGGTGACGCGGCGGGTGCGGGTACGAGCGGAGAGAGGGAGGCGTGGCGTGGTTGCACGGGACGGCTTCAGTGCTCCGTCATGCTCTCGGCATGGCAGAGACTTAAATGGGCGCGACGATTCTAGCTTCTCCACTTCTTGTCGTTGGTCAAGGGGTGGATAGAGAGGGGCGGTGAGGTCACGGCTACTCTCTAGACATCGTGGGAGAGGGCGGCGCGGCATGTGACGACCGATGCATGGTCGACCGGCATGACATGCTCGGTACGGTCATGGCACTGGTCAATGTGCCGAGCGAGGTTGCTCCATTGCATGGCCAAGTACTGGGAGTGATTGTGGGTGATTTCTTGGGTTGATTTCAGTATAAGAATGAGCACAAGCAAGATTCCAAACAGTAGATAGTTGTTGGGTTTGTACTCTGTCTGCTAAGTGTTCGACTAAATGGCCGCATAAACTTGACTTTGGAATTTTTCAATGATTTTGGGTGAGTGAGCCGATCACATACTTGGTAGTCTCTGGTTGCTAGGAATTGTCAAGTGGTGGAGGTTTGAGTGGTTTTTGACAAATGAGGATCTATGCATATATACTTGATTCAATTTTGAATTGCCTCTCAAATAGATTTGAATTTGGTTTCTATAAATTTGTAAAGTTTGCTTGGGTTCATTTTTACTTGTTCTAGCAAGGGGTGAAAAGAACTAGAATTGTTTCTGTTGGAAATCTTTTACTAGAGATGCCCAAAGTGGGCTAGTGGTTAACTTTGGCAAAAGTGACCATATGATCATATGCTTCACAATTGATTTTCTTTTCATTTGATTTTGCTTGGAAATGATCTAGATGATGTGGTAATCATTTTTAAACTAATCCTTATCATTTGTAGCAATCAAACATGGCATAGCAAACATTCATGCGTTAATAGAACTCACACATGCATTCATATAGAGTTTAATAATAAAAGTTTTTGTTAACCCTAAAATTGGGTGATTAGAACTTGATAATCTTGTTTAATATTTTTGAGATGTTACAATTAAGCAAGGAAAACAGTTGCTTGGGAAGCTTGAGAACTCATAAAACTTGGTAATCAATCATAAGTGTATCAAGGTCCACGCTTTGTCTGAAAACTAGGGTTATTGTTATGGTACTCTGAGCCCTTTTTCTTTGTACTTGCTTACAGAAAAAAAAATGTCGCTTCAAAAACTGAAAAAGTTTTGTTGTTCCTATAAGTTGGAAACTGTGGTTGCCACCATTTTTCACCTTGCCAAGATGCACACATCTACCAAATATGGAAACATTATAATACAATATGATGTGCATATGGTTGTTACTTGTGTCGTTTGGCTTGAAACCCAAGAGTGTTCATACACCGTGGGCCATATGTTCTGTAACTATTTTTTTGTAATTGATGATGACTTGTGGTTATTAGTTATTTTTCAGTGCAAATAGTAGTACACGCAAGAGGATGCCATGAATAAGGCTTCATTTTTAGGGTTTTCATTATTTTCGTTCATAGCTAGTGAGGATCAAATTGTCAACATGCATATTCGTAGCAAGAACTTTAATCCTATAGAACTCTCGTTGGTTTTTGAAGTATTGCCCGCCTTGGTACCATAAAGACTCAAAGGATGTTTGTAACCTTTTAAGAGAAATCTATCATGTTTACTTGTAGTTCAAATTTGAAAATGATTTTTTTATTCCTAAATTTTGGAAACTCCTAGTACTGGTAGCATTATTGTTCACCATGCCGAGATGCACTCATCTACCAAATATGGAACATTGCCATAAAGTATGTTGTACATATATAGGGCCATGTAGCTTGTCTTTCGGCCTGAAGCCTAAGGATATGTTCATACATGGCATGCCATATTTTGAATTAGTTTGTTTTTTATATGTGAACTCTCTTGATAATAATCATTTTTCACAGCTAGTAGTACAAGTCAGAGGTCATCGTGTAATTTTTTATTGTTTTCAAATAAAGTCAAATTTTGTACATGCAAATTCATAGCAAGAAGTTGAATTCAACAAATTTATTGGTTTCCGATAGATTAACAGCCTCGGTGGGTACCTTCAAAAGATAGTTGTATAACTTTAAGAGCAATCTACTACTTATTCATAGTTCAAATTTTATCTAACATTGATAAATCAGATTAAATTAGTTTAAGAGTGTGAAATTTGCTAGGAAACCTTGAGAACTCAAAAAACTTCATAATCATAAGTGAAACATGTATAAACTTTGTCTGGAAACTGGGCTTATGGCATTCCGAGGCATATTCACCATGCTTGCTCTCTAGAAAATAAATCTCGGTAAAATAATTATCTGCTTAAAGTTTATGATAAATCGGGGTGCACTTTTATGTGAGGTGTAATAAACACACATATATCATTCATCCGACACTTTAAAAGAAACTCTTCGATGGACATTTGGTTATGTGAATGAAACATCAAATCTTATGTACAAACAAGTTATGTTCAAAAACAAGTTTATTATGACCAAATAAAGCCTTCAAAAATTCAATGTGCGACGGAATAATATTTTGGTACCTTTGTGTAAACATTGACGTTTCATATGAAGTAAGTGTCTTACATCCCAGCTACATGCATCCAAAAAGTATTGTGGGTGAATAAATATCGTTAGTTTCTACTTTTTAGCATCATTCAATCTTTGTGTGTGAATGGGAGCAATGGCATTCGGGGACCACTTGTCAGTAATGCTACCAATGAGGTTAAATCGGTCATTATAGGATGAACTGGCCAAAATTTGTGCATATTAGGCCAAAAACTGCTAAAATATGCAAAAATGACGTCCACCAAGTGTTTTGTGCAAAGTGCAATGAAAAGATGGTGGATCGTGCAATTTCCTCTATCTAAAAAATGTTTTATACTACCATGGAGGGTAATACAAAGTATTGTACTGTACTTACTACTAGCAAAACAGGTACTAGATGGAAGTTTGAAACCTAAAGGGTACCCACTATTTTAGTTGGTTCAAAGAAATGAACTAGTTCGTCAAAAAGTGATAATATGTGAAATGCAGTTTTTTTGTAGTACGGTACTACTAAAGAAGATAGAGGGTTACCCACTCTCATTCTCTAACTCCTCCCCCACCATTCCCTCTCTCGCTATCACAGTCCCACACTCACCTCACAACTCTCAGTCGTTAACCCAACAGTTGCTTCAATGAAACCAATGCCAAAACCTTTGTCTATGGTTGAGCTGGGGCATCATCAAGCTCTGCTTCCGAGCTGCGGGTGGCTTGTTCAATTTCGCCGACCGTAGCGCCCTCTCTAAAGCGACATTTTCCTTTCGCGTGTGTGCGGGTCGTGCCCAAGGTGAGGTGTCTGTCTCCCTTAGCATTTCGGCCGGCCACACCGAAACCCTCATCGCTCGCTGAGCTATCGTCCAAGCCTCCAGCGCCACGTGCGTCAGGACTGAATGCTCGTGCAGCAGCGGACGTGTCCTTTTTGTCTGCAGGTTGGACTCTTATTCCCAATGTGCCAAATTTCAGAGTGTACACGGTGAAACCCCTATCGGTGGCTCCCCCTTCATCACTGATTGTCTGTGCTTTTTGGTATATGTGGCTGGTTCTACGTCAGTGGCGCCCTGTTCATCTGCTCAGCTCATCGACCCCTGTGCAAGTTCGCGCCCCCCCTAACTGCAATGAGGTTAGATATGGAGGATTGGGGCTTTAACCCAACTCCGATGTGCATCTAGTCAGATTTTTGCAACGTGTACTGCAGGTCCTTAGTTGAACTACTTAGTTATATATATCATATTCTTGATAATTATCTTTTGTGTTGTTCTTTATATGTCATATTCTTGATAATTGTCTTCAGTGTTGTTCTGCTTAGTTATGGAATATTCTTGATGACGATGATGCAAGGTTATATTTTGGATACTTTGATGATGCATTGTACTGTTTAGGAATTTTCCATGACGCGTTGTGCTGTTTTGGTATTTTTTATGATGCATTGTGTCCGATCTCCTCACTGTGTTGTTTCGTCCATTTTGATCTGCGTTCTGCTGTTTAGGATTAAATGATATGCCTTCTAGCTATTCAGATTATTTCAATGACCCATCAGTTTAGGTAATTTTGATAGTGCAGACACAGTTTATTAAATTTAATTACATGATATCTAGTGTTGTTTTGGTATTTTTGATGATGCACTGCATATATGTTGTTTTGTCTATCCAGATAATGCATTGTGATGTTTTATCCATTCAGATTATGCATTGTGCTGTTTAATCAATCTAATTAAATGGTATGCCTTCTAGTAGTAGTTTAGGTAATTTTGAGGACCCATCAGGTTAGGCGATTCTAACGATGCATTGTGCTCTGTAGGCCTAATACCTTGTGTTGTTTAGGTAATTTTGATGATGCAATGAAGCATTGTGATCTTTAGTCGATTCATACAATGCATTGTGGTGTTTTGGTAATTCCAAAGGACTAACACAATAGTAATTTTCATGTAGGATGGCCTAGTTGTAATGCCGAACTTAGACTACATTCTTGACTGGACTAGTCCAGCTCCAGGTGGCTATGAAGATGCTCTCCCCATCATACCAAGGGAGTTGAAGTTGCCGGACAGGAGAGTGGAGGCCTTGGCAAGGGAAAGTGCTGTCAGGTCGGTCGCTAGTTTTGCCAAACTGAGAAGACGCCCTAGGTCGGTTCGACACCATGCCACCATGCATCGTCCTAGGCGCTTCTACATCTAGTTAGTCCAGCATGACTTGTATATGCTTATCATCTCGACTTACTTCAAGCCTTACGTTAAGGGACGCCCCTACCCACAACTAGTGGTGGTCCAAGCATGCGAGAAATGCGAGTGGGTTGTCCATGCCAACCGCAACAAAGACCAGATCGTCCTAGACAAAGAGTGTGCTACCTTTGCTGCTTTCCATGAGTTGAAGGAGGGTGATTGCCTTATGTTCAAGGTCACCGCAGATGGGTTCAAGATGAAAATCTACGAGCGCATCACCTCCTGCCGGAAGGTGTTCATCTGCCGTGAGCACGCACATCTTGATTAAGGGCCTCTTGGGATCAAAGGATTTTCAAAGATATTTTGGAGGAATTCGACCCATAGGATTTTTTTTCATAAGGAAGCCCTTTGGATGAAAGGAATCATACCTCCAAAAATTCATATGGATTGCATTTCTACACCCCAATCCCATAGGAATTTCAACATTCACTTTTTTACACTCATTCGCGTAGGATTGAGGCAATTTTCCTGCGCATTTCCTGTGTTTCATCGAAATGAATTTAAGCCCACAGATTTCCTCTGTTTTGTACCTCCGACCCTGTTATCCTATGTTTTGAAATTCCTTGATCCAAAGAAAGCTATTTTCTATGTTTTGTAATCCATTGTTTTATACATGTGACCGAGTCAAATTCCTATGTTTTTAAATCCTGTTATCTAAAGAAGCCCTAAGTTATCTTTAAGTTTGTTGTTCGATATTTTGGCGACCATTTGTGATGCTTATGCGTCAATCCCTAAGTATATCCAATGTAACTACTACTACTATTACTACTACTACTAATACTACTACTACTACTACTACTACGAGAAAACACAACATGAGCGGTTACTAGACGTGTCTAACAAATGTACATACTAGACTTTTTTTCCAAATTTACTAGACTGGCCGGCAAAAACCAATTCTAAAGATGGTACTCACTTAGTATAGTACAAGCCAATTGATTGCACCACTCTGTATCTAGCCAAATTTGTCCATAAGCTAGGACCCAGCTGCCATCTCACACATTGTTATTATTGGAATTTGTTTCTATTGCTATTTGTACCTAATAATAATATTTTAATGCTTATGGACTACCCTCGAGGGTCACCTTTAAGTTTTTGAACTTATGGATAGGCTCCACTATGTATGTGAAACTCCTTATCCAGTAGCAGATCCAAGATGGTTTTGAAGCCCGGGCAAAATGTAAATTTGAAGGCTAAATAAACAAATTTCGGACAAATTTCAACCAAAATAGCTTTTCTTTATCCATTTTCCTCTTATGGATAGCTTGTGGCCAACATAGTAGATGCACTAAGAAATAAAATCTGCTTCAGTGTTTAGACCAGGTAGGGAACCCACTCATCTGACTAGAAAGAAACACTAAAGAAAACTTTTTTTATGAGTTACTCTGTCGCACGTAGTGACCGGACAAGCAAATAAAAAACACGTCTCTCAGATGGAATATTGTCCACTGCTTTGACAAGACATTACTACTACTAGTACAAAATTTTGGGTGGGTCGTAAATATTTACACCTAGTAGCTCGATCGCTTAGTATGATGGACCAACAAGATTGCTCGAAGGCCGGTGACGAGACCTATACCTTGATATTTTGCTTCCACTATTCACTCTCCTCTCTCCTCCTACTAGTACTACCTCACTCCGCCTTCACAGAAACCATTGGTCCTTGTTCCAATGTTCCTCCCTTTCTTCTCTACTTCTTCATCCAGTGGTGTCACAAAAATATCCTGTCTCGTCGGAAGCACAGCAAGATGGCGGTGGTTAGAGCCGTGGAAAAATCCCGCCAGCAGGGTGACCTGCTGGCTCGGACTGAGAAAGGATACCAGCCATGGGGCGAGGGCTCGTCTTCGCGCATGTATCCGAAGAGCGGCTATCATGGGGACCAAGAGTCCGGGTAGGTTTGTACTTCTGTTGCTCCTACTATTGAACTATCTCTATACATCTTCCAGGGCAGGCGGCTATAGCGTCAAATTTTCCACTCCATGGGTCGATAGCACGACGGATATCTTTGACGCGTACGATGCCGTCATGCTCACTCTCGGTCGAAGAAGAGAGGTACTGTAGTCACTATACATGTATTGGCATTTTACGTTCTTCTATGCATGCACTCCATGCTCTCTTAATGATGATGCATTTTCCATGCAGGAAGTCAGGGCAAGAATCTCGGCCAAAGTAGATGAAATCAACAGCCATAACATCAACATTCTACAGAAAAACTTCAAGCTCAACCTAGAGTGTGATCGGCTTCGAGCCGATTTGGCTTTTCAAATGAAGCTCGCATGATCTTACGAGCGTGACTCCTCGACGCTTCGCGCTGAGTGCGAAAATTTACAGAAGGAAGTCACGGAGCTCCGTAGCCAATAGCTACCATTGCGGAGATCGTCCAGGTCACGCCCCGCTAAGTAGGAAGAGATAAACCATCTCATGTTGGTGTCGAGGTCGCGACCATTGTGGAGGTCATCGAGGCCCTGCCTCCGCAGGGTGGCCACTGTGTTGCAATCGCCGAATCTTGGAGTAGGAACTAGGAAGGGAGAGGACTTCCCGACGTGGCCCTCTTTTTTCTTTCTTTTGGGTGCATGGATCATTTTTTCTCATATGTCTTCGCATAATTATATTGCACTCTTAACAATCAAATACGCTCCGTGGAGCTTTTGTAACGATATACTTACTGTATAGTAGTCACTGTTTACTGTACATATACATTCAAATTTAGTCAAATATGTGACATTCTTTTTAATTGGGTTGGAGGGCATTTTCAGAAAAATTAGGATGGAGGGAGAGTATGTCTGATAAATCAAAATAATTAAATCGTCAATGAGTGATCTTTAAATTTGGTCATACTTTTTACTTTGTCATATGTGTAGGGATCCAGTGTCTAGTATACTTATCAATTGTTCTGTCTCCCCTATATGTGGCCTCTATGTCGATGAGTGAGTTATTGGGTGATTTTTTTGCTCTTTCCTATTAAAATATTGTGGTTATGATATAGGGGAGATAGTATATGGTTGCTGCTGGAGATAAGCAAAATTTAGGGGACGAATCTTTTTAGGCTAGTCATAGTGCAAATAACTTCATGAGTAACTAAGGGTCCAACTTAGTAAAATTGCTTATGTGGCAATGAGTTATTCACACATACCAAGCTCAAATGAGTCTATTACCTAATAAATGAACTACTCCTGTATTAACATAGACTAATAACTTATGCATGTTATAGTCTATGTTTAACTTACTATTTTTGTTCAACCTTGTTCTCTTCTCTGGTTCCTTTTTCATTTCTTTATTGCAGTAGACATTTTGTATAGTAGTACTAGACTCACCTCAGGGAATCTTTTTCTTACTCAACTACTCCACCATTTAGACATATATACTATCAGGAGGCGTGGTATCTATCTAGAAAAGAAATTGCACCATCAGCGTCAGGGACACCTATTGTCTAGAGTACTTTGGGTCACAAGCACAGCTACCCCTATAGTCTACCCAGGGACACCCAACGATTCCTTGCATAGGCATTCACGCTAGAGACTTCGCAGGG
The DNA here is from genome assembly GCA_910589775.1 of Avena eriantha. Taxonomy (NCBI): domain Eukaryota; kingdom Viridiplantae; phylum Streptophyta; class Magnoliopsida; order Poales; family Poaceae; genus Avena; species Avena eriantha. The sequence continues at coordinate 453,346,133 of OU342742.1, read as the reverse complement.
AAGGTATCCGCTTTGACCCTTTGATTTTGGCTTGGACAGACAAGATTGCTAGACGCTGAAATCTGTCTCCCTGGATGATGTTCCTACTACTACTACGTAAAATATACTTCTAAAACAACAAATGTAACTGTGCTTATGAGTTACTAGTCTGATTTTATTAGAAGTCTTGTTATGGCTGCAAACTACAGTATGTGTGAGTTGCGTTGATAAGGGAGAGTCATCAGCTGACGGCGGCCTCGACCGTACAGAAAAAAGGTTTGTCACTCAATAAAAGAGATGGAGCTTGTGCGCACATCCATGCAACTCAGTAATTAGACTGTGATCAACGTATATATAGAGAGAATACGAGTAATACAATGATCAATCCAATAGAATCCACTCATTACTACACGATGCATGCAACTCAGTATCCTAATAATATCATACATGTAATCACATAAGTACCTTTTTTTAGCTACACACATTCACTCCTGAACACCATAAGTAAACGTTTAAAATCGTGGAGCGCCAAAATGACATGCGCCCCAACTAGCCCGATTAATGGTCTGCTACCATAGTAACCTACATATCTACCCCTATAGTCTACTCTAGGAGACCCAACGATTGCTTGCATAGGTGTCCGTGCCAGAGCCTTCGAAAGGAAGGTATCCCCTCTGGCCCGTTGATTTGGGATGGACGGACAAGATTGCTAGATGACCAAAATCACGTGGTCCCCACTCCCTCGCGCCCTCCATTTCAAATACTACGAAATTTCTCGCGCCCCTCCATTTCAAACGATACCAAAATCACGTGGTCCCAACTCCCTCGCGCCCCTCCATTTCAAACACTACGAAATTTCTCGCGCCCCACCGTTTCAAACAATACCAAAATTACGTGGTCCCCACTCCCTCGCGCCCCTCTATTTCAAACACTGCAAAATTTCTCGCGCCTAGAACCTCCCGCAGCACTTCTTCGGCTGGCTTTGCCCGCCGGAACTCGACACCATGCACTCCTCACCTAACAGTATACCGGAGCTGCATCAGCTGTGGTCTCATCCAAAGCACCATTGCCGCTTCACGGACGTCCACCTCACCCTACCGTGGTCACCGAGTCCGTCGTCGTCCACCGCACCTGATTTCCTTTTCCTACTTTCCCGTCTACAGTGTCGACTGCCCAATATCTGCATCAACGCTGTCGGCATCCTCCCCAACCGTACCGTACCAAAAGCCGCCGTGCAGTGCACTGATTCTCCTTCGTCCACCACGCTCAAGTCGGCATCGAGCGTCCAAGATCTGCTTCCTCGATGCAAACAACCGGCGTAACTGCAGCACCCTGGGTGACAAGGATGTCACCCGCACCGGTATGGATGATGCTTAGAAGCCTATTCGACCATGGTAACCAAATATCCAACTTTTTTTGTTTTGTCAGCAATACAGTAGGTTCAAGCCTATCGCAGTGAACTGCGTTTTTCTAATTGTGATGTACACTTAGTCAAAGCGTACGCCTATTCTTCATGCTACATACTACGGAGTAGGTCACTAGAAATGTTGGTTTGCATTCGCTGCTCTACAAATTTTAAAGGCGTGGACATCTTCTTAGCTACTCCGAACAACAGTAATTGCCTGCTACCGTGTAATTATTGCAAAATCTGAAGTAAGTGTTAAATATTAGTGTGGATTCCATACTCTATAGTTAGTGAATCTATCTGGTTTATCCTAAGATCAGTTCCTGCTATTATTTCCTCATTGGCATCGTTTTGTTATCCTCTAGTAGTTGTTTAAACTCTTCCTACTAATTCAATTATGATTTTGTTGTTGCCATCTGGTTCTTCAAAAGCTGCATCACTAACTATTTTCTTTTTCTTGCATAGAGCATAAAATTGAACAATGAATATGTTGGTTTGCATAGCCTATTCTATAGGTTCACAAGGGATGCCATTACTTCCTTATCTAGTGCTAGTTCGTCCCGAGCAATGGCATAACTGTTCTCTACTATGTAGTTCACTTGTGGTTTGCATTCATGCTCTAGAAGTTCTCTTTTGTTGCCATTATAATTTCTATCTGGTTGATTCTTAGCTATGACAGTAACTACATGCCATTGTGTAGCTCATCAAAAATTCTGAGTAACACAGCAAATCTTGCATTCCAGTAGATACCACTGCTTCCATATATATTTGCTGAACTGACCTGGCTATTTTATATTTGCTCAAATTTTAAGAAACACTTTGTTTGATTACTCATTTCATTCTAGGCACACTTGTCTAATGCTTGTTTGTCCTGTTCTACAGGTTCACGAGTGACACCATTATATCTCGCATTTGGTTCTGGTTTATCCTAAGCAATGACATAACTATCTGCTACTATATATAGTTCATTCATGGTTTGCATTCATTCTCTATAAGTTCTTGTATGAGGCGGTTATAATTTCTACCTCGTTCAGTCTGTGCTATAAGTAACTGCATGCCATTTTGTGGCTCAGCACAAATTCTAAGTCACCCAACGTCTCTTGCATTTTAGGGTATATAACTGCTTCCATATATATTTGTTGAAATGACCTAGCTAGATTTTATTTGCTGAAATTCTAAGCCGCATACACATTTTTGATTGCTTGTTTCACGGTAGGAACACTTGTTTAATGCGATGCTTGCTTGTCCTGTTTGTTTGACGTGTTGGTCAATAATTGAACCATTGACCAGTTGTAAACTCCAGCTCATAGCTCATATCATATCAGTTAAATGAGTAGTTTGTCTTGTTTGCTGTATTAACTTGTTATTACTTAGTTTCAGACTACAATTATTGCTATCGCCACCAAAGAGGGGGCTGCACGATCATGTTTCCTCCAATGCAGCTATAACACTCAAAGGAAGATGAAGGTGATCGATTGAGAGAGAAAATTGAGGACTCTGCTATCAACTCCATTGTCAACTAAAATGTTGAATTGTTTTCCCTTGAGATGATAATGTGTAATAATTTTAAGAAATTTGCAGCTCATGTAATATCTAGATAACTCGCATAGGCCATGTAGGCATTTAGTTGACGCTCTCCACATATGGCGGTAGTCGTTACCGTAACTACGTCAGCCAGGTAGATTAGGAAACAATATCGTGCTTTGTTATTGGCATGTCTTGTATTCGGTCGACTATGAACAGTAAAAGATGCTCGCTAATTACACACCTTTTTATGATATTGGCATGGGCTTTAGAAAGGCCGAAACTGTAAAATACCGTAAACGTAGTGGGTCATACCACATGTGGGAACATGTAATAGTAAAATGCCAGAACAGTAGGAGGCCCGAACAAAAGCAGGCCAAAACACTAACATGCCACAACACTAAAAGAAAGAAACTTCAAAAGGATAGAACACTAACAGGCTAGAGGACTAACGGGCCATAATAGTAACAGGCCACAATAGTAAAGGGCCACAACAGTAAAGGGCCAAAACAGTTAAAGGCCAGAACAGTAATGAGCTAGAATAGTACCGGGCCAAGAAAATTCCTGTGAAGAACAGTAACATGTTGATTGTGCCCTAAACCGTTAACGGGCAGAACAGTAAAAGGCCATAATAGTAACGGGCCATCTCAAAGAAGTACCGGTAGTAGGAGGCCCACGATGGGCTACGAGAACAGTGATGGGCCGACGACATGCCTTAACTGTACCAGACTGACTAGACGCAAGCTACTAATGGGTCGCATGGTGTTGGACCAACTTGGGCCTTCTGTAGGCCGAAACAGTACCCAGCCTGAAAGTTCGCGGGCCTCTGCTGGTTGCATTATAAGTCCCATTTCAAGTAGTGAATGGTGAAACAGTAACAAATCATCTTCTTATTGGGATCTCCCCATGGGTCGACCCACTTAGTAATTAGCAGGCCTTGGTTGGGCCTAACTTCTGCCACGGTTTCTTTGTCTGTTAACGGCGGTAGCCACATGGAAGTTTGCATGAAAGTTTGCATGACGTCAGTAGTCAACACGGCTGGCGAACAGATCTACGACGGAACACGTTTTCGTGGCTGAAGGGTGCAATCTTCCACGGTCGAAAAAACCTGTGGTAGATTTTTTTTGTGACGGGGCTTTTACCACGAAATCTATCCATCATAAAAGACTTTTTAACCATGAAAAACGGGCCTTCAACCACGAAAATTGTCCATTGTAAAAGCCAACTTTTCTTGTAGTGTAGAGCATTCAACCCTTTTTTCAAGGTAGAGACCAGAGTACATGGAGTAAGGGCATCTCCACCGGGCTAACCCAAACGGTCCGATTCTGTCCATTTGGGTGGGGTCGCGGACCATTTTGGGTCTTGGTCCGGCCTATCTGGCCAGCCGCGCCCAGTGGTGCGACCCATCAGTCCGCTCTGGCCAGCATTGGCCAATTTTTCCATATTTGTGCATATTTTAGCACAAAGTACATAGACAAATGTACACTTTGACAAGCAAATAAACTAGATTAGGTACTCAAATTAAAATAGTGCTTACAACTGAATAGTTCACTCACATGGTTTGATAAAATAACCAAATGCAATTCAAATTACAAGAAACAAATAAGGGATAACCATTTTGGTTTCCCGCACGAGCCCATATATACTCAATCAAATCTAGTTGAAGTAGATCATGGGTGTGCCTGTGACGCAAATTTGCATGCACTTGCATGAAATCTTCTCAATACGCTAGACCTAGCTCTAGGTCAACCAACTGACCCTGAAAATCCTAGCCTTGATCCAATATGTTGTCATCACGCTCATCCTCGACGATCATGTTGTGCATGATCACACAAGTAGTCATCACATCCCACATCTTCTCCATGCTCTAGGTTCTAGCAGGGTATCGAACAATAGCCCACCTAGACTGAAGCACACCAAATGCTCGCGCCACATCCTTCCTAGCGTCCTCTTGCTCTTTCGCAAACCTCTTGTGTTTCTCATCTCCAGGGTCGCAGATTGTCTTCACAAAGGTGGACTAGGAGGGATATATATCGTCAGCTAGATAGTAACCCATTTCATAAGGATTGCCATTGATCTCATAGGAAACCTATGGGGCATTTCCTTCTGCCAGCCTAGCAAACACCGGAGACTGATAAAGCACATTGATGTCATTGTTCGATCTAGCCATGCCAAAAAAGGTGTGCCAAATCCAGAGATCCTATGATGCAACAGCCTCTAATATGGCGGTGCACCTCTCCGCATGCCCTTTAAACTGCCATTGCTAACCAAAAGGACAGTTCTTCCACTGCCACTACATGTAGTCAAGGGTGCCAAGCATCCTAGGAAATCCCCTACTCTTGTTGATGGACAAAAGGCAGGCAGTGTATTCGATGTTTGGCTCTCTTAGGTAAACTTTGCCAAACACCGCAATAATTGTGCCACAAAACCGGTACATGGCCTCATGGCATGTGGACTCGCTAATGCGCATGTAGTTATTGAGGACATCATAGTGCACTCCATATGCAAGCTGCCAAATGGCAGCAGAACATTTCTGGTAAGAGGAGAAGCTAATCTTATCAGTACAATCGTACTTGGCCTCAAAGTGGTCACCATACTCCCTCACCCCATTGAGAATGTCCAAGAACAGGTTTCTAGACATCCGATAGTGGCGACAAAATTCTTTCTCTTTGAAGACCGCATTAGTTGGGTCGAAGTAGTCCTTGTAAAGGAGCATGTGGACAACTACTCGGTCGTGTTCATGGTTGGCTTCACGCCACTTCACCGAGCCACCTCTACGCTGTGGAAGGAGGAACTGGTCGTGCAACATCTGTGCAACGGCCGGCAGAACTTTGATCTCACCGTCGGGCTCCTCTTCGGACGATGACTCGATGAAATTTTTGTAGAAGAAATCGATTGCTTTTTCACTGCTACCAATCTGTTAAAGTATACGGTCGTCAATGGCCATGCCAACTCCTGCAAGGACCAGATAACCTAGAAATGACCGACGAACGTACCTCAACCGCGGTCAGGCAAACGATCGAGTAGGTTGTGCACGACACACCCCAGAGGCTGTCACGCGTCCAGTCCAAAGGCAATGGACGAGTGGATAATGGGAGGACACGCTCAACTCCGGCAATGTGTGTGGCCTGAGGCGTTGCTTGATATTGCAGGGCAGACGGTGGCAATAGGGGCACTGGAGGCGGCAACGATTGTGCCTGCTCTGGCCATGGATATGGAGGGCAAGGGTTTGGGGAAGGAGAGAGTGCCTCTTGTGCCACTAGCGCGAGGGTCCAGGCGTATTAGGGGAGGACGCGTGAGGACAAGCACGATGTCCGAGCCGATGCAACCGTGGCCTAAATTTGGTGGATGGATAGGTCGGTCCGCGCACTCCGATCCGAATGGGTCACCCTGCACACTTCAGTCTGAATGGGTCACCCCGCTCGGCCAGCGTGCAGCTATCCGCCAGTCTGCGTGGACCAGTTCTAACGCCTAGTGATGTCCTAAGGGCATCTCCACCAGGTCGACCCAACCTGTCCCGGCATGTCCGAACCCGTCCACCCGGACCCGCGCGACGTGCGCGGCACCGCAGCGTCACGACCCATCCGTCCTGACGCGTTCGGATCGACCCATCCGTGCATCTAATTTGCATGAACACTGGGTCGTCCTGGACACGGCAAGCCTGTGCGTGTGTCCGACCATATCCACTGGCGGTCCCTCCCGCTAGTGTAACACAGGTCACTCCACTTCTCCCTCCCAAAAACCTCTCCCAAAATTACCACTGGCAGGAGCGGCGGGAAAGGCGATGGATCCTGCCGCCATGGTCGACGCTACGCCCTCCGGCGTTCCCGCCGCCAAGAAGCGCGGCCGGCTGAGGAAGCCTACGGCCGACATGACACCGGAGGAGTGGAAAATCGAGATGGTTAAGCGAGCTGGCCGGTGGCTTTTGGCGCAAGGTCAACTCGCCGAAGCCAAGCTCGAGAAGGAGCGCCGGGAGGAGAATGAGCGCATCCTCGCCACACAGAACAGGGCCAACCAAAAGGAGCTGGCAGTGGATGACGCCAAGCATGTCGTGCACATGATAAAGCAGGAGGCGATGACCGCCGCCTTCGGTGGCACACTGGCCTTTGGCGCTGGCGCCTTGTCCATGGACGGTGCATCCTCTACGAGCTCCGTCATGTCCACCCCTTGGGGCTAGCCTAGGACTCCATGCATGCGCACACCTTCGCTCGAAGGACACACTAGGATTGTCTCCTCGCTCTCCCTATTTTTCCATCCCCGCATGGCGTCGTCAGAGGAAGGAGAGCCCGCCATCGACCTAAACCGCACTCCAACAACCACTGACACAACCCCGGAGGCGTCGAAGAAGCAGCGGTCCATCTCCGCCACAGACATGCTGGCGCCAGTCAACCTGTTTGGCGAAATACCGGACACGTAGCTGACCGACGGAGGCACGGTATGATCGCACCATCTCTTTGCCTTTGCTAGCACACCGCTCCCGTCTCTTCACATAGGCCAAATTCGGTGCAGGATTTGGTGGCCAACGATGTTGATGATGCTATGAATGACATGATCAATGAGGGCGGGCAGGAGTATGTTGACGACCTTGGTGACGGCGCAGAGACGCAGCAACAGACACAGGCAGAGACGCAGGAGTAGGAGACATAGCAAGATGCGTACAACATTGTGAACGAGTCATTGTTCAGAAATGATGGCGCTTCCATGGGCGTGGGGGTCACTATCGCATCGCTGGCCACTTCACTTGCTGTTGCTCGTCGATACCAAGAGGTTGAGCCAATAAACCGCGAGCTACACCATCGAGGAGGACAAGGTCCTATTCAAGGCATGGATGGAGGTTTCACAAGATCCACTATGCGGCGCCGAGCAAAAGGGCTTTGCCTATTGGAAAAAGGTGGGCAAGTTCTTCCATGAGGCCCGGAAATACGGCAAGGACGCCTTCTTCAGCAATCGGAATGATCTCTCTCTCTCCAAGCGATGGGGCACCATCCATGCCGAGTGCAGCAAGTCCAAGGCTTCTACGAGATGGTGACGAGAAGGAAAATAAGTGGCATGTTGCCGGTTGACATGGTAAAACCCCTTCCTCTCCTTATCAATGTCTTGCATATGCATTGAGCCATTGTCGGCATCCATATGTATAGATCATGAAAGCAATGGAGCGCTTCAATACGGTGAATGACAACAAGGACTTCACGTTGACGCATTGTTGTACCTTGATCAAAGACTGCAAAAAAATGAGAGACTAGATATGCCCTTTGGAAAGAACTCGACAACAAGAAGAAGGGCAAGAGCAATGCTTCTACGGGTGGTGTCATCGACCTAGACGACGGCGGCAATGACGAAGGCTTCGCCAACCCTATAGGCGTCTGTGCCCACCAGCCTGGAGGCCACAAGGCTTCGAAGGCCAACATCGCCCGCTAGGCTGGTTTGTTGGCATTCCAGGAGACACTGGCGAAGATCATGGAGAAGAAGGAAGAGGCCATCGCCGAGAGGGAAAAGAGGCAGCGTAAAGAGAAAGAGGCCACCACCAAGGCATTTGTCGATCTCCAGACGAGGTCAATCGAGGCGGAAGATGCCAACGCCAAGGCTAGGCTAGCCGAGATCGAAGCGAAGAAAAGGGCGAGGGAGGCTGATGCCAAGGCCAAGTAGGGCCATGCCAGTTCTAGGGTGTTGGAGGCAGAGGCCAAGGCCAAGGAAGCCGAAGCCAAGATCATGGCTGAGGAGACTGCCATCATGCTCACCCACTTGGACACCATCGCGACCCCGATCGCAGGGCCTGGATCACTCGCAGGAAGCAGACCATCCATGCCTGTGATGCTTGAACGGCAATGGCGACGGCGGTTGCAATATTTTGGACATAGAAGCCGAATTCTTTTGGACATTGTTTATGATATTGCCTCCTTTTGTACATTTCAAAACCACTGGCCACTAGTTGGCAATGCCGAAAGGGCGACGGCACATGTCTGCCAATTTATCTGCCACTCAGTTTGTGTGCTATTGCATGTGAATTTGAGTGTTCAACAGCGTTGGCCAGCGATAGCACCGTGGAACGGCAGGCGCAGACATTTTAATCGCGCCGCTAGGCGAGGTCGTCCGAATAGGCCGGACCAAGGCCCCAAAATAACCGCGGGCCTGGCCAATCAATTCACACAAGACACCGTAGCCCCGTACGCGCCCGTACTACCGTACGATAGGATGCACATGCATGCTTTGTCAGTAAGCACCGAACTTTGTCATGATGCCGATACGGAAAAGTAGGTCTAAGCAGTCTAGCGTTTGGTTAGAGCACGAACTATGGAGGCAACAGTGACGGTAGCCTCAGGCTTACACATAGATAAAAATCAAAATAGCAGCTATTGAAGCCCACCACCATTCAACGGAGGTAACATGCTAGGACCCACCTCAATAGCTTTTCTGAATCTTATCTTGTCGTCATCCGGCTTCTCTCTCCATGCACCCCCTGCGTGAACTCACCCTCACCGTGCTTTAACCTTTACCGATCACTTTTACCAGTGAGGAAGCGGGATTCTCTGCAAGCGACCGTCTTTCTCTGCGAGCAGTTGGTATAGCTGAGCTGGAGGATCTGAATAGACGTGTTGAGCTAGGGCAGGCGTCCAACATGGAGCGTTGGCCGTGCCCTTACACTACGGTGCATTCCCACTTTGTATCATACAGAAAATGCCCGAATCCACATGGCCATGTTTGATGGCTGCCCGTCTTCATCGTCATGGCACAGTGGACACATAGTTGACCTCGCCACACCGCACGACATCCGTCGTGACATGCGACCCGCGTGTGTCCAAATCCAAATCCAAATCCAGATGTGGATGGTCTTTGCGTATACAACCATTAACCACGTGAGATGTGCCCAGCGCGAAGAGGTCACCGGATCAAGATTATTGCAAAATCTCCATCTCGACATGAAGAAAAACATGTGAAGGTACATTACTCTATGGTGTGTGTGAGCGCTCGTCTCAATGGTCAGTAGAAATGTAGAATGGACGGAAAGCAAGGCGAGGCTGGCCGACCGAAAATAAAGAAAGAAAGAAAATCAAAGAGTGAGACCAACTTATCCCGAAAACAAAGTAAAACGATCGAGGGTGGCAATGGAAAGGATGAAGCTGGGAGAATACGACTATACGTGCACACACACCGTTCATTGTCGGGGACATATGTACCTGCATTGCGAGGACATATGCAGAAATGCGTCGTTTTGGCGTAGGGTGGCGAGAGAAAGCGTTCCCCAGTTCGCTTCGCATCATTTTATAATCTCCAAATTCGCAAAACATCATAAGTAGAAACTGCCACTGCTACATGTTAGCAAACCCAGAAAAAAGAAGCACACACGTGATCGGGTTCGACGCCTTTCACGGCGTTCACACAGGCGTCGTTGCGGCGCGCCATGCAGGCCAACGTAGAAGCAATAATCATCGTGGCCTGCCAGAGAGAGTAGCGGCAGACCTCCCCAGCAACTGCGCCTGGACTCCGCCGATCCGTCATGACATGAGGTGCAGGATGTGGCCGCGTACGTAGGATATCAAATTGCGGCCCGAAAGTTGGGCGCCTAAGCAACGCGGTATCCAAGTTTCCCGAAATCAGCTGCGATGACTATAGTTGGTGTGCTAAATACTCAGAGGGTCTTTTTCGGCACGAATTTAACTTTACGTTTTAATACAAAATATTAGGTTAACGGCCATCAAGTTGGGCCCCCTGTCAGTTCTTGCCGTTATGTTGCTCCCGTCGCTTAGGTGTCAATTAAGCTTGCAGCGTTGGTGCCTGCATCTATTACGCGTCTTCTTCTTCCCCGGAGCGGCAATCTGTGATCGTGGCCATGGCGTAGAGCAGGGACGTGACGAACCTGCTCGGCCCCGCTCTCCTCCCAATCCCGAGTCAGAGCTCGCCCTCACCATGGACGCACCCATGGCACGGTGCGGGGACGAGAATTGGTTCCCGGTGAGATCTGTCACCGTGTCGACCATGCTCGGTTATGTTTTCCTCCTCTAGAATCCGAGCTCGCCGTCGCCGTGGTTGCACCCGCACCAATTCTGCAATCTCTGCTGAGATCTCTGTGGTAGCTCAAGTTTTGTCATGTTGGACCTGTTAGCGAATTCGAAGCTGGGCGGCGGCAACCCGTTGTTGAACCTGCAAGGAATTTGCTGAAGACTGTGTGCCGCTCCAAGGTCTTCGGTTGATGCCTTCGGCTTATGCCAACGTCCACCGCCGATGTGAGATCATTTAGTTACTTCAATACAAAATTTCGACCAATTTAACTTGTTGATGTATTCCTTGACAATTATAATATAATCGAGCACTAGAAATATTTTGTAGTGTGCATGAGCATGATCAGTAATATAATTAAACACTAGAAATTTTAAGGCACTCCATATAAAGGAGTAGATTAATATAGAAGGTTCACCAAAGACACCACGGATATATTGTCTTACATGCCACACACATGCAATAATTAACTAAAACAAAATAAAAGCAGGAGCGGCAGTAGGAGGCCAGGACACGGAGACGCCTAGCGGGGCAGGGGCACATCAGCAGGAGGCAGCGACAACCTAGTAGATGGGATACATGCCAGTCCTGATGTACTCCTAGAGGAATTTGCCGAAGGCTGCGTGCCGTGCCAAGATAATCTGCCTATGGCTTCTGCCTCCGGCTCTGGCAACACCCACCGCGTGCTGGATCATGCCCTCGAGGTCCACGTTGATTGCTCTGCCATAGAATGGGCAAAACAGTCTCCCCCTACGGTGGAAACGGATTAGCCCACACCGTAACCGCCTCAGCACGTAGCGGCTCTTGTTGTCCCTGGACACCTTGCTATCATCCACTTCATCATCATCCTCCTGTTGATTTTTAAGAACATAACTTAGAACTCATACATATGATTGAATTGTATTAGAACTCAAAATTGACAACATGTATATGTAAGACAATATATTCTTGGATATCAAAGATAAAGCATCTCAGCAATAGTTTGATCGGTTCATATATCGTTTCATCTCAACACAATGACAGATAATTGCATCAGAGTGTATGTAGAATAAAGATTGTGGCCTCATAAGTTTCTTCAAGGACGGCGTGAGTAAACCAAGTAACAATTGCACAACCTATATTGTTCTTGTACATCGCCCCAAGTTCACTAACTCATCCCTGAAAAAATCTGGCACCAATGTGTCTGCCTCTCTTTTGGGACAAATTTGAATCATTGGCCATAATAAGAAATTGAAATGTAATCGTACAAAACAATATTCAGGGATACACATAGTCAGGTACAAAAACAAGCCTAAATATTGTAATTATAAATAAAAAACCAAATAATTAATCTTTAGGTACATGTTAAAAATACTTATGATCAAAACCATGCATATACATATGCATCATACCAATCATTAAAAGACCAGAAACAATTCAAGGATCATATATGTAGTTCCATACGAGAATAAATCTAGGGCCTCATAATTTGTTTCAGAGATAGAGTTGGCGAACCAAAGTACCAACATCACAACCTATATTGTTTGTGTGCATTGCTGCCTCAGGTTCACCAACCCATCCCTAAAACACGACACCATCATATGTTTCTCCCCTTGAACTCTTTTGGGGAAAATTTCAATCATCTGCCTCAGTGACAAACTGAAATGTAATTCTTATACACTATGAATGCATGGAATAGATAATTCAAATATCATAGTTCTATGAATGTAGAATAAAGATTGCGGCCTCATAATTTTCTTCAGGGATGGCGTAAGCAAACTAAGTAACAACTGCATAGCTTATATTGATCTTGTACATGGCCCCAGGTTCGCTAACTCATCCCTGAAAAAATCTGACACCAATGTGTCTGCCTCTCTTTGGGGAAATTTGAATCATTGGCCACAATAAGAAATTGAAATGTAATAGTACAAAACAATATTCAGGGATATACATATGCATCATACGACGCATTCATAGATCAGAAACAATACAAAGGTATATATAGGTTCCATATGAGAAAAAATTAGGGCCTCATTTTTTTCAGAGATGGAGTCGGAGAACCAAAATACCAACAACATAACCTATATTGTTTATGTGCATTGTTGCCTCAGGTTCACTAATCATCCCTAAGAAAACGACACCATCAGATGCCCTTGCACTATTTTGGTGCAAAATTGAAACATTTGGTTCAGTAAGGAATAGAAATGTAATGTTATAGGCATGTTGTGTATCGAAATCAACACTCAACTAGCAAACTCAACTAGATGGCAGATGAGCAGACTGGGGTTTTGTGACTAGACGGGTTGGGGTTTTCTGACTAGATGGAAGATGCATCAATCGACCGATCGAACCATATATATACTACCCTACTTCAAGAGCAAAAGAAACTGTACATGATTGAGCAAATCCTATGTATGAATAGTGAAATCTGCGGCTGCGACTAGAGAAGCTAGCAATGTAGTACCTCGGACTCCTCATCAGGGACCTCCTCCTCAAACTCGTCATTCTCCGTGATTGCGTCGAACATTTCTTGGACGGTGATGGGGTCGTTGATGTAGAGAACCGGATTGCCTCCGCCTGTAGCCTGCCCCCCATCCAGATCTGCCGCAGGCACCACGACGTTGTCAGCCACGACGTTGTTGGCCACCTGCTGCTCGGCGGCGACGACTACTAGCTAGACGGATGAGCTCGAACCCACGACGACGTGGCGACGAGAGGCGTTCGTGCCCGGAGAAGACGCCTCTGCCTGCTTGGCGACGACCGAGCCATCTGTTGCTGCGCCTTCAACTGGCTTCAGCTCCGGCTCGTCTCCACGCGTACGGTTCATGGCGCACCTAGGGAAGGAGGTAGTGCAAGCGAGGGAGCTTCGGCGTGCGCGCTAGGTGCAGATTGGGGTCTTGGGACTAGACAGACTGGGGGAAAATGACACGAGCACATGGAAGAAGATGGTCGAGGGGGGTTATAAACACCGGACCGTTCGTAGTCCTCGAGTGGACACGTGTGGTGGGCAGGGGGCTACCACAATCTCCACTTTTTTGGGTTCCCTTTTTGAAACAGCCACGATCTCCACTTTAGAGCTGCATTGAAAACACGCTCATGGCAGACCTCGATTCCACTGCATGCAAGTGGTGCGGAACCAATTTCTAGCAACGTTAGATCTACTCGAGGGAAGCCCTTGACTCATGGAAGTTACTAGCGGTAGGGCCCAGTTGGAAGTGAGATTGAGAGCGCTGCGGAAAAATGGGATATGTCTTATTAAAATCAAGTGGCAATAAATTGCAGCGTCCCGTCGACAACCGTGCACTCGATGACCCCATTGCCCTGTGCATGTGTTGTAGTAGCAGTAGTAGCCTTTGCAGACTAGATTAAACGTGGCATGACCACTCGATGACTTTTTCCATGGACGTCAAGATGGTAGCTTGTTAACTGGCAGTTTGAAAGACTACCCTTTTCCTCTCTCGCTAAATAGATATGTTTCATTTTGCCCAAATTGGTAGAAAATCTAGAGAAGATTCTCTCTTCGATAATTCTTTCCCTTTTGGACCTCTTGTTGCCTCCGATCAGGTAGCAAATCTAGAGCAGCAAATCACACCAGGCAGAATACATTCATTCAAAAAACAAAACAAATGTAGATATAGTTGTGCGCAGCTAAATAGGATATGGCAATAGAAAGTAGGTTGCTTAACGAGGTTCGATGCATTCAGCCAGAAATAGGATGCAAGCAAAATATAGAAAATCAAAAGAAGCTGCTTAGCAGCAGCAGCCGCCGCAGCAGTAGATACATTCAAGGACACATCTAACCCCTCCTTCATGCGCCCGCGCCTCCGCCTCCTCCCTCTGGTGCTTCCTCCACTTCTTTCTGCCCAGTCCCTTTATCTTGGGGGCCTTGGGCCTAATTGGAGGCATGCGACCCTCTTTGATGGCTACCTGCTGGAGGTTTAGGAGGTGAATGCCGAGAGCCCGGTGTTCAGGGATGTAGGCATTGATGTTCACGGTCTCGCGCTCGCCGCCTTTGTGGATGTCGAAGCCCAGGGCCTCTACATGCTTCAGTAAGGAGTTGAAGTCTGTGCCGGCGAGAGTCACCTAGCAGAAGGCGATCCCCTTGCAGAAGGGGCAGCGCCAGGGGCCGGCCCTGAAGAAGGCGTCGTACTGGCCGGCTCGCAACCTCCTCAGCACTTGACGAGTCTTGGTGTGCATGGACTCGTCATCGCTGCATATGTCGCTGCCGGAAACCTATTGGAAGAAAAGGAAAATGGGGGAGTAGATGATGTAAGAAGATCGAGCAATCGAAATGCGAACAAGCGAATCCTAATAAACCAAGATCTAGCATCCAACGATGGGAACGGTAGAAGATGTCGGTGTCGTAGGGGTTCAGCAGAGCAATGTACTTATTTCGATCGTAGGTGCCCATGAAGTTCTTGATCTACTTGTGACCGGCGGGGGCCTCCTCATCGGGGGGGCTCCTCTTTGGCGGCTCCGTCGGTAGCGGGGACAGGGGCCTGGACGGGAATGGCGGCTCTCATCGATGCCTCGACTGGGGCCTGGACGGGGACGGCGGCTGCTTTCAATGCATCGAGGGGTACCGGCGACGAGACGGGGGCCTAGTCGGCGGCTACGTCGGTAGCGGGGACGGGGGCCTAGACGGGAACGGCGGCTGCCATCGATGGCTCGATTGGGGCCTGGACAGGGACGGCAGCTGCTTTCAACGTGTCGAGGGGGACCGGCGAGGAGACGGGGGCCTCCTCGCCGGCGGCCTCGGAGGCGACGATGGCCACTGTATCCTCCTCCGCCATCGCTGACGCAGACAGGGTATTCTCGGGAGTTTACAGGTGCTGGTGGGATAGTGGAGAGGGTTGCGTGGGGAGAGTGAGCGAGAGTGAGAGTGGGTGTGCGGAGAGGGGCTCTATAATTAAGGTGGATGGAAGCAAGGCACATTTCGTTGCACCACCGTGCAACGCGCCGCGTAGTCTACTGCACCGTGCACTGCGACACGCGCATGGTACGTCACGTTTTTTTCCTGGGCCATGCATGGCAGTTCTGTATTGAGCCGCATGCAAAGGGCGCATACACAATTTCTATGTACGAAGTTTGACACGACCCTAAAATTGGTGATAGTTAAAAGTGGAAATGTAGAGGGGAAGGTAGGTGGTTGTACGGCGAGATTTGTGGGGTTGTGCTAGATCGGGTAGAGGGATGTGTTGATGACTGCGAGTAACTCGATGAAGGCAGAGACATTAGGTCTCATCAAGGTCAGCTCTTCGGCCTCCGGCTAGCGCATGCAAGTTTCTTATGGTAGGGCCCAGTTGGAAGTGAGATTGAGAGCCGCTGCGTAAAAAATGGGATATGTCTTATTAAAATCAAGTGGCAATAAATTGCAGTTGTCCATCAATGACCGTGCACTCGATGACGCATGTGTTGTGGCGTAGTAGTAGTAGTAGTAGTAGTAGTAGTAGTAGTAGTAGTAGTAGCCTTTTCAGACTTGATTAAACATGAAATGACCGCTCGATTACTTTTTCCATGGACAGCATCGAGTTCCTTCTTGTAGAAGTCTCGCTAAGGGAGATGTCCGTGCTGTCTCACGCTGTATTGTGAAGGGTACGACGTGTGCAACGATCATTGTTGGATCGCACAGAATCAACGGTTGGTGCGCACGATCTGCGTGACAACTGTGACAACCAATCAGGGAGTAGCAGGCAGAGTGAGCACAAGTTTGGACTTCTATGAAAGATAGAGATCGGGGGGCAAAATTGAGTAGTATCAAAAAACCAAGGGCAAAACTGAGTAGTATAAAAATGGAAAGTGAGTGTCTTGTACAATGAAATACATCGTGGAATACATCAAATTATGTCAAGATAGATCCACTAGAGTTCTTCTCACAAACCACATATGGATACACCAGTGTCATTGCATGTGTTCTTCTCATGAACCACAACTAGATTCATTGCATGTCTGTTCTTCTCACAAACCACATAAGGATCCACCAGTGTCATTGGATGTGTGTTCTTTTCATGAACCACACCCAGTGTCATTGGATGTCAGTTCTTCTCACAAACCACACATGGATCCACCAGTGTCATTGCATGTCTGTTCTTTTCATGAACCACACCGAGTGTCATTGCATGTCTGTTCTTCTCACAAACCACATAAGGATCCACAAGTGTCATTGGATGTGTATTCTTTTCATGAACCACACATAGTGTCATTAGATGTCTGTTCTTCTCACAAACCACATAAGGGTCCACAAGTGTCATTGGATGCGTGTTCTTCTCATGAACCACACCTAGTGTCATTGGATGTGTGTTCTTCTCACAAACCACACATGGATCCACCAATGTCATTGCATGTGTGTTCTTTTCATGAACCACAGCTAGTCATTGCATGTCTGTTCTTCTCACAAACCACATATGGCTCCACCAGTGTCATTGCATGTGAGTTCTTCTCATGAACCACAACTAGAGTCATTGCATGTCTGTTCTTCTCACAAACCACATAAGGATCCACCAGTGTCATTGGATGTGTGTTCTTTTCATGAACCACACCCAGTGTCATTGGATGTCAGTTCTTCTCACAAACCACACATGGATCCACCAGTGTCATTGCATGTCTGTTCTTTTCATGAACCACACAGAGTGTCATTGCATGTCTGTTCTTCTCACAAACCACATAAGGATCCACAAGTGTCATTGGATGTGTATTCTTTTCATGAACCACACATAGTGTCATTAGATGTCTGTTCTTCTCACAAACCATATAAGGGTCCACAAGTGTCATTGGATGCGTGTTCTTCTCATGAACCATACCTAGTGTCATTGGATGTGTGTTCTTCTCACAAACCACACATGGATCCACCAATGTCATTGCATGTGTGTTCTTTTCATGAACCACAGCTAGTCATTGCATGTCTGTTCTTCTCACAAACCACATATGGATCCACCAGTGTCATTGCATGTGTGTTCTTCTCATGAACCACAACTAGAGTCATTACATGTATGTTCTTCTCACAAACCACATAAGGATCCACCAGTGTCATTGGATGTGTGTTCTTTTCGTGAACCACACCCAGTGTCATTGGATGTCAGTTCTTCTCACAAACCACACATGGATCCACCAGTGTCATTGCATGTCTGTTCTTTTTATGAACCACACCGAGTGTCATTGCATGTCTGTTCTTCTCACAAACCACATAAGGATCCACAAGTGTCATTGGATGTGTATTCTTTTCATGAACCACACATAGTGTCATTAGATGTCTGTTCTTCTCAGAAACCACATAAGGGTCCACCAGTGGTATTGGATGTGTGTTCTTCTCATCAACCACACCTAGTGTCATTGGATGTGTGTTCTTCTCACAAACCACACATGGATCCACCACTGTCATCGCATGTGTGTTCTTTTCATGAACCACAGCTAGAGTCATCGCATGTCTGTACTTCTCACAAACCACATATGGATCCACCAGTGTCATTGCATGTATGTTCTTCTCATGAACCACAGCTAGAGTCATTGCATGCCTATTCTTCTCAAAAACCACATAAGGATCCACCAGTGTCATTGGATGTGTGTTATTTTCATGAACCACACCTAGTGTCATTGGATGTGTGTTCTTCTCACAAACCACACATGGATCCACCTAGTGTCATTGCATGTCTGTTCTTTTCATGAACCACACATGGATCCACCAAGTTTGATTGCATGTTAGTTCTTCTCACAAACCACATAAGGATCCACCAGTGTCATTGCATGTATGTTCTTTTCATGAACCACACCCAGTGTCATCGCATGTCTGTTCCTCTAAACAAACCACACATGGATCCACCAGTGTCATTGCATGTGTGTTCTTGTAAACAAAACACACATGGATCCACCAGTATCATTGCATGCCTATTCTTTTCATGAACCACACCCAGTGTCATTGCATGTCTGTTCTTCTCACAAAGCACATAGGGATACACCAGTGTCATTGCATGTCTGTTCTTCTCATGAACCACATCCAGAGTCATCGCATGTCTGTTCTTCTCAGAAACCACATAAGGATCCACCAGTGGTATTGGATGTGTGTTCTTCTCATCAACCACACCCAGTGTCATTGGATGTGTGTTCTTCTCACAAACCACACATGGATCCACCAGTGTCATTGCATGTGTGTTCTTTTCATGAACCACAACTAGAGTCATTGCATGTCTGTTCTTCTCACAAACCACGTATGGATCCACCAGTGTCATTGCATGTGTGTTCTTCTCATGAACCACAGCTAGAGTCATTGCATGTCTGTTTTTCTCAAAAACCACATAAGGATCCACCAGTGTCATTGGATGTGTGTTATTTTCATGAACCACACCCAGTGTCATTGGATGTGTGTTCTTCTCACAAACCACACATGGATCCACCAGTGTCATTGCATGTCTGTTCTTTTCATGAACCACACATTGATCCACCTAGTGTGATTGCATGTCAGTTCTTCTCAAAAACCACATAAGGATCCACCAGTGTCATTGCATGTCTGTTCTTCTCATGAACCACACCCAGTGTCATTGCATGTCGGTTCCTCTAAACAAACCACACATGGATCCACCAGTTTCATTGCATGTGGTCATTTCATGTGTGTTATTTTAAACAAACCACACATGGATCCACCAGTATCATTGCATGCCTGTTCTTTTCATGAACCACACCCAGTGTCATTGCATGTCTGCTCTTCTCACAAACCACATAGGGATACACCAGTGTCATTGCATGTATGTTCTTCTCATGAACCACATCCAGAGTCATCGCATGTCTGTTCTTCTCAAAAACCACATAAGGATACACCAGTGTCATCGCATGTCTGTTCTTCTCATGAACCACATCTAGAGTCATTGCATGTATGTTCTTCTAACAAACCACATAAGGATCCACCAGTGTCATTGGATGTGTGTTCTTTTCATGAACCACACATAGTGTCATTGGATGTCTGTTCTATTCATAAACAACATAAGGATACACCAGTGTAATTGCATGTATGTTCTTCTTATGAACCACATCTAGAGTCATTGCATGTGTGTTCTTCTCACAAACCACACTTGGATCCGCCAGTGTCTTTGGATGTGTGTTCTTTTCAGGAACCACACCCAGTGTCATTGCATGTGTGTTCTTCTCACAAACCACACATGGATCCACCAGTGTCATTGGATGTGTGTTCTTTTCATGAACCACACACAGTGTCATTGGATGTCTGTTCTATTCATGAACCACATAAGGATCCACCCGTGTCATTGGATATGTGTTCTTTTCATGAACCACACCCAGTGTCATTGCATGTGTGTGCTTCTCACAAACCACACATGGATCCACCAGTGTCATTGGATGTGTGTTCTTTTCATGAACCACACACAGTGTCATTGGATGTCTGTTCTATTCATAAACCACATAAGGATCCACCCGTGTCATTGGATATGTGTTCTTTTCATGAACCACACCCAGTGTCATTGCATGTGTGTTCTTCTCACAAACCACACATGGATCCACCAATGTCATTGCATGTGTGTTGTTTTCATGAACCACAGCTAGTCATTGCATGTCTGTTCTTCTCACAAACCACATATGGATCCACTAGTGTCATTGCATGTGTGTTCTTCTCATGAACCACAACTAGAGTCATTGCATGTCTGTTCTTCTCACAAACCACATAAGGATCCACCAGTGTCATTGGATGTGTGTTCTTTTCGTGAACCACACCCAGTGTCATTGGATGTCAGTTCTTCTCACAAACCACACATGGATCCACCAGTGTCATTGCATGTCTGTTCTTTTTATGAACCACACCGAGTGTCATTGCATGTCTGTTCTTCTCACAAACCACATAAGGATCCACAAGTGTCATTGGATGTGTATTCTTTTCATGAACCACACATAGTGTCATTAGATGTCTGTTCTTCTCACAAACCACATAAGGGTCCACAAGTGTCATTGGATGCGTGTTCTTCTCATGAACCACACCTAGTGTCATTGGATGTGTGTTCTTCTCACAAACCACACATGGATCCACCAATGTCATTGCATGTGTGTTCTTTTCATGAACCACAGCTAGTCATTGCATGTCTATTCTTCTCACAAACCACATATGGATCCACAAGTGTCATTGCATGTATGTTCTTCTCATGAACCACAGCTAGAGTCATTGCATGCCTATTCTTCTCAAAAACCACATAAGTGTCCACCAGTGTCATTGGATGTGTGTTATTTTCATGAACCACACCTAGTGTCATTGGATGTGTGTTCTTCTCACAAACCACACATGGATCCACCTAGTGTCATTGCATGTCTGTTCTTTTCATGAACCACACATGGATCAACCAAGTTTGATTGCATGTTAGTTCTTCTCACAAACCACATAAGGATCCACCAGTGTCATTGCATGTATGTTCTTTTCATGAACCACACCTAGTGTCATCGCATGTCTGTTCCTCTAAACAAACCACACATGGATCCACCAGTGTCATTGCATGTGTGTTCTTGTAAACAAAACACACATGGATCCACCAGTATCATTGCATGCCTATTCTTTTCATGAACCACACCCAGTGTCATTGCATGTCTGTTCTTCTCACAAAGCACATAGGGATACACCAGTGTCATTGCATGTCTGTTCTTCTCATGAACCACATCCAGAGTCATCGCATGTCTGTTCTTCTCAGAAACCACATAAGGATCCACCAGTGGTATTGGATGTGTGTTCTTCTCATCAACCACACCCAGTGTCATTGGATGTGTGTTCTTCTCACAAACCACACATGGATCCACCAGTGTCATTGCATGTGTGTTCTTTTCATGAACCACAACTAGAGTCATTGCATGTCTGTTCTTCTCACAAACCACGTATGGATCCAGCAGTGTCATTGCATGTGTGTTCTTCTCATGAACCACAGCTAGAGTCATTGCATGTCTGTTTTTCTCAAAAACCACATAAGGATCCACCAGTGTCATTGGATGTGTGTTATTTTCATGAACCACACCCAGTGTCATTGGATGTGTGTTCTTCTCACAAACCACACATGGATCCACCAGTGTCATTGCATGTCTGTTCTTTTCATGAACCACACATTGATCCACCTAGTGTGATTGCATGTCAGTTCTTCTCAAAAACCACATAAGGATCCACCAGTGTCATTACATGTCTGTTCTTTTCATGAACCACACCTAGTGTCATTGCATGTCTGTTCCTCTAAACAAACCACACATGGATCCACCAGTGTCATTACATGTGGTCATTGCATGTGTGTTCTTGTAAACAAACTACACATGCATCCACCGGTATCATTGCATGCATGTTCTTTTCATGAACCACACCCAGTCTCATTGCATGTCTGTTCTTGTCACAAAGCACATAGGGATACACCAGTGTCATTGCATGTCTGTTCTTCTTATGAACCACATCCAGAGTCATCGCATGTATGTTCTTCTCATAAACCACATAAGGATACACTAGTGTCATTGGATGTGTGTTCTTCTCATGAACCACACCCAGTGTCATTGGATGTGTGTTCTTCTCACAAACCACACATGGATCCACCAGTGTCATCGCATGTGTGTTCTTTTCATGAAGCACAGCTAGAGTCATCGCATGTCTGTACTTCTCACAAACCACATATGGATCCACCAGTGTCATTGCATGTATGCTCTTCTCATGAACCATAGCTGGAGTCATTGCATGTCTGTTCTTCTCACAAACCACATAAGGATCCACTAGTGTCATTGGATGTGTGTTCTTTTCATGAACCACACCCTGTGTCATTACATGTCGGTTCTTCTCACAAACCACATAAGGATCCACCAGTGTCATTGCATGTCTGTTCTTTCGATGAACCACACCCAGTGTCATTGCATGTATGTTCCTCCAAACAAACCACATAAGGATACACTAGTGTCATTGCATGTTTGTTCTTCTCATGAACCACATAAGGATCCACTTGTGTCATTGGATATGTGTTCTTTTCATGAACCACACACAGTGTCATTGGATGTTTGTTCTTCTCACAAACCACATAAGGATCCACCAGTGTCATTGCATGTCAGTTATTTTCATGAACCACACATGGATCCACCCAGTGTGATTGCATGTCAGTTCTTATTACAAACCACATAAGGATCCACTAGTGTCATTGCATGTATGTTCTTTTCATGAACCACACCCAATGTCATTGCATGTCTGTTCCTCTAAACAAAACACACATGGATCCACCAATGTCATTGCATGTCTGTTATTTTCATGAACCACACATGGATCCACCCAGTGTGATTGCATGCTAGTTCTTCTCACAAACCACATAAGGATCCACTAGTGTCATTGCAAGTATGTTCTTTTTATGAACCACACCCAGTGTCATTGCATGTGTGTTCCTCTAAACAAACCACACATGAATCCACCAGTGTCATTGCATTGGTCATTGCATGTGTGTTCTTCTAAACAAACCACACATGGATCCACCACTATCATTACATGCCAATTATTTTCATGAACCACACCTAGTGTCATTGCATGTCTGTTCTTCTCACAAACAACATGGGGATACACTAGTGTCATTGCATGACTATTCTTCTCATGAACCACATCCGAAGTGATCGCATGGCTATTCTTCTCACAAACCACATAAGGATACAACAGTGTCATTGCATGTCTGTTATTCTCATGAACCACATCTAGAGTCATTGCATGTCTGTTCTTCTCACAAACCACATAAGGATCCACCAGTGTCATTGAATGTGTGTTCTTTTCATGAACCACACACCGTGTCATTGGATGTCTTTTATATTCATAAACCACATAAGGATCCACCCGTGTCATTGGATGTGTGTTATTTTCATGAACAACACCTTGTGTCATTGCATGTGCGTTGTTCTCACAAACCACACATGGATCCACCGGTGTCATTGGATGTGTGTTCTTTTCATGCTCCACACATGGATCCACCCAGTAGTGATTGCATGTTAGTTCTTCTCACAAACCACATAAGGATCCACCAGTGTCATTGCATGTCTGTTCTTTTCATGAACCACACCCAGTGTCATTGCATGTTTGTTCCTCTAAACAAACCGCATAAGGATACACCAGTGTCATTGCATGTTTGTTCTTCTCACAAACCACATAAGGATCCACTAGTGTCATTGGATGTGTGTTCTTTTGATGAACCACACACAGTGTCATTGGATGTTTGTTCTTCTCACAAAGCACATAAGGATCCACCAGTGTCATTGGATGTGTGTTCTTCTCATGAACCACACCCAATGTCATTGGATGTGTGTTCTTCTCATGAACCACACGCAGTGTCATTGGATGTGTGTTCTTCTCACAAACCACATAAGGATCCACCAGTGTTATTGCATGTGTGTTCTTTTCATGAACCACAGCTAGAGTCATTGCATGTCTGTTCTTCTCACAAACCACATATGGATCCACCAGTGTCATTGCATGTGTGTTCTTCTCATGAACCACAGCTAGATTCATTGCATGTCTGTTCTTCTCACAACCCACATAAGGATCCACCAGTGTCATTGGATGTGTGTTCTTTTCATGAACCACACCCAGTGTCATTGCATGTCTGTTCTTCTCACAAAGCACATAGGGATACACCAGTGTCATTGCATGTCTGTTCTTCTCATGAACCACATCCAGAGTCATCGCATGTCTGTTCTTCTCAGAAACCACATAAGGATCCACCAGTGGTATTGGATGTGTGTTCTTCTCATCAACCACACCCAGTGTCATTGGATGTGTGTTCTTCTCACAAACCACACATGGATCCACCAGTGTCATTGCATGTGTGTTCTTTTCATGAACCACAACTAGAGTCATTGCATGTCTGTTCTTCTCACAAACCACGTATGGATCCACCAGTGTCATTGCATGTGTGTTCTTCTCATGAACCACAGCTAGAGTCATTGCATGTCTGTTTTTCTCAAAAACCACATAAGGATCCACCAGTGTCATTGGATGTGTGTTATTTTCATGAACCACACCCAGTGTCATTGGATGTGTGTTCTTCTCACAAACCACACATGGATCCACCAGTGTCATTGCATGTCTGTTCTTTTCATGAACCACACATTGATCCACCTAGTGTGATTGCATGTCAGTTCTTCTCAAAAACCACATAAGGATCCACCAGTGTCATTGCATGTATGTTCTTTTCATGAACCACACCCAGTGTCATCGCATGTCTGTTCCTCTAAACAAACCACACATGGATCCACCAGTGTCATTGCATGTGTGTTCTTGTAAACAAAACACACATGGATCCACCAGTATCATTGCATGCCTATTCTTTTCATGAACCACACCCAGTGTCATTGCATGTCTGTTCTTCTCACAAAGCACATAGGGATACACCAGTGTCATTGCATGTCTGTTCTTCTCATGAACCACATCCAGAGTCATCGCATGTCTGTTCTTCTCAGAAACCACATAAGGATCCACCAGTGGTATTGGATGTGTGTTCTTCTCATCAACCACACCCAGTGTCATTGGATGTGTGTTCTTCTCACAAACCACACATGGATCCACCAGTGTCATTGCATGTGTGTTCTTTTCATGAACCACAACTAGAGTCATTGCATGTCTGTTCTTCTCACAAACCACGTATGGATCCAGCAGTGTCATTGCATGTCTGTTCTTCTCATGAACCATAGCTAGAGTCATTGCATGTCTGTTTTTCTCAAAAACCACATAAGGATCCACCAGTGTCATTGGATGTGTGTTATTTTCATGAACCACACCCAGTGTCATTGGATGTGTGTTCTTCTCACAAACCACACATGGATCCACCAGTGTCATTGCATGTCTGTTCTTTTCATGAACCACACATTGATCCACCTAGTGTGATTGCATGTCAGTTCTTCTCAAAAACCACATAAGGATCCATCAGGGTTATTGCATGTCTATTCTTCTCATGAACCACACCTAGTGTCATTG
Organism: Avena eriantha; assembly: GCA_910589775.1. Classification (NCBI taxonomy): domain Eukaryota; kingdom Viridiplantae; phylum Streptophyta; class Magnoliopsida; order Poales; family Poaceae; genus Avena; species Avena eriantha. The sequence goes on along the minus strand of OU342742.1, from coordinate 453,320,307 downwards.
CATGTCTGTTCCTCTAAACAAACCACACATGGATCCACCAGTTTCATTGCATGTGTGTTATTTTAAACAAACCACACATGGATCCACCAGTATCATTGCATGCCTGTTCTTTTCATGAACCACACCCAGTGTCATTGCATGTCTGCTCTTCTCACAAACCACATAGGGATACACCAGTGTCATTGCATGTATGTTCTTCTCATGAACCACATCCAGAGTCATCGCATGTCTGTTCTTCTCACAAACCACATAAGGATACACCAGTGTCATCGCATGTCTGTTCTTCTCATGAACCACATCTAGAGTCATTGCATGTATGTTCTTCTAACAAACCACATAAGGATCCACCAGTGTCGTTGGATGTGTGTTCTTTTCATGAACCACACATAGTGTCATTGGATGTCTGTTCTATTCATAAACAACATAAGGATACACCAGTGTAATTGCATGTATGTTCTTCTTATGAACCACATCTAGAGTCATTGCATGTGTGTTCTTCTCACAAACCACACTTGGATCCGCCAGTGTCTTTGGATGTGTGTTCTTTTCAGGAACCACACCCAGTGTCATTGCATGTGTGTTCTTCTCACAAACCACACATGGATCCACCAGTGTCATTGGATGTGTGTTCTTTTCATGAACCACACACAGTGTCATTGGATGTCTGTTCTATTCATAAACCACATAAGGATCCACCCGTGTCATTGGATATGTGTTCTTTTCATGAACCACACCCAGTGTCATTGCATGTGTGTTCTTCTCACAAACCACACATGGATCCACCAGTGTCATTGGATGTGTTTTCTTTTCATGAACCACACACAGTGTCATTGGATGTCTGTTCTATTCATAAACCACATAAGGATCCACCCGTGTCATTGGATATGTGTTCTTTTCATGAACCACACCCAGTGTCATTGCATGTGTGTTCTTCTCACAAACCACACATGGATCCACCAGTGTCATTGCATGTGTGTTCTTTTCATGAACCACAAATAGATCCACCCAGTGTGATTGCATGTCAGTTCTTCTCACCTACCACATAAGGATCCACCAGTGTCATTGCATGTCTGTTCATTTTATGAACCACACCCAGTGTCATTGCATGTCTATTCCTATAAACAAACCACATAAGGATACACCAGTGTCATTGCATGTATGTTCTTCTCACAAACCACATAAGGATCCACCAGTGTCATTGAATGTTTGTTCTTTTCGTGAACCGCACACAGTGTCATTGGATGTTTGTTCTTCTCACAAACCACATAAGGATCCATCAGTGTCATTGGATGTGTGTTCTTATCATGAACCACACCCAGTGTCATAGGATGTGTGTTCTTCTCACAAACCACATAAGGATCCACCAGTGTCATTGCATGTGTGTTCTTTTCATGAACCACCGCTAGAGTCATTGCATGTCTGTTCTTCTCACAAACCACATATGGATCCACCAGTGTCATTGCATGTGTGTTCTTCTCATCAACCATAGCTAGAGTCATTGCATGTTTATTCTTCTCACAAACCACATAAGGATCCACCAGTGTCATTGGATGTCTTTTCTTTTCATGAACCACACCCAATGCCATTGGATGTCAATTCTTCTCAGAAACCACACATGGATCCACCAGTGTCATTACATGTATGTTCTTTTCATGAACCACACATGGATCCACCTAGTGCGATTGCATGTCAGTTCTTCTGACAAACCACATAAGGATCCACCAGTGCCATTGCATGTCTGTTCTGTTCATGAACCACACCTAGTGTCATTGCATGGCTGTTCCTCTAAACAAACCACACATGGATCCACCAGTGTCATTGCATGTGGTCATTGCATGTGTTTTCTCCTAAACAAACCACACATGGATCCACCAGTATCATTGCATGCATGTTCTTTTCATGAACCACACCCAGTGTCATTGCATGTCTGTTCTTCTCACAAACCACATAGGGATACACCAGTGTCATTGCATGTATGTTCTTCTCATGAACCACATCCAGAGTGATTGCATGTCTGTTCTTCTCACAAACCACATAAGGATACACCAGTGTCATTGCATGTCTGTTCTTCTCATTAAACACATATAGAGTCATTGCATGTTTGTTCTTGTCACAAACCACATAAGGATCCACCAGTGTCATTGGATGTGTTTTTTTTTCATGAACCACAAACAGTGTCATTGGATGTATGTTCTATTCATAAACCACATAAGGATCCACTAGTGTCTTTGGATGTGTGTTCTTTTCATGAACCACACCCAGTGTCATTGCATGTGTGTTCTTCTCACAAACCACACATGGATCCACTAGTGTCATTGGATGTGTGTTCTTTTCATGAACCACAACCAGTGTCATTGCATGTGTGTTCTTCTCAGAAACCACACATGGATCCACCAGTGTCATTGGATGTTGTCGTGGAAATGTCCACGGCAGTCGCTGCTACTGGCAGCGATTGATTGTAACGTGAGGAAGATTTGGCGGCCATCTGCGGTGCGAGATGGGACGGATGCACATGGGATTACCCAGGTTCGCCCCCCGGAGGGTAAAGACCTACTCCTGCTAGATTAGATTATTGGAGAGCGAGTTACAGGGGTGGCAAGCTCGCCGTCTAAGCAGCGAGTTGCTTGAGGGGGTGTATGATGGAAGGTGAGTCCTTAGGATACCCTAGGGAGGTTTATATAGGAGTCACCTTGCTAGGGTTTACAAGTAACAACCGAGCCAGATATGGACTCGGAGGCTTTTTGACCTAATCTGACTTGGCTTCAGTTATGCTTCTGGGCCTTCAGCTTCCAGTCGCCAGGCTTCTCCTTCAGTCTTAGTCCAGTCGCCATCCTTCAGGCACTCTCATAGGCCCTTCGGCCCAATCGGAACGTCCTGCTTGGCATACCCCTTTTTGCATATCCCCATCAGTAGCCCCGGGGCCATCGTTGATTCAGGCGCAGGTGTCCCTTTGGCGATCGAAGTAGGCGAGCCCAATTTGGACGCCTAGTCGAATCGGCGATGGACTCCATTAAAACCAAGGAGAATTTCCCCAGGCTTCCACTCGCCACCCCGACGAATGTTACTACTATGAAGTCACCGCTTCGGCGAGTGGAGATGACTAGCGGGTAGCGGGTGGAATGGAGGAGTTGCACCGTCAGTCCTGGTCAAACTATCCGTTGGAATTTCCAACGGTAACTTCGGCGCAATTACCGTGAGTAACGGCTACCCCGATATTGGTGGGTGGCGTTCCCATATAAGGGGAGTGATGATTCAGTTCTACAAATCCTTCCCCGCATTCTTCATTCTCCCATATCCATTCTTCCTGTCTTCAATCTTCCTTCCTTCAACCTTCCGATTCGTCCTTTCCGCACCGTACGATTCCACGTCCTACCTGATGGCGCCTCCCAAAGGCTCATGGGGAAAATCCAAATGCACCACAGCCCAGCTCATGTCCTTCGAGGACGCCGGAGTCCTCCGCAAGGGGAACTGGCGGGTTCCCCCCTCCTCCGAGACCGAGCCGAAGCCGCGAGCCGGCGAATTCATCTGCTTCCCCAGCCACCTAGAAAGGGGTCTGGGATTCCCCACCTCGCTCTTCTTCCGGCACTTTTGCGCGTATTACGCGATCAAACCGTCGGATCTCGGCCCGCACAACATCGAGCAGCTGGCAATCTTCGTCGCCTTCTGCGAGTGCTATCTCGGCTGCAGACCGTATTTTCTGCTATGGTTGGAGCTCTTCCATGGCCGCATCGGGCGCAAGACGTCAGGTGGCTTGATATTGGCCGCAGGCGGCGTCACGTTCCAATTGAAGCCGAAGGCTAATTTCATCAAGCTCCTTCTGCAAAAGAAGGCTGCTAGCGAGTGGAAGAAGAGCTGGTTCTACGTAAAAGAATCCACTCCATCCGGCGAGGTGGCACTTCCCGAGTTCATCGCCGAGAGGAGCGAGCCTCACCGGTTGGCGCCCAAGAAGCTTCCCGAAGACCAGAGGATGGTCGTCGCGGAAATGATGGACCAGATCGAAAAGCTGAAGGACCAGGTGTTGACTTTGATCAATCTTTACAACTACTGGCTTGGGCGGCGCCTAGTTCCGCTAGCGTCTCGGTCGCATTGGATGTAAGAATACAGCGGGAAGCACGACCCCTCCCGAACCAGCAAGGAATCATGGGAGGCTGAGGACTACAAGGCCGCCCTGAAAAAGATCACTAACGCGGAGTTCACCAGCGTGTCGGTCGGGCTCGCCCCATACACTCCCGTGAAGAATGAAGCCCCGATAGTACTCCCTAGTCTCTATTTCTGGACCTCAATTCTTAGTCGTTGCCTTTGGTGTCTACTCGTGGTGGTTCTCAGCTGTTTCAGGTGTTGGAGGGCTAGCTTCCTCCGCTCGATGAAGAGGTTCCCCAGGAGCTCGAGGAGGACTCCGAGGGAGACTCTTTCGATAGCGATGGGGAGGAGGAGGAGGTTCCTCCCCCAGCGCATGTGGCTCGCAAGACTCGCATGCAGAAACAGCGCGAGTTTGAGGCAAGTCGCAGCCTAGATGAACACAACGGAGGCGATGAGGTCGCGCAGGAGCATACATCCCGGCGTACTGCTACACCGTCGAAGCCCGTACTCAAGCCCAAGTCACCAGCGAAGAAGCCAATGTTGCCATCCAAATCGGCGGTGGTGTCTGAGTCAGATGATGACTCTGACGATGAAGACACTCCCGAAGTCTCGTGCAAAGCCCCAGAGGACGCGATCCCGACGAAGGGGTTGGAGGGCGAGGAGACCGAGGCAGCGGTAGAGGTTCCCCTGGCGGTGATTGCGCCAACGGTTTTAGGGGTCCCAAGCCAGGAAGCAGCTGAGGCAGCGATGTCTAAGTCGCCGCAACCATCGAGAGCGGCAGCGTCGTCGGAGCCGGAGATTCCGGTGACTGCAGCTTCGTCGTCGAGGAAGCCTACGGTGTCGTGGGTTTCAGACGTATTTGAGAGGGGGCTCACTCGCAAGCTAGGTCCAGAATTAGACAAGCTTGCCCACATCAGCACCGGCCTCCGTGTTCTCCCGGTCGCTAAGTGAGTATTGGTTCTTCATTCCGACTCGCCTCTTGTTTTTGTATTGTCGTTATATTGACTGTGGGAATTCGGGCAGATCTGGATCCAAGAAGATTGGCCGTCCTTCGGTGGCGAAGATTCCGCCGGCCGCCACCACGGGAGAGGGCGACCTCCCCAAGAAGAGAAAATCCGCCGGAGATGTGGCGACCGCGGAAGGCGCGAAGAAGCAGAAGGGGGTGCCGACGACGCCACAGCCATGGACGTCGCCGCGGAGCCTGATGTTGCGGCAGTCGCCGAAGAAGTGGTGGCGGCGCGATCGGAGCCGGTCTTGGTTGCGGCCGCGCCGGAAGCGCCAGCCCCGACAACTAGTGCCCCCGCCAGAGCGTCGACGACGTTCCCGTGCTTCATGGCTAGGGGGTTTCCAGGCATGGCGGACACCCAGTCTCCACAGAGTCCGGAGATCGTGGACATGGACATTGGGTCCCGTTGTGGCCGCACTTCCTTCACGATCCCGTCGACTAACGCTGGAGAACTTCACAGTGGCGCCGCTATTCAAGTATGTCCAGTCCTCGAGTTCGTAGTCGCTGAATTTCAGCGGCTAGGAACTGAACTTCTTTCTACTCTCCAGTCCCCAAATTCGTAGTCGCTGAATTTCAGCGGCTAGGAATTGAACTTTTTTCCTACTCTCTAGTCCCCGAGTTCTTAGTCGCTGAATTTCAGCGGCTAGGAACTGGATGTTGATTTTGGTAAGTGCTTAGGTGTGTTGTTTGTTTGGAGGGTTTGCAAAGGGAATCGATCAATCGGCAGGCCGCAAGGGAGCGCTTGGAGCGGGATCTGCGCGAAGCGCAGGAGGCAAACCAGCGGCTTTAGGAAACTATTGGTAAGTATCTGCTTTTCTTTCCTTTCCTTTGTCAAGTGTGAACTATTGGTGTATGGCGCGATGATGGTTTCTCTTTCAGATGGTTTCTCGGCTGCAATTTCCAAGGCCCGCGAAGGGTATGTTCCAGTCGCCGAGCTGGACGCGGCGAATGGGAGAATTGCCTCCCTGATCCAAGACTTGGAGGAGGCGAGAGCGGCCTCAGTTTCTTCGGAGGACCGAGCGAAGGCTGCTGTCGCTGCGGCTGAGGAGGAACGCAAGGCCGCAGATTTGATTATCAGGGGGCTGCACAAGGAGCAAGCCGCCTTGGAGAAGCATGTCACCGAGAACTGCCGCAAACTCCTTGGTGAGGCTCCATCTTTGCCTGACTTGTTCGGCGAGTCCCTAATTGGGGAGGTCCGTAGTTTCACTGACGTCTGATTTTGCAACTGTGATAGGCCAAAGCGACCCGGTGGTTTAGACCTTCAACGCTTCGCAGTGCGTGACTACCGTGGTGAACGCGGCCACGGCTTCGGCGTTATGTGTCCAAGCGGTTCTTCAAGGCATGTCCCCCACCGAGGTTATTCCTGGGGGGCTTACGGAGGTGTGGTGCTATCTGGAGGAGGTGCCTGTCGTCGTGGAGTGGATGGCGCGCTTGGCGTTCAGGCGCGGGGCCACCACGGTGTTGAGCTTCGGTCTCGCCCACTTCCCCGACGACTTCGACCTTGACGACGTGACGAGTGGCTACCCATCGGCGACCAGCATGGTGGAGATGTCAGAGGTACTGAAGCTGACTGCAAAGGCCGCCCCTTACACCGATCGGGTCTTGGCTATGGGGGATCTGTTGCCATACCAGGAGACGGTGTTGGCGCTTGGCGACCCTGAGCTGGAGCATCGCGATATGAAGTCGGAGCAGCCCTTCCGGTCGGTGTTGTCGAAGTCGCTGACGACGTACTCGACAAACCCGTGGCAGCCTTTTGTTCGTGTCAAGGGGGGGTGGTGGTTCTTCATCAGGACCTGTGGAATAAACAATTGTAGTTGGGCAGTTTGTGATGTATGCCAGGTGGCAACTATTGTAGTGTATTTTGTAATGTATGCCAAGAGGAGTCAATCGACTCGTATTGCGACTAGGGTTGTGTGGTGTGTTTATTTTTGATTGAGTGAGTCCCCGAGCGCGTCCTCCCTTTCATGGGGTATAACTCGATTGTATACTTTTGTGTTTTGTTTTGGTTGTGCATTGTTTTATCTCTCGCGACTTCTGAGTGGCGAGTCCCCGAGCGCGAGTGGGATTGTTTTGTAGGCGAGTTCCCGAGCGTGGTGCTCAACCATATTGGTCGCGTTCCTGTTGTAGATTGTTGATGTGTTGTTTGTAACGCATCTCCTCCCCTAGCCCAGAGGGCCAGTCGCTTGGCGAGTCCAAGGCAGCTCTCTTACTTGGTGTGTTCCCGAGCCGCGTGGGGGTTCCTGTTTTGTGGAGTCCCCGTGCATGGTACTTAACCGTTCGAGTCGCTTTGCGCGAGGATGGGAGGGACAGGTCGCTGTGAGAAGCGTATACCGGTTGTCTTGGCACGGTGGGCCAGTCGAGCTAGGCGACTCCAGGCAGCTCCGGGTTGGCGTTTTCGTGGACGACCCAAGGCTCGAGTATTTCCGGTGCCCTTGTGCCACACTACTTAGCCATGCGGGTCGCTCGACCAGAGGTTGACTTCCATGAGTAGCATATTGCTAATATGTACGAGTGCGAGTGGCACAAGGATATGGCGAGTAGACACAATTTGTGTGATCCAAATGAATTTCATTATATATGCCAGCTGAGTACAATTTGAGGTTCTATGTATAGAACTTTCTAAGGAGGTGTGCATGCATTTCTTGTCTTGGGCCAGTCGTAGGACCAGGTCGCCTTCCTAGAAGGTGCGAGTTCGTACTCGGCGGTTGTGGTAGCGGCGGAGTCCTTGCTGGTATATGGTGGTGCGAGAGTGAGCTAGGTCGCGTGCCTCGTCGAGTTGATCGATGCTGTCTTGGCGGGCGATTTCATTGGTCGCCTCGACGTAGTTGGCGACTCGAGGTGAATCATGTTCCAGGTCAGTTGGCATTACGGCCTCGGCACCGTACACCATGAAGAAGGGTGTGAACCCAGTGGAGCGATTGACGGAAGTGTGGATCCCCCATATTACAGAGGGGAGCTCGTCGACCCAGCATCCTGGGGTGCGCTCGAGGGGCACCTGGAGTCGCGGCTTGAGCCCGTGGAGGACGCTCTGGTTGGCGCGTTCTGCTTGGCCATTTGACTCCGGGTGGGCTACTGAAGTGAGGTCGAGTCGTACGCCATGTTCTTCACAGAATTCCGCCATGGCCCCTTTGGCGAAGTTTGTGCCGTTGTCTATGATGATGTTGTGCGGGTAGCCGTATCGGTAAATGAGCTCGCGTAAGAACTTGGTGGCCGTCTTGCCGTCGCACTTTTTTATTGGCTTGGCCTCGACCCATTTGGTGAACTTGTCGACCGCGACCAGGAGATGGGTAAAACCAGATGGGGCCTTCTTGAACGGGCCTACCATGCCCATGCCCCATACGGCGGATGGCCTTGTAATGGGGATGGTCTTGAGTGCCGAACCAGGGAGGTGCGTCTGGTGGGCGTACTTCTGGCAGCCGACGCATCGCTGGACGATGTTGGTGGCGTCGACGTGTGTGGTGAGCCAGTAGAAACCGTGCCACATGGCTTTGGCGACTAGCGACTTGGCATCGGCGTGATGGCCGCAGTCGGCGGCGTGAATGTCCTAGAGGATCTTGCGGCCTTCTTCTGGCTATACGCAGCGCTGGAACACGCCATTCAAGCTGCGTCTGTGGAGCTCGCCGTTGATGATGATGAAGGATTTGCAGCGGCGCACGATCATTCGCGCCTTAGTCTCATTGCTTGGTAGGATCTTGTGCTCCAGGAAGGCGACGTATCGTGCTGTCCAGTCGCTAGGCTCCACAACCATGGCGACTAGGGCCGGCTCTGGTTGCAACGGTATCCCGACATCAATCTCCTTTGGTGGGCTTACCGAAGGTTTGTGGATGGTGTCGAGGAAGACACCTGCTGGTGGCGCTTGTCGGGCCAACCCGATGCAGGAGAGGGTGTCTGCCTCCTCGTTCTTGCATCTGTCAATCCACTCGACAGAATAGCCGTCAAAGTGCCCTCCCAGCTGGTCTACCACTTGGCAGTACGCAATCATTGTTGGAGGGACGGCGTCGCATGTCCCGGTGACCTGGTCGGTGATTAGGTCGGAGTCGCCATAGCATCGTAAGCGGTTGACGTTCATCTCCTTAGCGGCTCTCATGCCGTGAAGGAGGGCCTCGTATTCTGCCATGTTGTTGGTGCAGGGCTTGAAGTTGAGGTGGAGCACGTAGCGGAGCTTGTCTCCTTTGGGAGAGGTCAGTATGACCCCTGCCCTTGCGCCATCGGCGTTCTTGGAGCCGTCAAAATGGAGCGACCAGTAGTGGAGGTATGGGAGCTTCTCCGGCTGCTGTGCTTCTTCCCAATCTGCGAGGAAATCAGCTAGGGCTTGTGACTTGATCGCTTTGCGGGGCTCGTATTTGATGTTGTGGACGCCAATTTCGATGGCCCACTTGGCGACTCGCCCAGTCGCCTCGCGGTTGCGTATTATGTCCTGCAGAGGTGCGGAGGAAACCACCATGACCGGGTGCTCATGGAAGTAGTGTGGGAGTCGCCGTTGAGCTCGGAATACCGCGTACACCAGTTTTTGGTACTGCGGCTAGCGCTGTCTTGAATCTATCAGGACTTCACTGATGTAGTAGACAGGGCGCTGTATGAGGCGCTCCTTTCCCTCCTCCAGTCGTTCGAAGACCATCACGGCGCTGACGACTCGAGTGGAGGCCACGACGTAGACGAGCATTGGCTCTTTGTCGAGTGGAGCGGTGAGGAGTGGAGCCGCGAGTAGCACTTCTTTGAGAGCTTTGAGTGCGTCGTCGGCTTCCACGTCCCATTGGAACGTGGGGTTCTTGCGCATCAGGCGGTAGAGGGGCATTGCCTTCTCGCCTAGTCGCGGGATGAAGTGACTGAGGGCCGCGACTCGCCCTGCCAACTTCTGGATGTCATGCAGGCACTCGGGTTTCTCGAGTCGCGCGATTGTGTCGATCTTGGTGGGGTTGGCTTCGATGCATCACTTGGAGACTACATATCCCAGGAGCTATCAGGTGGGGACACCGAAGGTGCATTTTCCGGGGTTCATCTTGATGTTGTACCTCCACAGGTTTGCGAAGGTTTCGGCCAAGTCGTCGAGCAGGTCATCCTGGCGGGTGGATTTTACCACCATGTCGTCGATGTAGACGTGAATGTTGCGGCCAATTTGGCTCGCTAGGCACTCCTGCATGCATCTCTGGTATGTGGCGCCGACATTCTTGAGGCCGAACGTCATGGCCGTGTAGCAGAAGGCGCCGAATGGCGTGATGAACGCCATCTTCTCCTCATCCTGGACCGCCATCTTGATCTAGTTATAACCATAGTAAGCGTCGAGGAAGCATAGCGACTCCGATCCCGCGGTCGAGTCAATGATCTGATCGATGCGCGATAGGACTCCTCCTCCTTCGGGCAGGCGCTGTTGAGGTTGGTGTAGTCAATACACATTCTCCATGTGTTGTTCTTTTTTAGAACCAGGACTGGGTTCCAGCAACTTGGAGTATTTTATTGGCCAAATGAAGCCTGCAGCTAGCAAGCGGTGTACTTCTTCGGTGATTGCTCGATGACGCTCTTCATTGAAGTGTCGTAGCAACTGTTTTACTAGTCGCACTTTGGGGTCGGCGTTGATTTTGTGCTCAGCGAGTTCCCTCGGGACACCTAGCATGTCAGATGGCTTCCATGCAAAGATGTCGCGGTTCTCACGGAGGTACCCGATGAGCGTGCTTTCCTATACGGGGCTCATGTGCGCCCCGATGGTGACCGTCTGGCTGGAGTCGCCTGGGACGAGCTCGACGGTGCGGGTGTGTGTGGTCCCCTCGAGCATGGAGTTCGCGGCGGTTGGTTTCTACAGGATGGTGGGGTCGTCCTTGTTGATGTTGCCCGCGTATTTCGCAAGCTCTTCCGCGTGGTCGGTCTCCACAGCGATGACGGTGTTGGCGAGCTCGGCTCCTTTGTCCTCGCATTCCACAGCCATGTCGGGGTAGCCGTGGACGGTGATGATGCCGCTTGGCCCTAGGAGCTTCATCATGTTGTACGTGTAGTGGGGGGTCGCCATGAACTTTGTGAATGCCTGGCGACCCAGGACGCAGTGGTAGGGGCTGTGGATGTTCACCAGCTCGAATATGATCCTCTCCGTGCGGTAGTTTACCGGAGTGCCGAAGGTGACTGGCAGCGTCACTTTTCCGATCGGGTACGCAATCCGACCGGGGAAGATACCGTGGAAGGTCGTCAGGGTTGGCTCAATGGTTGTTTCTGGGAGCTGGAGCCTCTTGAATGTGTCTAGCGGGCATTAGCGACAAAGTCGACTCGCCCGTCCGTGCGGCGCTTGCCGGTGATGCGGGTGTTGCTGTAGCGCATATCGCGTAGGCGCCCGCTATCGTGGATGTTGGTCCGGTGTCTTCCTCCCGACTCGTCGTCAGAGTCTTGGTTCGGGTCCTCCTCCGCGTAGCGCTTGGCGATCTCGAGGAGTTCGGGGATGTTATCGAGCATCCGGTAGAGCCACTTGATCTTAGCGACCAGGGGTTCGTACCGGCACGTGTTCTTGAAGCAATGTATCGCCGTATCTGGGTGGATGCCGGAGGCATTGATCCACAGTTCTTACCACCTTTGAATCCAATGGCGAGTTGACTCGCGTTGTCCCTGGATGCATCGCTCCAGGTCTTCTATGGTGGTGGCGCGGGTGTAGGAGCCCTCGAAGTGCCTGATGAAGGCGTCCCACATTTCTTCCCAGGAATCGATGTTGTCGGTTGGTAGGGTGTTGATCCATTGCTGGGTCACACCCTCCATCATCAGGGGGAGGTAGCGAGCGGCGAGCAGGTCGGTGTGGCCTGCGATTCCCATTGCCATTAGGTATGTATCCAGCCAGACGGCTGGATTGTACCTCGGGTCGTACTTTTCGATCTCTTTGGGGGCCTTGAAGTTGGTGGCGTATTTTTCCCCACGGATCATGGGCCCGAAGCATTGCGGTCCGACTCGACTAAGCGAGCCTCTTGGTTCGGGGTCGCCGCGGTTGGTGAGGGTGTGCCTCAAGTTATTGGGCTGGCGTGCCCGCCATGCCTGGTTTTTGATGATGTTCGTTCGGGCATCAATGGGCTGCCCATTGGCAGTGACCGTGTTGTTCGCCGGTCGCGGCTCATTGGTGGATAGCGCGGGGTTGGCAGCCCGTGGCTGATTCTCCAGGGGCTGCGGTGGGGGGGCAAGTCAATGTGTTGGCGACGGTGGGGTGATCGCTTGACGCCGCTCTGCTTGCTGAGGAACGGGAATACATCCGCCCCGCGGGTCGACTCCCGCCGCTTTTTGCTCGACAGCCCTGACGAGTAGGGCCTTGGCATACTGGATCTATAGCGTGCCATTGCCTTGGACGTCGAGGTTGGCGATCGCAGCGTCGGCCGCGACGACGTTGTCCATCAGGGTGGAGTAGAGTGGTAGTCCGTTGGCGTCGCGGGTTTGAGGCGAGATGATGATCCACGGTTGGTCTGGCTGGGGCGTGCGGCCGATGGGTGGTGGAGGGGCTCCGGTCGCCGGTGCGCCGGGTGCTGGTCTCACAGGGTTGCTTCCGCTTGGTGGCGCGTTCTAGTAGTATTCGCGCTCAACCGCGCGTGCGGGGTCGCTTTCGTCGTTGAAGTTCAGGACGCGGCCTTGGACGTTGGAGTTCAGGCGGGTCCTAATGCGGCGCTGGTGATAGAGTGATAGTTCCCGCGCCGTTTCCCGCTCGAGGCGGTATTTCTCGTGCTCGGCGAGTTCATTGCGTTGCGCCTCCGCGAGCCGCAGGCGGGCTTCCTCCACCTCTGTGGTCATCGCAGTCGATGGGATCAGCATGGAGAACGGATCTGGCGGGGCGACCGTGCTTCCCGCCATGTAGATCATGTTGTAGCGATTGGATCTGGCGCGGAAGTCTTCGGGCGATTCCGAGCCGGAGTCGGAGTCGAAGATCCCGAGGATGGAGGGGTCCTCTAAATCCTCCGGGTTGGAGAATCGCGTAATGGAGTCCTCTCGTGACGCGGCGGTGATAGATTCATCGACCGAGGTAGGGCTCGTAGAGTCGGCGTCGTCGTTTAGGGCCTCGTCGTTGGTGGCGGCGCTGGTTTCGGCCGCGCTGCTAGCGGCCGAGTCGTACTTGGTGATGAGGCTCCTGATGGAGCGGACCTTCTCTTCCGAGAGCAGGTCGCGGTGCGGCGGCGATCCGCCGACAATCATCATCGCAGCTGGGTCGACCGCGCCAGTGAAGCCGACGAAGAGGTTGATGGAGCCAACCGACATCACCGCGCCGTGAGTGACCGGGCGTGATGGCGGGATGTAGCTGCTTGGCAGGATCTGTAAGATCCCGCCGATGGCGATCATGCGGCCGGTGGCGAGCGGCCGATCGATCGGCGAGTAGGGTCTCGCAGCAGAACTCAGGCCAGTCCCGCTATGCCCCACGGTGGGCGCCACTGTCGAGGAAATGGCCACGGCAATCGCTGCTACTGGCAGCGATTGATTGTAACGTGAGGAAGAGTTGGCGGCCATCTGTGGTGCGAGATGGGGGCGGATGCACATGGGTTTACCCAGGTTCGGCCCCCCGTAGGGTAAAGACCTACTCCTGCTAGATTAGATTATTGGAGAGCGAGTTACAGGGGTGGCGAGCTCGGCGTCTAAGCAGCGAGTCGCTTGAGGGGGTGTATGATGGAACGTGAGTCCTTAGGATACCTTAGGGAGGTTTATATAGGAGTCACCTCGCTAGGGTTTACAAGTAACAACCGAGCCATATGTGGACTCGGAGGCTGTTTGACCTAATCCGACTAGGCTTCAGTTATGCTTGTGGGCCTTCAGCTTCCAGTTGCCAGGCTTCTCCTTCAGTCGTAATCCAGTCGCCGTCTTTTAGGCACACTCATAGGCCCTTCGGCCCAATCGGAATGTCCTGCTGGGCATACCCCTTTTGGCATATCCCCATCAGATGTGTGTTCTTTTCATGAACCACACCCAGTGTCGTTGCATGTCAGTTCTTCTCACAAACCACATAAGGATCCACCAGTGTCATTGCATGTCTGTTCTTTTCATGAACCACACCCGATGTCATTGCATGTATGTTCCTCTAAACAAACCACATAAGGATACACCAGTGTCATTGCATGCCTGTTCTTCTCACAAACCACATAAGAATCCAACAGTGTCATTGGATGTGTTCTTTTCATGAACCACACACAGTGTCATTGCATGTCTATTCTTCTCATGAACCACATCCGGAGTCATCGCATGTCTGTTCTTCTCACAAACCACATAAGGATACACCAGTGTCATTGGATGTGTGTTCTTCTCATGAACCACTCCCAGTGTCATTGAATGTGTGTTCTTCTCACAAACCACACATGGATCCACCAGTGTCATTACATGTGTGTTCTTCTCATGAACCACAGCTAGAGTCATCACATGTCTGTTCTTCTCACAAACCACATATGGATCCACCACTGTCATTGCATGTGTGTTCATCTCATGAACCACAGCTAGAGTCATTGCATGTCTGTTCTTCTCACAAAGCACATAAGGATCCACCAATGTCGTTGGGTGTGTGTTCTTTTCATGAACCACACCCAGTGTCATTGCATGTCAGTTCTTCTCACAAACCACATAAGGATCCACCAGTGTCATTGGATGTGTGTTCTTTTCATGAACCACACCCAGTGTCATTGCATGTTTGTTCCTCTAAGCAAACCACATAAAGATACACAAGTGTTATTGCATGTATGTTCTTTTCATGAACCACACCCACTGTCATTGCATGTCTGTTCCTCTAAACAAACCACATAAGGATACACCAATGTCATTGCATGTCTGTTCTTCTCATGAACCACATAAGGATCCACCAGTGTCATTGCATGTGTGTTATTTTCATGAACCACACATAGTGTCATTGGATGTCTGTTCTTCTCACAAACCACATGAGGATCCACCAGTGTCATTGGATGTGTGTTCTTTTCATGAACCACACCCCGTGTCATTGGATGTGTGTTCTTCTCACAAACCACACATGGATCCACCAGTGTCATTGCATGTGTGTTCTTTTCATGAACCACATCTAGAGTCATCGCATGGCTGTTCTTCTCACAAACCACATATGGATCCACCGGTGTCATTGCATGTGTGTTCTTCTCATGAACCACAGCTAGAGTCATTGCATGTCTGTTCTTCTCACAAACCACATAAGGATCCACCAGTGTCATTGGATGTGTGTTCTTTTCATGAACCACACCCAGTGTCATTGGATGTGTGTTCTTCTCACAAACCACACATGGATCCACCAATGTCATTGCATGTATGTTCTTTTCATGAACTACAAATGGATCCACCCAGTGTGATTGCATGTTAGTTCTTCTCACAAACCACATAAGGATTCACCAGTGTCATTGGATGTGTGTTCTTTTCATGAACCACACACAGTGTCATTGCATGTTTGTTCTTCTCATTAACCACATAAGGATCCACCAGTGTCATTGGATGTGTGTTCTTTTCATCAACGACACCCAGTGTCATTGGATGCGTGTTCTTCTCACAAACCACACTTGGATCCACTAGTGTCATTGCATATGTGTTCTTTTCATGAACCACAGCTAGAGTCATTGCATGCCTGTTATTCTCACAAACCACATATGGATCCACCAATGTCATTGCATGTGTGTCCTTCTCATGAACCACAGCTAGAGTCATTGGATGTCTATTCTTCTCACAAACCACATAAGGATCCACTAGTGTCATTGGATGTGTGTTCTTCTAATGAACCACACCCAGTGTCATTGGATGTCAGTTCTTCTCACAAACCACACATGGATCCACCAGTGTCATTCCATGTCTGTTCTTTTCATGAACCACATAGGAATCCACCCAGTGTGATTGCATGTCAGTTCTTCTCACAAACCACATAAGGATCCAGCAGTGTCATTGCATATCTTTTCTTTTCATGAACCACACCCAGTGTCATTGCATGTATGTTCCTCTAAACAAACCACACATGGATCCACCAGTGTCATTGCATGTGGTCATTGCATGTGTGTTCTTCTAAACAAACCACACATGGATCCACCAGTATCATTGCATGCATGTTCTTTTCATGAACCACACCCAGTGTCATTGCATGTGTGTTCTTCTCACAAACCACATAGGGATACACCAGTGTCATTCAATGTCTGTTCTTCTCACAAACCACATAGGGATACACCAGTGTCATTGCATGTCTATTCTTGTCATGAACCACATCCAGAGTGATTACATGTCTGTTATTCTCACAAACCACATAAGGATACACCAGTGCCATTGCATGTCTGTTATTCTCATGAACCACATCTAGAGTCTTTGCATGCCTGTTCTTCTCACAAACCACATAAGGATCCACCAGTGTCATTGGATGTGTGTTATTTTCATGAACCACACACAGTGTCATTGCATGTATGTTCGTCTCATGAACCACATCCAGAGTCATCGCATGTCTGTTCTTCTCACAAACCACATAAGGATACACCAGTGTCATTGGATGTGTGTTCTTCTCATGAACCACACCCAGTTTCATTGAATGTGTGTTCTTCTCACAAACCACACATGGATCCACTAGTGTCATTACATGTGTGTTCTTCTCATGAACCACAGCTAGAGTCATCGCATGTCTGTTCTTCTCACAAACCACATATGGTTCCACAACGGTCATTGCATGTGTGTTCATCTCATGAACCACAGCTAGAGTCATTACATGTCTGTTCTTCTCACAAACCACATAAAGATCCACCAGTGCCGTTGGGTGTGTGTTCTTTTCATGAACCACACCCTGTGTCATTGCATGTTAGTTCTTCTCACAAACCACCTAAGGATCCACCAGTGTCATTGGATGTGTGTTCTTTTCATGAACCACAGCTAGTGTCATTGCATGTTTGTTCCTCTAAATAAACCACATAAGGATACACCAGTGTCATTGCATGTCTGTTCTTTTCATGAACCACACCCAGTGTCATTGCATGTATGTTCCTCTAAACAAACCACATAAGGATACACCAGTGTCATTGCATGTCTGTTCTTCTCATGAACCACATAAGGATCCACCAGTGTCATTGCATGTGTGCTATTTTCATGAACCAACACACAGTGTCAATGGATGTCTGTTCTTCTCACAAACCACATGAGGATCCACCAGTGTCTTGGGATGTGTGTTTGTCGTGGTGGTGTCACGGCAGATGCCATGGATAGGCTAAAGGTGGGGACTAGATGCACTAGGGGAATCCAGGGAGGGATAGTGTGGTGATTCCACACACAGTTGCTTTGTATTCGATTCACTTCCACAGTTTACAAGTGCTCCTTGAGCTGTATTGGGGAGAGGAGGAAGAAGAACTCTCTTACTCTCCACACTAGCTGGCCCTCTGGAACACACTAGTAAACCACAACCCACTCGAGATCAACCAAGTAAAGACCAACCCTTTCTACAGAGGCCCTAGCCCTCCTTATATAGGGGTGGCTAGGTATCCAATTAGGGCATACATGGAGGCATATTTTAAGGAATATGCCTCTTCCCAACATAGTAAGCCGACCGGGTTACTTTTGCCCAGCGTCATCCATGCAGAGGCTACGTGAGCCTCTGCGGCGCCCTCGTCATCCGACATTGGCATCGTCACCTTTGTCGGCCACGCCGCGGTGGTCCTGGCCTTGGTCTGCTTCGCTCACGCTCTGCACAGAGCGGTCACCCTTTGACCACTGAGATACCTTCCTTCTCTTGCAAGCTTGATATAACCCGGATCGTACCTAGTTGATCTGGCCACACCTGTACCGACATACGGCATAAGTCGGTTGAGACCCAGTTAGGTGGACATCCCCTGGTCCGGGTTACTCTGTGATTCGGCCTGCCTTAAGGTGACTCAGCCAACACTTGCTTTGACCTTGCCGTACCTCGGCTAACTCGGCCTTTATACCCCGGCGTGACCCTACCCGGGGGTATCCCCCCAACATTAGTCCCTGAAGCTGGTGCGGTCTTAGCCGCTAAGGCCACAACAGGTTCAATTTTACCGAGCCTTTTGCTTCTTTTCCGAGTTACCTCATAGTCCGGATTTGATAGGTTTACTTTCCCTTGGCACATTCCGAGTTTTCACTCGCTGGCCGGGTCACCTCATACCCATCCGGGTCACTCTTCCTTCTCCTGTACGTTTCCCCACGTGGAGGCTAATCATTACTTTGCTTCATTTTAAGGGCCTGCGACAGTAACCGCCACAGTTATTGTCAGAATTTACTCTAGCACACGTCACATCGTGCCTGCCTCCTCGTTAACTGTATCATAACGTCGCATCGTGGGATCCGCTACGCCCTATGGCCCTTCCTGTGGCTCGTCGCTGATTGGTCGATCCGGGTCATACACGGCCACACCGTGTGGCCCGTCCGCACAGCGCGATCCCACTACCTCTCTAGGGCGCGGTTAAATAGGGGAGGGGCACACCCCTTGGGTCTTTTCCCCACACTCGCGCCCCTTTGCCTCTTCTTCTTCCCTGCGACAGCGCCGCCGCCACCGCACTTGCGTAGCTGCACCGCCGCCGCACCATTTCCTCGCGCACTTGCGTCACCGCCACCTCCGTGCATCTCCTCTGCCACGGGTCCTCGCCAGTCCAGGCCACTGCCCCTACCACCGCTAGTGCCAGTGAGGTCAGTGACCTTGAGATGACAGAAGAGGAGCTCGCCGTTGCGGAGCAGGAAATGGAGCAGGACGCGGGGAACGCTGACCGCGGTGCCTAGGCTGGGTCCTGGGTCTGCCAGGACGATCTGGACTGGCTATATCGCACAAGGCGTATCCCGGAGGACGTCACCGCACGCCTCGCCGCCGCGGAGCTTGCCCCCTCACCCAATCCGGGTGAGTAGTGGTATTCCTCTCCCACTTCCAACATGGGTTCGGTCTCCCTGTTAGCGACTTTTCTACGACTGGCTCAACACGTATGAGCTTCAGCCGCACCATCTTCTGGATAACGCCATCACCTCTCTCTCCGCTTTCACTTCCACCATCGAGGGCTACGCCGGACTATGGCCCACGAAGGAGCTCTGGATCTGGTTCTTTGGCCTCCGCTGGAATGTGATTCCAAACATTGATCTTAATCTGGAGGACAAGCAGCTCACACAGTTCGGTGCAGCTTCCATCTCTCCCCAGAAACAGTCTATTTTCCCCTGAGTCACGGGTCTTGACTCTTGCAAGGGCTGGGCCTGAACTTTCTTTTATGTTCGAAATAGCACATCTGAAGATCTGATCCAGCTGCGCCCCTACGCTCCGGGTCCTCCTAACCCGGATCTGTGGGACAAGGTCCCCAACAAGCCCACTGTCCTGGCGAACCAAGTCCACAAAAGGTTCTAGGAGCTGAAGGATCAGGGATTGCGCAATGAGGACGAATGATCACATTTGTGCGCAACCGGATCTCCCTCATTCAGAAACACACGCATAAACTCTGTCACATGAGCTGGGGCTGTGACCCCAACCGGACCTCCTCATTCGAGTTGATCAACACCGAGATCTTCCGCCGGGTCAAGGCCCTCTTCACCACCCACAAGGACTTCTCTGTTGAGTGGACGTGGGGGATCGAACACTTCTGTCGAGATAGGCTTCCCCCTGCGGTAAGTCTCGTGCCCCAAACCTTTCCCGAATTAAATCATACGTCGGTTTTTGTTGTATGTTTAATCATGTTGCCTTTTCTTTCCCTTAGATGTTTCTTCAGCAAACCATTGAGGATGGCACCGAGCCTTCTCTCAAATGGGCGCCTGATCGGGATCCCTCGGACGAGGAGGAACTGGATCAGGAGATGTTCCTGCCGATGGCTGATGCGACCAAGCGACATACCGGTAAACTCTCTTCCATTAGAGATTGGCCCGATGACGAAGATGATTTGGACGTTGAGGTGATGGAGGCATTTGACGTTGTCCCCCTTTCTTATGCTTTTCCGGCATCAGCTAACCTCGGTGGGCAGATCCATGAAGATCCTCCCCTTGCCACGAGTGAGCCTGTCCTGGTCGCACCGAAGAAGAGGGGGGCCGCATCTGCTTCTTCCTCTGGACCTTCTCAGCCCGCTAAAAGGCAAAAGAAGTCCGCGGACAAAGCTGCCACCAAGCCTACGACCAAGGCTATAACCTGGAGGGCTTGGAAGCCCAAGGAGCCTTTGACCTCAGATGAGTAAGCCACTTCTCCCTTTGTTATTCACTTGTTCTTGCTTTGTTATAGTTTCTCATCATTCATGATTTGATTCGACAGGGCCGC
This sequence comes from Avena eriantha, assembly GCA_910589775.1. Lineage (NCBI taxonomy): Eukaryota > Viridiplantae > Streptophyta > Magnoliopsida > Poales > Poaceae > Avena > Avena eriantha. The sequence goes on along the minus strand of OU342742.1, from coordinate 453,300,043 downwards.
GGTGGAGGCCCCTCAGAGTGGATTCGGCATTGCCTCCCCGCTCCGACATAGCCCTTCTCCCCCTCGTGGCGACGATTCACGCCCATTGAGCCCCATTTAGGAGGGCTCAGCGGCTGCTCCGGGTTCTAGCCCACCTCGTCAAGAGGAGGGTAACCTCAGAACAGGGGGAAGCAGCTCTGCCGAGGCAGCGGTTGCCCCAGCCACCGCCGAGGTATCTATCGCGCCTCCACCAAAACCAACACCCGCACCAACCTCGGCTCCAGCACCAGCAGCAACAACACAAGCACCAGCAGCAGCACCAAGCCCCTCCGCCTTGTCCGAGTCTTCCAAGCCTCGGCGAGAAGGCACTAGCAGCACCAAAGCTAGCACTAAAGCAGCTCCCAAAGGCAAATCCACCGCAGCAACTTCCACCTCATAGCAGCAACCCAAGGGCAAAAAGGCTCCTGACGCCACCAGGGAAATGTCAATCGAGGCTAGACAGCATACACTTGCGTCCATGCTCCCGAAAAAGACTCCACCGCCGAAGGACGCCCCTGCCAAGCCAGCTGATGCGCAACTCGTTTTGCACACCAGCCCCGCCATTGCCCAGGTTGAGAGGAGGGAAGCTCATGCTAAGGGTTTAGTTGCACCCCACATGCTCACCGGCGAACGCTATCCTCCGACCTTGATCGAGTTTGTAAACAACTAGAACAAGGCGGAGTTCGTCCACAATGAAGATCTCCCGAAGAAATTCGGGCCCGCTGAGTTTGCTGCCCAAATGAATACCACTGCTAAGGCAATTAACCTTGCAGGTCGGATGATGGAGGTACGTTACTTTGCCCTTTCCTTAGCATATAGTAGATGTTAATGATATAACCATTAGTCCCCGAGCCTCCGGGGGAGTAACTTGTTGCTCGGTCGGATGCTCCTTAGAGAATTAACGTAGCTCCTTAATAACTTCGAATATGCACACACCTACAGTCGGGTTAAGTTCCACTTGGCCCGGATTTTGTACACTTCGAATATGCACACACCTAGAGCCGGGTTAAGTTCCACTTGGCCCGGATCTTGCACACTTCGAATATGCACACACCTAGAGCCGGGTTAAGTTCCACTTGGCCCGGATCTTGCACACTTCGAATATGCACACACCTAGAGACGGGTTAAGTTCCACTTGGCCCGGATTTTGTACACTTCGAATATGCACATACCTAGAGCTGGGTTAAGTTCCACTTGGCCCGGATTTTGCACACTTCGAATATGCACACACCTAGAGCTAGGTTAAGTTCCACTTGGCCCGGATCTTGCACACTTCGAATATGCACACACCTAGAGCCGGGTTAAGTTCCACTTAGCCCGGATTTTGTACACTTCGAATATGCACACACCTAGAGCCGGGTTAAGTTCCACTTGGCCCGGATCTTGCACACTTCGAATATGCACACACCTAGAGCCGGGTTAAGTTCCACTTGGCCCGGATTTTGTACACTTCGAATATGCACAAGACTAAGCTGTCCTTTTTTACTCTTTTTAGGTGACCACCAATCGCCGGAGCGCTGAGTTTCAGCGTCTCTTGGATACTCACAAGATGTTGCGCGCGAAACATGGTGCGCTGCTTGCCGAACACGATAAAAGGGGTATGTTTTTTCCTTGGCATTTTTCCATTTCTCTTCGTCTTTTCCCGCCGGGCTAATCCAACGTTCGGATTTCGCAGCTGGAGTGGAGGCTCAGAATATCCTTATGAGGAAAATTTTGGACCAGATAAAGGGTAAATTATTCTTGCTCAACCTTACTATGCTCTCTATCTCCTTTTCTCCTTGGCTCAGCAAATATTTATACCTCGGCTTTGCCGGGTCAACAAACTATTTCGGCCTCTCTTGAAGATAGTGTGCCCGTGCCTGGCATGATGCTGCATTTTCTCGAACAAGCAGGGCAGCACCAAGCCGAACTCAAGAAGAAGGACGACGAGCTTGCCCTCCTCCGGACCAAAGACGAAGAAATTGCCAAGCTTAAGGCAGACATGAAGAAACTCAAGGCACGGCACAAGTCTGAATTGGAGAAAGCAGGCCAAGACTTGACTGAAGAACGAGAGCGCCTCAATCTCCAGATCGCCAAGGACCAAGAACTACTTAAGGAGGCCGATGTTAAGCTTGAGTCGGCGAACACTGAACTTGCGCAACTCCGGAAAAGGCGTGATAACTATACCAAGGAGCTGACCCGGATCCACAGCCACATTTCTCGTAAGTTCTTTTCCTTAAGACGGCATGAATCTCTCTGGGTTGCTTCACTTGTCTTTTCCTTAGTTGCTTAACTTGTCTTGTTTTCAGACAAATTTCCGGAGGGCAATGCCATTTCAACCACTGCTGTTACCAAGTTCCGCCAGCAGAGGGATACCCCAATTGCTCGTGGCGCTAGAGAAATTCCTTATGACATGGAGGACCTGCTGGTCAGCTTGTCCTCTCGTTTCGAAATTGTGAAGAACTATGGCAAGGACATTCTTGATGTGGCAATCTGGATCTTCAATGCCTTTTGGCCTGATGAAGATACTCCGGAAGGGGCCACAGCTCTCGCTGCCAAGTTAATGGAGTGCGAAACCCAACTTGATCTTTGGAGGGAGTCTGCTAGTCACGCCGGAGCTGAAACCGTTCTCCACTACGTGCTTACGTGGTATGAGAAGATAAACCTCAATCTTCTTGAGCGCATGCGCACCGGATCAAGGTGGTCCACTGACCCGAATTGGATAGCTCGGCGCAAGGCTTGTGCCCATAGCCTCATCCAATACGCCCACATTCATCAATGGAACGAGGGACCAAGCTTCCTTGGCACTGCCGACGATGAAAATGTTGAAGATGATTCAGGTGAGGACGAAGGGGACGAAGCTTCGGACACCGAGGAAGATGAAGATGACGCTGAAGCCGAAGCTGGAGCTGCACCCGCTGGCGCCGAATTACCTCCTCATGTTGCTCCTTGATTAGAAACACTTTAATGTTTATCAGATCCCTGGTATGCCAGGTGCAATTTTATTAAGCACTTAAGTGATATTTTGCTACTAAGTTTTTGTGCCAGATTAACTTGGGCGTAGTCCCCGAGTTTCATTTTCTTGTTCTTCCAATTTCTTGGCTCGTCTCGTGTCCACCTTGGTTCGGTTTTATGACTTGCGAGTCCGAGTTTCAAAAATTGACTTAACAATACTTGGAAACTTTAGGATTAGCTCAAAATAACTCAGCGTAGTAAACATAAAATAAGCCTAAGGTTACTCCGAAAAACAAACGTCGGCTCGATTAAGTTCCTTTCCTTAGTCGTTTTTCATGTGCTACGCAATTCCAAACTTGTTCTCTTGCTTGCCATGAAGCCAAATCTTGTTCGACAGAAGCAAGCCGAAGAGTTGGGCTTTTGGTGCTCACACACTACTAATCCGGCTTAGGTAGAAGCAACTTACGCCAGCCGACATATACATAATAAATACAGAAGACAACAAATATTATTAAGGCAGTCCCCGAGTTACTGCTCGAGGTGCCAACATTTCATTGATAAGCTCATTGCCGGCATACATACCGACATATGAGAGACTCGGATACATACTCTTCTTTTCTAAGTGTAGAAAGGATGAAGTGGAGCTACATTCCATGGACGCCTAGATTCCTCGCCGGACCTGTCTGCCTTGTTCTTCTCCTGCGATTTTGCATCTATGAGATAGTATGAGTCATTGTGCAATGCTTTGCTCACAGTGAATGGCCCTTCCCATGGGGGGATAACTTATGCATGCCAGCAGTACGTTGTACCAACCGGAGTACCAGATCACCTTCCCGGAAAACTCGGGGGTTTACTTTCCGGCTATGATAGCGTCGGAGATTTCGCTGATATATGGCGGATCTGGACAATGCCAATTCTCTCGCTTCTTCCAGCAGATCAACATCATTTTGCCGGGCTTCTTGCACTTCGGCTTTTGTGTATTGGGTGAACCTAGGCGAGTCATGCTCTATGTCAGCTGGTAATACAGCTTTTGCCCCATATACCAGAAAGAATGGCATATAGCCTGTTGATCGATTCGGAGTTGTTCTTAAACTCCACAATACCGCTGGTAGTTCTTCTATCCATCACCCCGCTGGTCTTTGCAGCGGCTCAATGAGCCGGGGTTTTATCCCGGATAACACTAATCCGTTGGATCTCTCCACCTGCCCGTTCGACGCGGGGTGGGCTACCAAGGCAACATCCAGCCGGATCTTCTTATCTCGGCAGAAATGTGCAAATGCTCCTTCAGCAAAATTTGTGCCATTATCTGTTATGATACTGTGAGGATAACCATATCTCAAGATGATATCTTTGAGGAATGTTACGGTAGTAGCTCCATCACATTTTCTTATTGGCTTCACCTCAATCCATTTCGTAAATTTGTCAACCATGACCAAGATGTGGGTCATGTTCCCTCTTGCTGGTTTAAACGGGCCAACCATATCCAAGCACCATACGGCAAATGGCCATGTAATTGGTATGGTCTTGAGCTCCAACATTGGCATATGCGTTTTTGTCACATATCTTTGACAGCCATTGCACTTTCTTACCAGATCTTCTGCTTGTTTCAAGGCACTTGGCCAGTAAAACCCATGGCGGAAAGCTTTCGCTACCAAGGCTCTGGATGAGGCATCATGCCCACATTCCCCTTGATGTATATCTCGGAGGATGTTAAGTCCTTCTTCCGGGTCAACACATCGCTGGAGAACGTTTGTCACACTCCTTTTGTATAGGTCGGAATTGCTGATCGTTTATGCTTTTGCTCTCCTCTAAGTTTGCCTGGAAAGCACCTCCTCATCGGGTAAAGTTCCATCCTTCAGGAATTGAAATATGGGTAGTGCCCGGGCTGGTACAGTTCGCACAGGGAACAGATCCTTGTCAATTTCCATCTAATCCACCGGCATAACTTCCACCGGATCACGATGCACAGTCTCCGGGTCTTGCGAAGAAGTCCCCGGGTTTGCCGAGACAGTCCCCGGGTCAATGTCCATGGGCACAGCCTCCGACTCCGGATTTTCCCGGATATAAATTGACTCGAATTCTGGGGATGGCCTGATAGATGGTTTTCTGAGGTGTTCTAATGCTACACCCAGTGTAATTGCTTGTCGGGTTGATCCGAGCTTCGACAATACGTCGGCAACCTCATTTTCCACCCGGGGTACATGGTGAAATTCACATCCCTCAAAGTAACCAAATATCTTCTACACATGGAATCTGTATAATGCCATGTTTGCATTCAAAGCATCCCATTGTCCGGAGACTTGCTGGACTACGAGATCCGAGTCACCAAAGCATTGGATCCGACGTACTCCAATTTATTTTTCCACTTTGAGCCCATGCACAAGTGCCTCATATTCTGCAACATTGTTTGATGCAGTGAAGTGGATCTGCAGCACATATTTCAGCTGGTCCTTCTTGAGCGAGGTAAGCAAAACTCCGGCACCTAACCCGGTTTTTGTTTTTGACCTGTCAAAGTGCATCCTCCATTAGTTCAGATCTGGCAATGGTGGCTCATATTGTACCTCGGCCCAATCCACAAAAAAATCAGCCACAGCCTGAGACTTGATTGCTTCTCTTCTGTCATATTGTGGCGCATAAGGGGCTAGCTCAATTGCCCATTTTGCAATCCTGCCACTCGCATCCTTGTTGCTCATTATCTCGGATATGGGGGCTTCACATATTACCTTGATTGGGTGCTCTTCGAAATAGTGCTTCAACTTCTTAGCTGCCATATACACCCCATATGCTACCTTTTGATAATGAGGATAGTTCTGCTTTGATGCGGATAATACCTCGCTTAGGTAATACACTGGCCTTTGCACTGACTTACCCTCTTTGTTGCGCTCCACCACAATTACTGCACTTACAACTCGGTTGGTTGCGGCTATATAGAGCAACATTGGCTCCTTTGATAGTGGAGAGGCTAACACTGGTGTAGTGGCTAACATTTTATTTAATTGGATAAAGGCTTCATTGGCCTGCGGCGTCCAAATGAACTTGTCCGACTTTTTCATGAGTTGATAGAGAGGCAGTGCCTTTTCTCCCAACCGACATACAAACTGACTTAAGGATGCCAGGCAACCAGTGAACTTATGGACATCGTTAAGGCACTTTGGCAGTTCCATTCGCTCTATGGCCCGGATTTTAGTTGGATTAACTTCGATACCTTGGCTGGAGACAAGAAATCCGAGTAATTTTCCAGCCGGGACACCGAAGGTACATTTCTCCAGATTAAGCTTCATTCGGAACCTCCTTAGGTTCGCAAATGTCTGCCTGATATCATCAAGGAGCGTTTTTCTTTCCTTGGTCTTGATAACAACATCCTCCACATATACCTGCACATTTTGACCAATTTGGTCGTGTAAACATTTATGCATACATCTTTTGTACGTAGCCCCTGCATTTCGTAAACCAAAAGGCATGGTGCGATAGCAATAAGCCCCATACGGGGTGATAAACGCAGTCTTTATTTGATCACTTGGGTTCAATGGTATCTGGTGGAAACCAGAATATGCATCAATGAATGACAATAGTTCACACCCAGAAGTGGAATCTATGACCTGGTCTATCCTTGGCAGTGGGAATGGATCTTTTGGACACGCCTTATTCAGGTTCATGTAATCGATACACATACGCCAAACCACTGCCACGTTCGGATCGTCTTTCTTCTTCTCCACCAGCACCAGATTAGACAGCCAATCCGGGTAAAGCACTTCCATGATAAATCCAGCAGCCAACAACCGAGCTATCTCATCTCCTATGACCTTTCTCCTGTCTTCGGCGAAGCGGCGGAGAGGTTGCTTCACCGGCTTTGCTCCGGGTCTCACATTCAAAGAGTGCTCGGCCAACTCCCTCGGAACACCTTGCAAGTCTTGTGTGGACCAAGCAAAAATATCCCGATTCTCACGGAGGAAGTTGACGAGCTCGCTTTCCTATTTGTCATTTAACCCGGCACCAATTGTTACGGTGTGCTCTGGGAACATATCATCAATAGGCACTTTCTTGGTATCTTTTGTCGCTTGGAATGAGACACTACCATGCGGGTTACTCAGCGCCGACATATACTGCTACGCGGACTGAGCCAATGCCTCCACTTCTTGGATCTTTCTCTTCTCTTGCGCAATCACGAGTGACTCGGCCAGGTTAGACCCAACAGACGCACACTCAATGGAAAGTCGGAAATCACCAGCTATGGTAATCACACCATTTGGCCCCGGCAACTTCATCTTCAAGTAACTGATGTGACAACTTGCCATGAACTTATTCAGGGCTGGCCTGCCGAGCAACACGTGATACGCACTTTCCAAATTGACAACTTTGAATTCCAAATTCTCAGTCCGGTAGTTATCTCTCGTACCAAACAACACGTCAACCCGGACCTTGCCAATGGGTTCACAAGAAATGTCTGGCACAATGCCATGAAAAGTTGTCCTTGTAGCTTGGAGCATGTTCTCCGTGATACCCAACTTGCGCATCGTGTCCACATACATGATGTTGATGCTAATGCCATTGTCAATTAGAACCTTTGAGAACCTCATATTGATGTTACGCCCAATGAATGTCAGATCCAACACCAGCGCATATGAACCAGGACTAGGCATAAGCTTCGGATGATCTTTGATGCTCTAGGTAATCTCCTGATCCGACCAAGGCATATACCTCGTCACATCTGGCATTACTGCATTGACCTCCATATGTCGGTGCTACAAACTCTTTCTATCTGTCTCTTCTGTGGTGAACACACAGTAACTCTGATGATGCTCTCTGTACTCATTCCTCCCCTCTTTTCCGGGGTACCTCTGATCCGGCTGATTTTGGTTCTCCACTTGATGCACTGCATCCCTTCTCTCATGGTTGTCATACCTCGGTGGAGGGGGAGGCAACATTAACATTGCGTGTTTGCTCTGGAGAGCAATTTCTGTCGGGGTAACTCCTGCCGAGGTTGATCATTCCGAGGTGCATGGGCATTCCCCGAACCACCTTGTTCTATCTTTCGCATCCACTCACACTGCCTGGTTGTGTGACCCGCTGGGTTACTCGGATTTGGCGTGTGAAATTTACATGGCTGATCCAGCATTGCCTCATAAGTATACCTTGGACGGTCCTTCTTTTCCTGCCACTATTTCTTCTGCTCTGGCGTCCAAGTTTTCTTGCCATCATTCCTTAGAGTCCATTGATGCCCTCCAGTTTTCTGACGTTGGTTGCTTCCTGCACCAGGTTGATCTTGATTCACAGCCGCAACTTGTTGCGAACTGTACCGGTAATCCGGTCTGTCATCTCTTATTTTACCTCGGTAATCATTTCTCCGGGATGACCCGGCCCCATTGATGTCTACGCACTTCTATTCTTGTAGACAGTTGTTGGGCCTCCATGTGCAGAGGTTTGTAGAACAGCAGCAAGTTTTCCCTTAAGTGGATCACCCAAGGTTTATCGAACTCAGGGAGGAAATGGTCAAAGGTATCCCCTCTCAAGCAACCCTGCAATCAAGATACAAGAAGTCTCTTGTGTCCCCAACACACCCAATACACTTTTCAGGTGTATAGGTGCACTAGTTCGGCGAAGAGATAGTGAAATACAAGTGGTATGGATATAAGAAAATGGTGCTAGAAAATAGCTTGATGGCGTGGAAGAGACTAAAACCAAACTGAAATAAAGATGGAAGCAAACAAACATGTAACAGATCTAGTAGCAAACGGTGTATCAATACTTAGAAACAAGGACTAGGGATCATACTTTCACTAGTGAACACTCTCATATAAATATATCTTCTCTTTATGATACTACACTTAACTACTCTCCGGTTGGACACTCTAATCGTTGGTAGGGCTATAACAACACTCCTCAAAGTAAGCCTTTCCCATCTAGAAAACCCCACACTGTCACCTTGAGTACTAGATGAGTCCAACAAACACCACAATTTCATAAAGACATCCAACTCCAAATATAACTCATAACAAGTGTTTGTAATCTCTAGCCTAAGTGCCACCATGGTGAGCACGCTATTGCTTTCACACACATGGGGAGAGCAGAGATTCATTAAAGCACTTGAATAGAAAGGTAGATCTACTAGATTACAAAGCTCATGATCACAATATGATCATGCATAGAGAGAGAGATGAACACATAGCTACCGGTAGAACCCTTAGCCTCGAGAGAGAACTACTCCCTCCTCATCATGGGAATCAGCAACGGTGATGGAGATGGCTCCGGGGTCACTTCCCCGTCCCGGCAGGGTGCCGGAATAGAGACTTTCTGTCCCCCAAATCTCCCCTTCAGTGGCGGCAGCGCTGCGGAACTTTTCGTGGCTGGAGGCTTGACTATTTAGGGTTTTCACATCGGGAGGAATATATAGGCGAAGGGGCAAGGTCGGTGGAGGCCGGAGGGGCCCACACCACCAGGTGGCGCGGCCAAGGGGGACCCATGCCACCCTATGGTGTGGCTGGCCCCTGGCCCCTCTCCGTCTCGTCTTCTGGCTCCGTGAGTCTTCCGGTAAAATAGGCACTTTGGCTTTTGTCCCGTCCAATTCCGAGAATATTCATTTTCTGACTTTCCTGGAACCAAAAACAGCAGAAAACAGGCAACTGGCACTGTGGCTGACATGGGTATACCCTACAGGTATTCGAGCTTGGTATATATGGTCTAAATACGTAAAGATCCACGGTGTCGCCAAGGTCCAAATGAAAGGATTCGAGTAACCTACGGACTCTCGATTGCTTGAAGAACAAGAAGAAGCTAAAGATAGAAAGTTTGAAGGGGAAAACCCTAACTTGTAACCGACTCGACCTGCTACCCAAGACCTAGCCCATCTATATAAGGGCTAGGAGGGGCGGCGAGGAGGACACGCGCAACCCTAGTTTCCACAACCCTCGCCAGATTGCATCTGCACACCATTGTAATCTTCGATTCCTTTGATAATTCCAGGAGCAGACAAGCAGGAGTAGGGACCTCTACGAGGCCTGAACCTGGGTAAATCTTTGTCCCATGTGTGCTTGTTTGCTAGCCGATATATGTCTCCAGCGCTCCCTCCTTCTCCAAAACCCAAGTCCATAACAATGGGCACTGATGAGTTAAACCCTCATCAATTGGCGCCGTCTGTGGGAATTGGGAGTGCTGATGTTACGGCTTCTTCGGCTCCATCAACCGCGATCTACAACTCCGCAACAGCGGAGATCCGCCAGCTCTTCGGCGCGTTCGACTTCACAGTCCACACGTCAGCTACTCGGCCGGCCTTCAAGTCCGTGGGCGACGGAATCAGCCTGGCAATCGGAAGCTTCCGCTTCCAGGTTGGTCATATGGGCACGCTTCGCATGCCTGATCAGCCGACAGTGCCGGCGATTGCCCTAGCATCATGGTTCCCTCCATCGATCGGCACCCTCAGTGAGCTCAACGCCCCGACAACAGTCGAGAACACGGTCAGCGACAGCAGTCGCGACTCCGATCTGAGCGATCTGGCCACTGAAGATGGAACCTACGGTTCTGGATCTGAGAGTTGTGGAAGCAGCAGCTTCCCCAATCACTTCATGTGCGTCGTCATCAACGCAGGCGACACCTCCGTCAATCGCGACAACGGCGGCAATCGCGGTAACGAAACCAACCCGCCTAACGCAACGCCGGCAACGGTGGCAATCGCGGTAACGGAACCGACCCGCCCAACGCCGGCAACGGTGGCAACCATAGCAACGGCGGCAACGGTGGCACTCCCGTCAACCACAGAGGAACAATCGAACCTCCAACCATAACCAATGAGCAAACCGGCGAACACGTCGTGATCAGGCTCAACGAGCAAGAGTGGGCTCGCTGCCGCGAGGCCCTGCGAGGCACTCCTCTACCCTTTGGATCCCCGCAAGAGCTACTGATGGGCTACCATTGGCTCCTGAAGGAAGAATTCAAGCGCCAAGTGCAAACAATGGCGCAACTCGAGGCACGCAAAAAGGCAGCAGAAGAGTCGAGCCTTAGTCGTGCTGGGCTCTCCTCCCATGGAGGATCCTCTTCAAAGGGCAACGAGTACCTCGCCAAGAAGATATAATCTCGGATGGTCCATCTCACCGAGCAAGAACACATAGAAGCTGCAAAAGTCCTTGACTTCAGCTCTATGACAGTCGACACACGGGGCAATGTGGTTCCCAAGACGCCGCAGGCTGCGGTGACGGCGGCCACCATGTACCTCCTTAACAACCAGCCGCTAGCTGGAGACCCTCGAGCCGCCATGCACCGATCTACGATCGCGGGCTTGGGATTAATCGAGGCCGCCCTTGACAAGGAGCCAACACTAGAGCCGAAAAAGGGCAAAGCGCTAGCAAAGCGCTACTCCTCGCCCTCGTCCAGCGACGACAGTCACGACCTGTCTCAACGCCGCCGCTCACGGCGACACGACCGTGACTATGATGTGCGCAACGACCTCACGCAGCGCAAGATCGACAAATCAAGGGCATGACGTGCTCGGTCGACTGACACGGAAGAAGAAGATGTGGAACTCTGCGGCGCTAGATGCTTCAGCAGATCCATCAAGCAGAAGCGAATGCCTAAAGGGTTTAAACTCCCGTCGGAGAACCCGAAGTTTGACGGCCTACAGGACCCAAAGATTTGGCTGGAGGTCCACATCTCCTCCGTCAGACTCCACGGAGGCAGTCGAAGCACAGCCATGCAATGCTTGCAGCTACAGTTGCAGGGCACCGCCCGAGCATGGCTCAACAACCTTCCACGCGGATCTATTCGTAGTTGAGATGAGCTGGTTTACAGCTTCGTGCGCAATTTTAAGGGCACATACAAGCGGCCCGCATCAATCGAAGAGCTGAGATGTTGCCAGCAAAGATCTGGCGAATCGCTGCGCTCCTACATCCAAAGGTGGTCCATCATCAAGAACTCTGCAGAGAACATCTCGGAGGATCGCGCGATTGACGCATTCAACGGCGGTGTCCGCCGCCTAGAACTCGGGGAGGAGCTGGGCCGCTCAAAGCCCCAAACCATCGACCACCTGATGGAAATCGCGAATCGGTGGGCCGATGGAGAAGATTCGGTGAAGAATCGCGTTCACTCAGACGAGGAGGCGGCACTCGAGCGCAGACGCGATCGCCGAGGCAAGCGCCGCATGCGCATCTACAATGACCGCGACTACAACAACATGGTCGCGGCTGGCTACGCCGATAGACGCGATGATAACCGCAACAGCGAATACCGTAGCGGTAGATACCGCGACTCCGGGAAAACCACGCAAGTGTGGCAATGCCGCACTCGCGATGAGGCACCCGCGAACTCCATCGAAGATAAACTGTCCGGGCCATGTACGGTACACTTCTACATCGACAAGCATGATGGCAAGAAGAAGTCCATCCACCTCCTCAACGATTGCCGCGAATTCCTCAAGCTACATGAGGGATTGGCCCGGATGAACCGCAACGCAGTCGAAAGAGGCTACGGAGCCGCTCCAGGCGCCGTGGCACATGGCGCACCTCCACCACCACCTGGGCCACCCCCTAATGCAGCTGCACCGGACCAGCACCACGGAGGCGAACCGTACCCACGAGCCATGGGCACCATGATGATCCAAAAGGGACGCCCCTCCAATAGGGTGCAGAAGGCCACCACTTGCCAAGTCAACTTAGCCACACACTCGCCACCATCTACCACTGAGTACCTCAGTGGAAGCGAGTCATGCACCACCTTCGACAAACGTGACCATCCGCCTCAGGTACCCCGTCCAGGCCATTGCCCCCTCGTACTCGAGGCGCAAATCGTAGGCTTCGACATGAGCCGCGTCTTCATGGATGGCGGAAGCAGCATCAACCTTATATTCGCAAGTACCTTGCGAGCAATGAGGATCCCTCTAACTTGCCTAGAGGCCTCGGACACAACGTTCCACGGCATCGTCCCAGGGAAAGGCGTATACCCCTGGGCAAAATCAACCTCGACGTCATCTTCGGCATGCTGAAGAACTTCCGGCGCGAGCGCATCAACTTTGAAGTCGTTGACTGGCCCTCACAGTACCACTGCATCCTCAGGCGCGTCGCGTTTGCTAGGTTCATGGCAGTACCCCACTACGCCTACCTACAGATGAAAATGCCAGGTCCCAATGGTGTCATTAAAATCAACGGGAGCTTAGAGAGATCTGATAGTTGCGACAGGGAATGCAATAGAATTTCCCAGTCATTCGGCATGCAGGAGGAACTCGCGAGACTAAAGGAGTCGACAGACAACAGTCTGCCTCCGCTGAGCCGACCAAGTTCACCTGATCTCTCCTGCGACTCATCGGTGCACATAAAGAAAGTGCAGGTCCACCCATCGGATCCCACCAAGACGGCTCTCATCGCCAACAACTTGAGTCCCGCATAGGAACTCGCGCTCGTCCAATTCCTCCGTGAGCACTGGGAAATTTTTGCCTGGTGTCCTGCGGACATGCCAGGAGTTCCCAGGGAATTCGCCGAGCACACACTAAACGTCAACCCTGATGCAAGGCCAGTCAAACAAACAATTCAGCGATTATCTGAGCCACGAGCACAGGCAGTTGGAATGGAGATCGACAAACTCCTTGAGGCCAAGTTCATACGCGAGATCAAGGAAAGCACTTGGCTCGCCAACACGGTGCTGGTACCGAAAAAGGACACAGATATCCTGCGGATGTGCGTGGACTTCACCTCTATGAACAAGCACTGCCCAAAGGATCACTTCCCATTTCCGCGCATCGACCAGATCATTGACTCCACTGCGGGATGCGAGCGCCTCTACTTCCTCGACGCCTACTCAGGCTATAATCAGATTCGAATGAAGGAGGAAGATCAGGAGAAAACAGCGTTTACAACGCCCTTTGGTGTGTTCTGCTACAACACAATGCCCTTCGGGCTAAAGAATGCAGGAGCCACCTACCAGCGGTGCATGCAGGCTTGCCTCAAGGAACAACTGGGTCGCAACATTCAAGTCTATGTCGACGACATAGTAATCAAGACCAAGGAGGAAGCCTCCCTAATCGACGATTTGCGCAAAACCTTCGCCAACCTCAACCGCTACCGGATCAAGCTCAATCCGGACAAATGCGCCTTCGGCATACCATCTGGGCAGCTACTAGGGTATCTCATCTCCGCGAGGGGAATTGAGGCGAACCCGAAGAAAATAAAAGCCATACTGGCAATGGAGAAGCCGAAAAACATAAGGGGCGTCCAGCAGCTGGCTGGACGAATCGCGGCCCTCAGTCGATTCATCAGTCGGATGGGTGAAAAAGCGCTGCCCTTCTACCAGCTCCTCCGCAAAGCTGAAAAATTCGAGTGGACCAACGAAGCGCAAGAAGCATTCGAAGACCTCAAGCGCCTGCTATCCACTTCGCCAGTACTGGTGACCCCAAGAGAAAGGGAACCACTGTTGCTATATATATCCGCCACCAACCAGGTGGTCAGCACAGTGCTCGTCGTTGAGCGAGCTGAGGAAAACAAGGTCCAAGGCGTACAATGCCCAGTATACTACCTCAGCGAGGTCCTCACGCCAACAAAACAGCGGTACCCGCACTACCAGAAGCTGGCGTACGGTGTCTTCATGACCGCCCGGCGACTGCGCCATTACTTCCAGGAACACCCAATCATGGTGGTCAACGACGCCCCATTGGGGCATATCCTCAATAACCCTGACGCCACGGGACAAGTCGCGCTTTGGGGGAATAGAATTGTCTCCACGAGACATCACATACGAATAGCGCGACGCAATCAAGTCGCAAGTTCTCCCTGACTTCCTTGTGCACTGGATGGAGAACCAGCTCCCGGACAAACCAGACATGTCCTACCTCTGGACAATGCACTTCGACGGGTCGAAACGGAAGGACGGAGCAGGCGCAGGTGTCATACTGACAACACCTCAAGGGGACAAGTTGAAGTATATCCTGCGAATGCAGTTCATAGCCTCCAACAACGAGGCTGAATACGAGGCCCTGTTACACGGGATGAGGATGGCAAAAGCCTGCGGCGCCAAGAGGCTCATCATATACGGCAACTCCAAGTTGGTCGTCAACCAAACAATGCATGAGTGCGACGCACTGAACGACAACATGATCGTGTACCGCGACCTCTACGACACACTCGAAGGAGACTTCGAGGTTTGCGAGCTACGGCACATAGGTCGCGAAAGAAACAAAGAGGCAGACGCACTCGCCAACATAGGCTCTACCTGCGCCCCCATACCACCTGGGGTACTTCTCGAGCTCATATGCGAACGCTCCATCAAGCCAAAGGCCGCAGAGAAGAAAACAAGCGCAGCAACAGACTCGGGGGCTACGCCACCCAATGAGCCAATTGCACTCGATGACTTGGAACTGAACACAGGACTCGAGGGAACAATGAGCGTCATGATGATTGAGCAATCCTGGACGCATCCGTACATCACGTACCTCCTTAGTAAGAGGCTACCGGACGACCCGACGGATGCACGGCACATCGCGCGGCGATCCAAGGAATTCGCTGTTATCAACGGCGAACTGTATAAACGATGCATCTCCACGGCCGATGGAAGAGTTGTTCTCCTCGACATCCATGAAGGGACCTGCGGGCACCACGCCGGTAGTCGCGCCCTCGTTGCCAAAGCTCTACGAGCTGGATTCTACTAGCCTACGGCCATGCGTGATGCCAAGGACATCGTCCAAAAATGCAACGCTTGCCAGCGATTCGCGGACAAGCCGCACGCACCTGGCGCAGAGCTACGGCCAATCCCATTGGCCTGGCCCTTCGCGCAATGGGGACTCAACATGGTTGGCAAACTTCCAAGGTCCTCACGAGGAGGCTACGTTTACCTCTTGGTAGTAGTCGACAAATTCACCAAGTGGATTGAGGCCATGCCAGTGACCAACCAATCAGGGCTCAGCGCAGTAAAATTCTTCGAATCCATCGTCTACCGCTTCAGAGTACCGCACAACATCATCACCGACAATGGGACAAACTTCACATCCAAGGAATTCCAAGAATTCTGCGAGAACCTGGGGATCAACATCAGCTGCGCCTCGGTAGTGCACCCACAGACCAACGATCAGGTGGAAAAAGCAAACGGGCTCGTCTGTGGCGGGATCAAGAAGCGACTCCTCCGGCCACTCGAACAAGCTGTGGGTTGCTGGCCGGACGAACTGCAACCCGTACTCTGGAGCCTACGCACAACTCCAAACAGTGCCACAGGCTACACGCCATTCTTTATGGTGCACGGAGCCGAGGCAGTGCTACCCGCCAAAGTACGGTACAAGGCGTCATGCGTAGTCGCTTACAGCGAACAAGAGTCATCCCTCGCACTCGAAGACTCCGTCGACCTCCTTGACAAGGCAAGGGAAATCGTCGTGGAAAGATCAACGATCTACCAGCACGACTTGCGCAACTACCATAGTAGGAGGCTACGCCCCAGATCCTTCATCGAAGGCGACCTGGTCCTGCGACTGAAGCAGCAGGGACATCTCAAGCTCGAGTCCCCCTAGGAAGGACCATACAAGATTACAGAAGTAATCCCAGGTGGCGCCTATCGCCTTAAAGATTTAGAGACAAGAGTCGCATACTCCAACCCCTGGAACGTCGCACAGCTACGATGCTTCTACCCCTAGTCGTTTTTACTTTTTACATTGCAAATAAGGCTACTCAGCCAAGGCTACTTAGCCACACACTGTACCTCGCACTGTCCTTCGAATAAATAAAGCTAAGTGCCCTAAAACTCGGTGTTCTTCATTACTTTTCCAATTTATCTACTCGGGGGCTGCGCCACCCTGTATACATTTGTTCTACGAACCAAAACGCGATATCCTAAGTAGCTGGTACATCAATCGAAACCATTAACGCAACATCAACCCAGATGCAACGCACCTGACAGGTTGACAAGGGACTGAGATAAGAGCATGGCCAGGCTAACGAAAAGGAATCGCATAGTGCAACGCACTTCATGCTAACAAAGCTCTTTATACATATTCGACAATAAATTATATACAACATTTATACAAACTTTACAACACGAGTACACTTATGTGCAGGATACAAACTAAGCTACCACTACAGCAAGGGAACGTTGGTTTGTTCCTCAAAGAAGTCGACGATCTCTTATGCTAGACGATCCACCGCCTAGTAGTGCGACACCGTACCCCAAGCAGAACCTGCTGGGGGTGCAGGCGGCCCAGACGTGATTGCCACAACATCTACGTTAGGCCTATGCAGCCGCACCAATGATAGAGCGGCCTTGGCACCAGCCACCAACTGTTGCCTCACGCACTCGCGAACCGGGGATAAGTCTTGAAACTTGGCAAGGAGGGCCAGCAGGCTCGATGGAGTAACATCCAGTGGAAACATCGTCCGATAAATGTTCTTCAAACATGACTGTGACTTCTTCAGAAAGTGCAGCACTCGCGACGCGTGATCCTGTAGGGTCGCCAACGCAATCACACGATCATGATCTACCTTGAAGTATCCACTCTCTTGAAGTTGCTCCTGGGTGAGATCATGCATACGAATGGCAATTCTATCCTTCTCATCTTGCGGATGACGTGCCCTGACAACTACACGTAGCAGCAAACAGCAGCATAAGTACAGCGCATCATCGCGAGTGACTACAAGGAAAAGATAAGAGCAAGCAAACTAACACTTAAATTGGTCGCCCAGCTGTGTCACCTCACCAAGCAGATACTGCTCTCGGGCGGCGGCTTTCTCCGCCTTCGACTTCCATACATCCGCATTACCGCAGAGCACGGGCAACTCACGCTCCAGCTGCTTCACACGGTCACGCAGTCGCGAGAGCAGGGACAATTCATCTACCCTGGAGTGCGGCGGTGCCAAAGTATCATCAAGAAGCGACGAGTCCTGAGTTTCCCTCGAAGGATCACTTGTTGAACCCTACCACAAGTTAAGATAGAAACAAATAAGACGACCAAATCAACACAAAGGCAAAAGGCTCAAGTGCATTCAAGACTAGCAAAAGTATCAGCAGATACACTCGCCAGCAGGCGTGTTCTTAACAAAGGACATAAACTAGTCAACTATTACAAAGCTACTAAGGAGCGACTGGCTTCTTCGACTTTGACGGCTTCGGGGGCTTCATCGAGTTTGTGGCAGTATCAGATGCCACTGACTTTCCGCCAGCCCCTGATGCCGAAGCTTTCACCGCCCTCTTGGCGCGTTGCAGCTCCTCAGAATACTTCGCGACAGTATTTATCAGATGATGCCCATATTTGCCACAGGCAGCCGCGAAAGGAGTGAAGACTACCTACTGGTCATCCGCGCTAACAGGCATCGCCTTCGACACCGCGGCAGGATCAATCTCGACTCCGTGGGCCTGCACCATGGCAAGCGACATGGACGTACCGACCGCGCGGAGTGAGTTCTTGAAGCTGGAAGGCACATCCCCGATGAGTGACTCCACCAGCTCGTCTACATTCTCGACTAGCTCCACCTTGGGCATCAGCTCCTCCTGGAGACGACTGAGAACGCCCTTGGCCTTGGAGAGCGTATCCTGGACGGCGACGCTGCGGTCTTCGACTGCCGACAATGCACCCGCCAGAGCATCATCGCGACGAAGGGCCTGTGGGTCGAAGCTCAAACCGCCAGCATCTCTACATAAATCCACACATGAACAAAGCATCAGCGCCAACGGCAAAAAAGTCGAGAAGAGAAGGATAACGATATCCACAGCAAAGTACCTGAGAGGGCCTTGGCAATTGAGAAAAGTTGTTCTTCGAACAACTTCTCCCTGGCTGCAAAGGAGGCACGCAGATCCTCTTCACGCTTCCGTCCATCGTCATGCGCCGCGATTGCTTCGTCGCAACCCTTCACAGCCGTGGCGAGTGTCTTCTCCAAGGTGGCAGGGTCACGCAAACGGGCATTATGTTCAGCTACACGACAAACAAAAGATGACTATCAGTCGACTATATCAAAAGGACAAGACGAAGAAGAAGAAGTGTAGAACGCTCACTCTCAACCACGCGATGACGCGTCTCCAGCATCGCATGCTGGCGGCCCATCGCAAGCACTTGCTCCGCCAAATGAGCGGCTTCCTTCACAAGGAGCTATTGCACAACAAAGGGATCAATGAAGCAGTAGATAACATCGACTGCAAACATTAAAAAGAAGAAAATTTACACTTACATGATCCTCCAATGACTCCGAAGATGTCTGCTGTACCGTCATCCGGGCAACCATTCGATGCTCCCCTGCATGAGGAGAACTGGAAGAGTTGTGCCCGGAGTGGGACGCCAATGGAGGGGAAGGAGCGCGCTCGACCTATTTCTTGGCCCTTGAGGTCGCGACTCCTGATTCCTTCAAAAATTGGACGTCGCCAGAAGACGACGACGCCTCTTGACTGCAAGACAAAACCCGCATTAAGAAAGGGCAAAACCAAAGACGAGCCAGCAAGGGCAAAACAGAGAAGAACAAGTAAACTAGAAAACTTACCAGTCAAACTTGTCAAAGTCAAAAGTCGCCTCCCCCAACTCCGACAAAGACTCCTTGGGCAATCGCATCTTCTTGCGAGAAGATGGCGCCACGGCGCTCACAGGAATAGCAGGTATCGGCGACTCCGCACCAACACCTGTACCTTCTGGAGTCAAAGGAGACGACGCATCGGAATCCTCGTTGCGCGAACGCTTGCGAGTATCCGGACTACCGGACTCGGGGGCTTCCTCATCCACATCAGAGGGGACGGTCGACTCCGACTCATCCTCTTCCAAGACTTCGGGAGGAATAATCCCTCAGGAAGAGGGGGCATACAAGGTGACACCGCCCAATCCTGCATGCAGACAATAAATTCAGCAAAAGGCAAGTAAAACAACAGAGAAGCAATCGACAAATTTAGCTAC
Organism: Avena eriantha; assembly: GCA_910589775.1. Classification (NCBI taxonomy): domain Eukaryota; kingdom Viridiplantae; phylum Streptophyta; class Magnoliopsida; order Poales; family Poaceae; genus Avena; species Avena eriantha. The sequence continues at coordinate 453,280,269 of OU342742.1, read as the reverse complement.
TGCGTAGCACAACTATACCTTAGGAGGAGGGTTAGTAGCATCAAATGGAGGAACAACTGGCTCACTGGGAATACATACTTGACGGTGTACTTGGTGACCAGTCGGACCCTCTTGTCCACCTCACTCGTGGACATGCCATCGGCAGACACACGAGTGGCATCATCAGCACGAGCCCATTGAAACATGGGGTGGACTCTGGCCTGCCGGGGCTGGACGCGACGGGGCAGCCAAGTGCGAATGAGAGCGCATCCCCTTCCTCTTTGCCTATGCGGCTCTCAAGGTCGCAGACGCGCTCGTACAGCACATCTGTCTCCGCGGACTCGCCAGGCATGATTACGTTCTTCCAGGAATGCCTCCTCTTGCACAGCGTCGCGGGATCGAAGGGTGCAAGTCCGAAGTGCTCCCCGTCAGCCTTCTCGTCGCGGATATAGAACCATTTATCCCTCCACCCTTGGACGTACGTCATGAGCTTGATGTCGAAATAGGTGGCGGATGGGTCGACGTGGATTCCGCAACCACCTACATCATAGACTAAAGAGCCAGATGTAGATTGGCGCTTCAACTTGAAGAGGCGCTTGAAGAGGCCGAAGTGTGGCTCGATTCCGAGCCAGCACTCGCAGAGAGTGATGAAACAAGAAATATGGAGGATAGAGTTCGGGGACAGCTGATGGAGCTGAAGCCCGTAGAAACAAAGGAGGCCCCTAAAAAAGGGGTGAAGGGGCAAGGAAAGGCCGCGAATGATGAAAGCCAAAAACATCACTCGAAAACCAGCAGGAGGAGAAGGAATTATCTCACCACCGGGGACGTGCGTGTTGTCGGCTACGGCGGATAGCACTCCGTCTTGGCGAAGAAGACGGAGATCCAAAGATTTGATGATGGAGGGACGCCACGCACCATTCATGACGCGAATGCCTGCGGCCTTCTTCTTCCCGCCGGCGGCGGTGTTGGTGCCCGCAGCGGCGGAGCCGCCTTTCTTCTTCGCCGCAGCAGCGGTGGCCGTGGAATCAGCCACGACGCCTCCCTTCTTCTTCCCCATTGCGCAACGGCGATGCGAGCGAAGAAAGTAGCTCGGAAACGAGCGGAGCTGGTCCAGCGTCATGGAAGAAACGAGCGCGGAGAAAGCAGAGGAGCAGCGGCAAAGGCGATGGAAGCAAAGGATGAACAAGAGCAGAGGAGAAAATTACCGTCGCAGCACCGCTACTTAACCCCTGGAAGATGCAATCCAACGGCTCAGAAAAACCCTAATAGACGCATGGCAAGCATTGTGTTGGACACGTGGAGGAGCGGAAGCGCGAACCGTCCCTCCACTACTCCTATTATGCACGGAAATCGAGGAGACGCGGTTAAAATAAAAGATTACGCACGCCCAGTCAAATCAAAGTCGGAGAGTGGGACCCACTGCTCGTCACGTCCCGTCAAACTCGCTCACGCAGGCAACTAATGTCATGAAATCATCAGCACTGATGTCATCAAGGCTACGCAGCAGAAGACTTTGACTACTTGAGTCCTTGCTCGAGTCTTCGACTCCACCAAGCACTCGGGGGCTACTCCCATAGGGAGCGCTGGTCGCGCACCCTACGATTGTTCTCTTCATTTTGCAGGAACATGGACAATCAAAGGCAAACCCAATCACTCGAAATACGTTTCGACTTTGGACATGGGTTACTCCCATAGGGAGCACCGGAAACAAATTTGACTGAAACAAGCAAGCAAAGATGATAGCAGTAGCAAAAGTTCTTTAGTACCTGCATGAGTCTTCGACTCAACCAGGCACTCGGGGGCTACTCCCATAGGGAGCACTGGTCGCGCACCCTATGATTATTTATACAAAAAACTGTGTGTTGATAACATCCACACTCGAAGATCATGGCAACACCGCCTCATAATTTTTCCCTACAAAGAGACTACGTCTCCTGGGTCACCTGAATTGTCTCCGCGATGATAAAATTCGGATGCCGCGCTTAAAGCGTGAAGGTAAGACCTGAATAAGTCCTGGCAACGCATCAGCTGCGCACTACCAGAAATGTATCTGTGCCTACAGGTACGATGAACATGCCTTGACGGACGCGTCGAGTGCTCACACCCATATAACTGGAATTCGACTCCTGTAAGACCTTCGCGGCTTGAGTCGAATTACACCAGTACTTTTCCGGATTCGAGTCCGGGGACTCGAGTTCGAGTAGATTGCGTTGTTTCACCCTAAGGTGGTTAACTAATACCGATACTTCGGTTATATCAGGAACGTACATCAACAATCCCTATGACACAAATAAAGCAGTCAAAATATACTCATTCATGCACTCAGAAGACTTCAAAAGTCCCCAATCGAATCTGCGATTCCACTGGACACTCGGGGGCTACTGACATGGGTATACCCTACAGGTACTCGAGCTTGGTATATACGGTCTAAATACGTAAAGGCCCACGGTGTCGCCAAGGTCCAAATGAAAGGATTCGAGTAACCTACGGACTCTCGATTGCTTGAAGAACAAGAAGAAGCTAAAGATAGAAAGTTTGAAGGGGAAAACCCTAACTTGTAATCGACTCGACCTGCTACCCGAGACCTTGCCTATCTATATAAGGGCTAGGAGGGGGCGGCGAGGAGGACACACGCAACCCTAGTTTCCACAACCCTCGCCAGATTGCATCTGCGCACCATTGTAATCTTTGAGTCCTTCGATAATTCCACGAGCAGACAAGCAGGAGTAGGGACCTCTACGAGGCCTGAACCTGGGTAAATCTTTGTCCCTTGTGTGCTTGTTTGCTAGCCGATAGATGTCTCCAGCGCTCCCTCCTTCTCCAAAACCCAAGTCCATAACAATGGGCATTGATGAGTTAAACCCTCGTCAATGGCTCTTGTTAATAGGTTAGTCCAAGAAATCATATGAAAAGTACTCCAAAGTGTGGACAAAACATAAGAAAGTATATAAAACCAAGCATGGAACATCAAAAATTATAGATACATTTGCAATGTATCAACATCCCCAAGCTTAACTCCTGCTCATCCTCGAGTAGGTAAGTGATAAAAAGAAAGAATAATTTTTGAGGTGACATGCACCATCAAAGACTTGATTAAAGTATTTGTAAAACATGGATAGCTGGGATCAAAGTACTTCAATCATAACATGAAAGACAAAGTTCTAGCAATAAGACAAAGAAACTATGATGCCACATGAAAAGGCACAAATAAAAGATTCATGAATAACAATGCTTTACAAGACGTTTGTTTGTTTCACATAAAGAAAACATAGCATAATACTATTCAGCTTGTCCCTCAATAGAGTACAAAATATAAATGCATAGGACACCTTAAAAGTTCATAAGAGTGACTAGATACAATAGTATAAAACAAGCAATATCAAAGTATGCATCAATCAACTAGTCTTGGGACAATGCACATAGAACTAAGAATGGCCACTATGCTCTCAAAGTAAGTGCATAAAGATAGAAGGTGGAGACTCAATGTAATGGTGGAATAAAAGCCTTTGTAAAAGGAAGTAGGGATTCAAGTCTCATAAAGAGCTTCCAAAAATTACGGTACTTATAGCTTTCAGCTTTCATTGCACCTATCATAAGAATCTTGAAGGTGATTAAGGTTAAAGTGACACAACTAAGAGGATATGCTTGACAAGTTATAAACCAAAATCTCATGCCCCTTACTTACGAAGACCGATCCTCATGCTACTCAACTTCAGTCACGAGTAAGCTATTGTCATTGTAAGTATATTTGTATCATTAAGAACCGCCAACGGGGTACACCTTGCACATGATACAGGAGCTATCCCATAATCAAAATGACAAGGCAAGCAGACAATGAGCATCTCAATGATCTTTTTATTTGCTATTAGCATAGGTTTTTATTGAGGATGCTTCATAGAGTGCTCATTATGGTGATGCTGCAAGTTTCCACCATGATTAGGCATGGCTTAGGCTAGCGGCCCAGGCGTTTCTCTAACACACATACAAACTCCATGATCTTACAAGTTCCACTTTTATTTCACACCGCTGGGATCCATAAGCAAAAGAACATGATATCAATGGGGTACAAAGTACATGTGCAATGTTGAAAGCGTTCCCCATGATACATGGTTCTGCTAACTTCAACTTATAAAGCGCAAGCATATACGCAACAAAGAAGGACCCAATGGTTGAAGTTTATTAGATGCAAAAAAGAAAAGTGTGCCATCAAGTTCGTGAGAGCTTTAATCACTAGTTTTCTCATAACAAGTTTAATTTGGAAGGTAAACAAAAACATGAATATACTTGGAATAGCATAAGATAGTAGGTAGGTATGGTGGACTCTTTGGAATAACTTGGTTTAGGGAGTTCGATGCATGAGTGGAACTCATACTTTGTTGTGGAGGCTAGCAAAAGACTGGGAGCGACAAACTAAGAGAGCAATAATGGCCATAATCATGCAGAGCAATAAAACATCATTGATTAAAGCATAAAGTGATACTACAAGTTGAAAACTAAAGGATCATAAAGGCTTATGGTGACTTGGGATAGTCATAACATGGTGTGAGCATGCGCCAAGTCAACCCAAATAAAGCATCAAAGGAGAATACCACTATACTATGCTTTAATATGCTAAAACAACGCATGATTCATCCAAGGCACATTAAGCAATCTAAATTGTTTATAACAAGTCATGCTACATCAAAGAATACTAAGCATAAAGCCAAAACAATATCAAGCATGACATGAAAATCATAGGCCACAGTCAAAAACAAGCTCCTTTTACCACTTAAGCATGAGCTTTCCTACTCTTTTCCAATCCAAACCAAACTATTTGAAAACCAATGTATGAAAGAGGGGGTCCAACCAATTTATTAAGCAAACTAAGCAAACCAAGCAAACGAAAACTAAAAACAAAAACAAAGACGCTCCAAGAACAACACAACTATGCATGAAACAATAAAAATGAAGCGTTTGGAAGAAACCTAGGATTTTTATTGATGAAGAAGGGGATGCCTTGGGCATCCCCAAGCTTTGACGCTTGTACTTCTTGGATATTTCTTGGGGTGACACGCGTGGCATCCCCAAGCTTGAGCTTTAGTCCATCCTTCATCTCATTACTCATTCCTTCCATACACCTGAAATTTTTCCTTCATACAGAACTTCACACAATCTTTATTAGCAACATTAGTGCACTCAAGATAATAAGTCTTTAGGTTCCGTTCTAACACCAATAAAATCCCATTAAAACACTAGCTATTGTAACACTTCTCTCGAAAAGCTCAATTCCCCAAAAGAACTCAAAAAGGAACCAACAAGAAGCAAATGCAGAAATGGCAGAAATCTGTCAAAAAAGACCAGCAGGTAAAGAAGAATTTTTTCAAAGACCTTCTGGTGCTTAAATAAAAAAGTGTTTAACTAACGAAAGTTAGATAACAACCTGGAGCAGAAGCACAAAAATTCACGCCTCAATAGGACGTATAGAGATTTTACACGAATATTTACGGCAAAGCACATAAATCTGTTTTGGGACAGCAACTTTCCCAATCATTACTTCTCTCTCATTAGACGTTACTCTTGGCACAAAAAGCAAATAAAAAGGATAAGGAGCGGTTATTACAGAGGTAATAACTTCCAAGACTCATCTCAAACTTTTGGGCTATCTCCCAATAAGTACTTTTCTTTAACGCCTTTAAGTTAGGCATGATAGTTTGATAAAATGCTCACATAAGAAGTATGAATTGAAGTAAAAGAGAGCACCAAGAAGCAAATTCAAAGCACATTTAAGTCTAACCCACTTCCTATGCATAGGAGTCTTGTAAAGAAATAAGTCATGAAAGCACAAAGCAACAAGCATAGGAAAGCAAAACAATTGCAACTTCAAAAATTTCAACATAAAGAGGGGAAACTTAATATTATTGAGATGCATAGAACCATGTTTCCCTCTCTCATAATAACTTTCAGTAGCATCATGAATAAAATTAACAATATAACTATCACAAGAAACATTCTTATCATGAGCCACATGCATAAAAGAATTAATACTCTCCACATAAGAATAGACATTCTTATTAATTGTAGTGGGAGCAAAATCAACAAAATAGCTATAATTATTATTCTCATCACCATAATCATCAAATATAGGAGGCATATTGTAATCATAATTAATTTTCTCCTCAATAGTAGGTGGACTGAAAATAACATATTCATCATTGTAATTATCATATATCGGAGGCATAGTATCATCAAAGTAAATTTTCTCCTCCATGCTTAGGGGACTAAAAAGATCATTTTCATAAAAACTAGCTTCCCCAAGCTTAGACTTTTCCATAGCATTAGCAATAATGGTGTCCAAAGAATTCATACTAACAACATTGCTATTAGCATGCAAATAAAGTTCCATAGGTTTTTTTAATTTTCTCTTCAAACACTTCATGTCCTAACTCAAGATAAATACTATAAAGCTCTCTAATTTTTTTGTTGTTTTCCATTAAGCCTAACTAGTGAAAACAAGAAACAAAAAGACAAAAATGCAGAATCTAAAGGAAATAACTTCGAGCACTCACACCGGAGGATGTGAGTACCTTTTACCTTACCTCCCCGGCAACGGCGCCAGAAAATAGGCGTTTGCCGTGGGAGGTTCTTCTTGTTTAATCCTCCGGTGTGAATACCTTTTACCTTTCCTCCCCGGCAACGGCACCAGAAAATACCTTTTCTGGTACGATGTTGATGTGGGAGTTTCTTTTGCTTCGTTCCCCGGCAACGGCGCCAGAAAATAGCTTGATGTCTACGCACTTCTATTCTTGTAGACAGTTGTTGGGCCTCCAAGTGTAGAGGTTTGTAGAACAGCAGCAAATTTTCCCTTAAGTGGATCACCCAAGGTTTATCGAACTCAAGGAGGAAGTGGTCAAAGGTATCCCCTCTCAAGCAACCCTGCAATCAAGATACAAGAAGTCTCTTGTGTCCCCAACACACCCAATACACTTGTCAGGTGTATAGGTGCACTAGTTCGGCGAAGAGATAGTGAAATACAAGTGGTATGGATATAAGACAACAGTGCTAGAAAATAGCTTGATGGCGTGGAAGAGACTAAAGGCACACTGAAATAAAGATGGAAGCAAGCAAACATGTAACAGATCTAGTAGAAAATGGTGTATCAATACTTAGAAACAAGGCCTAGGGATCATACTTTCACTAGTGAACACTCTCATATAAATATATCTTCTCTTTATGATACTACTCTTAACTACTCTCCGGTTGGACACTCTAATCGTTGGTAGGGCTATAACAACACTCCTCAAAGTAAGCCTTTCCCATCTAGAAAACCCCACACTATCACCTTGAGTACTTGATGAGTCCAACAAACACCACAATTTCATAAAGACATCGAACTCCAAATATAACTCATAACAAGTATTTGTAATCTCTAGCCTAAGTGCCACCATGGTGAGCATGCTGTCACTTTCACACACATGGGAGAGCAGAGATTCATTAAAGCACTTGAATAGCAAGGTAGATCTACTAGATTACAAAGCTCATGATCACAATATGATCATGCATAGAGAGAGAGATGAACACATAGCTACCAGTAGAACCCTTAGCCTCGAGAGAGAACTACTCCCTCCTCATCATGGGAACCAGCAATGGTGATGGAGATGGCAGTGGAGATCGATGGAGATGGCTTCGAGGGCACTTCCCCGTCCCGACAGGGTGCCGGAACAGAGACTTTCTGTCCCCCGAATCTCCCCTTTGGTGGCGGCGGCGCTGCGGAACTTTTCGTGGCTGGAGGCTTGACTATTTAGGGTTTTTGCATCGGGAGGAATATATAGGCGAAGGGGCAAGGTCGGTGGAGGTCGGAGGGGCCCACACCACCTGGTGGCGCGGCCAAGGGTGACCCACGCCACCCTATGGTGTGGCTGGCCCCTGGCCCCTCTCCGTCTCGTCTTCTAGCTTCGAGAGTCTTCGGGTAAAATAGGCACTTTGGCTTTTGTGCCGTCCAATTCCGAGAATATTCATTTTCTGACTTTCCTGGAACCAAAAACAGCAGAAAACAGGCAACTGGCACTGTAGCTCTTGTTAATAGGTTAGTCCAAGAAATCATATGAAAAGTACTCCAAAGTGTGGACAAAACATAAGAAAGTATATAAAACCAAGCATGGAACATCAAAAATTATAGATACATTTGCAATCTATCACCCATCTCGCTGATAACATTCCTCGCTTGACTCGTTTGACATGAGCCTAGGCTGCATCAGATCACCCAAGGCATATGAATCAGCAATCCGGATCGTTTCTGCCAATGTAGTTGGCATATCTCTTTGCAACCTTTGCCATAGCATGCTTGCATATCTGCACCCTTGTGCAAACCAAGCTATGACCTGTGATTCAATCACGCCCTCACATGAGTTCCGCACTGTGCACCAGCGGGTCAAGAATTCCCGGTATGTCTCATTCGGTCTCTGTTTGCACATTGCTAGGGTATGTGGCCTGTTGGGCCTCTGATACGTACTTGAGAAATTGCTAAAAACATTTCCTCAAAATCGATCCAACAGTTAATACTTCCGGGTGGCAAATTGTTTATCCATACGCTCGCTGGCCCCTCCAACATCTGGGGTACATATCTCACAGTCCATCTCAAGTTGCCTGTATTAATTTTTATAGCGGTTGCATAGTTAATCAACCAATCATCCGGCTTTGTGCTGCCATCATATGTCTTAGTGCCTCTAGGTAACTGGAAGTTAGGTACCGGAGGCTCCTTCATGATCCGAGGCCCAAAACATGCTGGACCCGGAGGACCTTGACATTCAATTTGCTCCGACTTATATAGCCGATCCAGTTTTAACCTGGCATCGTCAGGCATCAAGTTCCTGCTTCCCAATCTTGACCCTATCACGTGATAGTCCGGCCTGGGATACCCAGCATTCACCATTTCCGAATCACCATCATTGTATCTATCTTGCTCCTGTGGAGCTGCTCTCTGTTGCATAGCTTGGCCGGCACTGCGCTCTTGCCGTGGTATATTCCGCTACTGCGGTTGCCCTGCACCTACCAAATTACGCTGTCCGGCATTGCCGTTTATAGCGTTCCCTTGACCTGCATTGCCTTGGTCGCGGTTACCTCGGCCAGCTTCACCTCGGCTCACACTTCGTCGATCCTCATTTCTCTGTACTTCTTTTCCTTTCCCTGCCCTTGCCAGGTCATATGGGACTATCTGCTTATTCCTCCTGGCCGAGGTTACTACCTCTTCTCTCCTAGGACCACCATGAGGAGGCGATTCAGCCCCAGCGGATTTATCCGGGTTACCCACCGCCGAATGAACGATTTTGGAGGCCCCAACTCTCTCCGGGTTAGCCCTGAGCAATTCCTCATTTTGCCTATTCGCGATCCGAACCAACTCATTGACTCTATCTTGTTGTCTCTGACGGGCTTCACCCGTCAAACCCTCTAACTCGGATGCAGCTACATCTGCTGCCCTGAGGTTCTTTGCCGGGGTACTATACTTCGGCAGCCCCACGGACAGACAGTTTTCTGATTCCTCAATCCTAGTATCACCCTCTTTGTTCATTTCACTCATGAGGTTTCTCCCCTTCACTTTTACGGCATCTACCTTATTTGCCTTTGCGTACTCACGCAGTGTCATGTTCAACGACTGCTAAGCCGCGGCTATCTTTTTTGCACCCTCTAGTATTTTTTGCCTAGTCTCTCTATCTCGGCATGTGCCTGAGCCGAATCTACTACTGCTGCTACTGGTTTTGCCAGGCTATCCATCGCCTGCTGCAGCACATTCTCTGGCCTCTCTAGCGGAGGACCTCTACTTTTCCTCGGTGCCTTAGGCGTTACCTCCGGATCTGGTGCTGGATCTTTGCTTGCGCCAGCGCCAGGCGCAGTCATCATCACCTCAGCGTGGTCCGGGGAGCGAGTGATACGCGCCCCGTGAGCCGCACTAAGGGGTGGCTCGCCTCCTTCCATGACGTGTCGCGGATGAACGCATGACACATCGACAGCAACGTAGATCTTGTGCGCGCCGAGCTTGACGAAGAGGCCGTTGCACGGAAGAGGACGCTTGCCGAAGCAGCCAGCGTTATTGCTGACGAAGTCCAACGCTCCAAAGCGCTGAACAAGCCCGGAGACGATGCGTTCGCCGGTGCCGGTGAAGTTTCCCGTCTGGATCTTCACCCCTGGTAGCGCCGCTAGCCCCGCGGTGGGCGCCAACTGTGGTGGTGGTGTCATGGCAGATGCCATGGATAGGCTAAAGGTGGAGACTAAATGCACTAGGAGAATCCAGGGAGGGATACTATGGTGATTCCACACACAGTTGCTTTGTATTCGATTCACTTCCACAGTTTACAAGTGCTCCTTGAGCTGTATTGGGGAGAGGTCCACACTAGCTGGCCCTCAGGAACACACTAGTAAACCACAACCCACTCGAGATCAACCAAGTAAAGACCAACCCTTTCTATAGAGGCCCTAGCCCTCCTTATATAGGGGTGGCTAGGTCTCCAATTAGGTCATACGTGGAGGCATATTCCAAGGAATATGCCTCTTCCCAAAATAGTAAGCCGACCGGGACACTTTTGCCCAGCGTCATCCATGTAGAGGCTATGTGAGCCTCTACGGCGCCCACGTCATTCGACATTGGCATCGTCACCTTTGCCGGCCACGCCTCGGTGGTCCTGGCCTCTGTCTGCTTCGCTCACGCTCTCCACACAGCGGTCACCCTTTGACCAGCGAGATACCTTCCTTGTCTTGCAAGCTTGATATAACCCGGATTGTACCTAGTTGATCCAGCCACACATTACCTGCATATTAAATAGATACATCTTACCGACATACGGAATAAGTCGGTTGAGACCCAGTTAGGTGGCCATCCCCTGGTCCGGGTTACTCCGTGATTCAGCCTGCTTTGAGGTGACTCGGCCAGCACTTGCTTTGCCCTTGTCGTACCTCGGCTAACTCGGCCTTTATACCCCGGCGTTACCCTACCCGGAGGTATCCCCCCAACAATGTTCTTTTCATGAACCACACCTCGTGTCATTGGATGTGTGTCCTTCTCACAAACCACACATGGATCCACCAGTGTCATTGCATGTGTGTTCTTTTCATGAACCACAACTAGAGTCATCGCATGTCTATTCTTCTCACAAACCACATATGGATCCACTAGTGTCATTGCATGTGTGTTCTTCTCATGAACCACGGCTAGAGTCATTGCATGTCTGTTCTTGTCACAAACCACATAAGGATCCACCAGTGTCATTGGATGTGTGTTCTTTTCATGAACCACACCCAGTGTCATTGGATGTGTGTTCTTCTCACAAACCACACATGGATCCACCAATGTCATTGCATGTATGTTCTTTTCATGAACTACAAATGGATCCACCCAGTGTGATTGCATGTTAGTTCTTCTCACAAACCACATAAGGATCCACCAGTGTCATTGCATGTCTATTCTTTTCATGAACCACACCTAGTGTCATTGCATGTTAGTTCTTCTCACAAACCACATAAGGGTCCACTAGTGTCATTGGATGTGTGTTCTTTTCATGAACCACACCCAGTGTCATTGGATGTGTGTTCTGCTCACAAACCACACATGGATCCACTAGTGTTATTGCATGTATGTTCTTTTCATGAACCACACATGGATCCACCCAGTGTGATTGCATGTCAGTTCTTCTCACAAACCACATAAGGATCCACCAGTGTCATTGCATGTCTATTCTTTTCATGAACCACACCCAATGTCATTACATGTATGTTCCTCTAAACAAACTACAGATGGATCCACCAGTGTTATTACATGTGGTCATTGCATGTGTGTTCTTGTAAACAAACCACACATGGATCCACCAGTATCATTGCATGCCTGTTCTTTTCATGAACCACACCTAGTTTCATTGCATGTCTATTCTTCTCACAAAGCACATAGAAATACACCAGTGTAATTGCATGTCTGTTCTTCTTATGAACCACATCCAGAGTCATCGCATGTCTATTCTTCTCACAAACCATATAAGGATACACCAGTGTCATTGGATGTGTGTTCTTCTCACAAACCACACATTGATCCACCAGTGTCATTGCATGTGTGTTCTTTTCATGAACCACAGCTAGAGTCATCGCATGTATGTTCTTCTCACCAACCACATATGGATCCACCAGTGTCATTGCATGTATGTTCTTCTCATGAATCAAAGCTAGAGTCATTGCATGTCTGTTCTTCTCACAAACCACATAAGGATCCACTAGTGTCATTGGATGTGTGTTCTTTTCATGAACCACACCCAGTGTAATTGAATGTCAGTTCTTCTCATAAACCACATAAGGATCCACCAGTGTTATTGCATGTCTGTTCTTTTCATGAACCACACCCAATTTCATTGCATGTATGTTCCTCGAAACAAACCACATAAGGATACACCAGTGTCATTACATGTCTGTTCTTCTCACAAACCACATAAGGATCCACTAGTGTAATTGGATATGTGTTCTTTTCATGAACCACACACAATGTCATTGGATGTTTGTTCTTCTCACAAACCACATAAGGATCCACCGGTGTCATTGCGTGTCAATTCTTTTCATGAACCACACATGGATCCACCCAGTGTGATTGTATGTCAGTTCTTATCACAAACCACATAAGGATCCAGCAGTGTCATTGCATGTCTGTTCTTTTCATGAACCACACCCAATGTCATTGCATGTCTATTCCTCTAAACAAACCAAACATGGATCCACCAGTGTCATTGCATGTTTGTTCTTTTCATGAACCACCTATGGATCCACCCAGTGTGATTGCATGCTAGTTCTACTCACAAACCACACAAGGATCCACCAGTGTCATTGCATGGTTGTTCTTTTTATGAACCACACCCAGTGTCATTGCATGTCTGTTCCTCTAAACAAACCACACATGAATCCACTAGTGTCATTGCATTGGTCATTGCATGTGTGTTCTTCTAAACAAACCACACATGGATCCACCAGTATCTCTGCATGCATGTTCTTTTCATGAACCACACCTAGTGTCATTGCATGTCTGTTCTTCTCACAAACCACATAGGGATACACTAGTGTCATTGCATGTCTATTCTTCTCATGAACCACATCCAGAGTGATCGCATGGTTGTTCTTCTCACAAACCACATAAGGATACAGTAGTGTCATTGCATGTCTGTTATTCTCATGAACAAGATCTAGAGTCATTGCATGTCTATTCTTCTCACAAACCACATAAGGATCCAACAGTGTCATTGGATGTGTGATCTTTTCATGAACCACACACCGTGTCATTGGATATCTATTCTATTCATAAACCACATAAGGATCCACCTATGTCATTGGATGTGTGTTCTTTTCATGAACCATACCTAGTGTTACTGGATGTGTGTTCTTCTCGCAAAACAAACATGGATCCACCGGTGTCATTGGATGTGTGTTCTTTTCATGAACCACACCTGGATCCACCCAGTGTCATTGCATGTCAGTTCTTCTCACAAACCACATAAGGATCCACAAGTGTCATTGCATGTCTGTTCTTTTCATGAACCACACCCAGTTTCATTGCATATATGTTCCTCTAAACAAACCACATAAGGATACACTAGTGTCATTGCATGTTTGTTCTTCTCACAAACCACATAAGGAACCACCAGTGTCATATGATGTGTGTTCTTTTCATGCACCACACACAGTGTCATTAGATGTATGTTCTTCTCAGAAACCACATAAGGATCCACTAGTGTCATTGGATGTGCGTTATTCTCATGAACCACACCCAGTGTCATTGGATGTGTGTTCTTCTCACAAACCACATAAGGATCCACCAGTGTCATTGCATGTGTGTTCTTTTCATGAACCACAACTAGAGTCATTGCATGTTTATTCTTCTCACAAACCACATATGGATCCACTAGTGTCATTGCATGTGTGTTCTTCTCATGAACCACACCTAGAGTCATTGCATGTCTCTTATTCTCACAAACAACAGAAGGATCCACCAGTGTCATTGGATGTGTGTTCTTTTCGTGAACCACACCCAGTGTCATTGGATGTCAATTCTTCTCACAAACCACACATGGATCCACCAGTGTCATTACATGTCTTTTCTTTTCATGAACCACACATGGATCCACCTAGTGTGATTGCATGTCAGTTCTTCTCACGAACCACATAAGGATCCACCAGTGTCATTGCATGTCTATTCTTTTCATGAACCACACCCAGTGTCATTGCATGTTTGTTCCTCTAAACAAACCACACATGGATCCACCAGTGTCATTGCATGTGGTCATTGCATGTGTGTTCTTCTAAAAAACACACATGATTCCACCAGTATCATTGCATGCATGTTCTTTTCATGAACCACACCCAGTGTCATTGCATGTCTGTTCTTCTCAATGCCACATAGGGATACACTAGTGTCATTGCATGTATGTTCTTCTCACAAACCACATAAGGATACACCAGTGTCATCGCATGT